>OW240914.1:240384495-240407941 GCA_933207985.1 Pelobates cultripes | reverse complement strand
TGGCAGGGATTACATTTTACATCTGATTTTTTTTTTTTTAACCTCTGAGGGTTAATTTATTTTTAACCCTCAGGGGTTAAATTTATTTTAATAAGTTAGTGGAGAATTGGGGGATTTGGTGTTATGCTAACTAGGGGTTAACGTTAAAAGAAGTTTTAAAATAAGCTTTAAAAAGTTAAAAAAAAGTTTTAAAAAAATGTTTTAGTGATGTTTAAGTAAAAAAAAAACAAAAAAAAACCCTTTACCCAGTCCAAATAAAAATTAACCCATTCAATATACATTCAACATAAGGCACAATATACACCATATTAGATACCCTGCGGCAGGGGCGTACCTAGAGCATTTGGCACCCGGGGCGGATCCTGTGCTTGGCACCCCCCCCACACCCAAAAAAAAAAACCTGTAAAAAATGTTAAAGGTTTTCTTTCTTTTTTTTTACAATTTGTAAACTTTGCAAAACCGCTGTCAGCCCCTCCTACAAAACCCTTGTCCTGCCCCGCCCCTCCTACAAAACCTCTGTCCTGCCCCTTCTACAAATCCTGTACTGCCCAGTCTACAAAACCCCCGCAACCCCCTTCCACAAATCCCCTGCTTATCCCCCCTTATAAAGACTCCTGTCCCAATACAAAACCCCCGCCCCCTTCTACAAAATCCCTGCAGCCCCACACACACATTTACAGGCAGACAGTCACACACTCAGTTACAGACAGACAGTCACACACTCAGTTACAGGCAGACAGTCACACACAGTCACAGGCAGACAGTCACACATACACATTTCCTCCGTGCGGCCAGTTTATCAGCTGTTTGCTTGTGTGAGCTGTACTGGCACGGCACCCTAACTACCATGGGACACTGTGCGGCCACAGCTCACACAGCCCCCTCCAGCCAGGGCCGGTGCAAGGATTTTTGCCCCTAGGCAAAAGTAAAGTTTGCCGCCCCCCCCATGTGACATCACAATGCCCCACCCATATGATTTGCCATGTTAACTAACGCCAGTGCTGCAGTGCCGCCGTGTTTACATTAAAAGGCCTGCAAGGACAGGCTATAGACACCAGAACCACTACATTAAGCTGAAGTGGTTCTGGGGACTATAGTGTTTCTTTAATGTGAGGTAAATTAGAGCTTAGTGCCACGAATAATATACTAGATTGCCTACTTACAACCAGATGAGGATGATGATGGGCTCTAGCTGCAGTCTGGCTCCACTGGTCTGGTGCAGAACAGGCTCTCTGGAGGCGGTTTGTAACTGTGGTCACAAAAATCAATGTTCTGGGAGAACGGGAAGCAGCTCCATTTTTTGGGGGTCCTTTACACAGCTCAAGGTCTGGGTCCCAGGGTCCACCTTCATGTTCCACCAATGAGTTTGTTCACAGGGGGTGGAGTGTGTAAGGGATGTCCTGATATGTGTGTAAGGAATGCATTGTGTGAAATTGTGTTTGTATGTGTAAGGGCTGCAAGGTGTGTTTCTGTGTATGTATGGGATGCATTGAATGTGTGTAAGGGGTGCATTGAGTGTGTGTAATGAATGCATTGTGTGTTTCTGTGTGTGTAAGGGATGCATTGTGTGTAACGGTTGCATTGCTTGTGTATGTGTGTCTGTGTGTGTAATGCATTGTGTGTTTTTCTGTGTGCAAGGGGTGTATTGTGTGTATGTGATGAATGTCAATCTCTCCTCCCGCTCCAATTTCCTTCTCCTCCTCCCAATTTCTCTTTCTCACCCCCCTCCTAATTTCTCTTTCCCCACTCCTAATATCTCTTCCCCCCTCCTAATTTCAATTTCTCTCCCCCCCTAATTTCTATTTCTCTCCCCCTAATTTCTGTTCTCTCCCCCCCTAATTTCTCTTTCACCCCTCCTAATATCTCTCCCTCCTCCTGATATCTCTCCCTCTCTCCTAATTTCTCTTCCCCCCTCCTAATTTCTCTCTCACCCCCTGTTACAAACTGCCATTTGTAACTGTTATTTTATTTGACAAATTGCCCTGCTTCCCTGTGTTATGGAGAAGCCTAATTGCCAGCCTTCTGCCCCATGACTATGGACCTAGTGTGTATGGCGATTTGACTGTATTTGTGGGATCTGAGCGCTGTTTGGATATATTGAGCGCTCAGATCCAAGCCATCTGGGGATAGGTTGAATGTGGGGGTTCTGTTCAGTTCAATAGGAGTTATGTATTTTTGTGTCTTTTTGTGTCTTTTGCTAACATGTGGTTAATGGAGTCTGCCTCTGTCCCTGGATAATTGGATTACTTTCCCCATTGTCCAGGATAGAGGCCTCTGTAAAACCGGTTTGGGCCAGAAAACCATGCTGCCAGCCAGGCCCCAAAAGACACTTTTGCTAACTTTTGAACCCCTTGTCTGATTTGTGCCATTTTTAATATGTTGCTCCCCTTAATGGATTGATTCCAAATATGTAATTTTTATGAAGATTGGATGTGTAGTTTGGAAGTTATAGTACATGTATAAAAACTGTATTTTTACTGTTCTGTTTTAATTATGTTATGTGATTATCTGAGGGATGGGAATTTCCCCGAATGTATATTGTTCCGATTGGTTATACTGCTAATTATGTGGGTGTCTCCCTTGCATGGGCAGAATCTCATAAAAGCAGAGTGTGTGCCATTAAACATCAGATCTTCTTGACCCTCAATACGTAGCCTTGTCTCGTTATTGGAGGGAACTGCTATATCACACTGGGGATTGCTATGCTCTGCATACTCCCCTGAGCTTTAATCACTTAGCTCTTTTAAGAGCTTGTTCCTGATACGCTCTCCTGGAGGAGAGGTCTTCCCCACACGGTCCTGGAGGACAGAAGCTGATCCAGGGTGGAAGAAGACAGCGAGACTCCAGTTAAGCTACGGCGGTTGTGGAGTCTGCGGTGGTTGTGGTGTCGGCTGCAGTGTTTGGAGTCCTCAGGAAGCGCTAGGAGCATCCATCAACGGAGGGTACTCGGTCGGAGTACAAGGAGCTCCGTTACATTGGTGGCAGCGGTGGGATGGCGTCCTAGTGCGAGGAGAAGCAGCTCGGAGACACTGGTATCGTATGAGAGGTTATTGAGGGCAACGCTAGCCACTGTGCAGCGTCCCTAACTACAGCAGCATGGAGCAGGGATGGATAGAGCCCTGCGAAGAGCACCTCAACATGATACGTCGCTACGAGGATGACGCTTACATTGAGGAGGTAAAGAGGCGGTTGGTCTGCTATGGCACAGACCTTTCGAACGAGGTGGTCCACCAAGTAATGCGCCAGTTGAGTGCTGAGAACAGTGCGGCAATGGCCTTTGAGCGACAACTGTGGAGGTTGAGGATATGGACACCTAGTCTCCAGCGACAGTGCAAGTTACAGGGAGCCGAAGGTGTCGTCCTTCCTCCCCAGCGGCAGTGCGAATTCCAGGGGGCCGAAGGTGTCGTCCTTCCCCCCCAGCAGCAGTGTGTCCTACAGGGAGCAGAGACAGTTGGTCTCTCTCTCCAGCAGCAGGACAATGTTATGGGAGTGGAAACAGGCGGTCTCCCTCTCCAGCGGCAGCCTGTGTTTCAGGGAGAGGAGCACAGCACCCTATCTCCCCAGCGGCAGCTTACCCTACCAAGGGGAGACACTAATCTCCCAGATGGCGCAGATGGGACCGTGGTCTCTGTGCCTGACCTACAGGGATGCTGGACAGCCTGTCCAGATCCCCAACTACCCTCACAGGGACAACAGGAAGAGGGGGTAAGTACGAATTCCCCTCCCCAGCTAACTCCTAACTTGGCCCCAGGGTTAACAGAGGAGATGTTAGCCCCCACTGACTCCCATGTTCCCCTGGCTACTGAGCCGGACTATGTTCCCAGCACCCCAGCGGAAGAGCTGGCAGCTGGGCAGAGTGCAGTCGGCCTCTGCCCTCCCTTTGTCCCTTGTCCAGAGCCTGATGTCCTGCAGGCTATACCAGCGGAAGAGCTGGCAGCTGGGCAGAGTGCAGTCAGCCTCTGCCCTCCCTTTGTCCCTTGTCCAGAGCCTGATGTCCTGCGGGCTATACCAGCGGAAGAGCTGGCAGCTGGGCAGAGTGCAGTCGGCCTCTGCCCTCCCTGTGTCCCTTGTACAGAGCGTGACATTCTGCCGGCTACCCCAGCGGAAGAGCTGACATCAGGGCAGAGCGCCGCTGGCCTCTGCCCTACCGACCCCCTTGTTACAGGACTGGTCTGCAACCCCCTCTCCCCAGCAGAAGTGCGGGCATCAGGGCAGAGTGCCGCTGGCCTCTGCCCCCCAAGTACCACCAGCTATTTGCCCAGCTGCACCAGGAAGGCAGAGGATGCTGCATTTTCATCCTACCACCTGGAACCTACAGGCCAGTACTGTTTATTGTGGGGGCTACTTTGCTACTTGTTATTTGTGGGTGGGCTGCGAGACTAACTTAGGCACTGACCAACAGGAGGTCAGGTGCCTGGTTAGTCTCCCTCCAAAAGGGGAGATATGTTACAAACTGCCATTTGTAACTGTTATTTTATTTGACAAATTGCCCTGCTTCCCTGTGTTATGGAGAAGCCTAATTGCCAGCATTCTGCCCCATGACTATGGACCTAGTGTGTATGGCGATTTGACTGTATTTGTGGGATCTGAGCGCTGTTTGGATATATTGAGCGCTCAGATCCAAGCCATCTGGGGATAGGTTGAATGTGGGGGTTCTGTTCAGTTCAATAGGAGTTATGTATTTTTGTCTTTTTGTGTCTTTTGCTAACATGTGGTTAATGGAGTCTGCCTCTATCCCTGGATAATTGGATTACTTTCCCCATTGTCCAGGATAGAGGCCTCTGTAAAACCGGTTTGGGCCAGAAAACCATGCTGCCAGCCAGGCCCCGAAAGACACTTTTGCTAACTTTTGAACCCCTTGTCTGATTTGTGCCATTTTTTAATATGTTGCTCCCCTTAATGGATTGATTCCAAATATGTAATTTTTATGAAGATTGGATGTGTAGTTTGGAAGTTATAGTACATGTATAAAAACTGTATTTTACTGTTCTGTTTTAATTATGTTATGTGATTATCTGAGGGATGGGAATTTCCCCGAATGTATATTGTTCCGATTGGTTATACTGCTAATTATGTGGGTGTATCCCTTGCATGGGCAGAATCTCATAAAAGCAGAGTGTGTGCCATTAAACATCAGATCTTCTTGACCCTCAATACGTAGCCTTGTCTCGTTATTGGAGGGAACTGCTATATCACACTGGGGATTGCTATGCTCTGCATACTCCCTGAGCTTTTAATCACTTAGCTCTTTTAAGAGCTGTTCCTGTTACGCTCTCCTGGAGGAGAGGTCTTCCCCACACGGTCCTGGAGGACAGAAGCTGATCCAGGGTGGAAGGAAGACAGCGAGACTCCAGTTAAGCTACGGCGGTTGTGGAGTCTGCTGCAGTGTTTGGAGTCCTCAGGAAGCGCTAGGAGCATCCATCAAGAAAGGAGGTGAGAAAGAGAAAGGAGGGTACTCGGTCAGAGTACAGGGAGCTCCGTTACACCCCCCCTCTCCTTTCTCACCCCCCCTCTCCTTTCTCTTTCTCTCCCCCTCCTTTCTCTTTCTCACCTCCTTTCTCACCCCCCCTTTCTCCTCTTTCTCACCCCATCTCTCACACCCCTTTCTCCTTTTTCACCCCCTCTCTCCTCTTTTTCACCCCCCCTCCTTTTTCACCCCCCCTCTCCTTTTTCACCCCCCCTTTCTCCTCTTTCACCCCCCTCTCTCACCCCCCCTTTCTCCTTTTTCACCCCCTCTCTCCTCTTTTCACCCCCCCTCCTTTTTCACCCCCTTTCTCCTCTTTCCACCCCTCTCACCCCTTTTCTCCTTTTCACCCTGCTTTGCTCCTCACCCCTTCTTTCTCTCTCACCCCTTTCTCCTCTTTCTCACCCCCACCTTTGCTGTAGCCAGGTGGCGGGGCCGGTATAGTCCCGGCGGTGCAGAGGCAGCTGTCTCTGTACCGGCCCGGGACTAACAGGAGAGATGCACTCGGTGTGCGCACTTCCTGTAAGTCTTGCGGGTACAGAGATCAGCTGTCTCCTGTACCCGTCGGACTATCAATGCTGCCGGGCTCGGCCACGCTACTACAGAGGGAGTGACAGGAGGGAGCGCTGAACGCTTCCCTCCTGTCAGCCCCTCTCCCCATGCTGCGCCCGGGCGGTGCGGTCCGCCCTCATGGACGCACCGCCCGGGCAAAGCTGCAGCCGCCTGAGGCTCTCTACAGAGCGCTCGGGCGGCTGCAGCATGGGGGGGGCGGGGGGTGCCCACCCTGCTGGCACCCGGGGCGGACCGCCCCCCCCTTAGTACACCACTGACTGTAGGGTATATTGCTGAAAAGCTTGCTGGTCATGATAGAAAGATGTCAAAATACACAGTGTATTGCAGTTTTCTGTGTATAGAGCTGTGTAGCCACAGACCAGTCAGAGTGCCCATGACGACCCCTACCCACCACTGAAAGTACCTTCAATGGGGATGTAAGCATCAGAACAGGACCATGGCGTAATGGAAGAATGTTGCCTGGTCTGAGAATCACATTTTCTTTTAGATCGGGAGAATGGCCTGGTGCTTGTGCATCGTTTACCTGGGAAGAGAGTCATGCTATGGGCAACCTTGGGTCCTGGCATTCATGTGGATGTTACTTTGACATGTACCATCTGCCTAGAGATTATTTCAGACCACGTACACTCTTTCATGGCAATGGCATTTCCTGATGACAGTGGGCTCTTTTAGCAGAATAATGCATCACGATACACTGCCAAAATTGTTCAGAAGTGACTTGAGGAATATGACAAAGAGGACAAAGTGTTGCTTTTGCCTCCAAATTCTCCAGGTCCCAATCTGATTAAGCATCTGTGGGATATGCCGGAATAACAAATCCAATCCAGGCAGGCCCTACCTCGCAACTTGCTGGACTTAAAGAATTTGCTGCTAGTGTCTTTTGCCAGATACCACAGGACACGTGGTATCACTTGTGGAGTCCATTCCTCAATGCATCAGAGCTCTTTTGGCAGCACGAGGGGGACTTAAACAATATTGGGCATGTGGTTTTAATGGTGCTGCTGATCAGTGTATGAATATTGTATCAGTGCACTAATACAGTTTGGTGCTTGATTGAGTACATAAAACATCAGCATATAAATAATTCACTCCATGATTGGAATATAGTGTGTCAATGAAATGTACTTATGTGAGTATGTAATGTACCAATGCATGAATGTAATACAGCAATGCATAAATTGTGTCAGTGCATCAGTGTTGTGGACTTCCTCAGGTCTCAGATAATACAGGAAGACACTCCAAACACAGGTCGTTGGAAGAACAAAGCTGTTTATTTATTTGCAGCTGCAAAGTCCCAGTGTCTTCTGATATACACGATACACACTGGGCCCTCAGCAACAAGAGAACAAAGAATATATACCATAAATTACGTATTCCATACATATATAGAAAATACAAAATCACACCCATATTACAATGATTATCATCCAATTATTAGGTTAACACTTATCTCTTACATATATTAACTACTGGTAGGCATTCCCAGCATTCCTCACATGTGCCCTGGTCCTAGATTTTTACATAGTAGTTATAACCATGTCAGTACCAGAGGTTTTTCTAAAGCATTCTGTAACTTCTACCACAGTATGAGAAGGCATGACTATTGATTCAATGCGCATTTTTTAAATTTTTTATATTCTTTATTTTTGTTATGCAAAGAGGTTTACATACAGGTCTACTGTGCCACAACAGCAGCAGGCAACTCTAGGCATTCCATAACATGACATATACTCAAAATGCACGATTTTGCTATGCAACAATATTGATTCTAGTCTCGCTATAGGGCGAGTGAAGTTACCGTATATACTCGAGTATAAGACAAGTTTTTCAGCACATTTTTTGTGCTGAAAAACCCCCACTCGTCTTATACTCGAGTCAGTGTCTGTATCCGCCGGGCTCATTACAAGCCCGGCGGTCCTGTTGGGGGTTGGCAGCGAGCTGTAACTTACCTTTCCTGCAGCTCCCTTCTTTCTCCTCCAGTCCGGTCAGCTCCCCTGTCAGCTCCCACTGTAAGTCTTGTGAGAGCCGCGGGGTCAGAGCGTTGCCACGGATTACCGTGGCAACACTCCGCGAGGCACTCAGACCGCGAGACTTACAGTGGAGCTGACAGGGGAGCTGACCGGACCGGAGGAGAGAGAAGGGAGCTGACAGGAGCTGAAGGAAAGGTAAGTAAACGCTTCCTGCCAGCCCCCTCCTACACAGTGCACACCACTGGACCACCAGAGAATGAGAGCCCCCCCCCCCTCCCTGGTCAGCTAACAAGCAGGGAGGGGGCACGAAAAAATATAAATAAATACAAATTTAAATAATAATAAAATAAAATATGAATAATATATATATTAAAAAATGTAATAAAAATGCCCACCCCCCACCAAGGCTCTGCATCACACACACAAACACACACTGCATTCATACACACACACTGCACTCATACATACACACACTGCACTCACACACACACACACTGCACTTACACACACACTGCACTCATACACACACACACTGCATTCATAGACACACACACTGCACTCATACACACACACTACATTATATACACACACACACTGCATTCATTATATACACACACTGTAAATAAATATTCAATTAATATAATTTTTGGGGGATATAATTTTATTTAGAAATTTATCAGTAGCTGCTGCATTTCCCACCCTAGTCTTATACTCGAGTCAATAAGTTTTCCCAGTTTTTTTGGGTACACACACACACCGCATTCATACAAACACACTGCATTATTTACACACACAAACTGCATTCATACACACACACTGCATTCATACACACACACACTGCACTCATACACACACTGCATTATATACACACACACACTGCATTCATTATATACACACACTGTAAATAAATATTCAATTAATATAATTTTTGGGGGATATAATTTTATTTAGAAATTTTGAAATTTTATTTAGAAAGTTTTTTTGGGTAAAATTAGAGGTCTCGACTTATATTCAGGTCAACTTATACTCGAGTATATATGGTAGGTAGTAGTGATGGACGGTTCAGGATATGGTAATAATGTTTTAAACTAAAAATGAATAATAAAATAATACATTAATATATTTAAGTAACAAGGCGAAATGCATATCTTTAAGCGACAATATTAACATGCTGAATCCCCCTTTAGGTCTGCATTCCAGGGTCCACTCGACATGTAGTGTGAGCACTTATTTATGGAGAAATGCTGGGGTAGCGCAGGTGTCTCAGTTGGGAGATGTATCTTTAAAACTTAAGTCTGGGATGACTCTGTGAGCAATGCAGTGTGTTTGTCATGGTCCTGCCAATGCACATTTTTAATGTGCAAATGCTTACAAAGTGTTCCCAATCCCTTACTTTCTCATCATTTGTACATGTAGGATTTTCACTTTCCCTGCTCCCTTCTCTTTTACAGCCAAATATCCTTTTGCACTCAATGACATATCAGAGAATATTGAGATTAAGAAGTTGATATTTAGGTAGCATGGTTTCTGCATGGCAAAGCTAGCTTGAGCAATAGTAAGAAAGAAGCAATGATAATTCAGACCTTAGCAATAATGGCTTTCATTAGGGATTTCACAAGAGTCATAGACATTGTCGAAAAACCTTTCTCCACCAGACATTCCAAGGGCATGAACTCAACGTAGTCATTGTCGGCAGAACAGAAGGCCATGGTGTAGCTTTCCCAATTCTGTGCCTTCTTCCCCAGGCATATGATTGGGATTGTAATATACCTGCTTACATTCCACCAGATGTCAAGTCAGGAGGACATCAGCAAAACGTCCTAATTTCATTAGCTGGTATCATGCTTGAGTATGTTTGTGTCTGTACTGAATATTATCTTGTCTTATATTATCTGAGTGTACATGCTTTTGATTCCACCAGATGAACCCAAGTCAGGATGACATCATTAAAACATATCCTCATTTCATTAGTTGGTATTAATGCTTGAGAATGTTTTGTGTCGGTATTGCTATTGTTTGTCACTGCTTCATTTTGCATGCTTCCTTATCTGAGTCGGATAAACTTGTTTATGAACAGAAGATATGATCCCTTTGCTTCCATCACAACTCTGTCTCACATATGCATGAGGATCAAGAACAGAAACGAATAGTGACATGTGGCAGCTAAACAGACCTGTTACTGCTCAACCTAAGCAATCTATGTTGATAGATGATATTAAAGCAGCACTGTCACCCCCCTGATAAATGAGTATTTCATAAATATAAAATCTTTATGAAATACCCGTACTGACTGTATTGGATTTTTACTGAAATTCCAACCCAGTGAAAAGATATACTGAGATATTCTGAGACAAGTTATTTCAGTATACTTCCTATTCCTAACACTTCTAGACTCTGGGCGAGCTACTGTCTATTACTTTTTATTATTGTTGGTATTTATATAGTGCCAACATATTCCGTAATGCTTTACAATATTATAAGAGGGGGAAATTTAACAATAAATGATACAATTACAAAATGTTACAGGAACAATCGGTTCATGAGGACCCTGTTCAAACAAGCTGACAGTCTAGAAGAGGTGGAGTATAAAACACAATAGGACAGGATATAGCAATCAAAGAAAGTGGAAGTGAGGCACAACAGGAGAAGAGTACAGTGCTGTCCTTTAGGAGAGAGCAGGGGACCGGTATGTGAGGTACAGGTTACTCTTGGAGGCCATAAACTTTCCTGAACAGATGGGTTTTGAGGCAGTTTTTAAATTATTGAAGATTAGGCAATTCCAAAAAAAAGGAGCTGCCCGCGATAAGTCCTGCAAGCTTTAGTTAGCCATATGGGTGCGAGCTGCGGAGCGACCGAGAAGGGGCATACTTGTGAATCAGTGAGGAGATATAAGAGGGGCTAGAGTTGTTCAGTGCTTTATAGGTAAGGATTAGTATTTTGAATTGACTTGTATAGGATACATGAAGCCATTTTAAGGATTGAGAGAGGGGTGAGGTGTGAGGAGCGACTGGAGAGGAAAATCAGTTTGGCACAACATTCATTACAGACTGTAGTGGGGCAGTACTGCTTCTGGGAAGACCAATTAGGAAGGAATTAGAATAGTCAATGCAAGAGATTACTAGAGCATGAACAAGCATATTGAGTAAGAAATGGGCGTAGGCTGGTGGAATCGACATGATTTGGCAACAGACTGGGTGTGAGGCTCAAAGGTGAGACCAGAATCAAACATAATACCAAGACAGCATGCTTGCAAGGATTGATGCGGGTACCATCTTCTTGAAGAGAGAGAGAAAGAGGAGGATCAGTTTTATGAGGAGGAAAGACAAGAAGAAAAGTTTTATAGAGATTTAGTTTCAATTTTAGATTAAGTCTAGAAGTGTCAATCTCCTAGCCTTCACCAGTGATGGCTGCAGAGATATTAGCTGTGTATATGGAGGATAGACCTCGATTTTGTACTCTCAAGCAGCAGACCACCAGTGACAATTTCACCATGAGGGGTCCTTGCAAATTATGCAAAATCCCCAGATGATAACATCACTGCTTTAACCCCTTAAGGACCAAACTTCTGGAATAAAAGGGAATAATGACATGTCTCTGTTTGCTACGCACAACGGGACTGTTCACACACTTGAATCTGGGGTGGATATACCCACTTTCCTGGCATCACTAGGCATAGAGGGACAGACTGAAAGAACATCACAGGCCAAGCCATACAATGTCTGGGACCCAGCTATCACAACCACATTCACACCGAGAGCCACCACGTCCAGGGAACTGGAACCCTGGCAGGACTGAGCACTAAATGTCTTGATACAACTTGAGAAGGCAGCCGAACACCCTTGCAGAGTCCTACTGTTTATAATGTGTTTAACGTTTATGTCTGTGTCTTTAAATTGCACTATGGCTAGCCACGAAAACCCAAAAACTGGGTCAACAATACCACGAACTGAGATGGCGACCCCCCCCCACCCATAACCCCCACTGACACCCCTCTCAGTCGCGGGCGAACCACACCCTCACTCTCCTCCCTTTGGCAAAGGAAGATATACACTAGTCTAAAGGTGTGGGACTTATTAACCCATCTGACGTTCACTAGGCTACCCTGTTATCACACACCCTGGTATTCAGCTAAGTATAGAGCCTACTCAGTCAGATGATATATGCGCTCCACACATAGAGAAACATTATACACAACACCTCCAAACCCTTAAGCAACAATCCACACTCTCTACAAGATCACTACATGGCACCTTTACTGGATTTCCGCAGCCTGCATTAACTTAAGCTGACAGAAAGCTTAAAACCCCTCTCCATCCGCCTAGACCTCCTCAGACAAAACACTACTATACGCCATCTCAACCTAGGCATACCTGTCTAACAAATATGATCTATATACAATGAGAGTAAAAAAATAAAACCCAATAACAAAACAACAACAAAAATAATCCATTAGGAATACAGTACATCCACAGGAAAAGTGTCGCTGGAGCAAGAAGGCTAGTCTTCAGAAGGAAGTTGTGGGGGCACAAACCCTTCAGGATTTTTCCAGGGACATGGGAGGACCGTCAGAAATCCCATATGTGTTCCTGAAGTTGTAAGTAGTCAGGAGGGTGGCGGTGGCGTTGGGGACGACCACCAGCTGTCAAGTGTCAGAGGCAGCAGGACTGGAAAAAGGGGAGGGTGCTTGGTTCAAGATTGGGAAAATGGGGTCAGGTGCATGAGCACCCTCAGACCCAGAAGCACAGGCCACACCTGTAGGTGCATTCACATTTTCAGAGTCAACCCAAACTCCATCCCAGATGTCCTCTGTCACACTGGATTTGGACTTAGTAAGCTTTTGGGTGAAGGATTTGGGTAACCGTAAACGGGACCCTAACTGGTCTAGCTGTCATCTGGAAATGGAACCATCATCCCAAAGTTTCCACAATTGTGGCAGGAAGCCACAGAGTGTTGGAGGATCCGTAAGATCGGATCCAGACCTCTTGATGGACTCCAAAAGTAGGAGACTCTTTGGAGGTGACCATCTTTTCTTAGGAGTGCAATACATGGTTATTGGAATGACCTCAGGCCATTTCGAATGGGCGTCAGTTATAATCAAGAAGGTCTGCCCTTTTATCGGACCTGCAAAATCCAAGTGAAAGTGAAACCAAGGAACTGTGGGCCAAGTCCAGGGTTGAATACTTCCTCGGGGAGGGTCTCTTGCAGTTTGTGCACATCCTACACAAGCATTAACATATGCTGTAATCTCACCATCTATGTTAGGCCACCACATGTAGCCTTGTACTTTCTGTTTCATCCGTGTTGTACCAGGGTGTGGCGGTCTGCCAGAGTATCACCGCCAAGGATGCCCTTTTCCCAATAAACAAACACAAGTAATCCCAAAGGTAAAATATCGCCAATGTCCCATAACCACCCACACATGAGCCAAGGCTTAATGCTGGGAGAAGACTGCTTTATTTGGAGCCACACACAGCTTTTTATGCAAAAGCCCCAACAAGGGGTTTCTAAGAAATAAATCCCTCCCATGATCCTCGTAACTGACCTCCCTAGTTATTAGCTTCCGGCTCAAATAGGCAACTGGGTGCTTGCCTCCGTCCTCGCCGACCTGGCTCAGAACTGCCCCCTGTTCAAACATTGAAGCATCTGTGTGGACAGTAAAGCGTTTGTTAGGATCTGGGACAACCAGAACAGGTGCTTTCACAAGTGCTTGTTTCAGGGATTAGAAAGCCACCTCACATTCCGGGGACCACAGGACCTGTCTCAGTAAGTTTTTTTTAGTCAGGTGGTCAGGGATTTGGCCATAGCCCTATATTTGGGTACAAAGCATCTATAGTAGCCTGCTGTCCCTAAGAAGGCCATGACTTGGGTCTTGGTATGGGGAGTGGGCCAGTTAGCAACAGCCTCAATCTTAGCAGGCTCTGGCCGTACAAGCATACATGAGCCCAATAGTTTATGTTTGGAGACCTCAAAAGTTTGTTGGCATTCTACTGACCACTCTCATCTGGAGTTACATAGTTGAAAAGAGACTTGTGTCCATCAAGTTCAGCCTTCCTCACATATGTTTTTGCTGTTGATCCAAAAGAAGGCAAAAAAAACTAGTCTGAAGCACTTCCAATTTTGCAACAAACTAGGAAAGAATTCCTTCTTGACTCCAAAACAGCAGTCAGATGTCTGGATCAAGCAGCTATTACCCCACTAATTAGAAAATATATACCTGTGTCTTAAGTTTTTGCAAATATTTATCCAATTGCAGTTTACACATCTGTATGGACTCTGATAAAACCACCTCTCCAGGCAGAGAATTCCATATCCTTATTGCTCTTACCGTAAAAAAATATTTTCTTTGCCTTAGATAAAATCTCCTTTCTTCCAGACTAAATGTGTGATCTCGTCTCCTATGTATAGCCCTGCTTATGAATAGATTTCCAGATAATGGTTTGTACTGGCCTCTAATATATTTGGATAATGTTATCATATGCCCTCGGAGGCGTCGTTTTTCCAAACTAAAGAGATTTAAATTTTTTAACCTTTCTTCGTAACTAAAATGCTCCATTCCTTTTTTCAATTTTGTAGCTCATCTCTGTATTTTTTCTAGTGCCATTATATCCTTCTTTAGAACAGGTGCCCAAAATTAAAAATTGCACAGCATATTCAAGGTGTGGTCTTACCAGCGATTTATAAAGAGTCAAAATTATGTTTTCATCCCGAGAATTTATGCCCCTATTTATACATGACAAAACTTTACTGGCCTTAGCAACTGCAGATTGACATTGCATATTGCTGCCTAATTTGTTGTCTATTACAATTCCCAAATCCTTCTTGTGTGTGGTTATCCCTAATTCACTACCATTTAGGGTATAAGTTGCTTGTGCATTCTTGACCCCAAAGTGCATAACTTTGCATTTCTCTACGTTAAATTTCATCTGCCATTTTAGTGCCCAGTCCCCCAATCTATCCAAATCCCTCTGCAGCAAAGCAATATCCTGCTCACATTTTATTACTTTACAAAGTTTTGTGTCATCTGCAAACACTGAAACATGGCTTTCAATGCCTGTTTCAAGATCATTTAAAAATATGTTAAATAGAAGCGGTCCCAGAACAGAACCCTGAGGGACACCACTTACCACTTTTGTCCAGCCTGAAAATTTACCATTAATGACAACTTGTTGCGTTGTACTCTATCCTTAAGCCAATGTTCTACCCAAGAACAAGAATCTAGACCAATTTCTTTTAGTTTGAAGACTAACCAATTTTGGGGAACTGTATCAAATGCCTTGGCAAAATCCAAGTAAATCACATCCACTGCAACCAGGGCCGGTGCAAGGATTTATGCCGCCCTAGGCAAAATAAAAATAAAAACACAAGAATTTAAACTTGTTTAACTCTTTTGCCAAGGATGAAGCCTCGATTCTTGCAAGAGCAGCAAAATTCATATCACCTCCGATTTCAATTAAGGTGTCATACACTTCTCCAACATGGAACCTAAATGGCCGAATAGCATCAATTCTGCTTGACCATCTAGTATCGGATAGCGGCTTAACTGTCAGCTTACTCACATGCTTTTTTAGAACATCCCATCGATTTGTTGAACCTGATAAAAAAACATATATTTTCTGAAGAATGCCAAAAAATGTACTGGCATCCCTACAGCACATAGCAGCATCATTTACTACAAGATTTAATGAATGAGCACTGCAGGGGACATAGAAAGCACGTGAGTTCAGGTCCATGATTCTTTTTTGTACTCCTGAGTGCTTTCCCTTCATGTTGGAGCCATTATCATACCCTTGACCTCTCATATCACTGAGTGGTATCTTCAGCATTTCAAGCTCATTCAAAATTGCCTCTGTTAATCCTTCTCCAGATGAGTTGTGAACTGGCAGGAAACCAAGAAATCTTTCCTCAATGTGTATTTCAGGATTTGCAGTTGGCGAGTCTCCTTGCTTAACAGATACAAACCTGAAAACCATAGTCATCTGTTCAACAAGAGTGATGTCAGGGGTGCAGTCAAGTATAATGGAATAGTACTTGGCATCCTTAAGCAACCGTAGAATGCGTCTCCGTATTTCTTTTGAAATTAAACCAATTAGTTCATTTTGGATGTCTTTTCCTAAATAATGCTGATGAATTTCTGAATTCTGTATCTTTTTCAAGTGGCTTTGCATCACACTATCAAATGTTGCCATCATTTCGACAAGTTTCAAGTAATTTCCATTATTTTCAGAGTACAGCGTGCCACTGCTGCCCCTGAAGGCCAAGCACTGCTTCCCAAGATATTGAACAATGGCTACAAGCCGCTGAAGAACATTCTGCCAGTGCTGCGTTTCAGTTGCCAATAATCTTTGGTATGAATGGTCAATACTACTTCCAGACCCAAGCCTTGTTAACAGTTCTGTCCAGTTTCCCATAGCAGTGAGGTGAGATGGAGACACTTCATGTGTAGCCTGACACTGGGACAAATTTTTCCAATCATTGTAGCCTCCCGTAGTCAGGCTCATTTTCGTAGTTGTAAAGAGTTTACAACAAAAGCAAAATATTTTGTCCAGTCTAGGAGAATAACTAAGCCTCTTTCTAACATGCACTTCACCATTTCCAAGGTGCCGTCTATAGTGGGTTGATGTAAACCGTCTCTTGGATGCATCTTTAGGAAATGCAAAGTGCTCTTTTGGCTTTGCCGGACCTTTCAGAACGATGGTTTCTTTTAGTGAGCTAGTAAGCATTTCAGGCCAGTCAGCTGGATCAAAGAGGTCTGCCAGCGTGCTTTTTGCATTTTCATCTTCTGATGATGATGATGATGATAACTCTCTTCCTCGGTGTTTGTATCACTTTCTATGCCCAACGAATGTTCGCCCACAGTAGTAGTTGAAGTAGAAGGGTGTGGTTCGACATCTACAGCTTCACGATTCTCTTTAGTCTCGCTTACAGCTTTCAGTACTGGATCAGGTTTAAAGAACCTATTTAATGATCCAGCCATCTTAGAAGTTTCTTCTTCTTGGAGCCTTCTTTTCTTTCGAAAAGCAGCACCAGACAATTTCTTTCGTGGTGTAGACATCTTGTTCAATTATCAAAAAAACTATTGTAGAAAAAATGTACATAAAAAATTATTAATATTCAATTAATATTCTCTTTGATGATCATTAAACCACAATAATACCTGAAAATCATTTAGAAACCTACTGTACATATGTGCGCACGTGTGGGAGTGTGAAAGATGCAAAAATATATGGGTATGTATGAGAGCAGTTGATGTAAACATGAAGAATAAAAAATGGAGAGGGCAAGTGAGAGCTAGCACCCCCCATGCACAGACACACAATCATACAGCGTCACAACATAATTACACAATTACACACAGTCACAAACATTCACCTACAGTCATACATGGTCAGTCACATTACAAAGTAATTCAATCTTCTATCTGGGTCCATGCAACAAAATGAAATGGGTAGTTACTGTGTGTACCCCCTTTGAACTATTGCTATCGCCCCTTGTTGGCACGCTACTGAAGTGACCATGTTTCATCCTCAAAATACAGATTAGGGAACAGTGCCCAAAATAAATCCAGTTTTAAATTTTATGAAGCTACTTAAAATCACCACTACTAGCAAAAAAAAAATTGGTATTCAGTTACACCATATGGCGATATCCATCACTATGTTACAGTTCCCCAATATCCCCATTCCCCCCCCACCATTTGGCTACTGTGACATTCACTTTGATTCCCAAAAATTCACACTTTTAGAAATGAACCTAATAAAACATA
Source organism: Pelobates cultripes (assembly GCA_933207985.1). NCBI lineage: Eukaryota > Metazoa > Chordata > Amphibia > Anura > Pelobatidae > Pelobates > Pelobates cultripes. The sequence continues at coordinate 240,390,171 of OW240914.1, read as the reverse complement.
GTTCAATTTGTACATTTCATTAAAGAGACATTTTTTATGAACCATTACCACTACATAGCATAGTGGTCTGACATGACATCGCCCACCATGTAAGTAGTCAAACCGTATTAGAGCAGTTTGACTTCTTACCTTACATGGCCCTACCTTCACTACATCAGCCAAAAGCCAGAAGATCTCTGCATTACGCAAGAGTGGGCACGGTTTATGTAGTGGAGGTGGAGAGCAGCTTAAAGGAACACTATATCGTCAGGAACATTATACACCTGTATCCTGTTACATTAGAGCACCCCCCCCCCCCAACCTCTGTGTGTGGTCATAAAGCGATATTACGTTTTTCCCCCACACAGATCATTAACCTTTGCATTGGGAGGCTATTGTGCCTGTGCAGCAAAACACTGCACCAAAAAGCATCTCCTCATACAGATGCAATGAATCAATGCAACTATATATGAACGTTAAAGGGACTCTCCAGTGCCAGGAAAACATATTAGTTTCCCTGGCACTGCAGGACCCTGTAGTACCCCTCTCCCTCCCACCCCAAGTTGCTGACCGGAGTCCAGCGCCGAGGGGCAGACTCTGCCTACTCTCCTCCCTCGCCAACGTCAGCCAGTGGGGGAGACCTAATGCGCATGAACGGCAATGGCCACGCACGCGCATTAGACCTCCACATAGGGATTTCGGCGACGCTGGAGGCCCTCACAGAGTCGTAAAACACACTTTTCGTGTTATAAGAACATGGAAGTCCCTCAAGGGTCAAGGGTAGTGGGAGTTGGCACAAGTGGTCTGGGTGCCTGGAGTGTCCCTTTAAGCTCCTCCACGCAGGGCGTGGAGACGCTTAAAGGGACACTATAGTCACCCCGTCTACTTCATCTCAATGATTACATTTGCGGTTAAATCTTCCGGACAGCCTTAATAGAGGTGCATCTGCAACGCTGTAGGCATTTAATGCCTCCATCGCGCAGAGCGTCCATAGGAAAGCATTCCTATGGACAATTTGAATGCGCGTGCGGCACTTGAGGGGGAGGAGAGGCGCTGGAATAAGGTAAGCTGCTGAAGGGGTTTTAACCCCTTTCAGCGCCACGGGAGGGGGACCCTGAGTGTGGGGGCACCCTCAGGGCACTACAGTGTCAGGAAAACCACTTTGTTTTCCTGACACTATAGTGATCCTTTAACACCAGTACTGCACAGTCTTTACTCTGAAAAGATAGACAGTGTTTACCTTTTAAAAGTCTGCAGCGACAGGCTATAGACACCAAAACCACTACAGTAAACTGTAGTGGTTCTGGAACTATAGTGTCCTTTTAATGTGAAGTAAAAATAGTTATGTAATAAATATTACAAAAGAATAAAAATATTGGATTTCCTACTTACCACAGATAAGGATGATCTCTGGCTGCAGACTGCCTCCTGGTCAAATACAGGCTCTGGAGGCTTTAAAATCCCCCCTCAAGTGTGCTCAATGGAGGATCATGGATGGGGTCGGTAGAGGCTCTGCTGTGTGACCTGTCCTGACCCCGAGAGACCACCCACCTTCACTGTTGCATGATGGGTGGTCTCGTGGGGTGGGCCGTGGGCGGTCGCATCTCTCTGCGGCCGGCCGCCCTCCAGGACTGTGCTGTGCCGTCTGAGGCTTTCTGTAGCGCTCAGGCGGCACAGCATGAAGAGGAGTGCCGCACCGGCCGCCCGCCCTCTCTCCCTCCCTCCCTCGCATCAGCCCGCCCTCTCTCCCTCCCTCCCTCGCATCCGCCCGCCCTCTCTCCCAACCTCCCTCGCATCCGCCCGCCCATGATTTGCCGGCGCATAAATTGCCGGCGGCGGTGCCGCCACCCACCGGCGCTGGTCTGAGGTCTTACTTGGAGGCAGCAGCGCTTGCCGACTCCGGGTGCAGTAGCAGGGCCGGCGCCCCCTGCTAAGTTGCGCCCTAGGCGGCTGCCTAGGTCGCCTTACAGGTAGCGCCGGCCCTGACTGCAACACCCTGATCTATACTTCTACTTGCTTTGTAAAATGCAATTAGGTTAGTTTGACATGACCAATGTTTCATAAAACCATGCTGATTATTGCTAATAACAAAGTTCTTCCCAATGAATTGCTGAATATTATCCCTTAATAGCCCCTCAAAAATTTTCCCAGGCAGTAGAAAAAGTACAGAGACGAGCTACAAAATTGATAAAAGGAATGGAGCATTTTAGTTACGAAGAAAGGTAAAAAAATTTAAATCTCTTTAGTTTGGAAAAACGGCGCCTCAAAGTGCATATGATAACATTATCCACATATATTTGAGGCCAGTACAAACCATTATCCCTATAAAGGAAACTTTTGGTAAGTGCATACTTTTTTTTTTTTTTTTTTTAGAGAAAGACTGTTTGTAAATGCTCTCAAAGAGTCAGTTATGTGAAATGAAACCATGTGATCAAAAATAGGGAAGTAGAATTAAAACTGTACAAAACATAATATTAGCTTTGTTTCAGTGGTTGAGACATAACTATAGGCATATGCAGAAGAGGGAGGTAGAAGGGAGCAGTTAGAGTTGAGGAAAATTAGTTGGAAATGTTTTGGAAATGTTCACAAAAAATATATGGTTAACAGTTGGAAGCAAACATTATTGGCATAGGACACTAATTAACCCCTTAAGGACACAATTTTAAAAGCTTGCCTTGCACTTAAAGGACCACTATAGGCACCCAGACCACTTCAGCTTAATGAAGTGGTCTGGGTGCCAGGTCCATCTAGGATTAACCCTTTCTGCTGTAAACATAGCAGTTTTAAAGAAACTACTATGTTTACCTATGGGTTAATCCAGCCTCTTGTGATGTCTCATTGACAGCCGCTAGAGGCGCTTCCGCGCTTCTCACTGTGATTTTCACAGTGAGAAGACGCCAGCGTCCATAGGAAAGCATTGAGAATGCTTTCCTATGAGACTGGCTGAATGCGCGCGCGGCTCTCGCTGCGCATGCTCATTCAGCCGATGACGGGGAAAGGAAGCGGAGTGTCCCCACCACCGAGGGAGCCCGGCGGTGGAGAAAAGGTATGTGTTTAACCCCTTCCTCACCCCAGAGCCAGGCGGGAGGGGGACCCTAAGGGTGGGGGGGACCTAGAGACCCTAGTATGTTTTCCGGGCACTATAGTGGTCCTTTAAAGGGACACTCCAGGCACCAATACAACTTGCATTTGATAGATTTTGGCCTTATTAAAATGCTGTATTTTTTTGCATACTCAAATCTTTTTATTTTTCACAAACAAAAAAATTTTTGCAGACTGTTGCACCACAAGCCTGCCTCATTAGCAATGCCCCACATGCCAGAAAGATTTCCTTATCAAAGTTATGCATATATGCTCAGCCCAACAGCACTGAGTGAGCTGTTTTTAGTTCACAACCTGGCTGCAGACAGTCAGAGAAACTGATATTCTTACTGTATGCCCCCTGGATGTTCTCTCCTTTTAATGCAGGTTGTTCTGATAATTCATTGCTACCAGTGGCTTAGCTGTGTGCCTACCTTTTTTATACGGATTGCTTTTCTGGAGTGAGGGATTGTCGCTTAAAAGGCAGGGTTATGACTTTGGCGGCATTCTGCAAAAGGTGTATTTATTTTAGAAAAACTATAAATATTTGAGTATGCAAGAAATACAGCATATTAATGAGGCCAAAAATCTATGAAACGTATTCAAGTAGTATTTGTTTCTGGAGTGTCCCTTTAAGGAAACAAGAAGTCTTGGTATATCAGTCTTTATCATTTATTGTAAAAATACTTGTTGTGACACACATATACATATCATTTTTTGCATTTTATATTACAATAAATTAGAATTTAAGAGTACATAATATGTCTAGAATTTCAGTTTATTTTTGGTACTTGAAGGTCACAAAATACAAGGAGTAATATAACATTTCTAAATTAACAAAAAAAAAAATTGACACACAAAAGTATATATTTATATAAAGTAGACATCACAGGGTACATAAAGGTAATTTTACACTTTTTATGAAGCCATCCGACTGCCAATCTCTACTAAATATTGTAGTAAAATAGGTTTTCAGATGTTTAACTTGCTCAGACTTAAGTTTTTTTTGTGTAAAGCTGCTGTGTGCTACTTCCGTAATGTGTTCATCTATATCTTTTGAGTACAGAGTGGGAATTGGTGGAGCTCACCCTAAACATGCATTAGGATTGGTACTGCCGTAGAGGCCAAAATATATACATAATACAGACAGGAAACAGTGCACACATAAAAATGAAATTTGAAACTTTATAAGGCTACATAAAATCACCTATCTCAGCAAACAAATATGGTGATTCAGTTCAGTATTGTGTAAAGCCTATCACTAGGGGGTACTGTGAAGTAGTGGTGAGCTTAACACAATATGACCATATTTGTTTGTTGAGATATGTGATTTTAAGTAGCTTTATTATGTTTAAAGGAACACTATAGGGTCAGGAACACAAACATGTATTCTTGGCCCTATAGTGCTAAACCCACCATTAACCCCTTAAGGACGGAGCCAAATGTACACGTTGTGAGCAAAACAAATTGTAAACAAAACCTGGCATTTGCGCTACATGTCTGTCCAACCTTAATTCACCTCTTTCATATTAAATGCACCCACCCTTATTATATATCATTTTATTCAGGGGAAACAGGGCTTTCATTTAATATCAAATATTTAGCTATGAAATATAATTTAATATGAAAAAAATGGGAGAAAATAAGATTTTTTTTTATTTTTTTAGTTCTACATGACATTTTAACGGTCAATGTCATAATACTGTTTGCTTTTACTGCAATAAAATACACATATTTGTATTCAGCAAAGTCTCACGTGTAAGACAGTACCCCCTATGTACAGGTTTTATGGCATTTTGGGAAGTTACAGGGTCAAATATAGCACGTTACATTTGAAATTGAAATTCGCCAGATTGGTTACGTTGCCTTTGGGACTGTATAGTAGCCCAGGAATGAAATTTACACCCATAATGGCATACCATTTGCAATAGTAGACAACCCAAGGTATTGCAAATGGGGTATGTCCAGTCTTTTTTAGTAGCCATTTGGTCACAAACACTGGCCAAAGTAAGCGTTAGTATTTGTTTGTGTGTGAAAAATGCAAAAAACGCCAGTTTGGCCAGTGTTTGTGACTAAGTGGCTACTAAAAAAGACTGGACATACCCCGTTTGCTATACCTTGGGTTGTCTACTATTGCAAATGGTATGCCATCATATGGGTAATTTTCATTCTTGGGCTACCATAATGTCTCAAAGGCAACGTACCCAATCTGGCAAATTTTAATGTGAAAAAAATTACACACAAGCCTTATATTTGACGCTGTAACTTTTGAAAACACCATAAAACCTGTACATGAGGGGTACTGTTGTACTCGGGAGACTTCGCTGAACACAAATATTTGTGTTTCAAAACAGTAAAAAGTAATGCAGCAATAATATCGTCCGTGTAAGTGCTGTTTGTGCGTGAAAAATGCAAAAAACTTCACTTTTACTGGCGATATCATCGTTGTAATACATTTTACTGTTTTGAAACACTAATATTTGTGTTCAGCGAAGTCTCCCGAGTAGAACAGTACCCCCCATGTACAGGTTTTATGGTGTCTTGAAAGTTATAGGGTTAGATATAGTGCTAGCAAATGAAATTCCCTTTACTTTCGGCATGGGTTGTCAGGCAGGT
>OW240914.1:240336231-240384395 GCA_933207985.1 Pelobates cultripes | reverse complement strand
GTGTGTGTCTGTTAGTGTGTGTATGTTAGTGTTTGTGTCTGTTAGTGTGTGTATGTTAATGTTAGTGTATGTATGTTAGTGTTAGTGTGTGTGTGTCTGTTAGTGTGGATGTCTGTTAGTGTGGATGTCTGTTAGTGTGGATGTCTGTTAGTGTGTGTGTTTGCCTGTTAGTGTGTGTGTGTGTTTGCCTGTGAGTGTGTGTGTGTGTTTGCCTGTGAGTGTGTGTGTGTGTTTGCCTGTGAGTGTGTGGGTGTGTGTGTTTGCCTGTGAGTGTGTGTTTCTGTTAGCTAGTGAATGCGTATCTGTCAGTGAATGTGTGTGTGTGTATTTAGAAGGCGGAGCAGGGGGGAAGGTTGGGTGGCGGTTGCACGGGTGGGGGTGGCGCGGGGGGGTGCCTGAGTTTTGTCCTGCCTAGGGCAGCACAAAACCAGGATACACCACTGGATATATACGTATATATTTATGTATATAGATATATATATTATTTTTTTGTACGTGTATTTTGATTTAAAAATATATATATATTAATATCACAATACAGTTAGAATGAATAACACACATCTATATATTTTTTAATTATTTTTTTATTTTATTTTTTAACGTATTTACATATTTTATTTTTTTATATTATATATAAATATATATATATAACAATAATTATATATATATTTAATCAGTATCAGTCAACGTGTAATTTGATATTAATATATATATATATAATTATATATATATTAATAGTAAAATACACCTATACAGTGTACGTGTGTATGTATATGTGTATATATATATATATACTTAGATCATATATATATAATATATATATATATGATCTAAGTATTTATTTATTTATTTTTCACACTTTTAACATTTATTTATTTTATTTTCAGCCAGCAGGGGGACTACCTGTCATTACAGGCAGCCCCCCTACTGGCAATACAGCAGTCAGCTATCCCGGCCATGTGATTGTGAGGTCCTCGGGTAAGTAAGGAAAGACCGGAGGGCGTACTATTACGCCCAGCGGCGTTTTGAGCCGCTTAAAATAGGGCGTAATAGTACGCCCTCCGGTCTTAAGGGGTTAAGGTTCCTTACCCCCCTTAAAAGCATGAAACACTTACCTTATTTCCAGTGCCGTTTGGGTCCGCTAGCATTAGCCCTGCCTCCTTGGTGACATCATCAGAATTGCTGATTTTTAGCCAATCCAATGTATTCCCATGGGGAAAGCATTGGATTGGATAAAATCAGCAAGGGGGTGGGGTCAAATGCCATTTTGGCCATTCGGCACCTCCTCATAGAGATGCATTGAATAAATGCATCTCTATGAGGTAAATACAGCATCCCCATGCAGAGCGTGGGGATGCTGAACGGCAGAGCTGCCTACTGTGCATCTGAGGAGAGGCCACTTGAAGGTGTCCCTAGGGGCAAATGCCTGCATATAATGATTATTCTCACCAGAACAGCTACATTAAAGGACCACTATAGTGCCAGGAAAACATACTCGTTTTCCTGGCACTATAGTGCCCTGAGGGTGCCCCCACCCTCAGGGTCCCCCTCCCGCCCGGCTCTGGAAGGGGAAAGGGGTAAAAACTTACCTTTTTCCAGCGCTGGGCGGAGAGCTCTCCTCCTCCTCTCCGCCTCCGTTACGCCCCGCCGGCTGAATGCGCACGCGCGGCAAGAGCTGCGCGCGCATTCAGCCGGTCTCATAGGAAAGCATTTACAATGCTTTCCTATGGACGCTGGCGTGCTCTCACTGTGATTTTCACAGTGAGAAGCACGCAAGCGCCTCTAGTGGCTGTCAATGAGACAGCTACTAGAGGATTAGGGGGAAGGCTTAACCCATTCATAATTATAGCAGTTTCTCTGAAACTGCTATAATTATGAAAAAATGGGTTAACCCTAGAAGGACCTGGCACCCAGACCACTTCATTAAGCTGAAGTGGTCTGGGTGCCTAGAGTGGTCCTTTAAGCTGTAGTTGTTCTGGTGACTATAGTGTCCCTTTAAAATTATATTTATATGTGTGCACTGTTTCTTAGTCTGTATTACATCTTTTGAGTACTACAGTACCCCCAATGTATGCCTTTGTCACCACCTCATGATGCTACAATGCCACAATTAGAGACCTGGCCATTTCAGTTTTTACAGTTAGAATTTTGATAGATGGATTTGATGGGTCTATGCCTCTTTTTTGTGCATTATAGCAGGTATAATATGCCTGCTGAATTTGTCACAGAAAACACCACCATTTGTTAAAGTTTCTTGCATACTGTCCATATTAAGTGACCGACTCCCCTCTCCCCCTCCCTATCTCAGCACTTTGTGAACTTTTTTTTTTTTTATCAAACAGCAGGAAATCACATACAGCACATGATTATCTGTCAGTGCCCTGCAGAGTATATGTTTGTCCACTTTTTTGCAAGTACCAGCCATGCAAAAACGTGACATTATTATTAGTCTGCTGGTGCAGTACTAACAGCTACATGATAAAAATGAACTTTGAAGAGCTCTTGGTGATGTCTGACAGCAGACCATTTTTTTATTTATTTTTTTACAACTGCAATACCATGCTATGTATAGTAGGAACAATGCTAGATTTTGCATAGCAGTTAGTTGGTATAACTAAACAAGTGAAGTAAATGTGTACAGGGCTGGTGCAAGGATTTATGAATACACAGTCGAAAATTTATTTTGGCGCCCCCAAAAAATGGTGTCTTTGTCTGTGTCTTTCTTTACCCCTCCCCCTTAGTGCATTTGCGATAATTGCAGAGCGTGAGCCAATTTCACCAAGAAAGGAAGGCACACTGTTGACACCGACAGTCTCCTAGGCGTTGAGCAGAGCAGCAGTAAAAGAAGACTCACTGTCAGATATTTGGGGGGGGAGCCTGGCACCTACTGGGGTTATAGTGGCTTTTAACGTTTGAGTGTTCCTCATATGTTTATGTATTATATTAATATTTGTATATATTATAAACATATCAATATATGGTAATACATATGTTAATATACTTGTTCTTATATTTTTGAAACTTGATGTTTTAAAGACACATGGACACAAAAACACAATCACATTGACACGGACACAAACGCACACGTACCAACACATACTCATCACTGACACACACAAATGGACACACTCATTGACACACAACCTGACACACACTCATCATTGAGACATAGTCTGACACAAAAACACACACAGTCTCACACACAAACACACTGATATACACAAACATACACTCATCATTGACATATAATCTGAAACACTAACACACACTCACTTACACACATATACAGGCATGAACACATTTACTGTCACACACTCACTCTGACTGACTTACTGTCGTTAGGTAGCAGCTGCCATGGTACATTGATGAGTACTGCAGCTTGATACATCATTACAGCCATTCACAGAGCTAAGGCTGCTGGATATGACATCATGTATCCCAGCAGCCTTAGCTCTGTGCACTGCGAGGAGCGACAGGCTGCTGGCGCTCCTCGCTCCTCCTACATCTCGCAGCAGCAAGATTTCTAAAAGCCAGCAGTAAGTGCCATCCCCAGGTCATAGAGACCCACTGGGAAATATCTCTGTATCCTTGTGGGCTCAGAATGACCAGCGGGAGGAAGGAGCTGGGTGCTCCATCTTCCTTCAGGTCAACCGAACCTTGCGCCCCCCCCCCCCCGGCCGTTGCGCCCTTAGGCGGCTGCCTGTGCCGCCTTATGGTAGCGCCGGCCCTGAATGTGTAAAATGTAAGAGGATATCATACATAGTGTTTGCATATCCTATTTCTCTATGGTATATCCATGCTGTATGGAACCTCAATGCAACCTTCAGAGGAAATGTGTAGAGAGACAGTTCAGGGTGAACATGGCAGCCATGTTACTAAAGTAATGAGCAGTAGGGATTAGTGGAGATGGTGAGAGAAACACAACAGTCATTAGAGACACAAAAAAGGGTTATATAGACAAAAATGGTGCCGGGGAGAAGGGGAAGGAGACTCAAGGGGTTTAATGGAGATGCATACCCCCAAACAGTCCTGGATTTTTTGGGACACTTCTAAATTTGAGGTCCCATCCTACTATCCTGTTTTTTTTTGCTGGGTAACATCCATCTGGGGAAAACTGATCATTGTCCCCAACATATGTGAATCCCTTAAGTGTGGCTGGCCACCACAATAGCCAGTCAGCCTGGTGTCTAATAATGCTTGGTTGACACTCCAGTTTTTCAAATAGTACCCATTCCCTTTTGGGTATAGCCAGTGGCACAAGCTGCAACACTCGTGTGCCCTCTATACACCCGCCTACTGTGATCTAGAATGCAGGCTAGAGTTCACTCACCACTAGGACCATCAGGGATCAGGGATGGCAGCAAGGGGGCTATTTCCTAATCTGTCCCCCTACTCCCACACACAATCCCTCCAAACAAATTCACACACACACACACAGCACCCTTACACACACCCACACACACACACACAGCACCCTTACATACACACAGCACCATTACACACACACACACACACACACAGCACCCGCACACAGCACACTACCAGCACCCTCACACACGCATCAGCCTCACACAAACAGCACACTAACAGCACCCTCACACACAGCACAATACCAGCACCCTCACACACACAGAACTCACACACACGGCACCCTTACACACATACACACTCACACATAGCACCCTCACATATACAGCACCCTCACACACACACACACATATACCCTCACACACAGATACACAGACACTCATAAACATTGACACAGAATACACACACGGACACAAAATGACACAGATACACAGAGAGACACACACATTCCTGACACACACACACACTGACACACAGATATACACATACTGACACACACACACATACATACTAACAGACACACATACTGAAAAAGACATACACACACATACAGACATACATACATACTGACACACAGACACAAACTAACATACAAACAGACACATACAAGCAGTAAGGACATACTGACACACACATACATAAATATTGACATACATAGAGACACACACACATACGGACATACATAGAGACACACACATTCCTGACACACACACACACTGACACACAGATATACACATACTGACACACACACACATACATACTAACAGACACACATACTGAAAAAGACATACACACACATACAGACATACATACTGACACACAGACACAAACTAACATACAAACAGACACATACAAGCAGTAAGGACATACTGACACACACATACATAAATATTGACATACATAGAGACACACACACATACGGACATACATACAGCCACACACACATACAGACATATTGACATACACGCATACATATGAACATACACACACATACTGACATACAGACAGATACACATGTGCCTACATACTGACATACATACATAAAGACAGACACAAACTTACATACATACATACACACATGCATACATACATACATACATGCATACTGACATACATACATACTGTAATGTTCAGGAATTGTAATTTCATGGAACACAACTGCAGAATTAATTTTAAGATGTGTTGTTACTTTAAGCACTAAGTAATGTGAAAATAAATTGAAAACAAGCTGCATCTAACGTCAGACGCATGGACAGAGCTTGACTGGTGAAACCCGGAACTGTCTCTAAGGGAATCACCAATGACACATACATACATACATACTGACAGACACATACATACTGACATACATACATACTGACACACACGTACATACTAACATTCCTAGATTCAGACACACACACACACACATGCATACATACAGACACACAGATACATATATACATACATACAGATCCACAAATACATACATACTGATATACATACATACTGACATACGCACTGACACACACATACATACATACATCCTGACATACATACATACTGACACACACAAACATACAGACAGACATACTGACACACACACACACATATGCAGCTCATTTTTCAGCCAGGATGCTGTTTCTTACCTTTTCGGTGCAGGAGGATGGCTGGTGCTGATGGGAGTTGGTCTGGCTCTCCCTCTTCACGGCCTATGCTCAGTCTTCTCCATCCCGCGAGGAGTGAGCTGGGAGGAAGAAACCGGACATCACTTTCTCCCAGCACCAGTTGTGGCTGGCATCATTTAAAGGGGTCCAGTCGCGCTATTAAAGTGTTGCGGCGCTGACCAAGCCCCTAGAGACATATGCCCATTGGGTGGCCCTAAGTGCATGCGCCATCCAATGAGCCCCATTAGTTTGTGGGCCACAGTGCTGCTACACAGGTGGCAGTTCCATCACTACACATGAGGAATGTGGGGCCAGGGGGGCCAGGACCCCCAGGACCGCCGGGTCCATGACATCTGTCATGGTTGTCACCCCTGATGGCGGCCCTGCTGCCGACCATTCTCCTGTGGAATGTCATTGTACATACCTGAATGTTATACCTTGCACTACCAAAAAACAGAGATTATAAAAAAAAATTATAGTTCAAATTTTATTCAGCATGAAATAAGTATTAGTTATGTAGCATAATTCAATAATTCAATTGTTGGCAAATTCATACATTTCATACAATTTTATTGAACTTGTGACTGCAAAAATAACATAATAAAATAATCATATAAAGTTCAGACAAATACCTTAATCCCACTATTATTCTGCAAATCTATGTAAACATTGAATAGTTTACCTTAAAGGGTTACTTCAAACATCAGTGATTTGAAGTGATCATGGTGCTTGGAGTCTGTATGTGCAGCTTTTCAATAAGAAACATTGCACATAGTGAAATATTTTATAGTGCTGTCAGATCTTTAACTACCCCTCCAGAAGTATTAATAATACAGAGTTTCACAGCAATAATACTCACAGTAATATATCTTTAACCTACAATAAATGTGTTTAGAAATCAGTCTATGTAAAATCTAAATTACATTTCCATTGCATAAATTGTTATAAGTAAGTCACATAAAATGTCTTAGAACAGTCTAACCCCTGGCCACTTCTTCAGTAACATCCCTAAAATTGAAGTGTCCCTCTTTGAAATGTTGGGAGGTATGCTTTAACCCCTTCCTGACCTCGGACGTATCAGGTACGTCCGAACAAAACCGGTCCTTAAGGACCACGGACGTACCTGATACATCCGCGGCTAATTAGAGCACTGGAAGCAATCATGATTGCTTCCAGATGCTCTAACAGTTCTGCAGCAATGCCTCAATGTCGAAGCATCGTGCAATAACCCCCGGCAGGGGCTGCGTGGTGAGGGCACCCGTGGCGTTTGGCAGTGAGGCAGGCTTCCAATGCTTTGTGCTGAATGCCTTGAGGGGTCAAGGCACTCAGTGAAGATAAATTAAATTTAAAAAAAATAAAATCATTTTTTAAATTTTTTTTTTTAAATTTAACTTATCCGGTCGCCACATTTCCCCCACCGGCGATCAGTATTCTTCTTCTATGGGGGGACTGTCTGACAGCCCAGACAGTCCCCTCTCTGCAAATTAGAACCCCCAGGGGCCATGTGATCGCTCTGATCGCAATAGATGTCCATAGTGCTGCCAGCGGGGGGACTGCCTGAACTGACAGGTAGTTCTCCTGCTGGTGAAAAAAAGTTTTTTTAAAAAGTTTTAAAATAGAAATATTAATGTTAATAATAATAATTTAATATATATATCTATATATAATATGTATATATATATATTTATATATATATATATATATATTATAATGTCATACCAACTGTATTTTTTTATACATATATACATATATTAATAGAAAAATACACTTAGAGTAAAATTATACACGTATATATATAATATATATAATAACTATATATATTGTATATATACATATTATTATAAAAAATAAATTTTAAAAAATGAAAAAAAAAATTAATAAAAAAAAATATATATATATATGTAACTTTATTCTAAGTGTATTTTTCTAAGTATATTTTGATATAACAACAACAGTAATGCAAGGCTGCGCCAAAATGTATCAAATGAGGACTAAAAGTAGTAAAAAGACAAATAGTAAAAGGACATATAAATAAAACATATAAGAGTTATAAAATAGTCCAAAAAGATTATAGAAGTTGCACTGTGGCAATAAATGTCTTTTAAGGTGCTTTAGGTGATGGGGTCTCTTCTCTGTTTATAGTGGTCCTGTTGGTCTCGTGATATAGAAGACACAAGAAAAAAAGACCAATCATATAGAGTGTAAGGGTCAATATATGTGAGATAAGGATATAAATATTCCACTCACATTTAGATGAGCTATAGCCAGCTCAGGTATAACAGGCGTACAGCGGAACAATCCCAGCTTATGGGATATATGGATGATTGTCCTCCGGAGGGAATGATGTCCAACTCTCAGGAAAAGGGATATATGAAAACAACTAATAGTGCTCTCTGTTTAACATGGTATAAAAGTTGTTTAAATAAATAAAAATGTACTTACAAGTGTAGTGCAGGCCAACTGCACTCTGGTGACAGCGTTGGTGGTATAATCCCCACCTCGGATGAGCTTGTAAGCACGTAGTAAAGTCAAATAAATGCCAGGGAAAATAAATAAAAAATAAAAAAGTGTGTAAAAAGATAGTTGGCACAGATATTAGCCAAAAAAATCTTTTATTATATAAAATACACAATTTATAAAACCATTTACGCGTTTCGCCACTAGGGCTTTTTCAAAATGGGATAACATTAAAAACGTGGCAGATAAGAGTATATATAAGTACATAATCAGTTAAAACTTTGGCGCCAAAAAACGTCATTAGTCAATGGCCAATAGAATCAGAGTTATATATCACATATGTTATAAGTGAAAATAAAAAGGTTTACATTGAAAGTTACATTATACAAGGTCTTTTGTCATTAAAATCGTTAAAAAACGAGGTCTGTGAACTTAGAAATATTTGATTTAAGCGCGTCACGTGACTCGCGTGAGACATGCATAGCATGTTGGGAAATGTAGTGCGCGAGTCACGTGACCGGTGCTTTCATTAGTGGCAGTGTAAAGCGAGCGATATAGCTCGCGGCATTATGGGGCCCGGAAGTGGTCATGTGGTTCGCGGCACTTTGCCGCTTGGGATATGTAGTACTGACTGAGTAGACAAGTGCGGCCGCCATTCTGGTGGGTGGGACGCACGTAATGAGGGGCGGACTTTGTGCCTATGATGGGCACTTGATGGTCTCATGTGACAAGTAGTGCTGAATACATCAGCATGTAAGCGGTATTTACATATAAAGGGGCAGGGCTCTATGTTAAAAAAGCAGCTTATATAATAGCTAGAGGGAGGATGCTAAGAACTGTGGGCAAAGAGATGGTAGGGGCCATATTAACTATGGTCATACATGATATATAAAAATACAGATAAAAATAAAAATATAAAAATAAAGAAATTAGTCAAAAGTAAAGTCAGGGACAATATTTAAAGGGAAAGTATCTGCCTTTTGAGAAATCAAAGTATGTGGTAGGAAATTAACCCATACCTCTAAAGTATATACTTGTAGATAGATAAGGATAGCCCCTAATTATGTATATGTCCTTATACATAATTACATAAATAATTTCATAAATATACATTCTTTACTTCCAATATATAAATATGTATATATATTAAAATTTTACGTGCATAGTTATATAATATTTTTACATAATTTAGTAATTTTATTGATTGCAATTTCAGGGACCTGCCTGACAACCCAGGCCGAAAGTCCAAAGAATTTAATTTGCTAGCACTATATTTAACCCTGTAATTTTCCAAGACACCCTAAAGCCTATACAGGGGGGGTACTGTTTTACTCAGTAAACTTCGCTGAACACAAATACTAGTGCTTCAAAACAGTAAAACATATCACATCGATGACATGAAAGTGAAATTTTTTGCATTTTTCACACACAAACGGCACTTTCACTGATGATATCATTGTTGTGATACGTTTTAATGATTTGAAACACTAATATTTGTGTTCAGCGAAGTCTCCTGAGTATAACAGTACCCCCCATGCACAGGATTTATAGTGGTTTTGAAAGGGTCAAATATAAGGCCATTTTTTCACAGTGAAATTTGCAAGATTGGTTATGTTGCCTTTGAGAGCATATGGTAGCCCAGGAATGAGAATTACCCCCATGATGGAATACCATTTGCAAGAGAAGACAACCCAAGGTATTGCAAATGGGATATGTTCAGTATTTTTTAGTAGCCTTTAGTAGCCTTTTTAGATACTAAAAAAGACTGGGCACACCCCATATTGAATACCCTAGGGTGTCTACTTTTCAAAAATATATGGCTTCAAAAATTTCCCAAATAGGACATGGGTGCATGATGACCAGCTTTGAAAATTCCAAGTTGGAAAACTGGAATGCGCACCCTCCAAGTATTTTAGTCCCCATAGAACCCGACACACCTATACATGGTTGGTATCACTGTACTCAGGAGATGTTGCTGAACACATATTGGGGTGTTATTTGGCAGTAACTCTTAACGTTCTCAGTACATGTATGTTAAATTGCTATGTGTGTCAAAAAATCACCAATTATTTTATTTTTTTAATTTGCCATAGATTGGTGGTAAAATGGTTGCATGAAAAGAGTCAAAATCCCCCAAGTTTAATACCTTAGGATTCCTGACAGATATCAGTGTTACAATGTAAATGGTTTGAAAATAGCAAAGTGCTACTTGTACTTATTGCCCTATAACTTTCCAAAAAAAGCCAAAAACAAGTTAACACAAAATTTAGAAACTATTTAGCATGGGTGTTTTTTGGCGGTTGTAGATGTTGAGAAAAACGGTATATAATATGTGTGGGTACAGTAAATGAGTAATAGGAAAATTACAGCTAAATACAAACACAGCAGAAATTTAAAAAGAGCCCTGGTCCCAAACGGTAAGAAAAAGGGATCTGGTCACAAGGGGTTAAAGAGAATTTCTGTAGAACGCAGTTTTGTTTTACTATGGCATAACAAGCTAGAAATGTAAAGTGAATTTCACATTTAGGCAAAAAGAGCCAAATTGTAAAAACTCTTCAAACACACCTATGATTTCAGTTTTGTTATTTTGAGATTTACTAAAATTAGAAATGTTAGTAATGCAAAGCAAATTGAAAGTGAATTTCAAATATAAAGCTGAATTTTAGCCTTAGGAAAAAATCACAGTTGCTATTCCAGTTTGGATACATTGGCTTTAAATTTAAAATTCACTTTGAACTCACTTTGAAGTCCCAACAATTCTCACTTTAGTAAATAACCCTGTTAGTGAATAACCCTGACAAACTCAAAATAAAAACGAAGGAACCACTCACTGAGTTGATCTAATTATAAAGTACATCCTTAAAGTGATCATGTCATGATTTATTTTCTTTTAGTTTCCATTTTCTTTTTCCTTTATTGATATTATACTATATTATATTTTCGTCCTTGTGCCAAATCTCACTACCTGGGCACAGCCATTTTATTCTGTTTTTCCTATAATGTCTGATGTCCTTCTGTGGGATTGTTTTAACTGATGGATTGTGGGCAGGTCTGGCTCTAGACTTTCGCTTTTGATGAAACTCAAACATGAGTCCCTCACTGGCATTGATAATAAAGAAAAAAATAAATAAGGGCTTACATTGTGTATGTGTGTGTGTGTATCAGCTGCGTTGTGTGTTTATAAGTAGAGGGGTTGAAGTGTGCATATGTAGGGTAATGTTTGTGCGTGGGTGTACAGTGTTCATATTTGTATAGGGAGTATGTTCATGGGGTAAAGTGTGTGTGTGTGTGTGCAGTGGTTGTAGTGTGTGTAAACATGGGTATACTGTGTGTTTATTGGGGTGCAGGATGTGTGTACAGGGGGTGTAGTGTGTGGCTATAGGGAGTATATTGTGTGTGTATGCAAAGCCTGCCTAAAATGTACACTATAGGCACCTAAACAACTTTAGCTCTATGAAGCCGTTTTGGTGTATATATCATGCCCCTGCAGTCTCACTGGTCAATTCTCTTTCATTTAGGAGTTAAATCATTTTCTTTATGCAGTCCTAGCCACATTTCTTATCTCCTGCTCTGTTAATATAATAGACCCTGTGTGAGCCTGCTATGTGTGATTAAAATTCAATTTACAGAGCAGAAGATGAAAACTTCTAAAGTAAGTTAACATCCGGTTGAAAATAAAACCCCCTTTTTTTTTTTTGCAGCTGTGTAAATCATACCAAGGGGAGGTGTTGCTAGAGCTGCATGGATATAAAAACTTAATATATAATTACAGAGAATTGAGCAGTGATACTACAGGAGTGTGATATATACACCAAATCTGCTTCAATAAGCTAAAGTTGTACTAGTGCCTATAGTATTATTTTAAGCCTTTAGGTGCCCTGTGCATAAAATATTCACAACGCCCCTCCCTGGCAACATCCCATCATTCAATACCTCCCATAACTTAAAACAGATTCTTATTAACCCCAAAACAAAGAGATTAGAATGCTGGATGTGAACACAGTTTTTATATATGTATACAGCTGTAAGTGTATGTAAGTAGGTGGTGGATTGAGGGTGAGCTTTATGGACAGACTTTGGCCTTAAAGGTGGGCCCAGATAGCTCGGGCCTTAAGCGATTTAACGAGACCCCACATTTCTAATGGCAGCCCTGAGTGCAATGTAAGTATAATTACTAAATTATTACTAAATAAAATATATAGGTTTTGCCCTATTTAGTAAAGCAAAAATGGTTAAGTTAAAATAATAAGGTTATACGTATAATGATCAATCCTGGGGCAAAGTTCTATAAATAGAGCAGCAATACTCCATTGGTTTCCATGCTGATTGCACGTACATCACTGTACCCAAACTCTTAAAGGGAGACTCCAAGCATCATAACCCCTACAGCGTGCTGCAGTAGTTATGATGTAAGCAGACCCTGGCTCCATTCCTTGGTAATGGGGCAATCCATTTTGCAATTGATTGCCCTCTTACCATGACCTGTCGGGTGCAGCGGGTCCTCTCCTGCTGGCTGTGATGACATAGGAATTCTGCAGAGCTGCAGAAGCCATGCCATTCATTAGATAAGTTTTTATGATAACTATTGTGCTCAGGGAAAAAAAATAAAACAGATTCAGCCACTAGGAGCTATACAGATACAATTTAAATAGTTTAATGGTACCAGAGACACTTTAGAATGACTCTGCATTATTGCTATATTATTGCATGTTGTAGCCTGTTTCTTTTTTTTTTTTTTTTAAGAAATGAAAATAAAATTGAAAACTCCTCTGCATTTGCATTTGCTTGCCTTTACCCTACATGATATAAATTTTTGGCTTTGTATCTTTATGATTGTGAACCACAGACTTGTACTGTAATCAGAGCACATGCTCATCAACATGAGATCACTGTCCCAAGATCCCATAGATATAGCCTAAGGGAAGACTAAAGAGCCAGCACAAATATGGATGTGGTAGGCGAGGCAGACACTACCATAGAAATATGTTTTTAAAAAGTGATATGTCTCTGTTTTCACAACAGAAGTATACAATTTAATATAGTACATAGTATAATGAAAATTGAACAGAATGTAAAATACAAAAGGGGTTATAAGTGGTCTAGATTACATTTTTGGATTATATAACATACATACTGTACCTTTACAGCTATATAATAAAATATGTAATTTCCTATGATGTCTATATAAAACTATTTAACTATTGCTTTTACATTCAAGTAAGATGCATTATACCTTTGCTGTAATATCAAACAAAACTGTTTTTATCTGCCTGTGTATATGGTATTGATTAATGCCATACTACACACTGGTATGGGATGAGTTGTAATTCTCTTCAAATGCTTATTTACAAAGTTTTTTTTAAGTAGCTATGTGTTATACCTGGAATGTAGGACACTGCCCTCTAACTTCCCGCTCACTTTAACTAGTGGCTTCACCCTTGTGATGACTCACAGGTCAGAGAGCATGGCAGCCATCTTAAGTCAGTGAGTGTGATCCAGTGCTGCACAGAGGATGTTTTACTCCTGTGTTCCTGTCAGTTCTAATACGCCTGATTGTTTTTGATCCTTTTAAGATGTACCGACATGCCACACAGTGACCGCACTGATAGGTGCCTAGAACAGAAATCCAGCTTTTCTTGACAGATGGGGTCGATAGGTGACTATGTGACTAGACTTCTCCTTGAAATCTTCTATCAACTAACAATTATGTCTAAGTCTCAAATACTGGCCAATCAGTATCCCACTTTTTAAAAGTATTGGATAGTAACCAAGCATTGTATTGCTTGAGGTGGGTTTCCGAAATAGAGTTGTACTGACCTCCAACGTGTCAGTTATACTCAGAGCACAATCTAGAAAATTAAGTTTCAAATTGAGGTTGTTCATGTTCAAATGTGTAACAAAGCAAGTGAAGAGCTCCCCAGTTCCCGTCCAGACAATGAGGACATCATCAATGTATCTCTTCCACAGAAACACATGGTCCAGATATGGCTTTGAAGCCTCTGAAAAGATCACGTGTGCAGGTTGGCATAGGACGGGGAACAAGATGTCCCCATCGCAGTGCCCCGCACCTGGTGGTAGAATTGATTTTGGAAGAGAAAAAAGTTATGCGTAAGAATAAATTGCAGGGGAGCTAGAACAAAGGACGTGTGTCTCTGATGTTCAATGCCTCTGGTCTCAAGAAAGAATTTTGTATTTTCAATACCTATACAGCGTGGAATATAGGAGTATAAAGCCTCCATGTCCAGACTGTAGAGAATAGCATTTGGTGGTACTTTGAGTTCCGACAGACATTTGAGGGTATCTTTTGTATCTCTCAGATATAATGGTAACTTTGCGACAAAAATACGTAAAACATTGTCGACATTTATACTGCCTCTATTGGTCAAGTTGTTAGAGCCTGAGACCAGGTCTTCCTGTCAAATTGGCATATTGTTTATGGACCTTAGGGAGGCAGTAGAAAGTGGACACTATTGGTTTATTCACGTAAATGTAGTTATACTCATTTCTGTTGATGACTTGGTCATCAAAGGCCTTATCAAGGAGAGCTTTATATTCCCTCAGGAATTTAACTGTCGTGTCTCCAGTGAGTATATTATAAGTTTGTCTATCATTTAAGATTGTCTCTGCAATATGAACGTAATGTGTCCTATTCATGAGGACTATATTACCCCCCTTGTCGGCGGGTTTTATGATGACCTCCTCGTCACGCAGGTTACTATGCCATTTTCCTTGTATCAATTTTTATTGTTACATTGTTATATTGTTAATACTTGATTAATACACTTTATCCATGATAGTGGTTTTACCTTGGGGGGCTTTTTTATTGCCTCTCTTTATTGCCACAAGTGGTTCACTATAAATGGCATATTAATTTATGCCAGAGTGACATCCTCCCAGGTAGCATTTTTCCCTGATTACCCATAATAGTGGGGTTGATTTATAGGGCCTCAAATTGCCTTTCATTCCAGCCATAAGTGGTTTAAAGTTGAAATCTAAATCTTTTCACTAAGAGCTAAGGCTGCCTCACAGTCACATCGAGTATAGTCTATTCAACACAGTTCATCTATAATAGTGGTATTGATTCATAGGGCTTCTGTATTGCCTTTTCATTATAGCCACACGAGATCTTGTGTAGTCAATATATAAAAATTTTTAGGGCATCTAACTTCCACCACCATTACCCATAGTCCACATTATATCCAGTCTACTTTAGAGTCTGTCCCCGTTTGTTATTATAGTTCCTTTACCGGTGTATGGCTCTTTTTAATGGGTTTATGTTATATATGTCTTTTTCTCTAAATACTTAATAAAATAAAATCAATTTAAATGTATATATTTTTCATATATTAGTTGTATATTTTACAAGGAACCTTGTTCTGTGTCCATTGGATTTGTATCCTCTGGACATTTATACATTTGTCTTGGTTGTAAAATTAAGGGTTACCACCTGTTTTGGTTCTCTTGTAGACACCAATAGTCCCTTTGCAGAACTCTTTGTTTAGACTAAAAGTAGTCCGCTGTCACTCTCAGCCAATCACAGCTGCTCAGACTAATGCTTCCTTATTAGCCTAACCAGCACAGACGGGATAGAAGAACGATGCTAGGTACTGCAGACACTCTAACCACTTAAATGACTTGAAGCATTTACATAACGTAGCCCTGAGTCAGTACACAAGCACTGTTTTTGACCAAACATTCATGAGCCTAACTAGGTTGCCCCTTGCCAAAAACAAAACAAAATAAGTCTCTTGCTTAATTCCACTTAGGAATCCCATACAGCAAACAAAGCTTTATATATATATTTATATATATAGTAAAAACCAAAGGAAAAAAACCCCTATATATGGTTTTTACTATATATATTGGGGCTGATGTGTACTGTGGTCGTTGCTGCCGCCCAGGAGTGATGGGAGTGAGCGCAGGACTTATCTTTTTGTATTTGTATTTACTTTTGTATCACAAAGCTTTGTTACAATGCTGCCGCCCATCCCTTGTGTTCCCTATTAAGGGTTAATAAGTATATAGTGGGTGTATATAAAAAATACCCCTCTTTGTCTCATTAGAGGTATCTTTGCCAGAAGCTCAAGGAAGCAAGGTAGAGGGTCAGTGTAGGACCTGCTTAGGGGGTCTTCCTTGACGTTGGCAGACGGGCATTCCTTCCAATGGCCATTGGAGTATATAAATTATATATACAAGACCTCCATTTGTTTAAATATACATAGGGATTAAGGAGAGTGCAGGTACCTATTTTTCTTTGTTTTTTACTATATATATAGTGGGGCTGTTGTGTACTGTGGTCGTTGCTGCCGCCCAGGAGTGATGGGAGTGAGCACAGGACTTATCTTTTTGTATTTGTATAGCTTTATATATAGTGGTGTCATCTGCTAAATTTCTAGACATGAGTTTGGTATTCAGCCACAAAATTGCTGGAAGGAACCCCAAGGCCTCATCTTGTTTAACCCCTTAAAGGACCACTATAGTGCCAGGAAAACATACTCGTTTTCCTGGCACTATAGTGCCCTTAGGGTGCCCCCACCCTCAGGGTCCCCCTCCCGCCCGGCTCTGGAAAGGGGATAAAACTTACCTTTTTCCAGTGCTGGGCGGGGAGCTCTCTGCCTCCTCTCTTCCTCCGATCCACCCTGTCGGCTGAATGCGCACGCGCTGCAAGAGCTGCGTGTGCATTCAGCCGGTTGCATAGGAAAGCATTTACAATGCTTTCCAATAGACGCTGGCGTGCTCTAACTGTGAAAATCACAGTGAGAAGCACGCAAGCGCCTCTAGTGGCTGTCAATGAGACAGCCACTAGAGGAAATAGGGGAAGGCTTAACCCATTATAAACATAGCAGTTTCTATGAAACTGCTATGTTTATAAAAAATAGGTTAACCCTAGAAGGACCTGGCACCTGACTGACTTCATTAAGCTTAGGCACCGACGGAGCACTTCAGCTTGAAGTGGTCTGGGTGCCTGTCCCCTAAGGTTAACCATTTTCAAAACATAACAGTTTCAGAGAAACTGCTATGTTATGAATAGTTAAGCCTTCCCCATTCCCTCTAGTGGCTGTCTCATTGACAGCCGCTAGCGTGCTTCTCACTGTGATTTTCACAGTGAGAGCACGCCAGCGTCCATAGAAAAGCATTATGAATGCTTTCCTATGTGACCGGCTGAATGCGCGCGCAGCTCCTGCCACGCGTGCGCATTCAGCCGACGGGGCGGATCGGAGTAGGAGAGGAGGCAGAGAGCTCTCCGCCCAGCGCTGGAAAAAGGTAAGTTTTAACCCCTTTCACCCTTCCAGAGCCGGGCGGGAGGGGGACCTTGAGGGTGGGGGCACCCTCAGGGCACTATAGTGCCAGGAAAACGAGTATGTTTTCCTGGCACTATAGTGGTCCTTTAAGTTAAAATAAAGCTTTTATTTTTATGCCTTTTGTAATTCTTCTAGAAAAAGTCAAGCCCAGGCAAGTGTAATATGTGCCTCTGATTTTCATCCTATGAATACTTTTTGATTTATTGATTTATCTGAACAAAACTGTTTAGATAGGCTGTGAATTATCTTTCAAATTACAAATATTTGACAAGTATTTCAGTGTGTCTCTTATTGTGCAGAATCACTTTCTGTAAACATTGTTAATCTATAATTAAATGAACACTATAGTCACCTAAATGACTTTAGCTAAATAAAGCAGTTTTAGTGCATAGATCATTCCCCTGCAATTTCACTGCTCAATTCACTGTCATTTAGGAGTTAAATCACTTTGTTTCTGTTTATGCAGCCCTAGCCACACCTCCCCTGGCTATGATTGACAGAGCCTGCATGAAAAAAAATCTGGTTTCACTTTAAAACAGATGTAATTTACCTTAAATAATTGTATCTCAGTCTCTAAATTGAACTTTAATCACATACAGGAGGCTCTTGCAGGGTCTAGCAAGCTATTAACATAGCAGGGGATAAGAAAATCTTAATTAAACAGAACTTGCAATAAAGAAAGCCTAAATAGGGCTCTCTTTACAGGAAGTGTTTATGGAAGGCTGTGCAAGTCACATGCAGGGAGGTGTGACTAGGGTTCATAAACAAAGGGATTTAACTCCTAAATGGCAGAGGATTGAGCAGTGAGGCTGCAGGGGCATGTTCTATACACCAAAACTGCTTCATTAAGCTAAAGTTGTTCAGGTGACTATAGTGTCCCTTTAAACTAGATATATTTTAAGTACAATGTAAGGTTAAGAAGCATCCATGCTTATTAATTCCATCAAGTATTAATTATAATTAATTGCTTTTGTGTCTGTAGACACACAGAAAAAATTAGTAATTTCATTGCCTTAAGCCTACAAGAAATTATTGGGATAATTTAAATAAGCTTTACTAACAGCTGCCTTGAAAACCACTTCTTCCATATCTCTTTTTTTCTATTTTCACAATATATATGACTTTTTTTTCAGAAATGTAACTTGTACTTTTTATAGTTGTTAAGTTAGTATTATTATTATTATTATTATTATTATTACTATTACTGGTATTTATATAGTGCCAGCAAATTCCATAGAGCTTTACAATATTAACAAAGGGGGAGATTTAACAATAAATGAGACAATTACAAAAATGTACAGGAACAATAGGTTGAAAAGAGCCCTGCTCAAAAGCTTACAGTCTATAGGAAGTGGGGCGTAAAACCCAACGGGACGGGAGGTAGCAATCAAACAAGGTGGAGTGAAGCAGAGCTGGAGGAGAGAAGAGAGTGCTACCCTTTAGGAGATAGCAAGTGACAGGTATGTGAGGTAGAGGTTACTCTGGGAGGCCATAGGCTTTCCTAAAGAGATGGGTTTTGAGGCACTTTTTAAATGATTGAAGACTAGGGGAGAGCTTGATGGTCATAGGCAGGCTATTCCAAAGGAAAGGAGCCACCCATGAGAACTCCTGCAAGCGTGAGTTAGCAGACAGGAGAAGGTTGTGGGCAGAGCAGAGAGACCGAGAAGGGGCATACCTGCGGATCAGTGACAAAATATAGGAGGGGCTTGAATTGGCCAGTGCTTTATAGGTGTGGATTAGTACCTTGAATTGACTCCTATAGGATACAGGAAGCCAATGAAAGGACTGAAAGAGGGGAGAGGTGTCAGATGAGTGACAGGAGAAGAAAATCAGTCTAGCTGCAGCATTCATTACAGACTGTAGCGGGGAAATAAAAAAAATAAAAATAAACTTGTGGGAAGACCTATTAGGAGGGAGTTACAATAATCCATGCAAGAGATTACTAGAGCATGGACAAGCTCCTTAGTAGAATCTTGTTTAAGAAAGGGGCGGATGCTATGTTTTTAAGGTGGAATCTACAGGATTTGGTAACAGACTGGATGTACGGCTCAAATGTGAGGCCAGAATCAAGTATGATGCCAAGACAGTGCACTTGCAAGGATGGAATGATGTGGGTACCATTCACTTGAAGGGAGAGCGAAAAAGGGGGATCAATATTAGGAGGAGGAAAGACAAGTAGCTCAGTTTTAGAGAGATTGAGTTTCAAAAAGCAGGAGGATATCCAGTCAGGGATGTAAGAAAGGCAAGCAGTGACACATTGCAGGACGGCAGGGGAGAGGTCTGGGGAGGAGAGGTATATCTGAGTATCATCAGCATAACACCCTAACCATTACAATACTGTATTGTTTTTTTCTGCTTTGGTTTTACTAAACAGTGAATTTTGATAACGGAAATCCATTCTGAAAAAGTTGGACAGAATAGCTAGAAGATAGAAAAGTAATCTTCTATTTTGGCCCACATGTTGCAGTTTTATTTTCAAACTGTCACAGATCTCTGCAGTGTATTAACTAAACAGTTAATTGTTGCTAAAGGACCAATATAGTGCCAGGAAAACAAACCCTGAGGCACTCTCATGGCCCCCCTCCTGCCGGGCTGACGTTGGAGGAAGGGGTTAAAACACTTACCTTTCTCCAGCGCCGGGCTCCCTCGACGCTGGGGACTCTCCTCCCTCTACAACTGCATTCTCAATGCTTTCCTATGGACGCTGGCGTCTTCTCAACGTGATTTTCACAGTGAGAAGAGCGGAAGGGCCTCTAGCGGCTGTCAATGGGACAGCCACTAGAGGCTTGATTAACCCATATGTTTACAGTAGGCAGGGTTAATCTTAGATGGACCTGGCACCCAGACCACTTCATTGAGCTGAAGTGGTCTGGGTGCCTATAGTGGTCCTTTAACTAAAAATCTAAATTGTAAAATTAATTAATAAAAAGTAGCAGAAAATGAAATAGTTCTCCAACTCAGTTATACTTCCTGATTGGCTATTTTTGCTGAAATTCAGGAAATTATGGGGTAACTGTTTAACATACCCCTGCTATTTCTTTTCTAAAAGCTTGCTATTGGAAGTGAGCAATGGTTCAGCAGCTGTTCCTAATTTACTAAAAAAAATGCAAGCATGTTATCTGTGTTTTTTTCAGCTATAAGTTAACATCAGAGTTCCATTTACTAGGGGTTTATTTACTAACTTATAAATAACAGTGATCTGATTTCAAAATCTAATCCAACAAAGTTCAAAATGGCTATTGGTACTATATTTTACATAACGAATAACACATTGAATCATAACTTGTGCTAACACTTTTTCAATGTTCCTGTGGTGCTCAATTTAAAAAAAAAAAATGTTTATTAAATATTTAGCAGTTGTGGTCACAACCTAGTTCAGTCCTGGCACAACCATGGCACACTTTGCATTGAAGAAGGGGAAAAAAGACTGCTTATGTTTACATTTTTAGAACAGTAATGATGGTCCAATAAATCTGCTTACTGGATTTATCTTGAGTGTCTGGGCCATCATTACTTTTCTGCAAATTATATTGTGGGATTTAGCCAACCTTAGGCCCAGTTCCACCATGGGATTCTGGAGAGTGCGGTATTCGTGTGGCTAATTGCTTTTGTTTAAATGTCAGAAACGCATAGAGCTTATAGTAATGATGGCAGAAAGATAAGATGTTGGTGTTCCAGGATAGAGGTAAATACAGTGGTGTGGATTTCATACACTTCATTTTATTTCTCATGAAACACATATTAGTTAAATATAGAGCATTAGAAAACACAATATTCTAATATTCTCCAAAGTTACAGTTTCAAGCTCCACTTAATGTTTGCATTTGCACACCTGTTCATACTTTAAATGACCATTTTTTAAAATTTGACCTATTTATTTTTTTTACTCTACAGAATTCAGTACCTACCAAATTTATAGTACAACAAACAACAACAAACCTTTTTTCTGTAGTTTAGCATAATAACAATGCAATTTCATGAACTGCTGACTTGTAACCTAGTTGCCAATGTGACATGAACAAACAGCTTACTAGGCATTAGTAAATACCCAAATTGTAAACTACTGATGTACAGTAAGCAGCTGTTGTACCTAAACAATAGACCTCTGAATGCTGGATAATATTCCAAATTTTCATATAAAGTCAGTGGACAGCAAGCAAATGTAAAGCTGTAAAGAACATATAGAATGCAGCAGAAGAGTAAATTAGTAAAAATGTATTTGTGAATTCTCTGTTGCTGCGAGGTGGAAATGAATATACGGCGCATTGAAATACTTATTTTTTTGTGAACAGAGCATTGTTAAAAATTACAGTCAATTGCTCTCCAACGCCATGCCATCTGGTATTGAGTTGTCTCTAGCTTTGACTAAGGAATATATACTAATGAAATATGAACGAAAGAAAGGAAAGGGTTTTTTTTAAATTTTATTTTAGTATTTTGTCAATAATTCCAATCATTTTAGGTTCAGAAATGCAGAAAAGTGAGTATAGATCAAAATTGGAGGGGGTATTTAAAATACAACAGATACCAATATTTATTCATGGGCGGGTACTGGCTTTAGGTTGAAGAGTTGATAAGGGGACAGTTTTAATCTCATCTACATCTAAACCAAAGATTGAAATATAAACCTTTAAGAATATATTATACATAATTTAAAAAAATCTATATATTAGAAATAGATATAGACTAAAGATATTTGCCTGTAGCAACTTAGATTCCATAGTTGCAAGTTCTGTATAGTCTTGAAGACAATTGGAAACATGGCTTAGATGAACATGTTGTGTTCACCACGTCTTTTTCTATTTACATAAATATTACTTTAAATTGACAGGCAACTGTAATTGATTCTCTCCCTCATTAAAACCTCGATGTAGATGTCAACTGCTTATTCACTGTAACTTCATGTTCTTATGATGAATGGGGCCTGCGAGCCCGAAATGCGATATACTTACCTACACACAGGCACACATACCACCTCAGGCACTATACGGACTCCACTACACTCACATTGTCCCATCTCTCACGGGCCTAGCCCGACTGTACGAGTCTACTACATTCACACACTTCAATAACTTAATTGACACAACAACATACCTAACTATGGGCACTGGACATGAGCGAACATTGGAACTGTAATTGATCCTCTCCCTCATTGAAACCTCAATGTAGATGACAACTGCTTATCCACTGTAACTTCATGTTCTTATGATGATTGGGGCCTGCGAGCCCGAAATGCGATATACCTACTTACAAATAAACTTGATTATCCAAAAAAATAAATAAATTGACAGGCTACACAATGTAGAGCAATGAAAGTGTTAAACAAAACAGTTAATGAACCAGGTGCATCTTTTTAAAGGGTCGCTCCACTACCCAAATTAAAAAACAAAAAACTAACAATATAAAAATCACTATTTAGTAGATAATTTTTAACGATGCTAGTCTGCCGAACCAGGATATGAATAGGCCTTCCCAAGATTCAATGTCTTGTTTTGCTTTTTGTATTAGGGGTGTGTAATTTAGGCAGCATGTATGGGTCGTGTCTGCTGGCAGGTTTGTGCCCAGATAGTGAATGTGAGATTAGCTGTATTGAAAAGGGTAGGATGCCTGAAGGGTGGACATGGTCTCAGACATGGTGTGGATTGGAAGAGACTCTGTTTTGCCTAGGTTTAAGCGGTAACCTGAGACTTCTGAATAGTCGTTTAGCATGGTGAGCAGTGGTGGTAATGATTGGGGCGGGTTCGTTAGGGTCCACGTAGGCCGCTATCTTGTATTCTTCCCCTCCTACTCGCAGTTCCTGAATGGTCGGGTTGAGTCCAAGAGTTTGTAGCAAAGGTGCTGATGATAGTGCAAATAAGATAGGGGAGAGGGCGCACTCCTGCCTTGCGCCGTTAAATATCCGTAACGATGGTGGGCATTAGGGATGAGACGATTGGCTGCCGGAATGGAAGAGAGGGCTTGAAGGGCATCGATGAAGCACCGTGGGATTCCTAAACTTTGAAGAGTTATGATTAGAAAGGGCCAAAATTGGCGATCGCACATCTTTTTGGCATCAAGTGATAGTAATAGGGTGTGTTTTTTCTTAGTTAGCAAACCACATGAGGTCGAAGGTTCATTGTGTGTCATCATATGCCTGTCTAGATGGTATGAAGCCCATTTGGTCAGGATGGATTAACTTGGGTTAAGTCTTTCTGCTAATAGTTTCGTGAAGAGCGTGACATCAACGTTTAGTAGCGAGAGGGGTCTGAAGTATCCCGGTTCAGTGTATAGTTTATTAGATTTGAGAAGGAGGCAGATATTCACCTGGAGCATGTCAGGTGGTAGGATTTCCCCATGTAGCATAGAGTTAAATAAATCGCATAGATAAGGGAGTAGTGTTGTTGAGAAGGTTTTGTATTATAGGCCCGTAAACCCGTCTGGGCCCGGCATCTTGTTTATTTCCTCTGTAGTTATCGGAGCGCCTGTCTGTTTATCCGCCTCTTGTGTAAGAGATAGCAGGGGTATGGTGTTGAGGTAATCCTCCACCAAGAGTCATGTCGTGTCTGGTCGTCGTCTAGTGTTTGGAGTGTAGTCGTATAGAGTAGTGAAATAATTTTGGAATATTTCCGCTATTTGTGCGAGCAGTTCATGGTTTTAAAAGAAGAAAAGTATTAGCGCTATTTGAGTAGTGTGTGCTTATTTTGATATAGAAATTATATACACCAAATTTAAGTAGCTGCTAAATCACCGTAGTATCTTTAGTAAGGAGAAATAGAACAAGAAAAAGTATAGGTGCAGCGCTTATGTGAATAGGATAGGTATGGAATAGAATTAAATATCTGGTTCTATACCTTTCATTTCAATGTTTTCTTTTTGTATTATAGACCTTTCTGTGTATACCTTTAAACAAAACATAAAAAAATACACAACATAGTGTAATCTGTATAATACAAAAAAAGATTTTGAACAAATGCCAAGTGGCAACTTACACTTTCCTGAGCTAACAAATTTAGCTCAGATTCTTGCGCTTCGTTCATGGTTTTGCCCATCTCGTGCTTGTATTTGGTCTATGTGTTTCTGGGTTTCCCTGCATTTTAGTCACAGGGCAAAACTGTTTTACTAAGTTTTTGGTTGCAGTAATGCTGCATATAAAGACTCCAAGCACCATGATCACTTACAATTTAATAGTCATGCAATGTGGGTTTATGTATCATGCTCCTATTCTCTTTCCTTTATACATAAATGTGATTTTATTAATTTATTTTTAGCATGTGTTTTACTAGATATGCCTACCTTTTATATACTTGTATGTTAAAATGTATAAATAAAGTATATTGGGGATTTTAGTTGTTGCTTGAGATGCTTCTTCATTAAATGACACACTTTCTACAGACCAGACTATGTGTGTATACCTCTCATCCCTTACAAGCAATCCCATTAATGGCCCATGGCAGCATACCTGTGGACTAGTTCACCAGAGCTCTGATGGTTGTTGAGCCTGATATATATTGTCAGTGCACATCTCTGCCAGCTCTTCCTATGTGTCTGTGCTCTTCAATCCTTCATATTCACTGGATCCACCAAATCCTGTGGTAGCACTGAAACTGATCTTCACCTTCCAGTGTAGATAACTTAAATTCTGTAAGAATATACTGGTGAGGTTCATAGTAGCCAACTGTTCCAAATCTCCTGCTATGGTCCCATGTTTTGAGCTGCTTGTCCAGCAGAAATGAGCCATGGAACATGTGCATTCCAGCACTCATACCTACTATTGCTTAAAGGACCACTATAGTGCCAGGAACATGTGCATTCCAGCACTCATAGCTACTATTACTTAAAGGACCACTATAGTGCCAGGAAAACATACTCGTTTTCCTGGCACTATAGTGCCCTGAGGGTGCCCCCACCCTCAGGGTCCCCCTCCCGCCCGGCTCTGGAAGGGGGAAAGGGGTTAAAACTTACCCTTTTCCAGCGCCGGGCGTGGAGCTCTCCTCCTCCGATCCTCCTCTTCTCCTCCCCGTCGGCTGAATGTGCACGCGCGGCAAGAGCTGCGCGCGCATTCAGCCGGTCACATAGGAAAGCATTATCAATGCTTTCCTATGAACTCTTGATGCTCTCACTGTATTTCACAGTGAGAATACATCTAGCAGCGCCTCTAACTGTCAATGAGACAGCAGCTGGAAATAGAAGGAACTTAACCCCATCATAACACATAGCAGTTTCTCTGAAACTGCTATGTTTATGAAAAAATGGGTTAACCCTAGCTGGACCAGGCACCCAGACCAGTTCATTAAGCTGAAGTGGTCTGGGTGCCTAGAGTGGTCCTTTAAGACAGTGTAACCACTCCAGGGCCCACAGGAAGTTGGCTATATGTTTCTTTATTTCTGTGTGTTAAAATACCAATCTGTGTTTCACTGTATATATGTGGGTGTTTGTGTCAGTGTATCACAGTATGTGTCAGTGTGCATGTGTATCTGTTTGTGTGTGATTTTCACAGTGAGAATCACGCAAGCGCCTCTAGCGGCTGTCAATGAGACAGCCGCTAGAGGAAATAGGGGAAGGCTTAACCCATTCATAAACATAGCAGTTTCTCTGAAACTGCTATGTTTATGAAAAAATGGGTTAACCCTAGCTGGACCAGGCACCCAGACCAGTTCATTAAGCTGGAGTGGTCTGGGTGCCTAGAGTGGTCCTTTAAGACAGTGTAACCACTCCAGGGCCCACAGGAAGTTGGCTATATGTTTCTTTATTTCTGTGTTAAAATACCAATCTGTGTTTCACTGTATATATGTGGGTGTTTGTGTCAGTGTATCACAGTATGTGTCAGTGTGCATGTGTATCTGTTTGTGTGTGATCAGAGGCAGCTCTCTAATTAGGCGGCTGGATGGGGCCTCGCGGCCACCTAAACCGCCTGCGGGCAGACTGTGTCGGGTCCTCAGTCAGTGACCTTGCCCACGTATGCCGCTGGGTGCGAGGCCCCTCCTGGCTGCCCGGCCAGCCACCGCAGACACTGGTCTGCAGCTCCGCAGTGAGCAGAGCTGCAGACCATGTGTCTCGCCGAGAACTGGCCAATCAGAGCGTTACCGCGGAAGTAATGCCCACCGGACCACCAGGGAGCCCACTGGACCACCAGGGAATAAAGGTAGGTTCTCTCTCACCCCCCTCAGCATCACCCTCCCTCGCCACCCTCAGCATCACCCACCACCCTCAGCATTACCCCCTCAGCATCACCCCCCACCCCCCTCATTATCATCATCCCCCTCCCTCACCATCAACCCCCTTCCTCACCATCAACCCTTCCCTCACCATCAACCCCCCTCCCTCACCATCAGCCCCCTCCTCAACATCAGCCCCCTCCCTCAACATCAACCCCCCTCCTCACCCTCAAAATCAACCCTTCCTGTCCACATCACCCACTCACCCCCCTCCTTCTGTCATCACCCCCCCTCCTTCTCACATTACCCCAGCACCCCTCTCCACATTACCCCTCTCCCTCTCACCATCACCCCCCTCTCCCTCTCATCATCAACTCCCTCTCACTATCACCCTCTCTCACCATCACCTGCCTCTCCCTCTCACCATCACCTGCCTCTCCCTCTCACCATCACCCCCCCTCCCCATACACACAACACACTTCAAGCAGCTACCCCATACACATAGGGTCTCAGACAAAAACGCATACATTCACACACAAGGATACTCTCTGTCAGACACACTCTCAGGCACATACACAGGTAAACTGTGTTTCAATGTGTATATGCAGGGCCAGATTAAGAGCCCAGTGGGCCTGGTGCTGACAATTATGACGGGCCTAATTACAGAATCATATCGACCAAAAACAGTAAAACACTCCCAAGCATCATGTACCTGATGGAGATGGTGCTGGAGAGAAAGAAAACAGCAGCTATAAGAAAACACATACCCTAGGCTAATTTATGTTTTCATCTTTCAAGTAAATCCATAACCCCTAACAGCAGTGTCCAGTCAGGCACGAAGTCAATGGGCATGGTAAAAGGGTGTGCCACTGACACAAATCACGTAACCTGCCAAAAGGGGCGAACATGCCCAAAAAGAGGACATGTCTGCTCAAAGAATTAGAAGGCCAGCCTGGCATGAATGCATGTCAGGATGCCTGCCAATCATGCAGCTGGCCAACTAAGGGCATACTATGCAGACAGCACCCTGAGCTTGGCATAAATGCATCTAATGATGCGCTCACTCAACGCTTTCTAAGGACTGTCCCCTAGCACTCGCTGGTCCACTTGTCTCCTTACCTTCTTACTGGCAGGCAGAAGCTCCTGGTATATGGTCTGGGACAGAGAAAAGCTGTATGTAGTGAGTGTAGAAGAAAGGGAACATGCCACAGTGTTAGAGAGACCAAAGTCAGCATTACCTTAAAGGATCACTATAGGGTCAGGAACACAAACATGAATTCATGACCCTATAGTGTTAACACCACC
The DNA here is from genome assembly GCA_933207985.1 of Pelobates cultripes. Taxonomy (NCBI): domain Eukaryota; kingdom Metazoa; phylum Chordata; class Amphibia; order Anura; family Pelobatidae; genus Pelobates; species Pelobates cultripes. Next base: position 240,356,183 of record OW240914.1, on the reverse strand, counting down.
ATCTAGCCCCCCTGGGCCCCTCATGCCTCCATAAATATAGCAAAATCTTACTATATTCAAGCCTGAAGCTGTAACTCTGCATGCTGTTAGACTCATAAAAACAAGCAGTCTGCTGACATCATTAGAAGTGGTGGCCTGATCCAATCACAGTGCTTCCCCATAGGATTGGCTGAGACTGACAAAGAGGCAGATCAGGGTCAGAGCCAGCATGATTCAAACACAGCCCTGGCCAATCAGCATCTCCTTATATAGATGAATTAATTAATCTCTATGAGGAACGTTCAGTGTCTGCATGCAGAGGGAGGAGACACTGAATGTTTGGATGCATTTTAGGCAGCCATGACCCAGGAAGGATCTCTAACAGTCATCTAAGGAGTGGCCAGTGAAGTTATCACTAGGATGTAATGTAAAGACTGCATTTTCTCTGAAAAGACAGTGTTTACAGCAAAAAGACTGACGGTAACGATTCTACTCACCAGAACAAATTCAATAAGCTGTAGTTGTTCTGGTGACTATAGTGTCCCTTTAACTATATTCATTGTTAGCCAGTCCACACAAGTTTTGTTCCCATACAGCCCACTTAAGTTTCCATACTTAAGTAAGAGTATGTGAAAAGTAGTTAGGGTTGCCACCTTTCTTGGAAAAACATACCGGCCTTACTAATTTGCATAATTAAATATGTATGGGTGACATCACATGATGTAAATCACAAGGAGTGACATAAGAGAAAATGCTGTAAAATCACCAAAAAACTACTTAGTTTGATTCTGCTGTATAGATGGATTCCTCTCAGTGCCTCCATGTCTCCCAGTGCCCTCATGACTCAATTCCCCCATGTGTCGATTACTCCAGGTCTCAGTGTTCCTATGTATCAGTGTCTCAGTGCCCCATGTCTCCCAGTGTCCCCTAGTGTCATGTCCCCAGGTCTCCCAGTGATCCTATGTATCACAGTGTCTCAATGTCCCATGTCTCCCTGTGTCCCCATGTATCCCAGGGTCCCCATGTCACTAGGACACTAGGAAGACAGGGAGACCTAGGGACACGGAGACACCGGTGACACTGGGAGACTAGGGGACTCTGGCTGGGACAATGGGAAAATAGGGGACACTTAAAGACATGGGGACACAGACACCAGGGACACAGACACTAGAGACACTGGCTGGGGGACATTGAGATATGGGGGCACTGGGAGACATGGGGACACAGAGACACCAGGGCCACAGACACTAGGGACACTAGCTTGGAGACATGGGGACATTGTGACACTTGAGGCAATGAGAGACATGGAGGCACTAGGAGACTTGGGGACAGCGAGACACTGGCAGACTGGGGGCACTGGGAGACTAGGGGACACTGAGACACCAGGGACACTGGCTGAGAGTCATGGGGACACTGTGTCCCCATGTGTCTGTGTCATAATATCTCCCAATGTCCCTTAGTGTCTCAGTGTCTGCCATAATGTCTCTCAGTGTCCCTTAGTGTCTGCCATAATGTCTCCAAGTGAACCTTAGTGTCTCAGTGTCTGCCATAATGTCTCCCAGTGACCTTTAGTGTCTCAGTGTCTGCCATAATGTCTCCCAGTGCTCCTTAGTGTCCCAGTGTCTGCCATAATGTCTCCCAGTGCCCCTTAGTGTCTCAGTATCTGCCATAATGTTTCCCAGTGTCCCTTAGTGTCCCAGTGTCTGCCATAATGTCTCCCAGTGCCCCTTAGTGTCTCAGTGTCTGCCATAATGTTTCCCAGTGTCCCTTAGTGTCTCAGTGTTTGCCATAATGTCTCCCAATGTCCCTTAGTGTCTCAGTGTCCCCATGTCTCCTTGCAGCCTTTCCCCCATCCCTCACTTCCCTGAGCTGTAGGATGCCTCTGCAGGGTGGGAGTTGCTGTCTGGACTCTCCGTAGCTGCTCCCCTGCAGATCAGTGAGTATAGATAGGCAGGGAGGGATATGCTTGAACTTCCTATCCCTGCCTGTCTCCACACACAGCGACCCCTACTGGCCAGTGCTGGTATTGCATAGATATCTCTTGTTTATACTGATAAAAATACCAGCATTTGTATTGCCAGTATCACTGCAATATTGGCACCAGCCAGGCAGCCTCAAATACTGGCTGTGCCAATAAAATAAAAGCCAGGTGGAATCCCTAAGAGTAGTGCTACTGGCCTATTCCATGGGCATGGGCCTGGGCCTGGAGCTGCAGCTCCATCAGCCCCTATGTTAATCCAGCACTGTGTATATGTGAAATTTTTTTGTTAGTGGGGCCTCATGTTTGAGTTTCGCCTAAGGCCTCTTAAAGTCTAGAGTCCCTGTGTGTGACAGTGTGTGTGTATATCGCTGAGTGTATCTGTGTGTGTCTCTATGTACATCTGGGCGCAGTGGCGTACACACAATCCATGGGCCCCTCCCTCTTCCCATCCACTCACTCCCTACCTCTTCCCACCCACTCCCTCCCTCTCCCCCCTTTTCCCTCCCCCCGACAGACACACACACACACACACACATACATACAGACACGCATACATACAGAGACACATACACAAAGACACATACATGCATAGAGACACAAACATAGAAACATACAGACAGATAGATACATACAGACACATACATACAAAGACACATGCATACATATAGACACACACACAGACAGACACACACACACAAAGACACATACATACAGACACATACATACAGACACACACACACAAGATACACATACATACAAAGACACATACAAACATACAGGCACACATACATACACACAGACACATACACACAGACAGATACACACACACACGTACAAAATGTTTAAGTCACCCTCCTGTTTCCTACCTTTTAGGTGCTGCAGGGTAATTTATCTGGGGTCCAGTGCTGGCTCAGGTTGATGGGAGTCAGAGTTTCTACTCTGACTCCCTCTCCTTCCTCCCGCGCGGCTCTCTGATAGCTGGGAGGAGTGACCGGGGCAGTCACTTCCTCCCAGCAGTGATCTCATCACAGGGGGCCTGGTCGCGCTGTTAAAGCGCCGCAGTGCTGACCGAGCCCACTGGAAATCCATACCCATCGGGTGGGCCCCTTGAACGTGCGGCCCCGGTGGTTTGCCACGCGGGCCAGGGCCACAAAACATGGTGGCTGGCACTTGGTCACAGGGGTCCGCAGGGAGGCCGGGCCCCCTCGAGTGACGGGCCCATTTGCAGCTGCGACCCCTATATGTACGCCACTGTCTGGGTGCATACGTGATACAAATTGACCCTGGACATTTTTTCTAATGTTGCCAGCTATGGAGATCTGTGTTCTCCCTAGTGACTGTTCTGGAACAAAAAAGAGCCCTTGCTGAGCTGTCACTTCAGCTGATTTCCAAAGCCACTTTGTGTAGTGTTAGCCCTGTGAATGGACAACGCACATGTACAACCTGGTTAGTGTTTACAGGAACTGTAAAAAAGGAGAACAAAAAACAAAATAGTGAAGGGGGTTAACAAATAGGATCCCTATTAAAGGAACACTTTAGCAGTGCTGTATTTACCGCGAGGTTGACAGGGCATTTGCCTTAGGCGGCACTTTCAGGGTGGCGGCAAAATAAGCCCCTTCCCAAATGCCCTGGCAAATGCCTTGCCAGCCTCTTGTCCTGGGGGTCCCAAGAGCTGGCCGGCTGGCCCTCCCCCCGTGGCTGGCATCTACCTTATGTGGGAGGCGGGCAACGAGGGAGCACTCTCCCTGGAGCTCCTGCTCAGCTCCCTCGCATGCACCGCAGTGATGCCGGAGCTGGAAAATTATGTCACTCCGGCCCCAGCATCACTAAGAGGCATGCAAGGGAGCTGAGCAGGGAAGATCACTGCCCCCTCGCCGCCTGCCTCCATTCTGCATCTGCCCGATGAGCTGCAGCCCACCCCCCCTCCCCCCACACCACAGTGAGGAATCCACTCCTGCACTCCTAATGGTAAGAAGGCTGGCTGGATTGAACTTGATTTTTAAAAATTGTAATATTGTGAGTGTGTGTGTTTTGTTACTGAGTATGTTAGTGTGTGTCTGTTAGTGTGTTAGTGTGTGTCTGTTAGTGAGTGCTAGTGTGTGTGTGTGTGTGTCAGTGAGTGTGTGTGTGCCTGTTAGTAAGTGTGTGTGTGTCTGTTAGTGAATGTGTGTGTGTCTGTTAGTGTGTGTCTGTTAGTGAGAGTGTGTGCGTGTGCCTGTTAGTGAGTGTGTTAGTGTGTGTCTGTAAGTGTGTGTGTGTGTTAGTGAGTTTTTGTGTGTGTCTGTTAGAGAGAATGTGTCTGTCAATGAGTGTGCATGTGTGCCTTGTCAGTGAGTGTGTATGTCTGTCGGTGAATGCGTGTCTGTCAGTTAATGTCTGTTGGTAAATGTGTGTGTGTAACTGTGAATGAGTGAGTGTGTATTTTTGTAAATGTGTATGTTTTTAGTGAAAGTGTGTGTTGGTTAAATAGTGTGTGTGACAATGACTGTGTATCTGTAAGTGAGTGTATGTCAGTGCATGTATCAGTGAGGGCGTGTGTCTGTCAGGAAGAGATATTTGGAGGGTGGGGTTGCCTGAGTTTTGTCATGCCTAGGGCAGCACAAAACCAGAATATACCACTGACAGGGTCAGGAACACAAACATGTATGTAGTGCAAAACCCACCATTTAGGTGACTTGCCTCCCTCTTAGCCCCCTTAAAAGCAATTAAAACTCACCTTATTTCCAGTGTTGCACGGGTCTGCCAGCATCTTCACACTCTGCATGGGGACGCTTACTTTTTCTCATAGAGATGCATTGATTCAAAACCCATGAATGTATCTATTCATTCAGTGCCGTTGTCACCTACCGGCCTTTCAGGCCGTCATATGCCCCTGGACTGTTCGTAATTGGGGTCTAATTGTAGGTAGAACCGACACTTCTTCACATGTATTACATTACAACTAAAATATAAACATGGTAGAAAAATATAATGGATTTGGCGTATCCTTTTTATATATATGTAACTATTCAATACTCATTTAACTGGGGTTGATACACTGTAGACAAGAACATATGGTCTGATACTATTGGCATTACATATATCCGGCTGATTCTATCAGCCTGGCTAGCAAATGCTGAGGTACATATACTTTAGTCCACTCAGCATTACCCCCCTCTACATTACACCTTCAACATGTAATTTGCCCTCCTTTTGATTAGGGATTCTAGTATTCAAGAACCCCACGATCGCCAGACTCCTCATTGCACTGGATGGGTTAACACTTAAACTAACTGCATGGTTCGTGCTAACTGTCATTCAGCATACATTGGGAGACGTTTAGGTCAACTGGAACCCTGTTACCTGCTGACAGTACGCTATTGATCTCAGTTCACCTATAATATTATTCTCTATTTGTCTATTATGTATGGTATCCTATTATACATGCATGATTATGGTGATTGATGGGATCGTCAGACCGCTATTGATCTCAGTTAACTTATAATATTATTCTTTATTTACCTATTATGTATTGTATCCTATTATACATGCACGATTATGTTGATTGATGGGATCGTCAGATCTTGCAGCAAATTGACACATGAAGTTGTAGGCATTTTATTAGAATATCAGTGATTGGCATAATGCACATAAGTAATCATCATCATTTCAGATGTTTTCAGTAATATGCACACTGACTATCACGCACACCATAGGGTTAACAGCCGGATTCACCAGCTTTTTAGTCAGTTCTGCGTGATTGGACCAGTTGATTATTCCCATTAGCATAATTGTTGGCAGTTTGGCGCCCGAAAACAGATACACGCTTAATTCTGATAGGCTCATTTCGAATCATGAGCAAAGGATTAATATATATAAATGAAGACCCTGAGGTCAGTTTCACTTTAGCCCCTGACGAAGGTGCACTACTGAAGCACCGAAAGGCGTGTCGGGTTTTCTTTTCTTTCTGTCACTTAATTTTCACTGGGCACTCTATCAATATGTGCAGGCAACCAACAACCTAAGTATGGTTCTGCACATTAGCACGCTTTAATTTCTATTTCTTTTCACCTCCTCATTGGTCCTGAACCTTGCTATGTGAAGTGAATACTTTAAGGTTGATACAGAGGTAGGAAGGGCTGTAGTATGCTCAGCCTCTAACTACAACCGGTGGCAATAAAGAGACATTGTATCTAAGTTGTATCATAAATACCACTATAGTAGTTTAGTCTCTAGCCACTTTGGGCGGTCTTCTATTTGTGTTCCCACACAAGCCCATCGTTTCACTCACCACATTAGTTTATCTGCACTCCTAAACTTATAAGGTTCCTCTCTGTTCTGAGGTCTCACAATTTAGCTACCGACAGTCTTTTAGATAAACAGCTTGCATTTGGTTCTTGACCAGCTCCCTAGATATACATATTTTTTTTTATTTTGGGGATATAACAACTTAATCTCTATGCTTTCAGACTTTGACCTCATGAGATATAATTAAAGTCTGCAGTCTGAAGCATTTTGGGTGAGCCGTTTGGCGAGATTTTCTGTGAATTCTGACTTTTAGGAGTGGGTATTAGTAATGCACTGTCATCATTTCCTCGTTTATTAAGCATTATACATTTCTGTTACGAGTTTTTCATTCTTAGTGAAATTCCAATTTATCCTCTGACGTCTGGATATTTTATCCAGCAGCTGGGCAGGTTTTGTTTACGCTTTGTTTTGATCACAACGTGTACATTTGGCTCAGTCCTTAAGGGGTTAATGTATACTTATTTGTTTGAGCAGTCATGATCATTTAGCGGATCTGTGTTGTCCCTAGAGGAGAATTATTTCAATCTTTATGTTTAAAAAGCAGTTAAATTAGTTAAAATATTTAGTTATTTGAATAAATCAGATTCAGGGTTCAATGAATGTTGTCTTTTTATATAAAATAAAATAATATGCAATTCTCCCTAGTATAATAAAGAGCATTCCTGTAATATTAGTTTGAATATTTGTAAACTCATAGAATAAAGTTACAATGTTCTTGATTTATGCCATGATATTAAGTTTGTTACAGCTAGGGTCAAGAACCCTTATATTACTGGTAACTAACGACTAGCTGAACCTTATCATGGCTAATGAGGATTCATGGCAAATACAACATATTTTATAGACATCTAACTGTAGACAGAAACCCTAATTCAGTAACAGTTAAAAAAATAAAATGCAACATACAGTCTAAAATTCTGTGTGACAAGCTGTTTATGAGATTATATAAAATTCTTAATTATGAAATATATCTCTTGAATTCAAATGTAATGGTTACATATAAGCTCTATCTGAAACTAAAAAGTTTGGATGCACGCTAGGTTGCATTTTGATGCTTGTTTCATTTAAAAATGAATTATGCACAGAGCCAGATGTCCCATTAAGCGCCTGTCCTGTGTGGGTGCCTATTTACACTGTTCAAAATGTATCTTTTTGGAGTTTAGCTGGGCTGGTGAGGGGAGATAAGTACCAGGAGCCTTGGCCAGTATCCTCTTTAGTCCAGTCAGAGTCTGATGCTTCATCGCAGATCTGTAGTAACAGTTATAGAGGATGTAATACTCAGTGCTATCCCTGTTTCTCCAGTCTGTGAAAGGGATCACTTCCCTTCTGCCCACTAACAGCTTCTCACAGTTTAAATGCCTTGCAGAAGGAGCAGTTATAGCATTAAGTGATGCACACTATAACCATACCTGGGCAGGTGCACATGGTTGACAGCTCCCAGGCGGTCTGCAGATAGAGGCACATTGGCACCACCATTTTAAGCTCCTCGCCCTCACACTTGGCTAGCACTGTTTAGAGGCGGCCAGAAAGAGCAGACAAAACAGCTCATTTCCCACTGGACCACCAGGGAACAGAATGGCCCAAGGCAAGCCTCAGAAAGGGGGGGGGGGGGTAATCTAGAGCGTTTTTTAGCCTGTAACCTGCCTACTAAAGATACTTACTTCCTACTACAGCCTCTAACTCCCTTACTAAAGCCCTTTACTTTCTATTACAGCCCTAACCCTTCCACTAAAGCCCCTTACCTCTTACTACAGTTCCTTGTTACTTCCTACTACTGCCCATAACCCCCTACTAAAGCCCATTAGGTCCTATTACAGCCCAAACCCCCCAAACTAAAGCTCATTACTCCCTATTAGAGCCCTAACCCCCCCTACTACAGTCCCTTATCCCGCCTGCAGCTTTAAGACCCTCCCCAGGGCAGCCACGAAAAAGATGGCACTGATTAGCTTTTTTGAGACAATGATAACACTGGTAAAGCTGTATGGCGACATAGATGGCACTGGGAAGCGGGCACAAATATGGCACTGATCAGCTTTTTGGGGCAAAGCTGGAAGTGTAGGAAGTGGGTGACATGTTACTTGGTGAAGTTTGGGGCCCAAACAGGTGGAGTGGGTTTCATAGAAATATTTGTGGTTAGAAGTGTTATGTTTGTGAGGGGAGGAGTAAGCAATATAGCCATGTCTACCTGAGGGTGACAAAAATATTCTTGCACCCAGGCATCAGTGACCCCAGGATTGTCCCTGATGAACACTGTATAACATCTAATGCACTTTTACTATTAATTATAAGATATTGAGTAACTTGTAAATAACCCTTCAAACTCCACGTGTGTACCTAAAACATCCACTTTTCACTAACCATAAACTGAATCCCTCCCTAAACCTAAACAAATTCTTTCATTACTCCTAAATTTAAGCACCCAAAACCTTGATCCTTGGTTTTACTCATCTTAAAATGTAAGTGCACCATGTACCCCAGTACTAAATTTAAATGAACACTTTAGTTTAGGAATGCAAAGATGTATTCCTAACACTAGTGTGTTAATCAGCCTCCTCAAGCCCTGTGGTTCCTCTCCCTGCGTTGTAAATAAAGGGTTAAATATACATTTATTAATTTACCCTATTCCAGTTGTCCACCTCCTCTGACGTCATCTAATAGGGGAACCTAATGCGCAATACCTCAATGCTTTCCTATGTTGTTTTCTCTGACGCTGGACTTCCTAATGCAGAGCGTGAGGCCGTCCAGTGTTGTTTCACGTAATTAAACTCTGTGGAGATCCAGGAGCGTCTCTAGTGGATGGTAGGTCAGTATGCCAGAACATACAACTGCAGAACATGACATGAATTAAAAATGTTAGTGTTTTTTAGTGCATGCACACTACTATTCTCTTTTTAGCTCTGCATGGACTGCGTAGAGTTAGAAAAAGGCCACTAAATCCCTCCCAAGATTATAATCTCCAGGTCATTCAAAAATTAAATTTTGAATCCTTTTTATATGATCTCAGGAACATACCATGCCACAGATTAGGTCTAATACCAGATCTAGACTCTGCAATTGCATTTTTTTAGTCCGGGGTCTTGTGTGTTTGGAATTTGCATGCCCCTCTGCGTAAAGTGCGACTAAAAAGGACACACCTGCCCTGGGTTACAGCTGACCTAATTTAAATGTACCAGTTTAGAGATTCACTGTGGTCAAAGTTCAAGCGTACTGGCTCCATGAACAATCACTGTACTTACAGACAATGGCAAAATGCATGCACAAATAATAAAAAAAAAAAATGGCCAAGGCCCAATATTTCATTGAAAATGTGAACAACAACCTATCAAACCCAAGAAACTTCAATTCAGTTTTAGACCTGTGCCTGTTAGTGTTGTTAATAAACATTTTAATAATTTTAAAATAAAAAAACAGTGTAGTCCAGATCAAATCCCAGCACTGTTGCTGAAGCTCAGTGCGCCAGCAATAGCTAAACCTGTCACTACCCTTATCAATTAATCCCTGGTGTCAGGATACATACCCAAACTTTGGAAGACTGCAAAAGTTGTACCTATCCATAAAAGTGGTGACTATACTTTGGTATCTAACTATTGGTATCTAACTATCGCCCGATATCAGTGCTCCCGGTATCAAAAATCTTGGAAAAATGCGTCCACAAGCAACTATGTGAATATTATCAACAATCAAATTATCTGACTGCTGATCAATCAGGCTTTCATCCAAATCAATCAACTTCGACTGTCCTCTAAAAAGTTTGCAATGACATTCAAATTTGCATGGAACAAGGAGACTTCACTGGAGCTATTTTCCTTGATTTTGCCAATGCCTTTGACACAGTAGACCATGATATTCTTTTGCAAAAACGTAAAAACTCAGGCATTGATTATCGCCGCTAACCTGGTTTCGATCGTATGGTATTTCAGACCGATTGCAATAACATACTCGGCCCCCTGCTATTCACATTATTTATAAATGATCTGCCTAACGTCTGCAAATCCTCCACTGTACACATGTATGCAGACGACACTAATCTACACTAGTAAATCCAAGCTACCGCAACTTGAGGCTGTGCTCCAAAACCAATTCACAGAGGTAGAAAAGTGGATAGCAGATAAATTCTTCCTAAACACTGACAAAACTGTTACAATGATCTTTGGAACTGTACCTATATTACGTAAACTACAAAATCAACAACTGTGTATCAGAACAAAGAACAAGAAATATTACGCAAATGCAGTCAGTCTCCCTATGTCCTAGGGACTAACCACATATCTGGAAATATCTATAGCGATCGAGTGTAATCTAGAACCTGATGGTAAAATGGTAAATAAAAATATAAATATATCTAGAGACCCAAGAGCAGAAAAAATCAAATAAAGTATATACAAATGTGACTCAAATTCCATGCCAGGAAAGAAAAGGGGGGGGGGTATATATGTAAGGGGCTAAATATCTGCCATCTACTGTCCTGCCTCAACCCTAGTTATCAGCTTTATTGTAAAATACTAGAAGGGTATGGGTTACAGATGGCTAGACCCCCAACAAAGTTCCCCACTTAAAAATGTCAGTAGTAGGTATAACAAAAAGGCTCACAATAGAGCTAATAGATATATAAGGGAGAGATGGAAAGTGAAATGTAGTCAGTATTCAGTCTAAAAAAACAGACTGATATTTAAAATTAAAAAAGCCTCTCTCCCTGTAAATCTAACTAGACAGGCATAGAAAAAGGGTAAAAAAGTAGAAATGCCCGGGCATTCTTTCTCCTCATATTATGTATATGAGCACTGGGCATTGGTGACTGTAACACCATGATTTCTATCTAACACTTATTTCTACTTTTTTACCCTTTTTCTATGCCTGTCTAGTTAGATTTACAGGGAGAGAGGCTTTTTTAATTTTAAATATCAGTCTGTTTTTTTAGACTGAATACTGACTACATTCCACTTTCCATCTCTCCCTTATATATCTATTAGCTCTATTGTGAGCCTTTTTGTTATACCTACTACTGACATTTTTAAGTGGGGAACTTTGTTGGGGGTCTAGCCATCTGTAACCCATACCGTTCTAGTATTTTACAATAAAGCTGATAACTAGGGTTGAGGCAGGACAGTAGATGGCAGATATTTAGCCCCTTATATATATACCCCCCCCTTTTCTTTCCTGGCATGGAATTTGAGTCACACTTGTATATACTTTATTTGATTTTTTCTGCTCTTGGGTCTCTAGATATATTTATATTTTTATTTACCATTTTACCATCAGGTTCTAGATTACACTCGATCGCTATAGGTATTTCCAGATATGTGGTTAGTCCCTAGGACATAGGGAGACTGACTGCATTTGCGTAATATTTCTTGTTCTTTGTTTACTTGGGGTTAAGCCCCGCTAGGGATTTCTGGAGTCCCTTACCGGTACATTGATTTCTGTGTGTCACCTGTCACCACACCCTGTGTTTTTTTCCCGGGAGGTGGTCTGTACAGGTGTATACACAGAGACACTGAACAGTGCGTTCACTGTGTGTTTTTTTCTGTGTATCAGAACATATTCAAATAGCACACTGACAGCAGTCTGCTCTTTTAAATATCTAGGTATGTTGCTGGACCCCAATCTATCCTTTGGCCTTCACATTGAAAAAAATCAATAAATAAAACAGTGCAACAAATGCTAATTCCGGTCATTGATTATGTAGTGTATGCACCCGCGCCGCAAACCCACCTTAATAAACTTAATACATTATATAATTCATTCTGCCACTTTGTACTAGAATGTAATTATTTTACCCACCACTGTGACATGTTAAAAGAGGTAAACTGGCTATCGCTGGAATCCCGACACACTCTTCATCTTTCCAGCCTTGCACATTAGAGCATTTCTGGAAAGCTCCTACCCTACCTGAGTAGAATGCTCTCCCCGGCTGTTCCCACCTCCTATAGCCTCCGATCCAGTACTGGCACAATATTTAGCATACCGCAATACAAAAATAAAGTGGCTCAAATCTCATTTTCCTACAGAGCACCGAAATTCTGGAATAACCTCAGGGACACAGTCAAATCTTCATTCAATCTAAGATCTTTTAAGATCTATGGCAGTATACCTCAGCACAGAATGCACCTGTCATGGTTGAAAATATTTATTACCTGTTATGTATTAAATTTATATATATGTGTGTGTGTGTGTGTGTGTGTGTATATATATATATATATATATATATATATATATGTGTGTGTGTGTGTGTTTATATATCTATATATAGTTTGTATACTGTATTTTTGTAATATTGTATCATATTGCAATTGTATCCTATTGCAATTATCCAATTGTATCAATGCAATGTTTTGTGGACCCAGGACATATGTGAAAACGAGAGAAATCTCAATGTATTCATCCTGGTAACATATTTTATAAATAAAGAAAGAAAGAAAGAAAGAAATTAAGTTTGTGTTAAGAGGCGAATGCATAGACATGTCATCGTGGCTAGCTCTAGGAGACATCTAAAGGCGGAGGGAGTAAGAGTTTTTTTTTTAATATACCAATCGAGCTGAGAACAGTTAATACACAAAAACTAACAGACTATGTATCAAACTAGGTTAAACAAGAATAAACAAGGTAAAGCCATATCAAGTGTAGACAAGCTTCCCCACAAAGTGAGTCAGGTAGCAACAGCTGCAGAAAAAGTCCGGTGTGGATCGCTTCAGTTTAAATGGTGTTGCCGTCTCTGGGTTACATCTGTGAGGTGTGTGTCCTACTGCACAGATCTGGTGAGTCCTGTAGGAGACTAAAGGTAGCCAGGAATGCCTTCACTTCTGCAAGGATTTGGATCTTAACTCTGACAATAATCCATCTCTAGCAGTAAACCTTATTTTACCCTAACCACTTACATTATTTTTAACCCTGAATACATTCATGATTCTATAACTGCAGTGTCCAGTTAAAAAAATACTTTAAATATTTTGCAGCATGGTTCATTGGGACCTTTAGGTTATTCCTGCTGCATTTTGTTGGAAATACTTTGATATTTCATGATGAACCTGCATGTCCAGTCAGACTCTTATACCCTAGCTAACATGGTCCTGTATGACCAGATAACAAAAAAGGAAAAAAACGAAAATATGGTTGTTTACTTGGACCTGTGTGTCCTTTGGTAATGCACTTTAGAATTTTTAAAATTTTATTTAATAGTTTTTATTATACAAAGAAAATGTTTACATAATTGAAAATAACAAGAATGCATAGACAGATATAAATATGACACAGAGAGAAGAAGACTACACTGTATAGACAGTGTTCAGCATATGGACAAAATACAACAACCGACATCATGATTGTGCAGCTAAATCTGGCCATTCACACATATTAAAATGTGGTACATATACTGATAAATATAGCCTAGCAGATCCTGGTCTCAAAGTATAGAATTTTAACCAAATTAACAAGATTGCCACAAGTAGAGATTTGTTTGTGATTAATATAGGGGTTACTTAAATATATATCCTCCATTTCCAACTGATATATCAATTGTTTTTTTAAATTGAATTTTTGTTGAAACAAGGGCTTGCTTCCTATATCTTGCAATTACTACCTTAGCTGTCATAAACCAGTGTGTAATCAAGGTGTAAGATGTTTTGGCATTATCATCCCAGTTAAGATCTAAAAAGGCGATTTCTGGTTTTATTTTTCATTATCATCCCCAATACTTTTCTGATAGTGTCAAAAATTATATTCCAAAACTGCTTAATCCTTGGGCAGCTCTACCAAATATGTTTTATAGATTCATCTTGCTGCAAACATCTCAAACATAGAGAAAGATTTGAAGGATACATTTTGGATAGTCTGGTTGGAACCATATACCATCTGTACAACATTTTCACCTCAAGAATATTAAGACAATAAACTCATTTTTCTTGCTTCATATATGTGTTGCAGGAACTCAGGCAGACTGGATTACTGTAGTACAAGGGTCCAGCCGCCTACCTGCACACATTGGCACTCCAGACTAGGCCGCACAGTCAAGAACTGCTCCAAAATAGTCAATATCCGATGAGAAGGCTGAGAAGGCGGAGAAGGATCCAATTTAGCTTTAGCTCGGTCTGCTATATAATAGCCCTGCTTAGAAATCAAGTTTTAGCAGTTTAGCAACTTGAACAAGCCTAAAGGCCTAGATATTTTCAGGAGCTAGAATGCTAAGCATCCTGTCAGCCTGGCAGTCAGGCCCCACCCATCCCTTTGCTCCCAATTAAAAGTTACCGTAATACTGCCCACAACCACCTTAACGGAGACAACGAGGAACTATATACATTATAAGAGTTACCCAGTAGCAGGAGGTCGAAAGGAGAGATATGGGGGGCGGAATGGAGGAACTTTGCTGCAGAGGGATTTAGATAGACTAGGGGACTGGGCACTCAAATGGCAGATGAAATGTATTGTTGAAAAATGCAAAGTTATGCACTTCAGCGTAGAGAATGCACAAGCAATGTATACCCTAATGGCAGCGAATTGGGGATAACAACACACGAAAAGGACTTGGGAATTGTTATAGACAACAAACTATGCAACAATGTGCAATGTCAATCAGCAGTGGCTAAGGCCAGTAAGGTATTGTCATGCATGAAAAATGGCATTCTTTTTAAACCTATTTAGTTTAGAAAAACGTCGTCTGAGAGGGGATATGATAACATTATGCAAATATATTTGGGGCCAATACAAACCATTGTGTGGAAATCTATTCACAAACTGGACTTTACATAGGACACGAGGTCATGCGTTTAGACTGGAAGAAAGAAGATTTCGTCTAAGGCAAAGGAAAGTTTTTTTTTTACTGTAAGAACAATAAGGATGTGGAATTCTCTGCCTAAAGAAGTGGTTTTATCAGAGTCCATACAGATGTTCAAACAGTTACTAGATGCATACTTGAAAAAACAGAATATTCAAGGATATAATCTTTCAATATAGGGTAATAACTGCTTGATCCAAGGATAAATCTGACTGCCATTCTGGGGTCAAGAAGGATTTTTTTTCCTAGCTTGTTGCAAAATTGGAAGTGCTTCAAACTGTTTTTTTGCCTTCTTTTGGATCAACAGCAAAAAACAAATGTGAGGAAGGCTAAACTTGATGGACACAAGTCTCTTTTCAGCTATGTAACTATGTAACTGATCCAGACACGCTCTGTGCGTGCCATGCAGTCTCTGTCTTCTTGCGAATCCTATATTAATAGAGATTTGCAAAAATCCAAATAGCTGGGGACTCTGATTTTTCAGCTCACCTCACTCTTCCTGCAGCCTGCAAACAGCAGCAGCAAGTCAGCTGGCCTCCTCTGATGATGTCAGAAGGAGGGGGTGTGACTTCCACGGCTCCTAGACTTCCCAGCGGTCCTGAGTAGATCTCCAGCCTCCAGCTCCTGTCTGGCCCATCCCACCTACCACCAGGGACCTTCTAGTTTTTTGTTTTCTTTTTAGATCAAAATGTTTTTTGTTTTTCTGTAGAAGCCCCTCTCAACAGCTCCTTCCCTCAACATACTGACCCTATCCCCCCTACAGTCCCTGTCCCATTCTACTACCCCTGTGCCCACCATACTGTCCCTGTTCCCCCCATTAATAGCCCCTGTGCCAATTATACTGTCTCTGCGCCCTTTATATTGCCCCTGTCCCCCCTCTGTATTTCCCACTACTGCCCCTGTCCCCCATTTACAGCCCCGGTCTTTCCCTCTACTGCCCCTGTCCCCTCTACAGCCCATGTCCCCTCCTACAGACACCACCCCTACCTCTACAGACATTGTGCCCCCTCTCAACTGTTACTGCCCCCCTTTACTATCCCTGCCCACCCTCTACTGCCCCTGTGCCTCCCACCACAGCCCCTAAACTCCATATTCCTTCTACTACAGCCTCTATTGTCCCCACATGCAGCCCCTAACCCCCCTTTTACACCACATGACTCCCCTACAGCCCCTATTCCCTTACTACCTACCTTAATCCCCACTGCATTCCCATATCCTCCCCACTATAGCCACTCTTCCCCAATTGCTGCCCATATCCCTCACACTGCAGTCCCTTTCCCCAATTGCAGCCACCAACCTACTTCAGTCCTTAAGCCCCATACTACAGCCCATATCCCCTACTACATTTCCTCAGCCCCCAATTACAGTCCCTAACTGTGGCAAAACTAGCCACTTAAGACTATAACTATAGGAATATGTTCCTATCCCTGTTTCAGCTGTGAGAACCAAGTGTATTGCTGTATGTTCCTTTCAGGCGAATGAGGGCATTCATATGCTGGCGGGATGAAAACCCCAGCATTCATACTGTAGTTTCACGAACAGTGAGTTTCAACACTGTTCGTGAAACAAATAAACTACCGAATGGACGACCACACACAAGAGGTCGTGTGGCGCCCATTAACCGATTACAACATTGTTGCAATCGGTAGATTAAAGCTTTCCCAGGTGGCCGTCGTTCGGCTACCAACCACGCAGTGGTCGGCCATCTTGGTTCCTTTGTTAGCCCAGCGGTGTTTTGCCGTTGAGCGCCTGGAACTAAAATCGGCTACTCGCGGCGCGAACACCGCTGGACTTCCAGGCCGTTCGGGAGCCCCGGGTGTTCGGTAGTTTGTTCCCCTAATACCAATCGGTACTTTAACAGTGTTTTGGAAATAATGTGTATTTCGTACGGCGTTCGGTTAGTTAGGCTGGGAGCTGAGCGGTGTTCTCACGAACTGTGCGCTCAGACTCCAGCTATCTACCGAGCGTCCATTCGTTTAAATAAAGTGAATATAATGGAAGTTATGTATTTTAATGTGAAATGTAAGTTCTGCTGCACGGAGGCATAATCCACTTAATGGTATATTCTAGTGGGAGTATCCCTCTCGTACAGCAGTGCATGGTGGGAGAAATGTATGTGTTGTTCAGTTCTAATTTATATAGAATATAGAATGCACACTATAACAATCTCAAAGAAACCTAGCTTTATTATGTACAAAAAATACCAGAGTGAAAACATATAAGAAAAAATAAACAAAGTGACAGAAGCAAGGGCAAATACAATAAAATAATAATAAATTACCACAAAAATTCTTACAAGCCGCAAGACAGAAACACGAGTCACCAAACCCCCCAATGTTTCGGCACCAACTGGCATGATTTTATCAAGGATAAAGCCAGTTGGTGCCGAAACGAAACGTTGGGGGTTTGATGTCAGTAGGGAACCCCTTGCATGAGGAATCCCATAAATACAGTGACCTGTGATTAAAAGCTCAGTTGACTCCCAGTCTATGTGTCATCTAGTTCTTGGGAAGGAAGGATTCTTATAACGCTACCGGGATTATTGTATGCTGTATTAATTTCCTTGGATTATTTTATGTTGTTCCTGTTACCCAGCGGAGATACTGTAGATTATACTACCTCTCCGCTACACTAACCATCAACTACAGCCCCTCTACTCCCCACTACAGCCCCTAACTTCTCAATTATAGACCCTATCACCCCACTACAATTTACTACCCTTCTCGAGATTAGGTTCTGGATCTGGTCCTGCCCTGTATGCCTGTGTCCGTATGTCTCTGTATGATTATATGCCTGTGTATGTATGCCTGTGTCAGTATGTCTCTGTATGACTGTGTCCAGGGGAGGGCTGGCAGCCTTAGGCCTGGGGGGAAAAACCAGTCAAGTGGCCCATTGCACCACCAAATCAGTTCACCATCCATGCCCACCTGGTTTTATAACGGATATTGATGTTATGCTAATCAGTAGCTCTTTGTCATACCCGCTCCTTCACGGCTCTGACTTTCAATGTTGTCAGAGCGCAGGCTGAGAATCTCTGATCCTGTGCTCTGACTCTCTAACTGAGCGCCAGAACCATGAGAGAGAGGATATAATCTGACTGCACCTACTGCTGGTGCGCACCAGTGGACCACCAGCGAATCATTTAAATTGAATATGCTGGCCTGGTGTCCCCAACTTGTGAGCTGTGTTGGCCGCCGGGCGCCTCTGTTGTCATGGCACCCTGCATGACCGCACAGCTTGCACACCCCAACATCTGGCCCTGCTGACACATACTGATGTTACTACTTAGAAATCCCTCAATATTAATACAGACATCAGAGTAAACACCAATAAACTGTGCAAACAGAGCTGATCCCCCAAAGATTTGCTGAATGGATTTGTTGTAAGATTAAATCATGCCTCCTCCTCTCCCTCTCCCATGCGCTGCGCTGTAGGCTGGGAGGAAGTGAAGAGTAATCACATTCTCCCAGCACAGCGCCACCTGTGGCTGCATGGGGAACAGCTGTTTAATGTAATGTTTGCAGGACGGCCACCTGCCGCAGAACCTCTTTGTTCCCATCGCTGCAAAGGGCTCCAGGCACTGCTTGCTGTGAGTGTGAGCCACTGTAAATTAGGGGCAGAGGGCACTTGCACTGCGGTAAAGACAGGTCTGGGCAGGAGGAGAGTGCAGTGCAATCCCCTCCTGTGGGTCACCAGTAGACACAGTGTAGACACAGTGTGTGTTTAGATTAAAAAGCCTGCAGGGACCGGCTATAGACACCAGAACCACTTCATTAAGCTATAGTGTCCCTTTAATGTGAGGTAAATTATAGATTAGTGTCACTAATAATATACTAGATTGCCTACTTACAACCAGATGAGGATGATGATGGGCTGCGGTTTGGCTCCACTGGTCTGGTGTAGAAGAGGATCTCTGAAGGCTGTTTGTAACTGTGGTCACAAAATTCAAAGTTCTAGTAGAATGGGAAGCAGCTCCATTTTTTGGGGGCCCCTTAAACAGCTCAAGGTCTGGGTCCCAGGGCCTGACGGTGAGTATGCCCATAAGGCCCACCTAAAAGTCTACCTACATGTTCCACCCATGAGTTCGCTCACAGGGAGTGGAGTGTGTAGGGGATGTGTTATTGTAGAGGATCTAATGTGTGTGCTTATGGTATGTAGTGTATAGGGATACCAGTTTGTGTAGGTGATGCAGTGTATTTGTAGTGGAGGCAGTGTGTGTTTGTGTATAAGCGATGTATTGTGTGAATCTGTGTTTGTATGCATTAGGGATGCAAGGTGTGTGTCTGTAGTGTGTGCATTGAGTGTGTGTATGAAATGCATTGTGTTTCTGTGTATATGTAAGAGAAGCAGTGTGTGTGTTTGCATGTGTGTGTAAGGGTTTGCATTGTGTGTTTCTGTGTATGTGTGCAAAGGATGCATTGTCTTTGTGTGTAATGGATGCATTGTGTGTTTCTCTGTGTGTAAGGGAAGCATGTTGTGTTTCTGTGTGTGTAGGGATGCATTGTGTGTTTGTGTATGTATAGGGATGCATTGTGTGTGTGTGCACGTAGTGTGAAAGAGCTCCCTGTCCTGCCCCCTGTCCTATAGAGCTCTCCCCTGCCCCTTAGTGGTCTCTCCCCCCCCCTTCCCTAGCAGTCACTTCTCACACCCACCCACCCTCCCTGTGCTCTTCTCATCCCCCCACCCCCCCAAACCTCCGGTATTCTTTTCAGCCCCCTCCCTCCCTGTGTTCTCACCCCCCCATGTGTTCTCCTCACCTCCCCCATGTGTTCTACTCACTCCCTCCACCCTCCCTGTGTTCTTCTCACTCCCCCACCCTCCCTGTGTTCTTCTCACCTCCCCCTCCGTGTTCTCCTCATCTCCCTTTCTCTCCCCTCCTCCCTGTGTCCTTCTTACTCTTCCCCCTCCTCTCTGTGTTCTTCTTACTCCCCCTGTTCT
>OW240914.1:240323652-240336131 GCA_933207985.1 Pelobates cultripes | reverse complement strand
CAGCAGAGCAGCTCGGCCACGCTACAGGGGAGAATATGTGCTGCAGCCGCCTGAGGCTCTTTACAGAGCGCTCAGGCGGCTGCAGCATTTAAAGGGCCGGCCCTGTAGCGGCCGGTCCCAACAGAATTTAGGGCAGCCTGGGGGGCAATTGCCTCCCTGCCCCCCGGCCCAGCCCGCCCCTGGATGGGAGAGAGAGAGACACACTCACAATGAGGGGATGGGAGAGAGAGAGAGACACACTCACAATGAGGGGATGGGAGAGAGAGAGAGACACAGACACTCACAATGAGGGGATGGGAGAGAGAGAGAGACACACACTCACAATGAGGGGATGGGAGAGAGACACACACTCACAATGAGGGGATGGGAGAGCGAGAGAGACACTCACTGTCAGTGGGGATAAAAGGGTTAATATAACATGCTGTCAGAGAGAGTTGGGAGAGAGAAAGACAAAAATATAAGAGTCCCATTATAATCAATGTATTCTGTAAAACAGTTGGACAGTGATTAATATCTACAATTAAAGACAAAAAAGAGATTTAAAATAAAGGGTTTAACATAACTGCATAATTAACTGGCAAAAAAAAATAAATAAATATAAAACTATATAAATATAAAATAAAAGTGACTTCTCTGAAAGATCCCTTTTCCTTTCATTCTCCATGTTCAGTCTCTGTAATGGCTGCAGTGTCCAGCTTTACAAGGATTCCCATACAGTGCATGGCAAGCATTGCAAACCTCCAGCTCCCAGGCTGTCCTGTATAATAAGATGTTTTGTAAAGTTAATATCAGATCTCTCCCACCAGCAGCAGCAGCAGGAGATCAGCACAGCTCAGTCCATTTCATTCATTTGGATTTCCCGCTTTGCTGCTTCCTTTAGCTCTCTGTACCATGTGACCAAGCAGTCACATGGTCTGGTGATGTCACCAGGGTCCTTCTACTGGATAGGAACTAGCCGCTACCCAGTGTGAGCTGTCTAGTTCCTATCCCTATACAGGACCTGACCACTAGGGGCAAAAAGGTCCTTTAGCAGGATAGGAACTAGCTTACTCACACTAAGCTGTCTAGTTCCTATCCCTATACAGGACCTGACCACTAGGGGCAAAAAGGTCCTTTAGCAGGATAGGAACTAGCTCTCTCAGTCTGAGCAAGCTATTTCCTATCCTCAGAAAGGACAGGGTCCTTCTACTGGATAGGAACTAGTCGCAACCCTGCAGCAATTGAAGTCGGCCAGCCTCTCCTGATGATGTCAGGAGGAGGAGGTGTGACTTCCACTGCTCTTCTCCTATCTGCTGGGGAGTCAGGGAGAAGAGCAGTGGAAGTCACTCCCCCTCCTCCTGACATCATCAGGAGTGGCCGGCCAACTTCAATTGCTGCTGTGTGATGGCTGCAGAATGCAGGGGAAAAGGTAATTAGAAAAATCTGAGTCCCCAGCCAGAGGCAGGGGATTCAGATTTTTGCCCCCCTACTCTGGCACCCTAAGTTGGCTGCCTGTGCCTCCTTATGAACGCGCTGGCCCTGCTCACAATGCTGCCTCTACCACCCCACAAATACTTCTGCTATCCCCCCTAATACTGCCCACATCTCCACAATTCTGGCCCTATTCCCCCACTAAAACCAACTCCCCACAATACTGCCCCCTACAACCCCACAAAACTACCTCTACCACCTCCCAAATACTTTTGCCCCCCAACAATTCTGTCCCTGTCCTCCCACTAAAGCCCCATTCACCACAATACTGCTCTTATCCTCACAATACTTCCCCTATCACCCCACAATCCTACTTCTGTCCCCCACAATACTGCCCCTACTCCTACTAAAGTCCAGCTGCCTCACAAGGCTGCCTCTACCAACCCACAATACTTCTCCAATACCACCTATTACAGTCCCCACAATGCTGCCCCAATGCTCCCCCACCACACAATACTGCCCCACCACTCGACAATACTGCTCCTACCCCCCACACCAAAGCCCTACTAAATTCTCAATATTAAAGTCCCTATCCGTACTTAACTTCCACTCCCCCTCAATACTACCCCTACCACCTCACAATACTGCTCATATCTCCACAATACGACCTCTACAACCTCACAATACTTTTCCTATCCCCCTAATACTGCCCCCACCATCAACACTGCTGTCTTTTCCCCCACTAAATCCCACTCCCCCACAAGACTGCCCCTACCATCTCACAATACTGCTCCTGTCCCCCACAATACTTCCCCTACCACCCCACAAATACTTATCCTATCCCCTATAATACTGCCCCATCCCCACAATTTTGGCCTTATTCCCCCACTAAAACCAACTCCCCACAATACTGCCTCTACCACCCCACAAATACTTCCTCTATCCCCCCTAACACTGCCCCCACCACAATTCTGGCCCTGTCCACAAATTAAAGCCCCAATCCCCCACAACACTGCTCCTATCCTCACAATACTTCCCCTACCACCCCACAATACTACTGCTCCTATCCCCCCACACCAAAGTTCTAATCCAAACACAATACCAACCCATTCCTCACAATACTGTTCCTATCCCCCACAATCACCCTGATCCTCCACACCACAATTCTTCCCCTACCTTCCTTAATTCCCATTATTATAGCCCCTATCCCTACTAAAGTTCTGTAAGAAGATATATATATATATATATATATATACATATATATATATATATATATATATATATATACTCTAAATAATAAATTATATATATAAATATACACACACATATATATATATATATATATATATATATATATATATATATATATATATACACGTCACATACACTTAAACTATGGTAGCTAATATGTGTGGGGGCACCCATATAACAGACTTCTTATCTGTCAATTCAGGTGGACTCTTAAAGTGTCATCATGCCTGAACCGTGAGTATATATTATCTATCTATTCTTGCTCCTTACTTTCATTTTTTTACTTACCTGAATATTTTTGTATTGACAATATTAATATATATGTTTTTCTCTTTTTTATTTCCTTATACAATGTCAGAGAGGTAAGAACATTTATAGTTTTCTTTTAATCATGTTCAAGTTACCACTTCACATATCATCTTAAGTCTACAAATGTTTTATGTCACTTTTGTCATTGCTATCCTTTTTATTTATACGTTTTGCTTCTTCTTCTTTTTTTTTTTTTAAAGAGAAAATCAAAAATCTCAGCTTCTCGAAAACTTCTTTTAAAGGTAATTACTTGGATAAGTAATTGATAAGATGGAAATGCCATAAAGAGATAGGAAGAGTGTTTTATGACAGCAGATGAGGTTGAAAGACTGTAATTTGTGATGTTAATAACAATAATCATTTCAAAGAGCTCTGTTCTAACTAGTACTAATTAGTAACTAAGTACCACAAGTAGGAAAATTACTATCGAAACCAGCAAGCATTCTGGTGGTTATTCTTTTTAGAACAGCAGTTCCCAAACTCTGTGGCGCGTTGCCATGGGGCTCCGCGATGGACACACAGGGACACCACCCCTGATCATACACCAGGAACCGTGCCATACCTCGGGGGAGCTCTAACTTGCAATGCTATGGCAACGCTATGAATCTTGTGAGAGTGAATTCTAGCCTCAGGAGCTGCAGACTAGAGTTTACTCTCACCACTTAGACTACCAGGGCTTCTCCACCAGACCACCAGGGTTTAGTACTGCCCCCCTTCCAGGCAAAGGTAAGAAGGGGTGATATGAAAATTATTTTTTTAATTTAAAATGTTTTATATATTTATCTGCCTTTCTATCCCCACAGACCCCCAACAACTCCTCTCATACACACATTGTTCCCTCACACATACCGCCCACACTGTACCCCTCACATACAGTGCCCACCCCCCCACACACACACTGTACCCTTGACACACACTGCCAACCCTTGCACATACACACACACTATGCACCCCTCACACACACACAGATACACACACATACACACTTCACCACACACACACACTGCACCCCTCACACACATACTGCACCCCTCTCATACACACATTACACCCGTCACACACACATTTCACCCCATACTACATCCTTCACAAACCCCTCAAACCCCCACTGCACCCCTCAAACCCACATGCACACACTCACATACTGCACCCCTCTCACACACCCAATGCACCCCTTACACACACATACTGTATCCGTCATCCCTCACACACACACACATTGCACCCCTCACACACACACTTCACCCCACACACATTGCACCCCTCACACACACTAATGCCTCTATCCCCTACTACAGCCCCTATCTCGGCAGATCCCAGGTAAGTTGTCAAACTGTTCCTAAACAGTTTCACTACTTACACTGGGAGAGCACAACGGAACTCCTTGCACCATAACGAGTACAGAGTTCTGTAGTGGTTATTGTGCCTGGATTGTTTCTTTAAATAATCTACCAGTGCCCCTCCCAAGATTAGGTTCTGGATCTGCCCCTGACCAGGAAACATTTCTGCTAAACTGGTAACAAGTATATGCCTTAGCGCTGAATATTTAAACAACCTTGACATTTGTTTTGACTTGGGGCGCCTTGGAAAAATATTGAAATACTAGAAATAATATATATATATATATTAAAATAAAAAAGATGATTGACGGTTGGTTGCAAAACCAAAATCTATTAAGAACAGAAATTGCATGCGGAGCATGGCAAAAGTCATGAATAGGAGGGGCATTTCACTTTTTTTTTACATTTCTTAAAGAGTTTGATGTTAGCAAAGGCAAAGGAGGCATGGGATCAAGAACATGTAAATACACAGTTGGAAAAAGAAAGATACCTGAGTGAGAGAGTGCCTCGTGCCAACAGCCATGGCATGACATCAGCTGCCTTACAGGTAAAGAGTGAGGTGTTGCAGTTTGTGTTCTGTGTGTATGGTGGATGTGGCTAGTTAAATTGTGGCACGTGCTTATTTTTCACATGATATCATGATAAAGGTATATTGTTGAGACTAAGTACTTTATTTGCACTAGATTGTGTTAATTGTACGGTAGTACACTTTATTTGCACAAGGTATAAATGTTTTTTATGGTATAGATATTTTACTTGGATTGGGGGCTATAGGCTATATTATTGAATTTGTAATATTAGTGACTGTTAAAGATTTTAATTATTAATGATGAAGGGATTGAATTTCTTAGGTACTTGAGGTACTATCGCATTAGGTTAGGATTGCATAGGTTACACTGAGAGTACATTTTTTTAAAATAGTATATTTTTTAAATGGCTATTGTATTTCTGATCAGAGGCCAATAGTGTTTTGTTGTCCTTGTATGTACACTGTACAGTGATAATAAAGTTGAATTTGATCTGAACTGAGGTGCATTGTGCATTATCTTATGTGGGCTGCACCAAGAAGGGGGTTTAATAAATATTAAAATCAGTGTACTAAATTAGGATTTCTTATATTCTAACAGCAATTGTGTAGAGAACTACATGAGAAGGTTGGAATTGTGGACGAGGAAAGATATGACATTGAGGCAAAGGTTATTCACAACACACGAGAGGTAAAATCATGTTTGTTGTGGAACTTGTCTATCTTACTATGCATATAATAAAAAAAGAAAATAAAAAGCAAACTAAACAAAACAAACAAACAAAAAAAAACCCCCAATGAATAATGAAATGGTCCAAGAGCCTAATCCTAATTCTGCAGCAACGCAGGTGAAGCCTTGTGGAAGACTGAGACAGTTTTTACAATATCCAATCACGTATAGTATGTACAGTACGGAAACACTCCAACATAAGCAGTACAACTCCTCCTCTCTATCCTGGAGATAATTGGGTTAAGTGCTTGAAGTAACTCAATTACCTCCAGGGATAGAGAATATCCTAATTTTACAATAAAACCAACATAAAATACATATTTCTTAATATACCGAACGGAACCCCACACTCAACGTATCCCCAGATAGCTTAGATCTGAGCGCTCAATATAACCCAACAGCGATCAGATCCCATACATATAGTAAAATTGCCATGAAGTTAAAGTTTGTACATTGTGCATTTGACGAAACAAATGAGCTCCATGGGTTTACTATCTGGTACAGTTCTGTTTGTGTAATGTCAATTTACCGAACGGCACGGCGTTCGTATGAATTGAAACAAAGCGATGGATGGTTGGTGTTCTCAGCGGTGTTTGTAGGAGCAGTGTCTGAAATGAGTTCCATGTGGTTGTCGATGAACACCGCTGGGCTGTCGACTGTCCAAGATGGTCGCTGTTATGCGTTTGTGTTCATTCATGCGAACGACGACCACCCAGCCGACCGTTCGGGAGTTGGAAGTGTCTGCGGTTAACCACAATGTTAATAAGGGCAGAAAGGTTAATGAGCAGCACACTTCCCTGCTGGGTGGCCTGCCATTTGGTAGTTCATTCATCTTTTTATGAATGCAAGCAAGAAACATATGAACAACCGGGAACTGACGAAGAAACAGACAAAATAGGTTTTAAATAATAATCCAGAGGCAGGGAGATCTTCCACATCTATGTATGGATGTATCAATGTATGTATACTACTACTGCATACCCGGAACACACCACAAGACTGAAGGTGCCCTGACCCAGTCATCTAGCCATCACTATTTGGCCCTTGTCAAAGTCACTCAGATCTTTTCGATTGACCATTTTTACTGCTTCAGACATATTAAAGCACCACTATAATCACCCAGACCACTTCATGAAGTGGTCTGGGTGCCAGGTCCATCTAGGATTAACCCCGCCTGCTATAAACATAGCAGTTTCAGAGAAACTGCTATGTTTACATATGGGTTAATCCAGCCTCTAGTGGCTGTCTCATTGACAGCCGCTAGAGGCGCTTCTGCGTTTCTCACTGTGATTTTCACAGTGAGAAGACACCAGCGTCCATAGGAAAGCATTGAGAATGAATGCCGATGACGTTGGAAGGAGGAGGAGAGTCCCCAGCACCGAGGGAAACCGGCGCTGGAGAAAGATAAGTGTTTAACCCCTTCCTCCAACTTCAGCCCGGCGGGAGGGGGACCCTGAGGGTGGGGGCAAACAATTTTGTTTTCCTGGCACCTATAGTGGTCGTTTAAATTTAAGAACTGGCTGTTCACATGTTGCTTTATATATATATATCAATCCTTGACAGGTGCCATTGTAACAACATAATCAATTTTATTCACTTCACAAGGTTACACACACAGGTTACAATAGCAATTAAAGGTTAATTTCCCACACATGTGGTTTTTTAAATTGCAATTAGTGTCTGTTTGTGGTGTATCTATCTAGATAGATAAATCTCTATGTATGGCTGTATCAATGTATGTATGTATGTATGTAGCTATCTAATCTATCTACAGTTGCATACCCTAGCAGATGTTTTTTTTTTAATTTTAAAAATATGACTGATAATGGTTTCAATAAATGTCTTCTTTCGAAAGATAGTGATCATATAAAGGCATTTATTATCACATAGTTGTTTGGCTTGTGTATAAATCATAATGATAACTGTTACGGTACCTTCAGCATGAAATGTACAAACCGCCGTTTAGTGAATGCTCCCCGTTCGCAATAATGTAGGTTGTATGCGTATCCAATACAATCATGCCGCTAGCTAGGGAACACTCCAAACTCCCGAACGGTATCCATACGGTCACTTCCCTCCACGAGCTTCAAGCTCACGAACCATCAATAGCAGCCGAACGTCGGTATCTCCCAAGCGGCTAATAATCCCATATAGCAGTCTCTAGTCGCCGGTAATAAAATCCCCCCAATAACGAGACCAAGCTCCGCATTGAGGGTAAAACACAAACTGAGTTTACTGGGGGCTACCCGCCCGTATTTATGCAGGTCTCCCACTTGGTGGACACTCCCCTAGGGGACCAAATGGGAGACTGGAATAGCAGATGGACATATGGCATTTCAGGACATACAGTCACACAATATTCCCAGCATACATCACAGTTTCCTCCCCTCTGCTCGGGAGATAATTGAGAAGTAATTCAATTATTTCCCAGAGCAGAGGCAAATCGCCATTTTAAATACAAATCATAAAACACATAAAAATATATAACTTTATAACTGCCGAACATTTCTCATTCGTGTAACACATCCCCAGATAGCCTGGATCTGAGTGCATTTTATTGGCGAATAGCGCTCAATGTGGACCTGAATTTTTGGGCGCAAAAATTAGTCTAAAAAAGTCCTGGAAATGGCTAGAGGGCTGCAAAATGAAGTAAAATAGGGGTAAGAGTAAGACAAGTGCCCTGCAAACAAATGTGGATAGGAAAATCACTTAAAGTAACATAAAAATTAAAAATACAGTTGAGCCATAAAATACCACTAGATGGATGGAGGGGGAGGAGGTAGCTACACTGTTTTTTTATATATATATATATATATATATATATATATATATATATATATATATTGTGACGAGACCAATCTCGCCACATTGCATTGGAGAAGCCTGGTTGCTCGCCTGCTGCCTTTGGACTATGGCCCCCATGTTAAAAGACTTTGTTTCGCCTGAAGAAAAGCTGTATTCGTGCTTTTCTGCCGGTGCTTTTCTGCCGGTTGTTCGGTAGATTCCCATTATCGCACACCACCAGGCCGGGCTTGAGGCTCAGTGGCAACAACCACTCATCGGTCTGTTGTTTCATGCCTGTCCACAGCTCCTGCGCAGTGTGGGTTTTTTCCCCCAAACATATGAGTTTGAAAACAGCCTGCTGTAATTTCTCCCTGGCTGTGCTGAAGTTGGTGGTGAAGGTGTTACACTGACCGGATGAGGAGGTGGTAGAGGAGGAGAAGGAAGAAGCTGAGTAGGAGGAGGAGGCAACAGGAGGCAAAACTGTGTACACAAATAAAGATTGTGAAACTTTGTATCTTGGAACTGTGTCCCATTCAGTTACTGGGAGAAATGGGTTTGACCTATTCTAATCAAAGGGGATAACCATCAGTTATCCTGGTCCCGCTTCAATTGGTGGCAAGTGGCGGGATCCCATGTCCCTGCCAACAGACCCATGGACTACAGTGCTCTAAAGCGACCTCCACTTGTGTGGAGCAAGAGGAATAACGCCTGGTGGGCATAACAAGGCCGAATTGACTGCTATGCTCATGGAGGATGACCAGGCACGCAGTGAGGCAATGAACCCCAGACAGGGGCCGGAGAT
The DNA here is from genome assembly GCA_933207985.1 of Pelobates cultripes. Lineage (NCBI taxonomy): Eukaryota > Metazoa > Chordata > Amphibia > Anura > Pelobatidae > Pelobates > Pelobates cultripes. Next base: position 240,326,979 of record OW240914.1, on the reverse strand, counting down.
GAAGAGGAAGTGCGCAAGGAGGTGTAACGCCGCCTGGCAAATTACCGAGAGCCACCATCAGAGGAGATTGTCAGCAGGACCTTTTTGGAGGTGCAAGCCTATGTCTTTGCCAATAGACAGAAGGCGACCTCCATGAACCCAGATGAAGGAAGAAGGGAGCACAGAGGGCGCCGGGAAGAACAACCACCCTGGCACACAAGCTACCATACAATGCTTTCAAAGACTTCAATGAAGCAGAAGGCATCGATGACTTTTTACAAGAATTTGAGCGCCAGTGTCTACTCTAAGACGTGGACTCCAGCCTCACATTAAAGGGACACTATAAATTAATGAAGTGGTTCTGGTGTCTATAGCCGGTCCCTGCAGACTTTTTAATGTAAACACACACTGTGTGCAGCACTGGCGTTCGTGCATATGGCAGAACATATGGGTGGGGCATTGTGTCTTTTCTTTTGTCTAGGGAGGCAAAAATCCTTGCACAAGCTCTGATCCTGGGCAGGTGCACCAGTCTACTGGTGACCCACAGGAGGGGAGTGCACTGATTGCACTGCACTCTCCTCCTGCCCAGACCCATCTTTACAGCAGTGCAAGTGCCCTCTGCCCCTAATTTACAGTGGCTCACACTCACAACAAGCAGTGCCTGGAGCCATTTGCAGATACGGGAACAAAGAGGTTTTGCGGCAGCTGGCCGTCCTGCAAGCATTACATTAAACAGCTGTTCCCCATGCAGCCACAGGTGGCGCTGTGCTGGGAAAATGTGATTACTCTTTACTTCCTCCCAGCCTACAGAGCAGCGCATGGGAGAGAGAGAGAGAGAGAGGAGGAGGCATGATTTCATCTTACAACAAATCAACTAAGCAAATCTTTATAAATATGGGCGGATCAGCTCTGTTTCAACAGTTTATTGGTGTTTACTCTGATGTCTGTATTAATATTGAGGGATTTCTAAGTAGTAACATCAGTGTGTGCCAGCAGGGCCAGCCGTTGGGGTGTGCACGCTGTGCGGTCACGCACGGTACCATGACAACAGAGGCGCCCGGCGGCCAACACAGCTCACAAGTTGGGTACACAAGCATATTCAATTTAAACGATTCGCTGGTGGTCCACTGGTGCACACCAGCAGTAGGTGCAGTCAGATCATATCCTCTCCCTCGTGGTTCCGGCGCTCAGTTAGTGAGTCAGAGCACAGGCACAGAGATTCTCAGCCTGCGCTCTGACAACATTGAAAGTCGGAGCCGTGAAGGAGCAGGTATGGCAAAGAGCTACTGATTAGCATAACATCAATATCCGTTATAAAACCAGGAAAAGGTGGGCATGGATGGTGAACTGATTTGGTGGTGCAAAGGGCCACTTGACTGGTTTTGCCCCCCAGGCCTAAGGCTGCCAGCCCTACCCTGACCGCAGTATTTGACGCTTCTATTTGACTCTCAGATATGAATTGCAGGGCCCAAGTTTACTATTTAGCAGATTAGCACCCATAAAATAATAATGTTTAGAATTGCGCTGTAACCACAGTATTTGACACTTCTATTTGACTCTCAGATATGAAGAGCATGCCCCAAATGTACTATTTAGCAGTTTAGCACCAAAACAATTAGAATTTTTACAACTGCGCTGTAACCGCACTATTTGACGCTTCTATTTGACTCTCAGATATGAAGAGCACGCCCCAAATTTACTATTTAGCAGATTAGCACCAGAAAATAAGAATGTTTACAATTGCGCTGTAACCACAGTATTTGACGCTTCTATTTGACTCTCAGATATGAAGAGCATGCCCCAAATATACTATTTAGCAGATTAGCACCCCGAAAATAAGAATGTTTACAAATGCTCTGTAACCGCACTATTTGACACTTCTATTTGACTCTCAGATATGAAGAGCATGCCCCAAATTTACTATTTAGCAGATTAGCACCCAGAAAATAAGAATGTTTAAAATTGCGCTGTAACCACAGTATTTGATGCTTCTATTTGACTCTCAGATATGAAGAGCACGCCCCAAATTTACTATTTAGCAGATTAGCACCAAAACAATTAGAATTTTTACAACTGCGCTGTAACCGCAGTATTTGACGCTTCTATTTGACTCTCAGATATGAAGAGCACACCCCAAATTTACTATTTAACAGTTTAGCACCCCGAAAATAAGAATGTTTACAAATGCGCTGTAACCGCACTATTTGACGCTTCTATTTGACTCTCAGATATGAAGTGCAGGGCCCAAGTTTACTATTTAGCAGATTAGCACCCAGAAAATAAGAATGTTTACAATTGCGCTGTAACCGCACTATTTGACGCTTCTATTTGACTCTCAGATATGAAGTGCAGGGCCCAAATTTATTATTTAGCAGATTAGCACCCAGAAAATAAGAATGTTTGCAATTGCGCTGTAACCGCAGTATTTGAAGCTTCTATTTGACTCTCAGATATGAAGAGCATGCCCCAAATTTACTATTTAGCAGTTTATCACCCAAACAATTAGAATTTTTACAACTGCGCTGTAACCGCACTATTTGACGCTTCTATTTGACTCTCAGATATGAAGCGCATGCCCCAAATTTACTATTTAGCAGATCAGCACCCAGAAAATAAGAATGTTTACAATTGCGCTGTAACCGCACTATTTGATGCTTCTATTTGACTCTCGGATATGAAGAGCACGCCCCAAATTTACTATTTAGCAGTTTAGCACCAAAACAATTAGAATTTTTACAACTGCGCTGTAACCGCAGTATTTGACGCTTCTGTTTGAATCTCGATATGAAGAGCACGCCCCAAATTTACTATTTAGCAGATTAGCACCAGAAAATAAGAATGTTTACAATTGCGCTGTAACCACAGTATTTGACGCTTCTATTTGACTCTCAGATATGAAGAGCATGCCCCAAATTTACTATTTAGCAGATTAGCACCCCGAAAATAAGAATGTTTACAAATGCTCTGTAACCGCACTATTTGACACTTCTATTTGACTCTCAGATATGAAGAGCATGCCCCAAATTTACTATTTAGCAGATTAGCACCCAGAAAATAAGAATGTTTAAAATTGCGCTGTAACCACAGTATTTGATGCTTCTATTTGACTCTCAGATATGAAGAGCACGCCCCAAATTTACTATTTAGCAGATTAGCACCAAAACAATTAGAATTTTTACAACTGCGCTGTAACCGCAGTATTTGACGCTTCTATTTGACTCTCAGATATGAAGAGCACACCCCAAATTTACTATTTAACAGTTTAGCACCCCGAAAATAAGAATGTTTACAAATGCGCTGTAACCGCACTATTTGACGCTTCTATTTGACTCTCAGATATGAAGAGCA
>OW240914.1:240239825-240320851 GCA_933207985.1 Pelobates cultripes | reverse complement strand
AAACACATTAGGACAGAAAACAGCAATCAAATAAGGTGGGAGTGAAGCAGAGCTGGAGGAGAGAGTAGAGTGCTGCCCTTTAGGAGAGAGCAAGAGACAGGTATGTAAGGTATAGGTTACTCTGGGAGGCCATAAGCTTTCCTAAAGAGATGGGTTTTAGGGCACTTCTAGGGGAGACTAGGGGGGAGTCTGATTGCAGTAGGCAAGCTATTCCATAGGAAGGGAGCCACCCACGAGAAGTCCTGAAAGCATGAGTTGGCCGTACAGGTACGAGCAACGGACAGGAGAAGGTCATGTCTTGAGCGGAGAGACCGAGAAAGGGCATACCTATGGATCTATGATAGGGGCTATGAGGGGCTAGAATTGTTCAGTGCTTTATAGGTATGGGTTAGCACTTTGAATTGACTTCTATAGGATACAGGAATCCAATGTAAGGACTGACAGAGGGGTGAGGTGTGAGAAGACTGACTAGAGAGGAAAATTAGTCTGGCGGCAGCATTCATTACAGACTGTAGCGGGGCAATATGGCTTTTGGGAAGAACAATTAGGAGAGGGTTACAATAATCCATGCAGGAAATTACTAGAGCATGGACAAGCTCTTTGGTAGTGTCTTGTGTAATGCTATGTTTCTAAGATGGAATCTGCAGGATTTGGCAATGCGAGAATGGCTCAAAGGTGCGGCCAGAATCAAGTATGACGCCAAGACAGCACGCTTGCAAGGATGGACTTATGTGGATACCACTAACTTGAAGGGAGAGCGAAAGAGGAGGATCAGTATTAGGAGGAGGAAAGACAAGGAGCTCAGTTTTAGAGAAATTTGAGTTTCAGAAAGCGGGAGGACATCCAGTCAGAGATGGAAGAAAGGCAAGCAGTGACACGTTGCAGGATGGCAGGGGAGAGGTCCGGGGAGGAAAGATATATCTGGGTGTCATCAGCGTACAGGTGGCAGTGAAATCCAAAAGAGGTAATAAGTTTGCCAAGAGAAGCAGTATAAAGAGAAAATAGAAGGGAACTGAGGACAGAGCCTTGGGGGACTCCAACCGAGAAAGGACAAGGGGAGGAGGTATCATTAGAAACAGAGACACTGAATGAGTGTTGGGAAAGATAAGAGGAAAACCACAAGAGGACAGAGTCACAGAGACCGAGTGATTGAAGAGTTTGAAGAAGGAGAGCATGATTAACGGTGCCAAAGGCAGCAGAGAGGTCAAGAAGAATTAGTATGGAGTAGTGGCTTTTGGATTTAGCTGTGATTAGGTCATTAGTAACTTTGATAAGAGCAGTCTCAGTAGTAGTAAAGACAAATCTTTCCAGAAGCTTTGAGGAGAAAGGGAGCGGGGATATGGGATGATAGTTAGAGGGGAGGACGGGTCAAGAGATGTTTTTTTCAGCATAGGTACTACAGTGGTATGTTTAAGGTCAGCAGGGACAATGCCAGAAGAGAGAGAGAGCAGTTGAAGATGTGTTAAGGGAGGCACAAGACATGGGGAGAGAGATCTGATAAGGTGAGATGGCACAGATTTGAGCGGGTCTCAGAATTACTAGTTGATCCAGCACGCAGAAATAGTATCACACCTAGGACTAAGGATAACGTCTCACTGGACCTTAGAATGGACGGACTTAACATACCCAAGAATAGTAAAAATACTTGCCGAGTTCAGGGATACAGAATGAGACATCGATGAGGGAAAGCCAAAAGTCAAGGATACCAGAAATCAGGCAAGTCAACATGAAGCCAAAGTCAAAAACCAGAATAATACGATCAGGAACACACCCTTGGATAACCAGTAAAGGGAAACCACGACAGGGCAATGAGTAGAATGAATACTGGGTTTAAATAACCCTCCTGCAGATCAGATTGGCCTTACCTGACTTTTGAACCCAAAATGTGCGTATGCATCTTTTGAGTTACGTCACGCGTACGTCAGCATTGTCATTACCGTGGTATTGTGGGCAGATGTGGGGCTGTAATATGAAGTGGATCTGCACCAACATGTTGCAAAAGCCAGGCATAATGGCGTAAGACTGCTGAGCTGCATTTTTATTATTCTTAAAAAGGTAATCACCACTGCAATCTTTACATGGAGAGGATGGATATGTGACAGCGGGCAAGTGGTGGGGCGAGAGGAAAGGAGAAGCACAGCCACCTCTTGTTCAGTAGCCGGGGACAAAGTCTGAAGGGTAGGAAAGGCAAGGTGGTTGAGAAAGAGAACGGCAAGGTGGGGATAATTATTTTCTTAGCTGTTCAATCTTGTCGGTAAAGTAGCATGCAAAGCTGTCGGCTGTAAGGTTAGTTTGGGGGGTGGCCACAGCAGGGCGAAGAAGACAGTTAAAGGTGTCAAAGAGACACCTGGGATTCAGGGAGCATGAACTAATAAGAGACGAAAAGTATGACTGTTTAGCGAGGGCAAGGGCTGCGCTGTATGAAATCAATAAGAATCTATAAAGGTGGGTTAATGGGAATATTGAAGTCTCAGAGAATTAGGGATGGAATAATAAAATAGAGTAAGTAGGGTAGCCAGGCAGCAAAGTGTTTAAGGAAGAGAAGAGGGGAACTAGGTGGCTGTAGTGGATGGTATTAAGGCTGTCCTAAAAGACTGTGTTAAAACTGCAATTTGTGTGTTTATTCTTCTGTATAGTTAAAACTGTATGTAGTATTCGCATGATTGTTCGGTAGTTTCCATCCGTATTCCATATGAATGAAAACTACCGAACCAATAGACCACCCCAGAGAGAAGAGTGCACTTTATTAGGCTTCACACTTCTCTAACCACAGGTTAATTGGTACTTTGTGCATGTATCTGGGTGGCCCCTGTTCGGCATACGAACACGTGGCGGCGGCCATCTTACGCACGAAAACCTCCGCGGTGTTTGGTCGTCGAGTGTCTGGAACTCAAATCGGACACTCAATTAACCGAACAACGCTGAGACCTCCAGGGCTCCGTAACTCCCGAACGGGAAGGCTAATTAGCCCCCTGTTCGGTAAGTTAAAAGTACCGAACAAGGGGATTCATGCGAATGCAATGTTAATCGTGGATGTCAGGTATTTATGTGTGTTTTACCTCCCGAACGGAGAACGACCGCAGGGCCAAAACATATGGAACCCTTTTCGGCTACCACCTTATGTGCGGTCGGTCAAATTATCCCTTCCACATAACTCCCGAACCCCTGGTCTGATCTGGGTGAATTTTGGAAATGTTGGTCATCCAGATCAGGGCTGCCAGGGGGTGCCACTTAGCCCCTTGTACCTAACTGTTTTGTGGTACATCCAGAACTCGGGGAAAATTTCAGCAGACATAATGGGATTATGTGTCACACGTGAGGGGAGGAGATGTGTGGGAGGTAACTGTGACATTATTGGTTACTGTTCTAATTATGATGAATCCCTCCCTTGCATGGGAGAATGCTTTATAAGGAGGTTGTGTGGATTAAAAGTCAGTTCTGCTCCTGATGCTGTGTGTCGTCCAGTCATTGGGATCTGTATGGAGATATTCGTGGATTACCTTGTTTGCTGAAATTATTACTTTGTGGTATTTTTACTACTTGTTCCTGAGCCTCACTGGGATCTTTAGTGGAGTTAAGCTGTGGAATACCAGGCCTCCGCTACATTGGTTGGCAGCGCTGGTATCCAGACTCACAGAGGAATAAATACCAATGGAGTACGGATGGAGATTGACTATTCTACACTAAAACGCTCCACGCTAAAAGACCTCCTGGAAGCAATGGGCATTCAAGCCAGCAATAAAACGAAAGCTGTACTTATTACCGAACTAATGACGGAATACCGAACAGATGGCGGTTCGGTTCTCGAACATAGAAAGACATGAACAAATGGAGTTCCAGAGACAGCTGCAATTTAGGCAGTCTTTTTATGGAGAGAACCCACCGGCAGAGATCATCTCCAAGACAATGACAGAAGTCCAGGAGTTCATACGGAGGCAAAGGGTGACGGCAACCCCAGAGAGCAGCTCAACAGTAAACAGGATGCCAGAGGGTAAGCCAAAAATACCGTACAAGGCATTTAAAATGTATGTGGAGGCAGAGGAAGATATAGATGCATTCCTCCAAGATTTCGAAAGACTGTGTGCCTTACATAACATCAGCTCAGAAGATTGGGTCCCCATTTTAGCTGGGCAGCAAACCGGGAGAGCAGCAGAAGCTTACCGTACTGTACCCGATGACAAAATTTGTGACTAGCACCGGGTAAAAGAAATTATATTGGCTCGGTATGCCATCACACCAGAGGCATATAGAAGGTGGTTCAGGGAACTAAAGAAGGCAGAAAAAGACTGCCATGCAGAATGGGCTTGTAGATTACAGCGGGCGGCTCTCAGATGGGTACAGGCTAACAAAGCACGGTCCATGGAGGCCCTTTTATAAATGGTGCTGGTGGAATAATTTTTTGAGGAGGTACCAGCGGAGGTCCAGGAATGGGTAAGGGACCGCAACCCTACATCCCTCACGGAGGCAGCTAGAATAGCAGATGACTACATGGATGCTCGTAGGCAACAAAAACCTGTAGTTATCAAGACCGCTGCAAGGCTCTTAGGGGGGGCAAGCTACCCCAACAACACAGTAGCACCACCCCGACAACTACCACCCCCACCAGCCGCTGCCCAACCGAGATTCTGGCAGCCCGGCTCGGTGCAATGTCACCACTGCCAGAAGTGGGGACACTACAAGCTAGAATGCCCGCAACTTAGAGACCGATCCACCTGGATCCGACCACCACCACCACCACCGAGAGCAGAAATTCACTACTACCAGGATGAGAACACGAAACCGGACAGTTCCTATCACCACCGTGGAACAGTGGGAAGTGCTACACGAAGCAGATCCCGTACAGGCCGATGCTGACAACTGACAGCATCATAGACAAACCGTATATTTGGAGGGTAAAGCTGTCCAAGGACTCTGCGACTCAGGAGCCACTATAACCCTGGTCAAGAGTCACCTAGTCTCGGATAAAGCCAAGACAAGCAAGACTGTAGCCGCCAGGGTAGCCGGGGGAGCAGTATACTGGCTACCTACAGCAAGGGTTCATCTACATTGGGGAGCGGGGTCAGGAAACGTGGAAGTGGGGTTGATGCCGCAATTGCCAGCGGAAGTTTTGCTGGGGAATGATCAGGGAAGGCTCACGTCCGCTCTTGAGCCCCAGACCCCAACCACAGGGGAAACTCATCCTGTGGTTACCAGACAACAGGCCCGCACCCAGGACCACAACACACTACCGGAGGTTCAGGTAAGAGATCCTTCCCCTGTGGGGGGGAAGATTGTGTTCCCTGGGCCCCCCCTAGCGAATTTGCAGCCGAGGTAATAACTGACCCTATGTTGCAAATATATAGCGACAAAGTTGCAACTGACCCACCAAGGGAGGAGGGCGAGAGATTTATCAGGGATAAGCAGCTATTATACAGGGAGTCTGACAAACAGATAGCCGGGTCAGACCCGATAGTTATGAGGCAGCTAGTGGTGCCGCAGCGGTACCAAGCGGAGTTACTCCGGATAGCGCATGATATTCCGCTATCCGGACATTTAGGGGTCAGTCGAACCAGATACAGACTGACCCAAAGTTTCTTTTGGCCAGGAATCAGCCAGGAAGTTCGCAAGTATTGCAGCACTTGCGATATGTGCCAGAGGGTAGGAAAAAGGAGAGACTGACGAAAGGCAAAACTACACCCCGTACCCATAATCGAGGAGCCTTTTAGCACAGTAGCAGTGGATTTAATAGGACCCCTCCAGAAAGCTAGCCCTTCAGGCAAGAAATATATCCTAACTGTTGTAGACTATGCCACTAGATATCCAGAGGCGGTGGCTCTGACCAATATCCACGCTGAAATGGTGGCTGATCATACAGAGCTTCTCCCGGATGGGGTTACCCAGGGAGATCATCTCGGATCAGGGTACCCAATTTACAGCGGAAGTCACCCAGCACCTCTGGAAGTTCTGTGACATTAAGCCTATTATCAGTGCCCCTTACCACCCCCAGACTAATGGGCTCTGAACGGTTCAATGGTACATTGAAACAAATGCTCCAAACCTTCGCAGAGACCCACAAGGACTGGGAGCGATTCCTGCCGCACCTCCTCTTCGCTTACCGGGAGGTGCCACAGGAGTCCTCCGGGATTTCCCCGTTCGAATTGTTATTTGGGAGAAGGGTAAGGGGGCCTCTAGACCTGATTAGAGAACATTGGGAGGGAGACCGGAGCGCAGACGGCACTCCCATCATACCATATGTGTTGGCATTCCGAGACCGCCTAGAAGCATTGACTAGGACGGAACTGGAGGGCGACGCATGCTCCATGTGAACATGATGAAACCCTACCAGGAACGCTCCGAGGAGGTGACCGCTATATGTGCGCCCAACTCTGACGAGTTTGACAGACCTGCTGGGAGGAGGTCAGTTGTCTGGGGATTTAGGAGAGGTTGCACTGGGAGACCGGCTGAGCCCCCAGGAGCATATCGAGGTACAACAGCTGTTAAGAGAGAAGCAAGACACCTTCTCTAATGTACCTGGATACACTCCTCTGGCCACTCTCCAGGTAGAAACCCCAGGACAACTTCCCATGTGCCAGACTCCCTACCGCATCCCTGAAGCTGTGCAGGAGAATATGCACAAGGAGATCGAGGAGATGCTCCAGCTGGGGGTGATTGAGCCCTTAGACAGCCCCTGGGCTTCTCCAGTAGTCCTTGTGCCAAAGCGGTATGGTACGACCCGCTTCTGCATGGACTACCGGAGGTTGAACGAGAAAACCGTGTCCGACGCCTATCCCATGCCCAGGATAGATGAACTGCTGGACAGGATGGCCAGGGGCCAATACCTCACTACCATTGACTTGTGTAAGGGGTATTGGCAGATTCCCTTGGCCCCGGACGCCATCCCTAAGTCGGCTTTTATCACCCCATTCGGCTTGTACCAGTTTAAGGTCATGCCGTTTGGGATGAAAAATGCCCCAGCTACCTTCCAGCGAATGGTGGACCAACTCCTAGATGGGTTCCAAGACTACACCTATGTGTATCTAGATGATATTGCCATCTTCAGCAATACCTGGCAGGAGCACTTGGCTCATATAGGAGCAGTTCTAGACCGGATTAGGGAGGCCGGTTTGACGCTGAAACCGGCCAAATGTAGTATAGGGATGGCCGAGGTACAATATCTGGGCCATCGTGTGGGCTGTGGGAAACAGAAACCGGAACCAGCCAAACTAGAGGCCGTAGCCCAATGGCCCACCCCTAGGACTAAGACTCAGGTACTAGCGTTTCTAGGGAAGTTCGTCCCCAACTATAGCGCCCTGGCCAAACCCCTTACTGACCTGTCCCATAAGAACCTTCCCCACCAAGTAACTTGGACCCCGGAGTGTGAGCAGGCATTCCAACATCTGAAAAGTGCACTTATCAATGCCCCTGTCTTGGCAGCGCCCAATCCAACTAAACGTTTTCTTGTTCACACAGACGCTTCTATGTTTGGATTGGGGGCAGTACTGAGCCAAGTCGGGGCCGATGGCGGAGAACATCCCGTAGCTTACATCAGTCACAAGTTACTACCCAGAGAAGTGAGCTACGCCGCCATCGAGAAGGAATGCCTGGCTGTGGTGTGGGCCCTGAAGAAATTGCAGCCGTATTTGTACGGACAGCCCTTTTCATTGCTCATGGATCACAACCTGTTAATATGGCTGAACTGGGTGGCTGGGGACAATGCCAGGCTGCTGCGTTGGAGTTTGGCGCTGCAGTCCTTTGACTTTAACATTCAGTACCGCCCGGGGAAACAGAATGGGAACGCTGATGGGTTGTCGAGACAAACAGACCTGGAGAAATGATCCGTGAGCATCCACGGACATCCCCAAGCTGATCCGTGTTGGATCAGACTGTGTATGCTGGCTTGTGGGCAAGGGGGAGCAGTGTAGCGGATGGTATTAAGGCTGTCCTAAAAGACTGTGTTAAAACTGCAATTCGTGTGTTTATTCTTCTGTATAGTTAAAACTGTATGTAGTATTAGTATGATTGTTCCGTAGTTTCCATACGTATTCCATACGAATGAAAACTACCGAACCAATAGACCACCCCAGAGAGAAGTGTGCACCTTATTAGGCTTCACACTTCTCTAACCGCAGGTTAATTGGTACTTTGTGCATGTATCTGGGTGGCCGCCGTTCGGCACACAAACACGTGGCGGCGGCCATCTTACACACAAAAACCTCAGAGGTGTATGGTCGTTGAGTGTCTGGAACTCAAATCGGACACTCAATTACCCGAACACCGCTGAGACCTCCAGGGCTCCGTAACTCCTGAACAGGAAGGCTAATCAGCCCCCTGTTCGGTAAGTTAAAAGTACCGAACAAGGGGATTCATGCGAATGCAATGTTAATCGTGGATGTCAGGTTTTTATGTGTGTTTTACCTCCCGAACGGAGACCGACTAGAGGGCCAAAACACATGGAACCCTTTTCGGCTACCACCTCGTGTGCGGTCGGTCAAATTCTCCCTTCAACATAACTCCCGAACCCTTGGTCTGATCTGGGTGAATTTTGGATATGTTGGTGACCCAGATCAGGGCTACCAGGGGGTGCCACTTAGCCCCTTGTACCTAACTGTTTTGAGGTACATCCACAACTCGGGGGAAAATTGCAGCAGACATAATGGGATTATGTGTCACACTGAGGGGAGGAGATGTGTGGGAGGTAACTGTGACATTATTGGTTACTGTCCTAATTATGATGAATCCCTCCCTTGCATGGGAGAATGCTTTATAAGGAGGTTGTGTGGATTAAAAGTCAGTTCTGCTCCTGATGCTGTGTGTCGTCCAGTCATTGGGATCTGTATGGGGATATTCGTGGATTACCTTGTTTGCTGGAATTATTACTTTATGGTATTTTTACTACTTGTTCCTGAGCCTCACTGGGATCTTTAGTGGAGTTAACCTGTGGAATACCAGGCCTCCACTACAGTGGCGATAAATAACGGCAATGTTAGCAGAGATGGTTTGAAAAGGCAAAAAGAATGAATTTCAAATGATGGGAAAGAGAAGACAGGGTGGGTAGAGGTTTGAAGGAGCAGTGAGGTGAGCGGATAAACCCTACACCACCACCTTTATATTCAGAGTGTATAGTGTGATGTACAGTGTTGGTGTTTGAAGGGGTGCTTGTATATAGTTATTGTCTTTTAATACAGGAGTGTGTTTGTATGTAATGTTTGCGTTTGATTGTAGGGGAGTGTCTGAATGTAATGTTCACTATAAATGCGGGTTTACATTTGTGTGAAGTATTTGTGTTTAAGTGAAGGGGTGTGTTTGTATATTTTTTTGTTTGAATGCAGGGGTGTATGTATGTAATATTTGATTTAGATTGCAGGAGTGTGCTTGTATGTTGTGCTAGTGTTTGACTGCTTAGATGTATGCACATACACTACCACATACATACATACTGTTAACGGATCACTTGGCACCCCGTCCGTTGATGGACGCTTCCTAGCTGATGCCGAGGACCATAAGCATTGCACCGGACACCACAACCAGCGCAGACTGCACAACCGCCGTAGCTTAACTAGAGTCTCGCCGTCTTCCTTCCACCCTGGATCAACCTCTGTCCTCCAGGACCATGTGGGAAAGACCTCTCCTCCAGGAGAGTGTATCACAAAGAGCTAAGTGATTAGAGCTCAGGGGAATATAGCAGTTCTCTACAATAACGAGACAAGGCTATGTATTGACGGTTAAGCAGGAACAGAATGCACTGAGGCGTTATCGCTTCTTAAATACACATTTCCCCACAAGGTTACCACCTACGTGGAGCTTGTTGGGCACTGAAAACTCAAACGCAACAACCAATCATTTACAGTTACACAGTTAAACACTCCCATTCATTACAGTAAATTCCTCCCCTCTGCTTGGGAGATAATTGAGTTAATTACTGTATCAGCTCAATTATCTCCAAGCGAAAAATATACTTTTTACACAACTTTTATAACTTCAAAATTATACATGCAATTCCAGTAAAAGTTACATTTTCTGAACCAGCATAATTAGGGAACCAACATACTCAAAAATCATGCGAATCGGTTCAGTGGTTCAGGAGATAGCTGGAAGTCCCATTTAACTGACCGCAAGCATGGCTTTCCTGCCCAAAACAGTTCCATAGATTTTGGCTGTGTGTCCGGTCCATTCACCACAGTTAAAATACCGTTCGAATGTACGAACGGGCCGATCGTGCAAATATGCAATGTTAATGTGGCGTTCGTATTGTCGAACACCGTTCGACTCCCGCCAAAGCGTTGAAATTACAGAGAAGGTAGAAGTTCAGCTGTGTTCGTGCCACTGCATATCTGATTTTAGTTCCATGAACGCGACAGCAAAACGCTGTTTGGCTAAATTAAAATGGCCGCTGCCACGTGTTGGTATGCATGAACGATGGTCCCTTCGAATACTTCGGCACTTCGTCTGCATCCGAAGTACCATAGCAGAGTGCAGAATTGTAGCAATACAATTTAAAGGGCCATAAACAGTCTCCAAAGTACAGTAGCCATAAATAGAGGCTTTTAAATGGCAATAACTCCCTGGACCATAGTCACAAGGCAAAAGGCTGGCCATTAGTCCTCTCCAAGAACAAGTGGCGAAGGGCACATTGTCACACATACATACATACTTACACACATAGAGGGATCCTTTGCCGGCTGAGTCCCCCCTGATATCACTATAGAGCAATGTGGACTAGGTTTTAGGAACCTATTTATCTTTATTTAACTCTCCTCTATTATTTTTCAAACTTTATTTTCAATTACCTCTAACCTCCTGTCCTTTCGATTTACCTCTTGTTGCTACATATTTGAGTGGATTATTCCCTAGTATACACTGTTGGATTTTGTGGTATTTTGTGGTATTCCATCCTAGTAGCTCAGTTTAGGTAGCTAGCCCTTTATGTCTGACAGCTATTATAGTTACAGATTAATTGAGGGTGTTCCTGATAGAAGGTGACACTCCAGTGACATATTTGTATGCTGCCATTTCAACAGGCAATTTTTTCCTCTGTCCATCACTAGTCAGTTCACGGATAGGATCTTAGTGTTTTTTTGGACTCTAATCCTTTTAATTTGAGTCCTGTGTGTAAGGAGTTTATTGGACTGGTATGATATACTATTCTCACAACAGCAAAACATACGGGATATTTCCCATTTACTCATTTAGCTTGACTGAGAAATACTCTGTACACTCTGGTCCCCTCTTGTATTTTTTGAATAATTAAAGAGAGGATATGCCTTTATTCCTTTATACCTATTTCTTTCTCTTTCCTATTTCCCTATTTATGGGTCCACTTTAGTCTATTCCTACAGTTGAACTTAATGTTTCTGGTAATTTTCCAGGATCTGACATACTAGTTGTTACTATGTGGCAATAGACTTAATTTATTATCTCATACCTATTGAGTCGCAACATTATCTAACTATTTACCATAGAAACCATGTGTCTGTATGGTTAAGTATACTTCCTTTGTCATAGCGGCAGGCCTAGCAGTCTAATTACTTTTCACATTTAAGACCCACTAGATGTCTCTCTAGACTTATATAGGAGTTATAGTGTTTTCTTTTTTCTGTTTTTTGATTATTAATAAAATTTAAGTGTGTTCATATGCAAGTCTTTATAGGTTAGTACGCATGAAGTCGTACTGGGGAGGGGGCTCTGTGGAGTTCTTTCTCATCTCCAGCTATTTTCTTTCTTTCTTTCTATTTTGGTTCCCTATGGTTAGGCCCTTCACTTCCTCTGTAACCCCTTTCTTCACCTCTGATCTAGTTCGCTCTGGATTAGTGGATGTTGTCTATCTAATACTTACACATATATTCATGCACATTAACACACAGATGCACATAAATACACCAACACATACACAAAAATTAATATAGACACTGGCACACACACACACACACACAGATAGATACACACAGACACATACACCAACATACACACATGCACCCTGACACACACAAACATTTATACATGCCCACACCATGACACACACTGACATAAAAAAACACACACCATGACGCACATACACAGATATGTGCACAGACACAGAAGCATACTGATATAAATATATATATATATACACGTACACACACTCATACTCACACACAAGTGATTTTTTTTTTGATTTTTTTAATATCTCCAGCCACTCTCCTTTCAGCTTACCTTATGTGCAAGGTGGGTGGGCTTCGAGTCCTGCTGCTGTGGGAGTGAAAGGTCTCCCCTCACCCTGCGGCTGCCCTCTCTCCCTACCACGCTGTCTCCCTGCAGGATGCTGGGAGGAAGTGACAGGATGCCACTTCCTCCTAGCTGGCCAACATTACAGGAATCCGGTCTCGGTCTTAAAGGATCGCGGCAACCAACCGGGCCCCTGTTCAGCAGTAATGTTTCCCTGGTGCTATAATCATAGCACCAGGGAAACATTCTGCGGCACCAATGTGTGCACGTCACACAGTTTGGGAACCGCTGGTATAACAGATAACATTTGGATCTTGTAATACTTTTTTTATTGGACTAACATAATTTTGTAATGACAAGCTTTCCTTATAATTATATATACATATATAATTATTTGCATCTAGCTGATTGTTTTATAGTTTATAAAGTATACATAGTCTGTATGTTGTGTACTGTATATATTTGTGTTTTCTAGGCCTGGATACCAAGTTGTTTTGATGACTTGGTAATAAACAGCTTTGCAGGGATTGCTAATTGGCAATAATAGATTTATTAGATAACTATATTACAAAAAAACCAAAAACAATGATAGATTTATTAGATTAAAATATTACAAAAAAAAAAAACACACTTTCATTAAGTGACTACCCATCCTTAGCATCAACACATGAGCATGGTCCTTATGTTCCTGTATGATAGCTCTATTGTACTTTAGTTCTTTAATTTTTAATTTATTTATTTTAATGAACATGGTCAGTATAGTGTACCTTTTCTCTCTAATGGCTCCATCCTCTTGATAAAGATAGTATCTGCTAAAATACTTTGCCACCCCTTGCACTAATATCCCATTGTTGAACACATATTTTACATGGGTAGCTGGTATAATAGCAACCTCAAGTGAGGTTGTACTTTTGCATGGATGTCATTAAGAAATGTTGGGTGTTCTGCAAAAGGCAAATCAAAGCAAAGATGGCAGATGTTCCACTGGTGGTGGCTTATCATGCTACGTGTAATACAGTGAGTGGATGCACTCACCTGGGATGTACTGCAACGTAGCTGTGAAAGGGCTCGCTTCTATCCATGATACCAGCACTGTGCAGACACTTAGTAGGTGCACCACTAAGAAACATCAACAAGTAACGCTATCATAATGTAATAAAGAAGAAAGTTGTATGCATGAGGGGTCATACTACTTCTACCTGATGTTTATCTTGGCATTGTTCTTAATCTACACCAGAAGTGAGCACTAGAGGTCACTATCCCATCAATAAAGTATTTTATCTGAAAGAAACATTCTCTGGTGAAAGATTATTCTAGAACAAATGAGGTGTACACACCATCAGTTTAGTATTTTAAACATATGGAGAGGCATAGCTGACTTTTCAACTAGCAACACAAATAATAATGAATGATTTGGGGAGAAGAGTATATAAAATCACAGCAGTAATCAATGATTGCTTCAGTCAACTATTGGGTCACATTCTAGCTGACCCATAATGTTTGGCTGAAGGCAGAAGGAGATGCATTTTTAAATTATTCTACCTCATGTTTAGTAACTGCATACTATATGATAACAGTTCATTTCCCAGATACAATGGGGTTAGGTCAAGACCAAGGATACCTGCCTCTAGACCAAAGTTCTAGAAACTTGATCAGTAAACATTTTTTTGTTTTTATAGACATGAACTTGGTGGCCCATCCACATACATAGATAAGTCACAACATTAAAACCACTGACAGGTAAAGTAAATAGCATTGATTATATTGTTAACATGGCACATGTCAAAGGGTGATATATATATATATATATATAAGGCAGTAAGTGAAGAGTCAGTTCTTGAATTTCTTGTGTTGGAAGCAGAAGAAATGGGCAAGTTAAAACATCTGAGTGACCTTGACAAGGGCCAAATAGTGATGGCTAGATGACTGGAGCAGAGCATCTCCAAAACGGCAAGTCTTGTGGAGTTTTCTCAGCATGCAGTGGTTAGTACCTCCCAAAAGTGGTGCTAGGATGGACAGGGTCACGGGCGCCCAAGGCTCATTAATGCAAGTGGTGAGCTAAGGCTTGCTTGTCTGGTCCTATCATACAGAAGAGCTGCTTGATCACATTGCTGATGACCCCTGTCCACCACCGAAACCACCTTTAGTGGGGACATGAGGATCATAACTTGACCATGGAGTAATGGAAGAAGATTGGGCTGGGTGTGTGTTGTCAACCTGAGGAAGAGATGGCAGCAGGATGTGAAGAAGGCAGGCTGGCAGTGACAGTGTTATGCTCTGGGCAAATTTCTGCTAGGAAGCCATGGGTCCTGACATTTATGTGGATGTTAGTTTGACATATACAAACCTACCTAGAGACCATGGACAATTTTTTCATGGCAATTGCGTTCCCTAATGGCAGTGGTCTCTTTCAGCAGGATAATGAACCCTGCCACACTGCAAAAAATATTTAGAAATGTTTTAAAGAACAAAGAGTTCAGGGTGTTGCCTTGGCCTTCAAATTGCCTAAATTTTAATCTGACTGAGCATATGTGGCATGTGCTGGAACAGCAAATCGGATCCATGGAGTCCCCACCTCGCAACTTGCAGGACTTGCATCTGCTGCTGCCAGATACCACATGACATGTTCAGCGGTCTTGTGGAGTCCATGACTCAACTCATCAGATCTCTTTTGGCAGCACAAAGGGGATCTACACAATATAAGTCAGGTGGTTTTAATATTGTGGCTGATCAGTATATATTTGTAATGGTTTATTTTCTTAACATGGATGTTCTGTTTGATGAAACACACTCTCAACACATGAAGAAAAATGTTGTTTTCAGAGTTCTATGGGAGCTTGTGTTAACACATAGCAGGGGAAGCTACATGGTGATTGGGTGTTATTTGACGCATGTATTGATATCACATATACACACTAACTAAAATGTTTTATTGTTTATTGAATGTGTTTAAGAACATGTTAACAATGGTATTTTGGAATGGTCTATGCTATCCATTGTAGGGTTAATGCAGAACACTGGTCACCTCAGCACCAGATGCAGTAGATTAGCAGTGAGATTAATTCATGTGTCTATGGGGAGGATTACTGTCAGCCAAACATGCATTTTTTTCTAAAGGCTCCCTGGGAGCTATAGCCCACTGCTTGCCTGTATAGATAAACTCGACTAAAACAAGGCCATAATACTTGCCCCCTATCCCCCAGACAGGGGTCAAGTCCTGGGGAAAAAAGTGTGGGAACTCTCCCAAAAAAAAACCAAAACACTTGTATGTATGTGTATATATATATATATGTATGTATGTATGTATGTATGTGTGTGTGTATACATATATATATATATATATATATATATATATATATATATATTATACACACACGCGTGCACACACACATACACTCACACAGTGGTGTATTTTAATTTTATGCTGCCCTAGACATGACTATAGAGCACCCCCCCTAATCTAAATGTACCACTCCTTCATGTCAAGGGTGCACCGCTTCCTGATTAAGAACCCACCCCTTCCTCTTTAGACTCCACCTTTTCCTGCTCCTTTTAAAGAAATACTATAGTGCCAGGAAAACAAAGTTGTTTTCCTGGCACTATAATTCCGTATAGTGCCCCCCTCCTCTCATGTCCTCCCCTCCCCCACTCGACACTGGAGGGGTTAAAATCCTATGGGTATTTAGCAGATGCTGGATGTCCTCATGCACAGGGTGAGGACGTCCAGCATCAGTTAGGTGACTTTTGGTCACCTAACCACCCGAAAGTCCCTCTAGTGGCTGTCTGATAGACAGCCACTAGACTTGGAGTTACCCCTCAGGTAATTATTGCAGTTTCTGAGAAGGTTTAAGGGGACTGGGACACTGCACCCAGACCACTTCAAGGAGCTGAAGTAGTCTGGGTGCCTATAGTGTCCCTTTAAGCACACTCTCTGACAGACACCCACACTGGCAGATACACACTGTAAGTAACACACACATTCAATGACAAACACACAGACGTCACTGATTTGACACACACATTCCCTGACACACACTCATTCATTGACAGAGAGACACACACACTAAATGACAGCCTCTCACTTATTTGACAGAAACTTACAATAACGTATGCACATACATGCAATTGCAAACATACACATGCATACACTAACAGAAGCACATACACTCACATACACACGTACAAACGCTAACAGACATAAATACACTCCTACACACACTGAGACAAACAGACATCCACAGACAGACATCCACAGACAGACATCCACAGACAGACATCCACAGACAGACATCCACACAGACATCCAGACAGACATCCACAAACAGACATCCACATCCAGACATCCACAAACAGACATCCACAAAACAAAGACATCCACATCCACAAACAGACATCCACACATCCACAAACAGACATCCACACATCCACAAACAGACATCCACACATCCACAAGATCCACACATCCACAAACAGACATCCACACATCCACAAACAGACATCCACACATCCACAGACATCCACACATCCACAAACAGACATCCACAAACAGACATCCACACATCCACAAACAGACATCCACACATCCACAAACAGACATCCACACATCACAGACAGACATCCACACATCCACAAACAGACATCCACAAACAGACATCCACACATCCACAAACAGACATCCACACATCCACAGACATCCACAGACATCCACACATCCACAAACAGACATCCACAGACATCCACACATCCACACATCCACAAACAGACATCCACACATCCACAGACATCCACACATCCACAAACAGACATCCACAGACATCCACACATCCACAAACAGACATCCACACATCCACAAACAGACATCCACACATCCACAAACAGACATCCACACATCCACAGACATCCACACATCCACAAACAGACATCCACACACAGACATCCACACATCCACAAACAGACATCCACAAACAGACATCCACACATCCACAAACAGACATCCACAGACATCCACACACAGACATCACAGACATCCACAAACAGACATCCACAAACAGACATCCACAAACAGACATCCACAAACAGACATCCACAAACAGACATCCACAAACAGACATCCACAAACAGACATCCACAAACAGACATCCACAAACAGACATCCACAAACAGACATCCACAAACAGACATCCACAAACAGACATCCACACATCCACAAACAGACATCCACACATCCACAGACAGACATCCACACAGACAGACATCCACACAGACAGACATCCACACATCCACAAACAGACATACATTAATAATATTATCAACAAATTAACATATCCCATTCCAACCCACCCAGCATCCCTACCTTTCCCTGGGGTCCAGTGGGGCTGCAGTGAGGACGGCTCTCTCCCTGTCACACGCGGAGAGGGAGCTGTGTGCTCTCTGCTCCCTCTCGCCGCGCGGGATGTCTGCTGATGCTGGGAGCCGGAATATGACGTCATTGGGAGCAGAGAGCACACAGCTCCCTCTCCGCGTGTGACAGGGAGAGAGCCGTTCGCCAGGTGGCCCCACATGACAGGGGGAACACAGGGCATTTGGGGGCGGCATTTTTTGCCGCCCCCTGAATGCCTGCAGGGGGAACGGCGTTCCTGCTGTGAAAAAAGTGCAGGAACGCCGTTCCCACGCGTTCCTGCAGGACTCGAGCCCTGCCCCCAGAGCTATTTTGACTTTGACTTCTTGCTTCCTTGACACTTTATTTGTCCATGGATGGTTATGTTTCAGTACATTATTCCATTCTTCCTCTTATATCCCTTTTCCTCAGATTTTTTTTTCCTATAGATGAGAATATTGATGTTCTACAAAGCAGTTGGTTCTTAACAATTAGAAAATGGGGTTTGACAGCATAATCATTTACATGTTTTATGAGCATTTTAGATATGTTGTGATTTGTCCTTATAAACCATATCAGTTTTTTGGAACTTTTACCATCATTAAACCTAAAAATTATACCTAATACATTATCTTTGCAATAGCCCATAAAAAATCCTGATCGCAGGTGGCAATATGGAAAGTCCCCTCCTTCATACTCACGTCCCCATCCTGCTACTCACTGTATCGACCTTTGGCTTCATATCAAGCTGCTTACAAAAACCCTGTTCTGCCTTCTAATAAAAAGGGGAAAAAAGAGTCTTGAGTCTTGAGATAAAATGTCAAAGTCCATGATTAGTGAGAGAGAGAGAGGTGGGGACTTATAACATGTGTCTGGACAGATTTGAGAGACGGAATCGAAGGGTTGATGAGAATATGTGTACGTTAAAAAAAAAAAAAATACATTGAAAAGTATAGGGAACAAAGGTTAGTTTAAGTCAGTGGCGGAACTACTGTGTTTGCAGGGGTCGAAGCTGTAACCGGGTCTGCCACTCCAGGGGGCCCGGCCGCCCAGTGACCGCGATGCCCGCCGCCATGTGTTGCAGCCGTGGACAATGCAGTAGAACTGCCGGGCCACTATGGGGTCCATCGGTGGACCATGCTTTAACAGCTCAACCGGGTCCCCTGAGATGACATCACAGCTGTGAGGAAGTCACTGCCCCGGCCACTCCTTCCAGCTTACACCGGGAGCCCTGTGGGAGGAAGAGAAGGGAACTCTGACTCCCATCAGGCTGACCCCAGGGAAAGTCACCCTCCTGCATCTAAAAGGTAGGGAACAGGAGGGTGACTAAAACATTTTATATATGTGTGTGCTTGTTTGCATGTATGTGTGTGTGTTTGTGTATGTGTCTGTATGAATGTTTCTATGTATGTATGTCTGTGTGTGTTTGTGTGTGTATGTGTCTCTGTGTCTGTATGTGTGTTTGTATGTATAGGTCTGTGTGTGTGTGTGTCTACATATGTGTGTATGTGCGTGTGTCTCTCTCTATGTGTGTTTTTGCATGTGTATCTGTTTGCCTTCATGTGTGGGGGGGGGGGCAATGTATGGGAGGGGAAGGGTAGATGTATGGGTGGGGGGCCAGGGCAGTTTTCACACTGGGGCCCAGTGGTTTCTAGTTATGCCTCTGTTTTAAGTGTTATTGTAATTAAGTGGTTTAGTGTAAGTGTTAACCCCTTAAGGACACATGACATGTGTGACATGTCATGATTCCCTTTTATTCCAGAAGTTTGGTCCTTAAGGGGTTAAAGGTAGTGTATGAGTTAAGGGTTAGTTTTAGTGTTAGTGCTAGGGTAGTGTATGGGTGAAGAGTTGGGTAGGGTCAGAGTTAAACAGAGTTGTTTACTTCTGTAGCACTGTTGAGATTAGTGGGAGTTATACTCGTGCGCACTAGTTATTTTCCCATTAATATGGGTTACATCGGTGGTGCTCTGAGTTTAGTGGCCCCCATAGTTGACAAAGTTAGGCCAGCCATACATCACAAAAGCTAACACATGGGTGATATTACACACCTTACAATATGGGATACCCAATGTGATGTTAGTTTTCCTTAACAAATAGTCTTTATCTTACATGATGTTTGTAGGCTACGGCTGTGTATTAGGGTTGAAATTAGAGCTAGGGTCAGTGTTAAAGTTGAGGTTTTTGGGGTAGTGTAAATGTTAGGGTAGTGTAGGTGTGTTAAGTATTAAAGTAGTATAGAATTTAGGGTTCATGTAAGTGTTATTTTAGTGCTTAAGTTAAAGGGACACTGCAGACCCCTAAAACAATTTAGCTTGTTGAAAAGATTTATTTGTGAAGAATGTAAGTAAGTAGAAGTATAGATCATGGTGTTGAAGTAGTGTTGAAGTAGGTTTGATCTTCTTGGATTTTGCCAAGGCATTTGATACAGTTCCTCACAATAGTCTTCAAACTAAAAGAAATTGGTCTAGATGAATATTCTTGTTTTTGGGTAGAACAATAGCTTAAGGGTACAACGAGTTGTCATTAATGGTACATTTTCAGGCTGGATAAAAGTGGTAAGTGGTGTCCCTCAGGGTTCTGTTTTGGGATTGCTTCTATTAAACATATTTCTAAATGATCTTGCAATAGGCATTGAAAGCCATGTTTCAGTGTTTGCAGATGACACAAAACTTTGTAAAGTAATAAAATGTGAGCAGGATATTGCTTTGCTGCAGAGGAATTTAGATAGATTGGGGGACTGGGCACTAAAATGTCAGATGGAATTTAACGTAGAGAAATGCAAAGTTATGCACTTCAAGGTCAAGAATGCCCAAGCAACTTACACCCTAAATGGTAGTAAACTAGGGATAACCATACACGAGAAGAATTTGGGAATTGTTATAGACAACAAATTGGGCAACAATATGCAATGTCAATCTGCAGTTGCTAAGGCCAGTAAGGTTTTGTCATGTATAAATAGGGGCATAAATTCTCGGGATGAAAATATAATTTTGCCTCTTTATAAATCACTGGTAAGACCACACCTTGAATATGCTGTGCAATTTTGGGCACCTGTTCTTAAGAAAGATTTCATGGCAATAGAAAAAATGCAGAGACAAGCTACAAAATTGATAAAAGGAATGGAGCATTTTAGTTATGAAGAGAGGTTAAAAAATTTAAATCTCTTTAGTTTGGAAAAACGGCGCCTCGGAGTGGATATAATAACATTATACAAATATATTCGGGGCCAGTACAAACCATTATCTGGAAATCTATTCATAAACAAGGCTATGCATAGGACAATAGGTCACACATTTAGGCTGGAAGAAAGGAGATTTCATCTAAGGCAAAGAAAAGGTGTTTTTTTTACAGCAAGAGCAATAAGAAAATGGAATTCTCTGCCTGAAGAGGTGGTTTTTATCAGAGTCAATACAGAAGTTTAAAACAGCAATTGGATAAATACTTGCAAAAACACAACATACAGGGATATAATTTCAAATAAGTTGGGTAATAGCTGCTTGATCCAAAGAGATAACGGACTGCTATTTTGGGGTCAAGAAGGTTTTTTGCCTTCTTTTGGATCAACAGCAGAAACATATGTGAAGAAGGCTGAACTTGATGGACACAAGTCTCTTTTCAGATGTGTAACTATGTAACTATATGTGTCCTCTTTTTGCAACAAAAAGAGGACACACTTTAAATAGAAATATGCACTTTTATAATAAAAACCTGGTTACACTTGGCTTTCAAGCAGTCAACTGTCCCTGTTACTTCCTGGGTTGCTTTAAGTCAGCGGAGCAAAACTCAAGAGGCAGCAATTGCCCAGAGCACTTCCCAAAGGCTTCCCATTGAGCTGCATTGAGTAGTCGGTGATTGGACAGTCACAGAAAGTCTGGGCCAGGTTAGAAGGGGAAGAAACTTAACATGTATAGCTTGGAGGAAAGACGAGACGGGGGATATGATAGAAACATTTAAATACATAAAGGGAATCAGCACAGTAAAGGAGGAGACTATATTTAAAAAAAGAAAAACTACCACAACAAGAGGACAGTCTTTTAAATTAGAGGGGCAAAGGTTTAAAAATAATATCGGGAAGTATTACTTTACTGAGAGGGTAGTGGATGCATGGAATAGGCTTCCAGCTGAAGTGGTAGAGGTTAACACAGTAAAGGAGTTTAAGCATGCGTGGGATAGGCATAAGGCTATCCTAACAGTAAGATAAGGCCAGGGACTAATGAAATTATTTAGAAAATTGGGCAGACTAGATGGGCCAAATGGTTCTTTTCTGCCGTCACATTCTATGTTTCTATGTATGTTTCTGAACCTTTTGCAAGATGTTTTTAGATTTACCCATAATGAAAAAAAAATGCATAATTAAATGCATGCAAGTTTCCATTTTGGGTACATCTACTAAACAGTGATTTGTATTAATTTTCTATTTGGGAAGCTTCCTGTTTTAATACAGCTTAGGGCCAAGCAGAACTAAAATGGTGGCAACTGCTCCTTTGCAGCATAACTCCCATTACGCTCAGTCCTATATTCTGCTGAGATTAGAGCCCCCAAACTGCATAGAGGGGAAAGTAATTCAACAAATGAACCGATAAGCAATTGAGAACACAAAGTTGAAATATGAAAATAATTGCTTGGCACCATTTTTGTAGTATTGTTCTCTTTATATAATGTTCTAATGTAATCCCCCTAAACTATAAAGATGTTGAAATGATGATCTGATAACATTAATGAAATTTGTGACATAGCAAGATGCCCATGCAAGAAAAAGGAGAGGCAATAGAATATTGAAGATAAAAAAAAATGATAAAAGCAAATTGAGTTTCTCTAGATCCAAGATATTGAGAAAACTGCAGCATGCATATAAAATATATAACCAATAAAAAATGATTATATTAAACGTATAAATCTTAAAAGTAATAGGTTGACATAGGTCAAGAGATAATACAATAACAGAGCACAAAAAATTTAATTGTGTGTGCAAACGCTTATTGCTATTGCGGTAACAGCAAATGTTGCTGTCCCTTGTAGCTCCAAGCAACAGAAGTGTCCAGTTAGTAGCATAGTTATTAGCAATGCAAAATATTATTTCTTAGTGATACTAAAAAATTTATTTATTTGAGAGCTATTAGAGTGGATGTAAAATTAATTTTGAAAAAATTTAAATAGTGTTTGTTAATAAGGAAACCATGTTACACACTACATCCAGAAAATGCAGAGAGGTAGCAATGCTTTTTGCCATGGGACTTCACAGTTTATTTTAAAACTTACATGTACGTTTTTATTACTTTGCAGTCAGATTTGTGACTATACCCCTTGACTTTATTATACACATTTCAGGTGCATATTTTATACTTTTTGAAATATTTCAGGTTAACTGCACTATATGTAATAGTAAAAACCTTACCATTAATATATTAGAAATGTTATGGGAATTGGGTTACTTTTAATATTCTTATTTATTTTTCCACAATAACATTTCAATTAGCATTATCACCGCAAGACCTTCCACATTATATGATGCTCGTACCATAACAAAGGACTGTAAAACCTGTATACAAATTGTGTTGGCTGGTTTAGTTTGAAATGGCTCTTTTCTGTTAGCAGCAGCTCTGAATGCTTTCAATATTACCACAGATAATCTTGCCAACTACAAAGGAGACACACAATTGCTTATTACTGAAGTCTTATTGTTTTATATTCAATCCAAGCCCAACCCAAATAATGACTGACGCAAGTAATTTGGGGTAAGACATTGATCACAGCTTTATTACATAATGTCATAATAATCTGCCAGCTTAATTTAATCTTTCACCTGCCATCTGCTGTACCAACAGGACAGAGCAGACAGCTACAACAAACTGTATGCAGAAAATAAACAGTAAGCTTGTTTATAGGGATCAGTCATTTTCACGCACTGGCCAAGAACAAATCACAGTTTTGACAGTAGAACATAAACAAGCCAAGCGAGAACATATCGCATTAGGAAAGGCAGGTGGGGATATTGTGTTATCCTGTCCTGTTGTTTAAAGAGTGAAATATTAACTTTCACTATACATTTTATACCCTTCAACATTGTTGCAATGTTTATGTCAATCAATTTATGTGTCCATTATCATGGGCGTCCGCAGGAATTTTTCCAGGGGGGAGCATAATTGTAATGACATCCATGCTTGGTACCTTTTTGACAGTGTCATGAAAGGGAAGGGGCATAGCCATTATCACATAAAGCCAGGGTGAATAGCGTTTTCACAACTATGGTGTCAGGAATATATGTTTGTATTCCTGACACTATAGTGTTCCTTAAGCAAATTAAAGGACATTTCTGGTCACCATAACAACTTCACCTAAATGAAAATGCTATGATGCCAGGAAGCCCCTGGGTGCTCGCTTTCCTTTAAGGGGTTAAATCGCTCTCAAATGGTTTAACCCCAAAGGCTTCCTCCAGCTCCAGGTCGCTCAGTGGTATTTGGCTTCTGAAACAGAGTGTCAGGAAGTGCAGATTGACGTCAGGCATGGGTGCCGCTGATTGGCTAGAGTGGTCAGTTGACGCTCTAAGCCAATCGCTAGTTCCCGGTTCATAAAATATTTTTACTTTTTTATGAATGGGGAGCTACTGATTGGCTTAGAGTGCCAGCTGACCGCTCTAGCCAATCAGCAACACCCCTACCCAACGGCACTCTGTGCTTCCTGACACTCAGTAAATAAAAGTGAACACATTAACACCGATATTTTTTTACCTTTGGAGATGAGAAGGTCCAGCGTTTCCCTGCCAGGCCCAGGTACCAAAGCCTTATGATGTGGTGTCCAGAATAAAGTGGAGGGTTCACTTCATTTGTCCTTCCTGCTCCAATCTCCTTTTCCTCTCCTTCATTTGACAGTCTTTTTTTTTTATTCTGACACTGTTTTCTATCCTTGGCCCCTTCTGCTCTTTTACCTTTCTGCTACTTTCTGCTTATTTTGCGCCCTTCTGCTCCTTTCTCATTCTGATCCCTTTCTGCTCCTTGCAGACCCTTTCTGCTCCCTTTTCTACTTTACCTTTGTGCTCCTTGCTGTCCCTTTCTGCTCTTTCTCCTACTTTACCTTTGTGCTCCTTCTGATTCTTTCTGCTCCTTTACCTTTGTGCTCCTTGCTGTCCCTTTGTGCTCCTTCCTGCTCCTTGCAGGCCCTTCCTGCTCATTCTCCTACTTTATGTTTGTGCTCCTTCTGCCCCTTCCAGCTCATTTCTGACCCTTTCTGCTCCTTCTACTTTACCTTTGTGCTGCTTTACCTTCAAGCTCCTTGCTGACCCTTCCTGTTCATTTCTATATATCTATAGGCTGCTGCCCCCCCAAAATAGGCTGCTGCGGGCTGCTGCCCCCAAATCTATAGGCTGCTGCTCCCCAAATCTATAGGCTGCTGCCCCCCCAAATCTATGGGCTGCTGCCCCCCAAATCTATGGGCTGCTGCCCCCCCAAATCTATGGGCTGCTGCCCCCCCAAATCTATGGGCTGCTGCCCCTAAATCTATAGGCTGCTGCCCCCTCCCCAAATCTATGGGCTGCTGCACCCAAATCTAAAGGCTGCTGCTGCCCTCAAATCTATAGGCTGCTGCCCCCCTCCCCAAATCTATGGGCTGCTGCCCCCCAACCCATAGGCTGTGGGCTGCTGCCCCCCCCCAAATCTATGGGCTGCTGCCCCCAAATCTACAGGCTGCTGCCCCCCACCCATGGGCTGCTGCCCCTAAATCTATGGGCTGCTGCCCCCAAATCATCTGCTGGTTCACCCCCCACCCATGGGCTGCTGCCCCCTAAATCTAGGCTGCTGCCCCTAAATCATCTGCTGCTGCCCCCAAATCTATAGGCTGCTGCCCCTCCCCTCCATGGGCTGCTGCCCCCAAATCTATGGGCTGCTGGGCTGCTGCCCCCTAAATTCCCATGGGCTGCTGCCCCCCAATCTATAGGTTGCTGCCCCTCTCAAACCCTCCCCCCACTTACTGATCTGTAGGCTGTCTCTCTAACTGCATGTGTTACTCCCCTGCGGTTTCAATCAGCAGGGAGAAGCAGGGATAAGATGTAGCTTCCTATCCCTGTCTCTCTCCATACACTGCACCACCTACTGGCCGGCGCCGGTATTGCAGTTCATTTTAAATCTCACAGGAAAAATAGCAAAACAAGCTGAAAAATCCAGGGGGGGGCAAGTGCCCCCCCTTGCCCCCCCTGCGGACGCCCATGTCCATTATATATATTCTTACAGCAAGTCTGTTATGAAGACCCGCTGCGGCTTTGCTATTAGCCCAGGGGAACTCTTGATGCTTCAGAGAACCATTACCCTCCTTTATATGTAAGCAGAGCGGCAACTGCACTCCTGAATGCTTACTGGACTACTGAATTCCATTTTCTTTTGGTAGTTCAACCAGACAACCCCTCCAGGTTTATCCTACAGCTACAATTCCACTCTAATGACCTGATAACATGCCCACAGTCAGTTTTTTTCACAGCTCCTTCACAGTTTTGTGAATAGGGCAGTCCCCAGAAATCACCAGAGCAGCTGACAGCACTTGTGTGTTCTGAAATTATCAGGGAGACGGGGGCCATCTTATAATTGCAGAATTTTTTTGCAGTTATATGATGCTTTGTGCACCTATGAAAAGGTAACTAACTCTATGCATCATATCCTGGACAAAGTTATAGCACTTATTGTATTTATTTAAGGAATGCACAAAATAGTTTAATTAAGCTTTTAATTTTTATACTCTTGAGGTCAGCACTGTGATATATACATTTGTGCTCAAACGTTTGCATACTCGGGCAGAAATTGAGAAATTTTGACATTGACTTTGAAAATATGACTCATCAAAAATGTATTTTATATGAAGGATATGAAGCCATTTATTATTACATAGTTGTTTGGCACCTTTTTAAAATCATAATGATAACTGAAATCACCCAAATGGCCCTGATCAAAAATTTACATTTCCTTGAATTTCTGACCTTGTTACAGACACACTGTGACACACACAGGTTTAAATGACAATTAAAGATTGTTTCCCCACACCTGTGGCTTTTTAACCCCTTAATACCGGAGGGCGTACAATTACGCCCTATTTTAGGCGGCTCTAAACGCCGCCGGGCGTAATTGTACGCCCTCCGGTCCCACGCTGGCAATCGCGGTGGGGGGGACTCCAGGGAGCCCCCCAGCAGTAGATCCTCCTCCTCCGGTGCCCCCCGGCCATGTGAGAGTAAGGTCCTTGCGAGGACCCCACAATCACATGGCCGGGGGTAGCCGCCTCCTGCATTGCCAGCCGGGGGGCTGCCTGTAATGACAGGTGGTCCCCCTGCTGGCTGAAAATAAAATTAAAATAAATTAATAAAAAAGTAAAGTGTAAAAAAAAATATATATATATACTTAGATCATATATATATATATATATATATTATATATATATGATCTAAGTATATATATATATATATATATATATATATACACACACATATACATACACATACGTACACTGTCTAGGTGTATTTTACTATTAATAAATATATAATTATATATATTAATATCAAATTACACATAGACTGATACTGATTAAATATATATATATATAATTATTGTTATATATATATTTCTATATAATATAAAAAAATTAAATATGTAAATACGATGAAAAATAAAATTAAAAAAATAATTAAAAAAATAATAAAAAAATATATAGATGTGTGTTATTTCGTTGTAACTGTATTGTGATATTATTATATATATATTTATATCAAAATACACGTAGAACGAAATATATATATCTACATACATAAATATATACGTATATATCACCATATATACCTATATATAAATAAAAATATTTAAAAAAATATATATATGTATATACACATATAGATTCACATACGTATATATATATACATATATATATATATACATATATTAATTCTACATATATATTTATGTAATATTTTTACATAATTAGGTATCTTAATTAATTACAATTAGCGGGACCGGCCTGACAACCCATGCCGAAAGTAAAGGGAATTTAATTTGCTAGCACTATATTTAACCCTATAACTTTCCATGACACCATAAAACCTGTACATGGGGGGTACTGTTCTACTCGGGAGACTTCACTGAACACAAATATTAGTGTTTCAAAACAGTAAAATGTATTACAACGATGATATCGCCAGTAAAAGTGAAGTTTTTTGCATTTTTCATGCACAAACAGCAGTTACACGGACGATATTATTGCTGTGATACTTTTTACTGTTTTGAAACACAAATATTTGTGTTCAGTGAAGTCTCCCGAGTACAACAGTACCCCTCATGTACAGGTTTTATGGTGTTTTCAAAGGTTACAGCGTCAAATATAAGGCTTGCGTTTCATTTTTTTCACATTAAAATTCACCAGATTGGTTACGGTGCCTTTGAGACCCTATGGTAGCCCAAGAATTATAATTACCCCTATGATGGCATACCATTTGCAATAGTAGACAACCCAAGGTATTGTAAACGGGGTATGTCCAGTCTTTTTTAGTAGCCACTTAGTCACAAACACTGGCCAAAATTGGCGTTTTTTGCATTTTTCACACAAACAAATACTAACGCTAACTTTGGCCAGTGTTTGTGACCAAATGGCTACTAAAAAATACTGGACATACCCCGTTTGCAATACCTTGGGTTGTCTACTATTACAAATGGTATGCCATTATGGGTGTAAATTTAATTCCTGGGCTACTATAAAGTCCCAAAGACAACGTAACCAATCTGGCGAATTTCAATTCTAAATGTAACATGCTATCTTTGACCCTGTAACTTCCCAAAACGCCAACCTGTACATAGGGGGTACTGTTTTACACGTGAGACTTTGCTGAATAAAAATATGTGTATTTTATTGCAGTAAAAGCAAACAGTATTAAGACATTGACATTTAAAATGTCATGTAGAACTAAAAAAATCATTAAAAAAATCTTATTTTCTCCCATTTTTTTCATATTAAATTATGTTTCATAGCTAAATATTTGATATTAAATGAAAGCCCTGTTTCCCCTGAATAAAATGATATATAATAAGGGTGGGTGCATTTACTACGAAAGAGTTGAATTACGGTTGGACAGACATGTAGCGCAAATGCCAGGTTTTTTTTACATTTTGTTTCGTTCACAACGTGTACATTTGGCTCCGTCCTCAAGGGGTTAAATTGCAATTAGTGTGTGTGTATCTAGAACTGAGCAGGCTATACAGAGCCATGGGGAGCAGAAAATAACTGTCAATAGACCTGAATGACAGGGTAAGGAAACTTTATAAAGATGGAAAAAGATATAAAAAGATATCCAATGCATTGAAAATGCCAGTCAGTACTGTTCAATCATTTATTAAGAAGTGGAAAATGTGGGGATCTCTTGATACCAAGCCAAGGTTAGGTAGACCAAGAAAGATTTCAGCCACAACTGCCAGAAAAATTGTTTGGGATACAAGACAAAACCCACAGGTAACCTCAGGAGAAATACAGGCTTCTCTGGAAAAAAAAAAAGTGTGGTTGTTTCAAGGATCACAATACGATGATACTTTACCACTTAAGCACTGGACTGTTTTTGCGATGTTGTACATTTGCGACCAGGCCTCTTTTTACACTTTTGTGGTGTTTGTGTTTAGCTGTAATTTTCTGCTCTCTCATTTACTGTTCCTATACAAATTATATATTGTTTTTTTCAGCACAAAAGGGGCTTTCTTTACATACCATTTTTTATATAATCTCATGTAATTTAATTGAAAAAAAATTAAATTTTTGACTTTTACTTGAAAAATCTTTTACTCATCTACAAAAGCGAATGAAAAAAACTGCTAAATAGATTAAAAATGTTGTCCTAAATTTAAAAATACCCAGTGTTTACATGCTTTTTTGCAAGTTATAGGGCCATAGGTACAAGTAGGATATTGCGGTTTCAAAACATACATTTTTAAAATTTATCAATAGTGACATTGTTACACTATTATCTGTCATAAATCTCTGAATAACACCCCATATGTACATATTTTTTTTAAAAGTAGACAACCCAGGGTATTTAATATGTGGTATGTCCAGTCTTTTTTAGTAGTCAAAAACACTGGCCAAAGTTAGCATTCATATTTGTTTGTGTGGGAAAAAAGTAAAAAACTAAATTGAACGCTAATTTTGGCCAGTGTTTGTGACTAAGTGGCTACTAAAAAAGACTGGACATACCCCATTTGCAATACTTTGGGTTGTCTTCTTTTGCAAATGGTATGACATCACGGGGGTAATTCTCATTCCTGGGCTACCATACGCTCTCAAAGGCAACGTAACCAACCTGGCTTTTTTCAATGTAAAAATATTTCACCCATATATTTGACCCTGTAGCTTTCAAAAACGCTATAAAACCTGTACATGGGGGGTACTGTTATACTCAGGAGACTTTGCTGAACACAAATATTAGTGTTTCAAAACAGGAAAATGTATCACAACAATTATATCATCAGTAAAAGTGCTGTTTGTGTGTGAAAAATGCAAAAAAAGTCACTTTCACTGACAATATCATTGCTATGATATGTTTTACTGTTTTGAATCACTAATATTTGTGTTTAACGAAGTCTCCCAAGTAAAACAGTACCCCCCATGTACAGGTTTTAGGGTGTCATAGAAAGTTACAGGGTAAAATATAGTGCTAGCAAATTAAATTCTCTGGAATTTCGACCTGGGTTGGCAGGCAGGTCCCTCAAATTGCAATCAATAAAATTACTTAATTATGTAAAAATATTACATAAATAAGCACGTAGAATTTAAATATATATGCATATTTATATATTTGAAGTGTACGTGTATATTTATATAATTATTTATGCAATTTTGCATATGGACATATGTATATTTCGTATTATTTTTATTTATTTATAAATACATAGATATATATATACAATTTCATTCTAAGTGTATTTTGATATAAATATATAACTATCAAAATACAGTTACAATAAAATGTCATATAGATATATATATATATATATATATATATATATATTTAATTTGTACATGTTTTTATTTAATTTAAATTACTTATTATTTGTATTTAATAATATTTATATACAATATATAGTTATATATACACGTGTGTAATTTAATTATAAGTGTATTTTTATATTAATATATGTACATATTAATAAAAAATACACTTAGTATGACTATATATATATATATATATATATATATATACAAACACACACACACACACACACAAACAAACATATAACTTATATTTTTATTAACGTTAACTTTGTTTTTTTATTTTTTATTTTACAGTTGCAGGGAGACTGTCTGTCAGCACAGGCAGTCCCCCTGCAGGCATACACATGGACACCTATTGTGACCATGTGATTGCTCTGTTGAGCGATCACATGGCCCCAGGGGTCCTAATCTGCCAGGGGGAGACTGTCAGGGCTGCAGGCAGTCTCCCCACAACGGGAGCACTGCCGATCGCCGCCAGGGCATTGGACCATTAGGACGGTTCAGGACCGTCACCGGTCGGCAACGCAAAAATGGCGATGACGGTCCTGAAGGGGTTAAACAAAAATGAGCTGCATAGTCAAGTTGCCAGAAAGAAGCCTTTACTGCACCAATGCCACAAAAAAGCCCAGTTACAATATGCCCAACAACACCTTGACATGCCTCACAGATTCTGGCACACTGTAATTTGGACTAACGAGACCAAAATAGAGCTTTATGGTCACAACCATAAGCGCTATGTTTGGAGAGGGGTCAACAAGGCCTGCAGTGAAAAGAATACCATCCACACTGTGAAGCATTTTGATTGCTCACTGATGTTTTGGGGGAGTGTGAGCTCTAAAAGGCATGTGGAATTTTGATGGCAAGATGAATGCAGCATATTATCAGAAAATACTGGCAGACAATTGGCATTCTTCTGCGTGAAAGCTGTGCATGGGAAACTTTTGGACTTTCCAGCATGACAATTACCCTAATCACAAGGCCAAGTTGACTTTACAGTGGTTACAGCAGAACATAGGCGTGCGCACGGGGTGTGCCGGGTGTGCCTGGGCACACCTTAATCCCCGTGCGCCACGCATGGATCGAGGCCGGCAGGGAAGATCAAAATATCTCCCCTGCCGGCTCAAGCACAACAGATTGCCGGCGAGAGAGGCTCTGAAGAGCTCCGTTCCGTTTGGATACGGAGCAAACAGCCTCCAGGCTGCACGCAGGGCAGCCCTCTCGCGATTGCTGATATTTTCAGAGCGTTGCCGTGGTAACCCGCGGCAACGCTCTGAAACTCCAGCTCTCGTGAGAGAAAGGCATGGTCTGTACCCTGAGGAGGTACAGACCACATCACTAGTCCACTGGATCACCAGGGATGATCAGCAGCGTGCTCCCTCTCCCCCCCTGCAAAGGTAATAAGGTAACAAAGGGAAAGGGGAGTAAGTTTTTTTATTTTATTTAAATAATGAAACACTCAAAATATATACATAAACCATACCCCACCACTTACTCACTACACTACACCTACACACACTATACACCTTATATACACCCCCTACACACTATACCCCTATATATAACACTACACCCCCTGCACCTACACACTATATAAACAATATACCCCCATACATAACACTACACCCCCTGCACCTACACACACTATATACACACTACACCCCCATACATAACACTACACCTCTGCACCTACACACACTATATACACACTATACCCCCATACATAACACTACACCTCTGCACCTACACACACTATATACACACTATACCCCCATACATAACACTACACCCCCTGCACCTACACACACTATATACACACTATACCCCCATACATAACACTACAACTCTGCACCTACACACACTATATACACCCTACACACTATACCCCTATACATAACACTACACCCCCTGCACCTACACACTATATACACACTATACCCCCATACATAACACTACACCTCTGCACCTACACACACTATATACACACACACACTACACCCCTATATACACACTACACCTTCTGCACTCACACACTCTATACCCCCTATACACTGCACTCAATCACTACACAAACTCTATACTCCCTATAAACACACGTATTACTCTGCATACGCACACACACAAAAGCACTACACACTCTATACCCCTATAAACACCTCACCACTGCATTCATACTATGCCGATATACACCTCCTGTGCACCCACTGTACCCCTATGCACACACAACTCCCCTAAACACACACTACACCCCCTATTATTACCACACCAATACACACATGTGCACAACACCTATACGCATACACACAATGCCACCCCCTGCAACTCCTAGATACACGAAATACAGTCCTTACATGCAAACGCAACACACCACTAGGCACACACACTCTAAAGACCCTATAAACAGACACACACACACACACACACACATACATATAATA
The DNA here is from genome assembly GCA_933207985.1 of Pelobates cultripes. Classification (NCBI taxonomy): domain Eukaryota; kingdom Metazoa; phylum Chordata; class Amphibia; order Anura; family Pelobatidae; genus Pelobates; species Pelobates cultripes. The sequence goes on along the minus strand of OW240914.1, from coordinate 240,287,863 downwards.
TACAGCCCAAAAACACACCTATACACTACAGGCCCCAGCTACATATTATACACCACAAACAGACCCCTTTACACTCTACAGCATAACCGATCTCCTTTACACACATGCAATCACATAAAAAAGATCCAAACACATATAACACCGCAGGGAGCATTCCCACATGTGCAAAACACATGTTAACAATCCTTTTCCACTAATGGGGACACCAGAGACAAGTCACTGAATGCTCTGGTGGGGTATCACACTAACATAACAATTGGGAGGACGGGGGGTGCTTGTCAATAGTGGCGATATAACGTGCCACATTTCTGGCCCACCCTTCCTAGTGGGCTGCTCTGCCTGGGCTGACTTTTTGTCCCAGTCCAGCCCTGTTCACCGGCCCACATGCAGGAGAGGACCCGGGGAGCTCTAGCCAGCAGTTCCGCTGGGTTCCTCTCGCGAGGTCGGAGTGTTGCCACGGCCACGCTCAGATCTTGTGAGAGTGAACTCTAGCCCTGCAGGCTAGAGTTCACTCACTAGGACCACCAGAGTTCAGGCATGGCAGCACAGACACACACACATACTAACAGCACCCTCACACACACACACACAGCAGTATGTGTATGTATGTATATATATATATATATATATATATATACACACACATATATACGCGGCGTGTGTGTTTGTGCTTTAGGGTGCACACCCTAATGCAATAGGCTGCGCACGCCTATGCAGCAGAAAAAGGTGAAAGTTCTGAAGTGGCCATCACAGTCTCCTGATCTTAATATCACTGAGCCTCATAGATAACTATTACAAATGACTGCACTCTGTCATCGATGCTAAAGGGGGCAATACACAGTATTAAAAACTAAGGGTATGCAGACTTTTGAAGAGGGATCATTTCATTTTTTTCTTTGTTGCCATGTTTTGTTTTATGAATGTTGGAAATAAATCATATAGGAAATAAAAGAAATGTGTTTTGCCTGCTCACTCGTGTTTTGTTTTAAAAATGGTAGATATATTACCAAATCTTCCAGGGGTATGCAACCTTTTGAGCACAACTCAAACACACACACACACGCACACATATATATATATATACATACATACACATATATATATATATCCTCTATGAGGATCTGAAAAAAAGAATTGTTGCTCTACATAAAGATGGCTTAGGCTATAAGAAGAATGCCAAGACCCTGAAACTGAGCTGCAGCACGGTGGGCAAGACCACACAGCGGATTCACAGGACAGGTTCCACTCAGAACAGGCTTCGCCATGGTCGACCAAAGAAGTTGAGTGCATGTGCTCAGAGTCATACCAGAGGTTGTCTTTGGGAAATAACTGTATGAGTGCTGCCAGCGTTGCTGCAGAGGTTGAAGGGGTGGGGGTCAGCCTGTCAGTGCTCAGACCATACGCCGCACACTGCATCAAATTGGTCTGCATGGCTGTAATCCCAGTAGGAAGCCTCTTCTAAAGATGGTAACAAGAAAGCCCGCAAACCGTTTGCTGAAGACAAGCAGACTTAGGACATGGATTACAGGAACCATGTCCTGTGGTCCGATGAGACCAAGATAAACTTTTTTGGTTCAGATGGTGTCAAGAGTGTGTGGCGGCAACCAGGTGAGGAGTACAAAGACAAATGTGTCTTGCCGACAGTCAAGCATGGTGTTGGGACTGCCATGGTCTGGGCCTGCATCAGTGCTTTTGGCACTGGGGAGCTACAGTTCATTGAGGGAACCATGAATGCCAACATGTACTGTGACATACTGAAGCATAGCATGATCCTCTCCCTTCGGAGACTAGGCCGCAGAGCAGTATTCCAACATGATAACGACCCCAAACACACCTCCAATACGACCACTGCCTTGCTAAAGAAGCTGAAGGTAAAGGTGATAGACTGGCCAAGCATGTCTCCAGACCTAAACCCTAGTGAGCATCTGTGGGGCATCCTCAAACGAAAGGTGGCGGAGCAGAAGGTCTCTAACATCTACCAGCTCCGTGATGTTGTCATGGAGGAGTGGAAGAGGCTTTCAGTGGCAACCTGTGAAGCTACGGTGAATTTCATGCCCTTGAGGGTTAAGGCCGTGCTGAAAAATAATGGTGGCCACACAAAATATTGACACTTTGGGCCCAAATTGGACATTTCCACTTGCGGTTTACTCACTTTTATTGCCAGTGGTTTAGACATTAATAGCTTTGTGTTGAGTTATTGTGAAAGGACAGCAAATTTACACTGTTATACAGGTTGTACACTTACTACTTTACATTGTAGCAGTGTGTAACTTCTTCAGTGTTGTCACATGAAAAGAAATAATAAATAATTTACAAACATGTGAGGGGTGTACTCACTTTTGTGAGATACTGTATATATACAGATGCATCATATTTTACAATCCTTTGCTTAAAATTACATTCTCAAGGTTGCATTGTGTAGCTTTAACATTATAATGCTTTGGTTTAAGCACTTTGTTATATCTGGCAACGGAATTACAGAATAGAATAGATAATGGAACTCTTCTTAAGTTGTATGTACTGTACTTTGACTTGATTTGTACTGAAAACATTAACTTTCATATATTTTGTCATGTTTGAACATGGTGTTCTTTTTAATTCTTTTAGAATGGTACAAAGGATATCTGGTAAAGCAAAGGTCAAATGAGGTAAGATTACATTTCTTCCTTCAGTCAAGATGATTTATAAGGCTCTGTTTAGAGGAAATGACTGCCAAAACCATTAAAATAAATTAGGTTTTTGTGTTCATAAATTATAGTGAGAGCTGACTGTAAAGTGTTAAGTTTCATTTAATTTTAACTGTATTCATACAGTTTATAAAAGATTATTATTTTTAAATAATACATTTCATTTTGTTAATTAACAATGTCTTATCTCTCTTGAAATAAGTAATTAATTTTGTTGTTGCATTTATTATATTACATGGAAACAATGGTTATATTGGCTATTGGCTTTTAAACTGGATAGAGAAGATGACAAAATGTGAATTTAAATGTATGCAAGTACAAAGCAATAGATAACAAAATTATATTTGATTCAGTTGTTAAATTTGTCAGAATACCCATACTCTATGGCTGTTTAGGGAGGGGTACACAAATGCAGACGATGCTTTACTTGTTTTACAACAGATAATGACTAATCATACACAGTAAAGGAGGAGACTATATTTAAAAGAAGAAGAAAAACTACCACAACAAGAGGACATAGTCTTAAATTAGAGGGACAAAGGTTTAAAAATAATATCAGGAAGTATTACTTTACTGAGAGGGTAATGGATGCATGGAATAGCCTTCCAGCTGAAGTGGTAGAGGTTAACACAGTAAAGGAGTTTAAGCATGCGTGGGATAGGCATAAGGCTATCCTAACTATAAGATAAGGCTAGGGACTAATGAAAGTATTTAGAAAATTGGGCAGACTAGATGGGCCGAATGGTTCTTATCTGCCGTCACATTCTATGTTTCTATACATTGAGCATTGAAAATATATTTTTTGAAAACATTAGTATGAGTTTAAAGTTAGCAGAGAGAAAAATGCAGGCAAGAATAGTTAAATGCAAACTTATTTTCAATAATTAAAAATTCTACACTGAGGAACTCACATTCAGTGTATTGCAATTAGCTTTTATGTTTTCTGATATTTAAAGAGCCAGAGACATTCTTTTGACTTCCAAGTGCAGTAACTTTATACTTAAGTAAAAGATTATAATTGACTTTAACTTTGATGACAGAAGCAGATTATTGGAAAGGCGTTTACTGAACGATATATTGGACGATAAACAACCTCACTTTAGTGAGGTTGGAATCAATGTTCAGCCATTTACTGCTGTATATTTGTGAAGTAAAACAATTATCTGTGCACATAGATTACAATTACACATCCTGTTAGTTAAGTGAATTCAAAACAAACACAGAGCAATGGTACAAGAATTATTTTTTTTAAAAGTGTTTTTTAGTAGAATAGTTTTAACTTTTTTTATTGTGATTATATCAGGCAGCAGATTTTTTTTAATATTTATGGTTAACTATAAAAAGTATGTATTTGTAAATGTAAAAATAAAATTAAAAATAGTTATACTACATATTAGGCAGACTCACATTCAAGTTTTTAAATAAGGAAAGGTGATAATCATCAGGGTAATTGTCTAAACTCCCCTAACTAAATCGATCTGCTAGCAAATGGGGTAAAACTATTCAGTGGGGCTATGCAAAATTCAGACATTGTTTATGCTATTTAATGCAACATTCAGATTTTGCAAAGAAGAATCCAAATGAGCCTGAATATGGTTGGATTTTATCCGTACTGAACACTGTTGGTTTCAAATGTGGGCACAGATTTTAAAAACCTGAATTTTCCTAGTTTATATTTACTGTGAATAGTCACTGGCTGCTGGCTGTTTAGTAGAAATGACCCCACAAGCTGTAGAAGGCCAGCCACCTTATGGCTAATGTTTGCACTGCCGAGGGCTTTTTAACTATTTGCCCTCAGGGACATAGCACTGTAAGTGTGCAAATAGTACTTCTGGATGGATTTGGTAACAATTTTTTTTTTTGACAACTGACTTAATATATCGTGTTTGTCATTCAAGTTTGACAGCATAGCTTATTGAGAACATATATCATTATTAAAGTGGCACTCTTCTCTTCCTCTCACAGCATCTGTTCTTCATTTCTTCTTGTCTGCTCTAGTTTTCTTTAAAACATAAGACAAAGTAGGGACTATTTCCTGTGGTCAGAGCAATTTCCCACAGTTCTCACCTTTCCTCCGTGATCTTGTGATGTTTCCTGTCAGTATTCCCGAATGTCCTGTCATTTAGACAGGACGCCGGCGAAACTACCGAATTTCGCCCTAACAGAATGAGAACAGTTTGTTCATTCATGTTAGGACGTCAATCGGTACTTTTAGGTCAGTTCGAAATTTCATTCTAATGTCCTCCCCCTGGCCCCCACCAATGAGCGGCGGATGGGGGCCCTAAATTACCCTGAGGGTGGTGACCTATTGTTTCCCCCCCTTCCTCCCATGGGCGACGGGTGGGGGCTAAGTGTACAGATACTCCCCTAGGTGACTAAAGCCCTACCTACCCCTCTCACCCTAAAAATAGTAAAGGGGGGGAGACAATAAAACTAAATACCTGTAAATAAATTTAAAAATTACTTACCATTTGATCTCATCTTTTTTCTAAAACCTTTTTTCAGTCACAAAAAAGGTTAAAAAAAACAAAAACAAAAAAAAACATAATGCCCATTGAACTATAAAATAAAACAAAAAGCCAAGTGCAAAAAAAAAAAAAAGCAGCCAGAAAAAAAATTAAAAAATCCCGACGCTAAAAAAAATTCCATCTTTACCCAGCGAGGGCACTGTGCAGATTGAGCTCTGCAGGGTGTGGAAAGGCTTTTAAAGACTTATAAAGCCTTCCCTTGCCCTGCAATTTGGCTCAGAGCACTCTGATTGGTTGGTTTAAGCCAACCAATCAGAGTGCTCTGACAGGTAAATGAAAAGACTGACAAATAAGTCTCTACATTTACCTGTCACAGCACTCTGGTTTGCTTGGAATCCAACCAGAGTGCTCTGAATCATTTTGCACAACATGGGAAAATTCCAAAGAACTCCCATCGGAGATCAGTCTGTGCCGTGATCTAGTCAAGTAAAGATGGAATATTTTTTTAGCGTGGTTTTTTATTTGGCCTTTTTTGGGGCTTAAAAAAGATGGTTCTAGAAAGACATCAAATGGTAAGTATTTTTTTTTTTACAGGTATTTATTGTCTCCCCCCCCCCTCACTATTTTTAGGGTGAGGGGGGTAGGTAGGGCTTTATTTATTTTATTTGGGATGGGGGGGTGACTAGGGTCTTGGGGACTCCTAGTCACCTTGGGGGATATTTTTACACTTAGCCCCACCCGTCGACATGGGTGGGGCCAAGGGGGGGGACAATAGGTGTTCCCCCATTGTCATTTAGGGCCCCCACCCGCTGCTTATGGGTGGGAGCCACAGGCTGCTCACTGTTTAGTGAGTAGAGGCATTAGGGAGATTTCAATCTCCCTTATGCTAATATTGGGGTCATATTGACCCCCATAGAATGAGGGAGGACATGGGGGGAATAAGTACTGGCTGGGAGCACAGCTCCCTGCTGCTTCTATCTTTACATATTAGAAGGAGGGACAAACGAACACCGATGTTTAGTGTTTGTTTGTCTGACATTTCTATTGAATGGATGAATGAAATCCCATCCGAATTTCGGATAATAGCCCCAGTGTTTAACTGGTCATGCGCGAGAATTTTAAATCACTATCTAGTGTGGACCCCACAGGGCCTTCATCTACCCACACAAAGATGGCGGTGCCCAGAACCTAGGTCCAGGCATAAAATAAAGATGAAAAAATAGGCAATAGGGGGTGACTATTGGGGCAATTAGATGTGGTGGAGTTGGGAGGGGGTTAAAAAACAAAACAAAAAACAAAAACGGATGTGGCCATGACAGTGCTGCTTTAAAAATAGGAAATAATCAGTATGACTGGTACACTTATGTAGGTCCACTTTAGGGGACCATGTTGAAGCCCTATGGTTAGTAACTTGAACTTTACATTGTTATCCAATTACTGTTGGGAGTTATAGACTTCGATGTAGGTAGACAGGAGAAGCATAAGGTACGATATTACCATAGGAGTATAGGTTCTCTAAATATTCTTTCTGATGTGATAGGTGTAACGGTCATACTGATTATTTACTCTCTCTAATACTGATATATGTTCTCCAAAGAAAGCATTTCAAATAGGAAGGACAAACACGATATATTAAGTCAGTTCTCCTTGCAGTTTATTGACATCTTCTTTACTAGCTACCAGTAAAGCTGGACTCAATATAATATTAGTTATTTGGGCTCCTGAAGTGGAGGAAGGCAGATGTTATTCCTATATTTAAAAAGGGTTCGACAATCCTTGCCTGGAAATTATAGACCTGTGAGCTTAACTTCTGTAACCGGGAAAATATTTGAAGGGCTATTAAGGGATAATATTCAGGAATTCATTGGGAAGAACTTTGTTATTAGCAATAATCAGCATGGTTTTATGAAACATAGGTCATGTCAAACTAACCTAATTGCATTCTACGAAGAAGTAGTAGAAGTATAGATCAGGGTGTTGCAGTGGATGTGATCTACTTGGATTTTGCCAAGGTATTTAAAACGGTTCCTCACAATAGGTAAGTCTTCAAACTAAAAGAAATTGGTCTAGATGGGCAGAACATTGACTTAATGATAGAGTAAAATGTGTTGTAATTAATGGTAAATTTTCAGCCTGGACTAGAGTGGTAAGTGGTGTCCCTCAAGGTTCTGTTTTGGGATCGCTTCTATTTAACATATTTATAAATGATCTTGAATAGGCATTGAAAGCCATGTATCAGTGTTTGCAGATGACACAAAACTTTGTAAAGTAATAAAATGTGAGCAGGATATTTCTTTGCTGCAGAGGGATTTGGATAGATTGGGGGACTGGGCACTAAAATGTCAGATGAAATTTAACGTAGAGAAATGCAAAGTTATGCACTTTGGGGTTAAGAATGCACAAGCAACTTAGACCCTAAATGGTAGTGAATTAGGGATAACCATACACACGAGAAGGATTTGGGAATTGTTATAGACAACGAATTAGGCAGCAATATGCAATGTCCATCTGCAGTTGCTAAGGCCAGTAAGGTTTTGTCATGTATAAATAGGGGCATAAATTCTCAGGATGTGGCAAAATTGGAAGCGCTTCAGACTAGGATTTTTGCCTTCTTTTGGATCAACAGCAACAACATACGTGAGGAAGGCTGAACTTGAGAGACGCAAGTCTCTTTTCAGCTATGTAACTATGTAACATAGTATATAGGTGGGAACGTAATACTGCCATGAATAATGATCAGGGAAAGAAAATTACGGTAAGTATGAAACAATTTTCCTTATTCCTGATCAATCATGGCATCATTTACTCATGGGGAATACCCAAGCAGTATATATAGAGGGAGGGACAGAGTTCAAAAACAGTTATAGTTTTAAAAACCATTATTGAGCTGGCATTCAAATGTCTGAAATATCCTGGAGAAATATAGAGCTTGATAGAAATTGAAGATTATATTAGCTTTAGTGTACTAATAATCTTAATTTTAGTAATGACAGGAGGCGAATATTTGCATCTCTTTCTTTACTGAAAACTCCAGCAGCATAGAAACATAACAACCAATCAGAAAAAAATTATGATGCCCATAAAAGGCCCTGTCTATGACATCACTTCCTCTTTCTTTGAAGCGAAACAACAAATAACAGCTATAAAACATGATCATAATAAACGCCAACAGTTCAATAACATAAGAGAATATCCAACTCCAGTAGTTCCGTGACGTAGAGGTATGGAAGGTGAATCTTTGTCTTGTTGCGAAGACGTTCACACTGCAAGAAAAGAAAAAGGTGAAAGGACTCTGGCGTGATAATTTGTCCGCATACGATAAACATTAAGAATCTGACATAACAATGGATGTCTGAATAGGTTATAAATCAATATATTAAATTCTAAGCTAAAGTTATTTAATAAATACATATACAACATACTCCCAGGTACATGTCTAATTAATTACTCACCCTGTACAGTCCTCTCCAGATACATGTCCAAGTATAAAACATACCTTCATATATCGGACGTGTCTTCCTGAACATGAGACGTATTCTGTTCAACTTGAGTAAGATATGGGAGGGGTCCTTATGGTGGGAAATATTCGCTTCCTGTCATTACTAAAATTAAGATTATTAGTACACTAAAGCTAATATAATCTTCAATTTTACCACATGACAGGAGGCTTCATATTTGCATTTTTAAAGCTTCGAATTGACTAATGTGAAGGAAGCATGAGATGTTTGACGAAAATAAAACGTCCTAAATGTACTCTCTCGCGTCCAATCCGCGCAGCGCATAATGTCGGCTAGAGAGGCGCCTGCCATTAAGGCTTGGAAGGCTGCCGCCCCTCTGACCGAGTGCGCTCCGAAGCAAGGTTCAACGCCCGCTAACGATAATAGCCATGGGACCCATCTAGCCAGTGTTGTCGTAGACACCGCTCCATGCGGCCTTATGTAAGAAATCAGGAGCAGGCACGTCGAGATAGTTCGAAGGAGAGTTGTGATTTCTGTATACCTCATCAGTGTCCTGACAACACATAGTTTGGGGTCTGACCCAAAGTACGGGTATGACACTGAAGCTGAATCTGACTTTCTCGATATGGAAAAAGTAACTCCTTCTGGTGTGAGAGAGAAACCGTCCACATCGAACGCTCTAACATCTGCCACCCGTTGAAATGAGACGAGGCATAACAAGAGGGCCAGTTTGGCTGAAAGTCGTTTCAGTGACAGATAGGGATTGTCCGGCCATTCCCTAAGGAATTTCAGCACTGCATCCACTTGCCAGAGGCGTGAATACTTGGGTGCTGGGGGTCTCGTTAATTTGGCACCCCGCAGTAGTCGACAAAACAGTGGATCTTGACCTACTGGACTGCCTTGTACCGGAACGTATGCCGCCGATATGGCAGATCTGATCACATTGAGGGATCGATATGATTGTCCCTGTGAGAACAGATGAGATAGGTAGTTCAGGATCAGTGAGACAGGGGCAGTAAAGGGATCAGAATCCTTTTCCACACACCAATCGTTCCAGGCTGACCAGGCGGAAATATAGCATTTCCTGGTGCCGGGGGCCCATGAGTCCTATAGGAGGTCTTTAGTTGATTGTGATAGGCAGTGGACTGACCAGGAACCCCTGAAATCGTCCAGGCCACTAGTTCCAGTTGTCCTTCCAGGACGAGGGGATGGGGTTCCCCTCGTGGTCCTGTCAGAAGAAGCGGGAATGTAGGCAGAAGTAGGGGGTTTTCCTGAGACATCTCCAGGAGGTCCGGAAACCACGGTTGACTCTGCCAGAGTGGTGTTATGAGCAAGAGCGATATCTTGTGGGTGCGTGTGTATTGAAGTACACGTGGAATCATGGAGAATGGTGGGAAGGTGTACGCCCCCTGAGTGGGCCAGTTCTGTAGGAATGCGTCCGCAGCTTCGCCTTTTGGATCCGGAAGCCAACTGTAGAATCTCGGTAGTTGGTGGTTGGTCCTGGAGGCGAATAAATCTATTGTTAGTGGATTTTTCCACCGTCGTAGTTCTTGGAATATCTCCTTGTTGAGTTTCCAATCGCTGTTGTCTCGCCAGTGGCGTGAGAACCAGTCCGCCGTCAGGTTGGAGATTCCCGGAAGATATTCCGCCTGTAGTGTGATGTTCCGTCGTAGGCAAAATTTGTAGATGTCTTTCGTGGCTTCTGTCAGAGCTCGAGACCTGGCTCCGCCTAGGCGGCTGATGTACTGTACCTCCGAAACGTTGTCCATGTGGAGTAGAATGCAGCAGTTCGATTTGTCCTTGGCCAGGCTGCGGATGGCGAAGGACCCCGCGATCAGTTCCAGGCAGTTGATGTGTAGGTTGGTCTCCTCCCCTTGCCATGGGCCTCCCGTGTAGGTGTTCGTGCAGTGAGCGCCCCATCCCCATAAGCTGGCGTCTGACTCCACGATGAAGTCTGGGGAAGAGACAAAAATTGCCTTGCCATTCCAGGCTTGTATGTGAAGTAACCACCATCGAAGTTCTGTTCTCACTTCCGCCGACAGCTGGATCCAGTGGTCGTATGAATGTCCGGTGCGTAGATATCCCGCCTTCAGTCGTTGCATGGCCCTGTAGTGTAACGGGCCCGGGAATATCGCTTGTATGGAGGAGGAAAGGAGTCCCACAATCCGAGCGAGCATCCTGAGTGGTATTGTATCCATCCTCAGTACCCGTCTGATTTCCTTCCTTATCAAGGCTATTTTCGCCGAGGGTAGTCGTAGCACGCAGCCCTTCGAGTCGATGTCGAAGCCGAGGAATTGGACCGACTGGGAGGGAGAGAGAGATGATTTTTGTCTGTTCACTACGAAACCGAAAGATTCCAGCAAGTGAATGACAAATTTCGTCTGCAATCGCAGTCTGGAAGCGGATTCGCAAAAGATTAGCAAATCGTCCAGGTATACGAGACATCGTATGCCCATGGTTCGGATGTGCGCCATCACAGGTCTCAGGAGCCGAGCTGAGGCCAAATGGCAGACATGTAAACTGGCATATTTGTCCTCTCCATCGGAAGCGGAGGAAACTTCGGCAGTGTATGTCCACTGGTATTGACAGGTACGCATCTTTGAGGTCCAGACGCGTAAACCAATCGTTCTTGATGAGGAGGTCTTGCAGAAGATGGATTCCTTCCATCTTGAAGTGTCTGTATATTACGTATGAGTTCAACTGTCTGTAGTCGCCTGTTTTCTTCTTGACCAGGAAGATGTTGCTTAGAAAGCCTCTCCCTCCTGGTGCGTATTGTATTGCGCCTTTCTTGAAGAGTGTGTGGATCTCCTCGTCCACCAGGCGTTCTTGTTCCACTGACATGTGGATCGGAGGAGGGGGGGTGGTTTGTATGGGTTGTGTGAAGAACTCTATGATGATGCCGCGTACCGTCTGGAGGACCCAGACGTCTTTGGTAATTAGCTCCCAGTTCTGTAAGAAAAAGGGCAGGCTGCCTGCTATTAAATTTGAAACATTTTGGTATGTAGGTGGACTCACCATTAGAGAAACGGCCGCGTCCTCGACCTCTGAAGCCTCTAGTTCTTCCTGCCCCTCGGTACAATGAGGGTCTTTGAGTCGTAGATGGGAAGAAACTTGGAGCTTGTGCGAACGATTTGGAACCTGACGTCCAAAAGCGGCTGGTGACTCGGTTCCGCTGCCGACCAGCCCTCCCAAAAACACCTCTTCCTGGCGGGGTGTGGAAAACCTGTTTGAGTGAGGTTTGGGCCTTGTTCAAGGTGGTGAATAGGTTTACATGCTTTTTAAGCTCTGTGATGAAAGCATCCCCAAACAACAGTCCTTGTGCTTTTGGCCCGAATTCCTAGTTCCTAGATCCAGAAGCTTGCTATCTATGCGGATCAGTGCCGACTTGCGTCTTTCGGTGCAAAATGCGGCGCTTGCGTTGCTCGGAAGGCACACTGATTGTTGAGCTCATTCACGTATGATGTGAGGGTCTAGTTGAGAGCCTTGGCTGAGTGCTAGATCCGCGAAGTAGAATATCTTAGCGTTGGGACCGAGTAAGTCCAGCACTTTGTCCTGTGCTGCCTTCATGCCTTTCTCCACTCCCTTTTGAGGGTCTCGACCCGAACGTGACATGAAGACCACTACCGTGTTGTCAAATTTGGGCGTAAGTGCCACTTTATCAGGTAGCAGTGGTCTGGGGCATTCGGCCCTGAGGCGTGCCTGTACCTCTTTCTCCAAAGGTTTGCGCAGTCAGTAGTGTATGAACCTCGTCAGATGTTCTGGTAGTTTCCATTAGGAGGACCGTGGGTGTCGGATGGTACGTGGGTCGAAGAGCGGGGTCCCTTTCTCGTCCAGAAACATTCCATCCCTGGTCTTTCTGGCGTTAGCGCCGCTGTTGCTTTCTCTGTCTCGGTCGTTGTCGAGAAAGGTCTCCTTGACGTATCTCGAGGAGGAGGGGGGTAGGTCCTGCCACTCTTCCTCCTCTGATGGCGAGCCATCCCCACGCCATTCGTCTACCACGTCCAAGGTATGTGGTACATAGGAATCCTCTTCGTCGGAGGAGTGAAGTGGTTGGGGTGCGGGTTACCGCTGCTCCGTTTAATGGGGGTTTTGCCTTTGGCTTTAGTGGAAGGGGGGCTCGAGCCCTTCCGTTGTCGCTTTGCCTTGGATAATTCGGAGTTCCATCAGTTCCAGGGGACTCGCGTCGCCCTGGCTTTGGGGTAGAGCCCTCAAGAGGGCCTTTTCCATGGAGGCCGCTACTGCGACATTAATCATGGCCTGAAAGTCCTGGCTGGTTTGAGTGCCTTCCATGACTCGTAATATTTTCCTCATCCTGTTGGGCGATAAGAAGAGTCAGTGGAGATATTGTAAAAGAGTCAGTACATATGGTGCCAGACTCCTGGTACAACTGGGGGTCACCCAGTTAGTAAATCGTATGGAACTGGTGTCTACATAGAGGACACCTGAACTGAGCAGTCTGGTATGTGTCAGTGATAGTGGTGGGTATGGGTTCACCACAGTTGTACACCAGAGCTGTATGCACGGTAGGTTAGCAATCAGCGATAGAACTCCTGTTGAGGCGTAGGCCCTCGTGCATGTGATCGGGGTTCACCCCGGGTGGTGTGCCGTGGTAAACCAGAGGACACCCACATTAATATAATGGTCTGTGCATGCATATCTGGGGGGTCACCCCAGGTGGTGTGCCATGAAAAAAATACCCAGAGGACACCCACATTAATTTGTACAGTCAGGTACAGTAATATAATATGACCCTGTGTAGGGTACAGTAATATGGTGTGACCTTGTGTAGGGTACAGTAATATAGTATGACCCTGTGTGGGTACAGTGATACAGTATGAGCCTTTGCAGGGTACAGTAATTCACTCAGTTTCCTTTGATGTATGCATGCTTTATATATATTCATCAAATGGCATGGTTGTGCAAGGCACTGTTTGATGTAGTACTTCCATATAAACAATGCCACATACGAAAAAATACAAAAAGGGTGTAAGTCCTTTTCCTTGAAAGAGTTAATTAAATTTAAATGCAGAGCATGGTGAACGGGTGACTCCCGATCCGCCGTGCGAGCAGGGAAGGCGGCCGGCGTGTGTCTCGCGAGCCGTGAGATCCAAGATGGCCACCGCCCGTGTGTGATAGTGCGCAACGGCTCGCGGTCGCGGGTAAGAGCGCGGCGAAAAAACAAGCACAGCGCTGACCCGGCCTCCCTCCACCCGTCCCCACACAGTCAAAAATTATAAACCAGACCAGTAGTGAATTTTTCAGAGTAGAAGCTTGTAAAAAAAAACAAAACAAAAAAACAACAAAATTAAAAGTTGAAAACAAAAAGCCAATATCAACAGCTTTTAACCCCTTCAGGACGGGTGACGGACGAGGTCCGTCACGCAGGGGAGACCCTTAACGACGGGTGACGGACCTCGTCCGTCACGCGGTAAAATTAACCCCGGGTCGCCGCTATCGCGGCGATCGCGGGGTTAATGGTGCTCCCGGTATGCCTCTGCATTAGAGGCATACCGGGAGCACCCGGTCAAGCTGCCCAGCACATGTGCTCGCTCTGACCACAAGTCGGAGCGAGCACATGTGCTCTGCATACTCACCTACCGGCTCCCTGCACTTCCGGGTTCTGTGTGAAGTGCAGGGAGCCGGATCAGTGCTGATCCTGCCCCCTGCTGTTAAAAAAAATAAAGTTTATTTAAAGTGTCCCCCCTTACCCATTTTAATAAAAAATTAACCCCTTCCCTGCCAATTGATCACTGACTACAGTGATCAATTGGCAGGGATTACATTTTACTATGATCTGATTTTTTTTTTTAACCCCTGAGGGTTAATTCTTTTTTTTTTTAACCCTCAGGGGTTAAATTAATTAAATTAATTAATTAAATTATTTTTAAATTATATATTTAGATAGCTGGGGTAGGTGGAAGTTAGTGGGGAATTGGGGGATTTGACGTTAGGCTAACTAGGGGTTAACGTTAAAAAAAAGTTTTAAAAGAAACTTTAAAAAGTAAAAAATTAAGCTTAAAAAAATGTTTTAATAACATTTAAGTAATAAAAACAAAAAAACACACTTTACCTAGTCCAAATAAAAATTAACCCCTTCCCTGCCAGTCGATCACTGCCTACAGCGATCAAATAGAGATCACAGTATTATACTGTGATCTAATTTTTTTTAACCCCTGAGGATTAACTTTTATTTATTTTTTTAACCCTCAGGGGTTCAATTTATTTAATTAATTAATTTAAATATTTTATAACTATATATTTTGCTAGCTGGGGTGGGTGGGAGTTATGGGAAAATGGGGAATTTACTGTTAGTGCTGCGTACTGCTAGTTAGGGGTTAACAGTAAAAAAAATAGCTTAGAAAAATGTTAAATCTGTAAAAAAGTTTTAAGAAAGTTTAGGAAAGTTTAAAAAAAATTTATAAGCAAAACAAAAGTTTAAAAACTAGTTTTTAAAAGTAAAAAAGTTATAAAAAGTAAAAAAATACATTTTAAAAACGCTCATTACCACTACACCTGGAACAAACTAGAGAAAAAATTATCCCACGCCAAGGTTCAAAATATGCCTTTTGAATTACCCCAGGGTGTATTCTTTAATAAATAGTATGTGTTTGTGGGGAAGTTTCAATAACCAACCGTCTAAACTATTCCAAATTGGAACATGGACACAGCGTAAAACTTCAAAGTTAGAAAAAACTGAATGGCTGCGTCTCAAATGCGCCCCTTCAACATCCACATATACCTGGCAAAGGTACATACGGGGGTATTGCTGTACTCAGCCGACATAGCTGAGCAACATATGAAGTATTATACAGTCATAGTACACATAAGGTTTGCAAAATATGCTGCGCAAACTCACTTTGTATGTCAAAAAGGCAGAAAAAATGCTTATTACCACTACACTTGGTACAAGCTAGCGGAAAAATGATCCCACGCTAAGGTTCAAAATATGCCTTTTGAAATACCCTGGGATGTCTTCTTTAAGAAATGGTATGGCTTTATGGGGAATTTGGATTATATAGCCTGGTAAAATACTCTAAAATGGGACATAGGCACAGCATAAAAATTCAAAGTTTGAAAAAAACTGGAATGGCTGTGTCCCAAATGTGCCCCTCCGATGTCCACACATACCTGGCAAAGGTACATACGGGGGTATTGCTGTACTCAGCCGACATAGCTGAGCAACATATGAAGTATTATACAGTCGTAGCACACATAAGGTTTGCAAAATATACTGTGCAAACTCACTTTGTATGTCAAAAAGGCAGAAAAAACGCTTATTACCACTACATCTGGTACAAGCTAGCGGAAAAATGATCCCACGCTAAGGTTCAAACTATACCTTTTGAAACACCCTGGGGTGTCTACTTTAAGAAATGGTAGGCCTTTGTGGGGTAGATTGAATTTAAAACCTGCGAAGATGCTTGGAAATTGCACATAGGCCCAGCGTCAAAATTCAAAGTTTGGTAAAAACGGATATGGCTTGGTCTCCTATATGGCACTGTAGCTTCACAAAATAGTGACAAAGACATTCATTGGGGTGTATTTTTACTCAAAAGACTTAGCTGAGCATAATTTGGGAGGTTTGAACTTAGTGGCACATATGAAATATACAAAACGCCCAGCAAAAATGCAATCCGTATGTAAAAAATGCACAAAATAATTTTTTACCACATACTTTGGCATATATTGGTGAAAAAATGGGGGTATGTTAAGGCACAATATGCACCTTATGAGATACCCTGGAGTGTCTACTTTTACAAATGGTAGGCCTTTGTGGGGGTTTTTTTGAACAGTCAAACTGTTATAATACCCCAAATGGAAGCTAAGGCTCATTAAATCCATCTCTCAAAATTCTACTGTGAATACTGTAAAGGACAGGTCTCCTATATGGCACTGTAGCTTCACGAAATAGTGCCAAAGACATTCATATGGGGTGTCATTTTACTCAGAAGACTTAGCTGAGCATAATTTGGGGGTTTGAACTTAGTGGCACATATGAAATATACAAAACGCCCAGCAAAAATGCAATCCGTATGTAAAAAATGCACAAAATTATTTTTTACCACATACTTTGGCATATATTGGTGAAAAAATGGGGGCATGTTAAGGCACAATATGCACCTTATAAGATACCCTGGAGTGTCTACTTTTACAAATGGTAGGCCTTTGTGGGGGTTTTTTGAACAGTCAAACTGTTATAATACCCCAAATGGAAACTAAGGCTCATTAAATTCATCTCTCAACATTCTACTGTGAATACTGAAAAGGACAGGTATCCTGTATGGCACTGTAACTTCACGAAATAGTGCAAAAGACATACAATGGGGGTGTCATTTTACTCAGCAGATGTAACTGAACACAAAATAAAACTTTGTACAGGAATAGCACACACCAACTTTACAAAATATACACGAGAATTTCTTTGTTATAAGTTTGTGTGCCAAAAACCAAAAAGAACACAATTTTACTCCAATATTTAGCAGAGGTTGGCGGTAATATGGCTACGTAGAAAGTGTCAAAACAACCTTAGGTAAATAGCCCGTGATGTCTACTTTATATAAATATATACTTTTGTGTGGCAATTTTGTTTTCTTTTATGGCTATTAAGCTTACAAGACAAACATACCAAATTCTAAAATCGCTCCACATTAAAATTTTATTTTACTCCTTGTGCTTTGTGACCTGTAACTACCAAAAAAAACTTAAAATCCCAGACACATTATATATTCTGTAAATCAGAACAAATAAATAAATTTATTTTTAATTACTTTCCTTAACCTGCACTAATTATGCACACATTATTATTGCAAAAACTGTAAAAAAAACAATATTTTTCTTTTTTTTTGCATTTTTCTGTATTTTTTTTATAATAAGTAAGCATTTATATATATATATGTTATATCAAATTAAAGCCCTTTCTGTCCTTTAAAAAACAGTATATAATATGTGTCGGTGCAATAAATGAGAGAGATGCAAATTGCAGTTGAACGCAAACAGCAAGAAAATGCAAAAATTGCTTGTGTCATTAAGCGTAAGTCAAGCTTCTGAAGCTGTGTCCTTAATGGGTTAAATCATTTGAGAAAGAAAAACACACCAGTGAAAAAAGTCAGGTAATTGCTTCAGAGTTGTCTACTTATGGGAGCAATAAATAGCCCAACCTTTGCTCCTGCAACCAGCAAGACCTACTAAGCTGTGCTTCTGCAATCCGCAAGATCTACTAAGCTGTGCATATGCAATCAGCACATATACTAAGGTTAAACACTGCCACCAAACTTAAAAAAAAAAAAACATTCCCTATCTAAATTAGAAAGAATACCTGGCAATAGAAAAACTTTTGTAGAATTGTCCCATGTGTAAATACATAGGTGTGCACTCACAAAAACATTAACTCTGTTGAACATTACCATGCTCCATTTTGGAAATCAGGTCTCCTTCTCTCCTGGGAGAGGCACTCAGACAGGTTCAGTAACACCTGCAGTCCATCTGAAGTGGTTAATCGTGTTAATTGCTTATCCTGAAACACCTGTGGGAGAAGAAATCTAATGCAAAGACAGAATGTTTTTCTTAACTACTTTATTTATAAAAAACTGAAATAGAAAATCCACAGTATGTAATCATAACTTATCCAGTACATTTGTTTTTGGTAGAATTGGGCTATATTATATTCCAGCACAAAACACAGACCTTAGATCAGTTGCATATATTAAATACACTAAGGCTGTGTAGAAATTGGGGTTATATAACAATAGCAACTTGCATAAAGAACATACTAATCACATATATTGTGATTTTTTTCTTAACAGTGCCTTATACACAGGGATATCAGTCACATACTGATTCTGTTGAAACAGTAAAATCATACATAGCCTACATCTGCTACATACAGTGACACTACGCCTGCACACCAGCACATATATTAAGATTATATGACAATATAGTGGATCCATATACTTTGGCTGTGTCCTCATAGTAATTCATACATAGAGCATATAGTGCATACATATACTGAGGCGGTGTCCTCATAGAAACTCTTACATAGAGTATATACTGGACACACACACCCTGAGACTGAGTCTTCAGACCAATTCATACATAGAGCATATAGTGGAAACATACTAATGCTGTACCACAAACCAGTTCATGTACAGATACTGAGGACCAGTGGTCTCATATGCGGTATATTTTCTTCCACTCTCTGGAAAAGTATGCATATTTGCTTTAATGCACAGATAACATGAATCAATGCCACATGTATTGATAGAAACAAGTGTCTGTGTGGCCATAGAGTTAGGTTTTAAAACCTGTCATATACATGTGTGTACTTTAATCAGTCATCCAGGAAAGTTCTCTTACCTTGGGTATTTCTCTGTCTTCAGAGCAGACTTTATAGAGCCAGGATATCCATTATTAGCACTCTTTTGCACAATGCCTCCTTGCATTATTAGCACTCTTTTGCACAATGCATCCTTTCATGTATAAACTTACCTAAATGCTCACCACACAAACCTCCTAAATGTGACCTATTTGTTAGAAGGAAGCCTAATGTAAGCAGCTGGGAGGGACTTAAAGAACAAAGACCTAGGTGCCTATATTAGTTTTAATCTAAATTACTAATGCACTTACCTGAAAGCTGCAGGCCTGTGTTTCACCGGCAGAATGGGGATTTGAACAACTGACAGCCTAAACAGTTTAAACTATAGGCTTCCATCTGTACCCCATATGCCGTTCGTCATCAGCAGTGGGAGAAGGTTTAAACCAAACCCCAGACAAGGTGGAATACATAGACAAGGCATATCCAGGTAGTCGCCTAATCGAAGTGCTATTTACTGGGTCTTCAGGGATAAAAGCTTAGACTCGGCTGGGCATCATGTATGCAGTGGACGAGAGAGAGATAGGTCAGATCCCTGGTTGCTTAAGGAGGTACCCAGGCTGGCAACTCTTACAGATGTGCTTATTGCAGGGTTTTCAGGTATAAGAGGCTGAACCCGGGCCTGGCTTCATGTAGGCAGTATATCACATTCATCCCATGAGGGTTTACACAGGCTGGCGAGTCATAGATATGCTGTTGCTGTTTTCAGGGATAAGAGGCTGAACCCTGGCATGCAGTGGACCATTTTCATCCCCTGAGGGAGAGGTTGGGTTCGCCCCCCGGTCACTAAAGAGTGTACCTAGGCTAGCCACTTTTACAGTAGTGTGTTGCTGGGTCTTTAGGGCTTAGAGGCTGAACTCTGGAAGGGATACAAAAATATTACCTGGTGAGCATAAAAGAAAAATCTAGGCCTGCATAAGCAGACTCCTTCCAAACTGCTGTGAAGGAGAGGAAAAAAGACTGCCTGATGGGAAGGGGAGGATATATTTATACCAGTTTCAGAGTTCTATTTCCTGTCCTTTCTACTCTGAAGGGAGGAGCTAACCCATGAGTAAATGCTGCCATGATTGATCAGGAAATGTATTTGTCATCTGTGTAGTCTGTATACCACAGAATTACTATAAACTTTTTTGTCTTCCTCCTCACTGCTATGTTTAATTTTCATATGCACATTAAGGTTTTTGATAAAACAATGTATAAGTGGTATTTTTGTTAAGTGTGTAGAGCACAGCAGTTCTTTTATTTTGCTTTAAATTATATAGTAGACCTGTGCAATTCGTTTCAGTCCAAATTTATATTCAGATGAAATTCGGACATTCGGATGCTTCCAAATGTCTGAGTTTTGGAAGTGTCGAGGTGCCGAATTTCGGAAGTGCCGAACCGAATTGCCGAAGTCCCGAATTGCTGAAGTCCCAAATTTTGGACGTGCCGAACCGAAGTCCCGAATTGCCAAAGTCCCAATTTTTTTACCCATGCACATCCCTTTTATATAGTGTCAAATATTTTAGATGCACAACTAGCACACATTTACTTCAAGGAAGACAATTTGAAGACTGATAAAGCTTTGGATATTTATATCCACTCTCCCTCATTTAATTAATACATCTGGTGTTATGTGTTACTAAACCCCCTAAGGATGGTGGGCGTTCTATGCCGTCCTTGTTGAACCGGCTCTAAATGCCACGGGTGGCACAGAACACCCAAGCCATCCTATGTACTTAGCTGGTCGCCGGCAATCCCATGCCAGCGATCGCGGTGTGGGAACTCACCTGGCAGCCCAGGAAGTCCCCCTCCTTCCTCTCCGGCCCCCCTGGGCCATGTGATCACGAGGTCCTTGCCGTCCATGTCAATGCCAGCAGGAGGAGTGCCTGTAATGACAGGCACTCCCCCTGCTGCCTGAAAATAGTAAAAAAAAAGTTAAAGTTACAGTTTAAAATAAAATATATACTTAGATCATATATATATATATATATGTGTATTATATATATAATCTAAGTATATATACATACATACACTAAATGTATTTTAATATTAGTATATATATATATATAATTACAAATATATATTAACCCCTTAAGGACGGAGCCAAATGTACACGTTGTGAACGAAACAAAATGTAAACAAAACCTGGCATTTGCGCTACATGTCTGTCCAACCGTAATTCACCTATTTCATAGTAAATGCACCCACCCTTATTATATATCATTTTATTCGGGGGAAACAGGGCTTTCATTTAATATCAAATATTTAGATGTGAAACATAATTTAATATGAAAAAAATGGGAGAAAATAAGATTTTTTTAATAATTTTTTTGTTCTACATGACATTTTAACTGTCAATGTTATAATACTGTTTGCTTTTACTGCAATAAAATACACATATTTTTATTCAGCAAAGTCTCACGTGTAAAACAGTACCCCCTATGTACAGGTTTTATGGCGTTTTGGGAAGTTACAGGGTCAAATATAGCACGTTACATTTGAAATTGAAATTCGCCAGCTGGGTTACGTTGCCTTTGGGACTTTATAGTAGCCAGGAATGAAATTTACACCCATAATGGCATACCATTTGCAATAGTAGACAACCCAAGGTATTGCAAATGGGGTATGTCCAGTCTTTTTTAGTAGCCATTTGGTCACAAACACTGGCCAAAGTTAGCGTTAGTATTTGTTTGTGTGTGAAAAATGCAAAAAACGCCAATTTTGGCCAGTGTTTGTGACTAAGTGGCTACTAAAAAAGACTGGACATACCCCGTTTGCAATACCTTGGGTTGTCTACTATTGCAAATGGTATGCCATCATAGGGGTAATTTTCATTCTCGGGCTACCATAGGGTCTCAAAGGCACCGTAACCAATCTGGCGAATTTTAATGTGAAAAAAATGAAACGCAAGCCTTATATTTGACGCTGTAACTTTTGAAAACACCATAAAACCTGTACATGAGGGGTACTGTTGTACTCGGGAGACTTCGCTGAACACAAATATTTGTGTTTCAAAACAGTAAAAAGTATCACAGCAATAATATCGTCCGTGTAAGTGCTGTTTGTGCATGAAAAATGCAAAAAACGTCACTTTTACTGGCGATATCATCGTTGTAATACATTTTACTGTTTTGAAACACTAATATTTGTGTTCAGCGAAGTCTCCCGAGTAGAACAGTACCCCCCATGTACAGGTTTTATGGTGTCTTGGAAAGTTATAAGGTTAAATATAGTGCTAACAAATTAAATTCCCTTTACTTTCGGCATGGGTTGTCAGGCAAGTCCCGCTAATTGTAATTAATTAAGATACCTAATTATGTAAAAATATTACATAAATATATATGTAGAATTAATATATGTATATATATACGTATGTGAATATATATGTGTATATATATATAATTTTTAAAAAATATTTTTATTTATATATAGGTATATATATATAGTGATATATACGTATATATTTATGTATGTAGATATATATATTATTTTGTTCTACGTGTATTTTGATATAAATATATATATATATTAATATCACAATACAGTTATAATGAAATAACACACATCTATATATTTTTTAATTAATTTTTTTAAATTATTTTTTAAATTTTATTTTTTAACGTATTTACATATTGAATTTTTTTATATTATATATAAATATATATATATAACAATAATTATATATATATTTAACCAGTATCAGTCTACGTGTAATTTGATATTAATATATATATATATATATAATTATATATATATTAATAGTAAAATACACCTAGACAGTGTATGTGTGTGTATGTATATGTGTGTATATATACTTAGATCATATGTATATAATATATATATATATATATGATCTAAGTATATCTTTTTTTTTTTTACACTAATACATTTTATTTTCATTTTATTTCCAGCCAGCAGGGGGACCACCTGTCATTACAGGCAGTCCCCCTGCTGGCAATACAGAAGTCAGCTATCCCCGGCCATGTGATTGTGGGGTCCTCGCTAGGGCCCCACTCTCACATGGCCGGGGGTCACCGGAGGAGAAGGATCTGCCGCGGGGGGGCTCCCCGGGTAAGTGAACAAAAACCGGAGGGCGTACAATTACGCCCGGCGGTGTTTAGAGCCGCCTAAAATAGGGCGTAATTGTACGTCCTCCGGTCTAAAGGGGTTAATATCAAAATACATGTACAATGATATTGATTAAATATATATATAATATAAAATAAATAAATATGTAAATACATAAAAAATATATATATTAATATCAAAATGCATGTAGAACAAAATAATATATATATCTATATACATAAGTATATACGTATACCTATATATAAATAAAAATAATTTAAAATAATTATATATATATATAAATATATATATATTTATATATATACACACACATATATATATAATAATTCTACGTATATATTTATGTAATAATTTTACATAATTAGGTCATTTTATTAATTATAAGTCCAGGGAATTTAATTTGCTAGTACTATATTTAACCCTGTAACTTTCCAAGACACCATAAAACCTGTACATGGGGGGTACTGTTTTACTCAGAAGACTTCACAAATATTAGTGTTTAAAAACAGTAAAATGTATTACAATGACTATACTGTCAGTGAAAGTGACATTGTTTGCATTTTTCACACACAAATGGCACTTACACAGATGATATTGTTGTGATACATTTTATTGTTTTGAAACACTAATATTTGTGTTCAGCGAAGTCTCCCGAGTATAACAGTACCCCTCATGTACAGGTTTTATGGAGTTTTCAGAAGTTACATAGTCAAATAAAAAGCTTGCGTTTCAGTTTTTTCACAGGAATGAAAATTACCCCCATGGTGGCATACCAATTGCAATAGTAGACAACCCAAGGTATTGCAAATCGTCATCAGCAGTGGGAGAAGGTTTAAACCAAACCCCAGACAAGGTGGAATACATAGACAAGGCATATCCAGGTAGTCGCCTAATCGAAGTGCTATTTACTGGGTCTTCAGGGATAAAAGCTTAGACTCGGCTGGGCATCATGTATGCAGTGGACGAGAGAGAGATAGGTCAGATCCCTGGTTGCTTAAGGAGGTACCCAGGCTGGCAACTCTTACAGATGTGCTTATTGCAGGATTTTCAGGGATAAGAGGCTGAACCCGGGCCTGGCTTCATGTAAGCAGTATATCACATTCATCCCATGAGGGTTTACACAGGCTGGCGAGTCATAGATATGCTGTTGCTGTTTTCAGGGATAAGAGGCTGAACCCTGGCATGCAGTGGACCATTTTCATCCGCTGAGGGAGAGGTTGGGTTCGCCCCCCGGTCACTAAAGAGTGTACCTAGGCTAGCAACTTTTACAGTAGTGTGTTGCTGGGTCTTTAGGGCTTAGAGACTGAACTCTGGAAGGGATACAAAAATATTACCTGGTGAGCATAAAAGAAAAATCTAGGCCTGCATAAGCAGACTCCTTCCAGTCTTTTTTAGTAGCCACTTAGTCACAAACACTGGCCAAAATTGGCATTCAAATTAGTTTTTTGCATTTTTCACACACAAACAAATATTAACACTAACTTTGGCCAGTGTTTGTGACTACTAAAAAAAGACTGGACATACCCCATTTGCAATACCTTGGGTTGTCTACTATTGCAAATGGTATGCCATCACGGGGGTAATTCTCATTCCTGGGCTACCATACGATCTCAAAGGCAACGTAACCAATCTGGCGAATTTCAATGTGAAAAAACTGAAAAAATGTACATGCTATATTTGACCCTGTAACTTCCCAAAACACCATAAAACCTGTACATAGGGGGTACCGTTTTACACGTGAGACATTGCTGAATACAAATATGTGTATTTTATTGCAGTAAAAGCAAACAGTATTATGACATTCACAGTTAAGATGTCACGTAGAACTAAAAATGTTTTTAAAATTCTTATTTTCTCCCATTTTTTTTATATTTTATTCATATTGAATTATGTTTCATACCTAAATATTTGATGTTAAATGAAAGCCCAGTTTCCCCTGATTAAAATGATATATAATAAGTGTGGGTGCACATAATATGAAAGAAGCAAATTACGCCTGAACAGACATATAGCGCAAATTCAAGTTTTTGATTCTGTTTTGTTTTGATCACAACGTGTACATTTGGTAAGTGCCATCATGACACAATTTTTTCCCAGTTGGGAGTTTGTTTATCTAATTGTATAAGGTTTAGGCTCTTGTGACTGGATAGGCACTTATTGCATCCAGATATTCCTTTGTAACATAAGAGTCCAGTTTCCCCCCCCCCCTTTTTTTTGTTTTGATGTGCATAACTTAATCTCTTCTATTAAGATTCAGTCCACTTGTCTGTTAAAATGAACCAAATCTTCATACAACATGGGTGATTTGGCTATTTAAAAACAGCCAGATTGCTACAGAATTGCAACTAAATTGATTTAATTGTGTTGTTCCAGTTTCCCTGACATAAGGGCATTGCACCTTAAATTCACAGCGGTTTGTTCACTAAATAGTGAATTGTACTGAAATAAAAAGTAAACTGCAAAATTGAGAATACATTCCTCCTACCTATCCCATAACTCTCTAAAGGTACCAAAACCCCAAACCTGTTATTACATTAGTAGCATTTTGTTTTGTAACAGGCAAATTAATTTCATTTGCAATTTGTTTTCAATTCAATTAACCAATCTTTAAAATTATATGGTTCCATTCTGCTCAGTTCGGTTAGAATTTGGCTGCTAGTGAATGTGGAGAACCACAGAGATTTTATAGCAACTGTTTGCATCACTTGTTGAATGTAGAAATAGAGCTGATAACCCTTTTATTGAGAAGCAAAGGGGAATATAACATTACTGTGGGTGGCATAGAGCAGTGACAGACCACCTTTAGTATTCCAGATGTTGTGGACTACATCTCCCTAATGCTCATACAGCCATAATACCAGAAAAGCATAAGGAGAAATGTATTCCACAATATCTGGAATGCCAAAGTTTGTATACCCCTGGCATACAGTGGAGAAAAAAAAACTAGAAAGGTAAAGGGTCTTTGGCTTACTAGAACATATTTTAAGAGTTGGACATTCATGAAAGTGCACAGCGGAAGTTACATTCTTGTTAAAATCTAATATAATTTTTGTTTTTAATTAATTTCATGTTTACTTCAACTTCTTTGCTTGCTCTCTATGTTCGCTTACTTGTTGGTTGTGTAATAAACATTGTTATAAAATAACATTCTACAATTTTTAGTATACATTTTTTAATCCCTAAATGTGACTGTTTTTCACCACAATTCTGTGTTGAATCAAATGGAGCTTTACTGTTAAACACAATTTATTTGCATAAAAGTTAATCAAGTTTATTATATGTGTTTATTTTATTCTTAACAGGGAATATTTCCCAAAGCATTCATCCATATCAAGGAAGTTACAATTCAAAAGAAAAGGTATTGTTTATATACTTTGCAGTATTATATGCCAATTGCTGCAGATAGAACACATTCCTCTATGGTTACTGTTTAATTGTCAAAGGGTTTATCAGGACAAGGATTTGTATGGGTAATTCATGTATGTAATATGAAAGAAAATATTGTGGTTCACGAACACCCTAATAGATAGCTGCCCTTAGTCAAACATATTTATTTTTTAAATTATTTAAATGTTAATATTGTATACATAATCCCTACTATCGCTGTCTAATTTCAATGTCTATTTTTCTTTTAAAAGTAACCCACCGGGCACCATTACAACTTAATTGGGATAAAGTTGTTATGGTGCAAGTAGGTTTCTGCCCCTCTTACCTTAGTCAAATATTATTTTTATGCAGATTAAAGTAAAATAAAACATTTGAAAGAATCAGTGTGTGGTTTGAATAAACGTAAATGTTTTACTTTGGTTTAAAAAATTCATCCTTTATTTTGGAATTTATACTTTTGAATGCAGAAGAATGCAGTGAAAGAATACATTATTAAAATGGTACAGTCTACCCTGAATAAAAAGAAATGTATTATTACTTTTGTAGGTGAATATCTTATAAATTAAACATGGGCATTACAATATGTAAAAAGCATACAGATTTCATATGATGCAGCCTACAGAATACCATTGTGTTCTTATTAAACTAACTAAAACATTACTATTTTACTACATTTAAGAAATACAGAGAATATAGTGCCTGCTGAAATCCCATTGGTGCAAGAACTTACAACTACATTACGGGAATGGGGCAATATTTGGAAACAACTGTATACGGTAAGAAGCATTTATAATATTGGGATAATTTCAGAGATGGCTAGTTGCAGCTTTTCACATTGCCCATAAATATTGCTTATCAGAGACTACACTATAGGCATAAAGAAGACATGCGTATTCAATTAGAGTGTAATGATACACGCCAAGTAAGGCACTAAACGGTAAGGTGTCTAGAATTTAAAGCTAATTCAAAGTGAAGTTACATATCTGTCATATTCCAAAGAAACATCCTATATCAAACTATACTTTTTGTTGACATCAAATCTGAACTTTAGGGAGCAGAGTTCCTATTAACCTCCTGATTTTTTTTGCTGTGTCAGGTTTATTCAAAGGGAATTATCAAGTGATATTTTTCAATTTGGTTCTACTGGGATACAGATTGAAATTGTTTTGAATTCCTGACAATTTACACTTCAGTGTATAACACACACTTATAACTGAAAGTAAATGCTTTGACCTGTTTTGCAAAGCACATAGAATCATGACAAGTTCAAAACTAACTTGGAAATTCATACCAAAAAATTTGATGTATAAATCTCTGGTCCAGTTGGGTTGGGATTTTTTTTTGTCTTTTTATAGTGTTTGGTGAAAAGACGGTCTGTGTGAGTGCATTTGTGATTATGTGTCTTTTGTTTCTTTTTACTGTATGCTCTTTACTTCTGTCTTTGGCTTTACCTGTTTGAATGCATTTGCCTAACTCTTTTGTTTGCAGGTATGCAGAAAACGTAATAAAACCAGTCTGTCTCTATCTTGTTGTGTGTCTAACTTTATACAGAAATCTCTGTTGGTCTTTCCATCAAAAGAGTGAGATGACAAGACAGAGAACCCACATGGTTACAGCTGTTTGTTCCAGAAGTGCAAATGGCAATTTCTCATTAAAGTAACAGAATCGGCTGCAAATGATGATCATTTCTCTCTTGTGACACCAAAAGGGTTCATTGCAACAATAGCATGCACGCACATTCAGGATATTCTACCCCAGACTGTTTTCTTTTTTTCCTTTACCACTGCTGGAGACTACTGTAGTTTTCAACTTACGCATGTTTTCTTCTAGCAACATGCAAACTTTCCTCTGATGCCAGTTAAAAACATAACTCTAAAAGTGTCAATCTTAGATGTCAGGCCCTGCCATACCAGCAAATTTAAAAGATCTTTCTTTATGGCTTTAGAGCAGACATCCTTTTTTCAGATATATTGATAGTTACATAGCCGAAAAGAGACTTGCGTCCATCAAGTTCAGCCTTCCTCAAATATGTTTTTGCTGTTGATTAAAAAGAAGGCAAAAAACCCAGTCTGAAGCGCTTCCAATTTTACAACAAACTAGGAAACATTCCTTCTTGACCCCAAAATAGCAGTCAGATGTCCCCTTGGATCAAGCAGCTATTACCCCACTAATTAGAAATTATATCCCAGTATGTTATGTTCTTGCAAGTATTTATCCAATTGCAGTTTAAATATCTGTATAGACTCTGACAAAACCACCTCTTCAAGCAAAGAATTCCATATCCTTATTGCTCTTACTGTAAAAAAACCTTTTTCTTTGCCTTAGATGAAATCTGCTTTCTTCCAGCCTAACTGTGTGACCTCGTGTCCTATGTATAGCCCTGATTATGAATAGATTTCCAGATAACGGTTTGTACTGGCCCCGAATATATTTGTATAATGTTATCATGTCCCCTCTCAGGTGCAGTTTTTCCAAACTAAAGAGATTTAAATTTTTTAACCTTTTAACAAAAATTTTAGTTTACTTTAACTTTTTGCTTTACTTTACTTTTCCTAGTGCCATGATATCGTTCTTTAGAACAGGTGCCCAAAATTGCACAGCATATTCAAGGTGTGGTCTTACCAGCGATTTATAAAGAGGCAAAATTATATTTTCATCTTGAGAATTTATGCCCCTGTTTATACATGACAAAACCTTACTGCCTGAGCAACGGCAGATTGACATTGCATATTGCTGCCTAATTTGTTGTCTATAACAATTCCCAAATCCTTCTCGTGTGTGGATATCCCTAGTTCACTACCATTTAGGGTGTAAATTGCTTGTGCATTCTTAACCCCGAAGTGCATAACTTTGCATTTCTCTATGTTAAATTGTATTTGCCATTTTATCCAAATCCCTCTGCAGCAAGGCAATATCCTGCTCACATTTTATTACTTTACAAAGTTTTGTGTCATCTGCAAACACTGATACATGGCTTTCAATGCCCATTTCAAGATCATTTATAAATATGTTAAATAGAAGCGGTCCCAAAACAGAACCCTGAGGGACACCACTTACCACTTTTGTCTAGCTTGAAAATTTACCATTAATGACAACTCATTGTACTCTATCCTTAAGCCAATGTTCTACCAAGAACAAGAATATTCATCTAGACCAATTTTTTTTTGTTTGAAGACTAACCTATTGTGAGGAACCGTATCAAATGCCTTGGAAAAATTCAAGTAGATCACATCCACTGCAACACCCTGATCTATACTGCTACTTACTACTTCGAAGAGTGCAATTAGGTTAGTTTGACAGTGTTTCATAAAACCATGCTGATTATTGCTAATACCACAGTTCTTCCCAATGAATCCCTGAATATTATCCCTTAATAGCCTTTCAAATAATTTCCCAGTCACATAAATTAAGCTCAGAGATCTATAATTTCCAGGCAAGGATTTTGAACCCTTTTTAAATATAGGAAAAACATCTGCCTTCCTCCAATCCTCCGGTACAATACCTGAAACGAAAGAATCTTGAAAAATTAAATACAGAGGTTCACTTATTTCCCCACTTAGCTCCTTAAGTACTTGTGGGTGGATACCATCAGGCCCCGGAGCGTTATTTACATTAATTTTCTTTAATAGCTGCATCACCTTGTCTTGAGTTATCCAATCACAAGTTATCTGCAAGTTTGTTGCAGCAATCATTTGCTTATCTCTTGCCATAGGATCCTTATTAATATATACTGAAGAAAAATAGTTATTTAAAATTTCTGCCTTTTCCTGGTTTCATTAACTAACAGACTCATCTCTGTTTTCAGAGTACCTACACTTTCATTTTTTGTTTTTTTTAGAATTGATGTACTTGAAAACATTTTTGGGGTTGGTTTTGCATTCTTTGGCTATCAATTTCTCATTTTCTAATTTAGCCATTTTAATTGCCTTTTTGCAAGTGTTATTGGCTTCCTTATATCTTATATAGGATGCCTCTGATTTGTCCGATTTCTTATTTTTAATCTCTTGTTTTACTTCTCTACTAAGCCACGTTGGTTTTAATTTGTTTCTTTTATATTTATTACCCAATGGTACATACTGTGAAATGTACCTTTCTAATATTTGTTTGAATAGTTTCCATTTTACTTCAGTGTTTTTAGCACTAAGGAGTTTATGCCAGTTGATATGTTGTAGAGCTGCCCTAATCTTATTAAAATTGGCTTTTTAAAAATTATATGTTTTAATATACCCCACATGCTTTTGTTTTTTTGAGTTTATTTCAAAAGTTACTATATTGTGATCACTATTTACCAAATGCTCGCCTACTTGAATGTTGGTTAATGTTGGTTAAACGATCAACATTGTTTGTTATAACGAGATCCAGACAAGCATCCTTTCTAGTTGGTGCTTGTACCAGTTGTGACATAAAGGTGTCATTTAACACATTCAAAAACCAGATTCCCCTTGCTGAAGTACTAGTTCCTCTATCCCAATTTATGTCCGGGTAATTAAAATCTCCAATAATTAACATGTTAACCCGATTTGCAACTTTCTCAATTTGCTCTAACAGCTGTTCTTCCTCATTAATATTTACATATGGTGGTTTATAACATATCCCAACCAATAATTTATTTCCCTTTGTTTGCCCCAGGCATATATCTACCCATAAAGCTTCCACATTTTCCTCGTCACACTCCACATGCCTAAGATTTGACTTTAACTCATGGCTGACATACAAACATACCCCACCACCCTTCTTGTTTTTCCTATCCTTCCTAAATAACGTGTACCCATTTAAGTTAACTGCCCAGTCATGTGTCTCATCCCACCATGTTTCTGTTATGCCTATTCTATCATATTGTTTAGTGTATGCTATTGCCTCTAGTTCCCCCATTTTGTTATGTAGGCTCCTTGCATTAGTAAGCATACATTTACTATTACCATGAGTCATTTGTACTTTTTGTGAATTATCAATATTACATACCTCCTCTGTTCTGAGCTTTCCCCTCCCCCCATCTCCACTCCCTTTGTTCTGAGCTAAAGCCTATCTCCCTTCTATCCTATCTCCATTTTCTAGATTGCTTTGACCCTCCCCCTACTAATAGTTTAAAATCTCCTCCAACCTTCTAGCCATCCAATCCCCCAGCACAGCAGACCCTCTCCCGTTTAGGTGCAATCCATCACGACTATACAGGTTGTACCCAAGCGCAAAATCATCCCAATCATCCCAATCACCCTCTTTCCTGCACCAAGACTTCAGCCATGCATTGACCTCTCTAATCTCCCACTGCCTTTCTGCTGTAGCGCGCGGCACAGGTAATATTTCTGAAAATATTACCTTGGAGGTCCTTTGCTTTAGCTTACTTCCTAGATCCCTGAACTCATTCTTTAGGACCTTCCATTTTCCTCTGACTTTGTCATTGGTACCAATATGGACCATGACAACTGGGTCATCCCCAGGGCCTCCCAATAATCCCTCCTCTCTGTCGGCAACATGCCGGACCCGAGCACCCGGGAGACAGCAAACTGTCCGGTTGAGTCGATCAGTTAAATATGTTCTCTTTAAAATGCTCACAAACATGAGATAAATGTTTATAACACATACATAAAATGATAAAATATATCATATAAAAAAGAATCCAGACAACCAACATTTCACCAAATAAACTTCTCCTTGTCTGATGTCTCTTTCTGCTGATCATGTCAGCAACTACCTGCCCTATGTTTCTGCCTGTAAGACTTCACAATTCCTAAAACTCAACCTCTCCAAGCCCGATTCCCATTGTCTTACCTCTCTCTAGTGGTACATCTGTGCCTGTTTCTCTTAAGGTCAACAAAGCTACCATAACCTCTTCCATACAGGCACATTGCCTTAATTTGCTCTTTGACTATGACCTTTCTTTCACCACTTACATAAAATCTATTACTAAATCATGTCTCTTTCACCTTAAAACATTTCTTGCATCCTTTTCTCACTAAGGGCACAACTTAGGTGCTTGTCCATGCTCTCGTTGTGTCCCACCTTGATTATTGTAACCCTCTACTTACCTGCTTGAGAAGTGCCCTTATTGCCACGCTACAGTCCATAATGAATGCCTTTGTCAACCTCATCTACCTTATGTCAAGAACCTCTCAAACCTCATCCCTCTATCAGTCTCAACTCTGGTTTCCTGTTTCATGTAGAATTGGGTTTTTCATGCTTACCTATAAAAGCTCTGCATAACCGTGCCCTTGTTTACATCTCTTTCCTAATTAGCAGATATGTTTCAAATTGGCCTTTCGCCCCACCATTTACCAGTTACTGTTTGGTTCTTGCATCTGTACCCTGGACCTTTTCAGAGTTGCCCTCTCCATATGGAGTGTCTTCCCTTAGCACAATTGACTTTCCCAGTCTCTGCATTCTTTTAATAAATCCCTGAAAACATACTTCTATAGAGAAGTCTGACAGCTTACCCCTTAACTCCTCATCCTTTCCACCCCTTTTCTGCTATCTTCCATCTACTGTGTTGTTTCCTCCCAAAAACCCCTACCGTCCCTAACGTCCCTTCTGTATATTTGTTCCTCATCCCTTTAGATTTTGAGCCTTTGAGGGCAGGATTCTTTTTATCTGCTGTTCCCATATGTTAATCATGTCTTGTTAGAATTAAATGTTTGACTTGTTTGCATATTGTACAGTGCTGTGGAATATGTTGGCCCTATATAAATAAATGTAATTGTTGTATTGATTGACCTTTAACCACTGATCTACCAAAGATTTTCCATAACTACTCCTTGCTGTGTCTCCTATCAGTGACATGGGGAATATTGGACAACTCTGCAAGATATGATTAACCAGTCTCAAGCACGGATCCTGGAACTGTTTTTTTTTTTTTTCTCTGTAACTGGGTTTCAGAAAAGCTCAGCTGTATACTTCCAACATATCTGTGTTACAATATATTCTCTTTGTCCCACTCCGTTCTTGTTTAAGCACTGCAACTCCTGTATATGTCCACATGAATTGTCAAATGAGTGTAGGCCCCAGAGAGTTTCTTCTGAGTATAACAGGTGACAGCTTCACACAGATGTTATTAATAAAAACTAAGGTGATAACGCACAGATGGTAGAAGTATTTCACAGCAGCAACAAATCTGCTAATATAAACATAAAAGCGATATAGCGCAGACTGCATAAAAGTGGTATCTGTGTAAGTAAAAACAGGAGGACACTCACATATTCAAGAGCCCTTCAGGTCGGCTCTGAACTCAGTAGATATAATATCCCCACTCAGACTGATGTTGTGAAGAACCAAGGAAGTTCAGCAACCAATAAAAAGTAAATTACTTTATTATACATAAAATAAAAACTCAACAAGATAAGGGGATAAGGCTAGGGGCACAACTCGTTTCGACCTTTAGTTTTCTTCCTCTGGTGCATGATCTACTAGATTCAAAACAATCTGTTATATACCAAACTTAATAATGCTAATTGAAACAGGTGGGGTAATTGGGATGCCCAAATAAGGCATTTCTGGATTATGACATCATCAAATCAGGTCATAGTTCTTACCCAATCCCATCTTCCTACAAGAAAGTAACCCACCCACAATAGTTCTTGCCCAACTTCCTCCTTTTGTTTCTTCAATTGCTCCAGATTCTTCATAATGGTGATCTGTGTACTTCCGATTTCGGGTGTGTCAGACGTCGTCGCGTTTGCGTGATGACGTCATGCGTTCGTGTCCGCAACCCGAAAGTTGGGCTGTCTGTCCAGTTTAATCCTCAGTCTCCATATACATTATGAGCGAAGTTGTGGGCAAGATTAGAGGTGAAAGACATCTCTAAATAAAATAACTAGGATAGGGGGAGGGAAAGGAATGAAACAAACCAAGAGTGGAAAAGTAGAATATCTATTAGTATAACATATATACATTATTTATAATTACGGGATAAACCTTATTACAATTATGATATTTTAATAAAACTATTACAATTAGTATATGTTAATATGGAGAACTGCAGAATTCAAGTTATTCATAAAAAAGATAACTAAACATACTAATAAACTTAAATAGGACAGATATTATTTCATAGTAAGATGCAAATATCAAAGTCAATATTTAAACCTTTTGGGGACAGCGTTTGCAGTTCAAAAATCCATTTTAACTCTTGTTTATCCAAACGGCAACCACTGTCCCCACCTCTCCAGTGATTGGTTACTCTTTCAATTCCCATAAACTCCAGTCCGCTTGGATCAGACTGGTAGAGGTCCAAAAAATGCTTTGATACGCTATGGTTAATAAAACCTTTTTTCATATTTCTTATATGTTCATTTATGCATATTTTTAGAGGTCTACATGTTCTGCCAACATATTGTTGGCCACATGGGCATTTTAATAAATATATTAAAAAAATGTTTTGCAAGTAATGAAGGTTTTGATTTTAAAAACTTTGTCAGTAACCGTAGCTGTAAAATCCTCATTTTTCTTTTTAAATTTTTTTGTATTCTTGCAAGCATTGCAACAACCACAGAGAAAAAATCAGTTTGGAATTTGGACCATTTCTCTAAAAAGTTTTTGCTGTGTCCTTATCTACATAACTTGAAGTTAAAATGCGTTTAAGATTTTTCGCTGCTCTAAAATTGAATTGAATTTAGGTGTAGGTCCTGTAAAATTATCTAATTCGTGATCTAGTTTTAAAATATGCCAGTTGTGGTTAATAATCTTTTTTTGAACTGCAAATGCTGTCCCCAAAAGGTTTAAATATAGACTTCGATATTGGCACCTTACTATGAGATAATATCTGTCCTTGTTAAGTTTATTAGTATGTTTAGTTATCTTTTTTTATGAATAACTTGAATTCTGCACTTCTTGTGTTACAGCATAAACTTTCTAGGAAGGTGTGAGAGACAAAGGTGTGAGAGACTGGTAACAAAGCATACAAAGGTCAAACATCCAGTATCAACTGTAAATTATATAATCATATAGTGATAAGTGTACTCTAGCAGGAAAAAAATGCCACTTGTTCACCCTTCTTGGAGCAAGACTTAAACACTAGAAATATCCCTAGTAATATTTTAAACCTTAACCACTTGTAAACCAAAGACATGTTAGGCATAAAGAAATAAAAGACTTCATAATATATATTAAAGCATATTGTAGGGTGTAGAAGAGGCCAAAGAAACAGAATACTAACTCCAAGAAGGGAATCGAAGTGCAGATTTATAAAAAAAAAAAAAAATCCATGATACAATACCAAAGTGAGAGATATTTTAAATACTCCATGCTGACGTTCTCAATTGAAGGAACACTATAGGCACCCATACCACTTCAGCTCATTGAAGTGGTCTGGGTGCATATTTCCAGGTCCCTTTACCCTGGAAAGGCAATTATTGCAGTTTTTAAGAAGGGTTAACTCTACCTCTAGTGGCTGTTACTAGAGGATGGAGTTAACCCTGAAAGGTGTCATTGACACTGGACATCCTCACGCTATGCCCTGTAGAATATAGGAGGCTCGATATAGTCAGGGCAGGGCCGGATTAACATAGGCGCTGATGGAGCTGCGACTCCAGGGCCTGGCCCATGAAATAGGCCCATTTTACTGGTATTTTACAGGCACAGACGGTATTTAAGGCTGCCTAGCCGTGCCGGTATTGCAGTAATACCGGCAATACAAATGCAGATACTTTTCTCAGTATAAACAGAGATTACTCTGCCATACCAGCACCAGACAGTAGAAGTCACTGTGTATGGAGAGAGTCCAGGGATAGGAAATTACAGCATATCCCTCCCTGCCTCTCTCTACTCACTAATCCGCAAGGGAGCAGCTACACAGCACAGAGAGTCCAGACAGCAACTCCCAGCCTGCAGAGACAGCCTACAGCTCAGGGAAGTGA
Source organism: Pelobates cultripes (assembly GCA_933207985.1). Taxonomy (NCBI): domain Eukaryota; kingdom Metazoa; phylum Chordata; class Amphibia; order Anura; family Pelobatidae; genus Pelobates; species Pelobates cultripes. Next base: position 240,251,578 of record OW240914.1, on the reverse strand, counting down.
GGGATGAGGGGAAAGGCAGCAGGGAAACATGGGTCACTGAGACACCAAGGGGCACATGGGGACACTGAGACACTTGGGGACACTGGGAAACATGGGGACACTTACACACTAGGGGACACTTTGAGACATGGGGCTGCTGAGACACATGGGGATGCTGTGAGACATAGGGACGTTGGGATACACACTGGGACACAGAGACACTAGGGACATAGTGTCTCCATGTCTCCCAGTGTCCCCATGTCTCCCAGCCAGTGTCCCTAGTGTCTGTGACCCCTAGTCTCCCAGTGTCTATATCCCCATGTCTCTCAGTGTCCCTAGTGTCTGTGTACCCATGTCTCCCAGTGTCCCCAAATGTCTGTGTCCCCATGTCTCCCAGTGTCCACATGTCTCTCAGCCAGTGTCCCTAGTGTCACAGTGTCCCCATGTCTCCCAGCCAGTGTCCCTAGTGTCCCCATGTCTCTCAGTGTCCCTAGTGTCCCCATGTCTCCCAGTGTCCCCATGTCTATGTCCACAAGTGCCCCATGTCTCCCAGTGTCCCCAGGTGTCTCAGTGTCTCCATGCCTCCCAGCCAGTGTCCCCATGTCTCCCAGTGTCCCCTAGTCTCTCAGTGATTGTGTTCCCATGTCTCTCAGTGTCGCTAGTGTCTTAGTGTCCCCAAATGTCTCAGTGTCCCCATGTCTCTGTGTCTCTAGTGTCAGTGTCCCTATTTCTCCCAGTGTCCCTAAATGTCTCAGTGTTCACATGTCTCCCAGTGTCCCCATGTCCGTATCCACAAGTGCCCCCATGTCTCCCAGTGTCCCCAAGTGTCTCAGTGCCCCCATGTCTCCCAGTGTCCCCAAGTGTCTCAGTGTCCCCGGGTCTCTGTGTCCCCATGTCTCACTGTGTCCCCATGTCTGTCAGTGTCCACTAGTATCTAGTGACATGGGACACACTGGGACATGGGGACACTGGGAGACTAGGGGACTGGGCGACATGGGGACACTGACACTGATACATAGGGACACTGATGCCAGGCTGGCCTTCCAATTCTTTGGACAGACATGCCCCCTTTTAGGGCATGTTCACCCCTTTTGGCAGTTCTGGTCATGTGATTCGCGTCAGTACCCCTTTTACCCCACCCATTGACTTCCTGCTTCACTGGACATTGCTGTTAGGGGGTATGGATTTACTTGAAAGATCCTTTGAGTTTCCCTCCAACACCATCTCCATCAGATACATGATGCTTGAGAGGCAGGGCCGTCTTTAAGGAGGGGCAAAAGGGGAAGCTGCCCCGGGCCCAGTTACTCCTGGGGGCCCTAAGGCAGCTGCCCCATGGGCCCCCTGCGGCACCTGAGGTAATCAGGGGCCACAGCCCTTTAATACTGCTCTGGACCGGCCCGGGCCCCTGTTATATGTGGGGTGGCTGACTACATACTCACAGCTAGCCCCCTCACATACTGCCCTGTGAGTCTCTTTGTTTCCTGGACATGCTGGGAGGAAGTGAGGTCAGATTGCTTCCTCCCAGTAAGAACTGATCACTTCCTCCTCAGTGCCGCTGGGGAGGAGGCACACACCACATGGAGGAGGATGCAAGCATTGTTGGGGAGAGGGACTGAGAAAGCTGATGGCAGACTCCCATCAGCCTGGGCCAGCAAGCTCTCACTGGACACCAGGGAAGCCACCTTTCTGTACCCAAAATGTAAGGAGACAGGAGGGTGGCTAAATATGTTTTGTTTTTTGTTTTGCTAATTTCTGATATCACTTTTATTTAAGTGTGTTGGTGTTTGTAATGTAACACACAGGGAATAAGTACATGTTAAAAATCCTAGAAGAACCTGACAGTTCCCTATTAAATATAAATTTAAAAAGTATTTATTTTAACATATTGCATCAAGTGTTATCAAAGGCTGTACACCATTTTCAAATGTCACTTTTGCCAAATTCTGGACCAGGGTATGTAAGAACAGAGTTGAGACATTATATTGGCCAAGGTTGCTGGGAGTTGCTGTCCAAGAGCTGCTAGAAGGCAGAGATTAAAATATGTAAATGTACACATATATATGTGTGTATCTGGCTGTGTTTATGTCCTTGTGTGTATCTGGCTGTGTTTGTCTGTGTGTCAGTGTTTATGTGTGTATGTATACCTCATACACCTGTATGTGCACCTGTGTGTGTGTTTCGGTGTGTGTTTAAGTGTGCATCTGAGTGTGTGGTAATGCATACATCCCAGCATTTTAATGCCAACACAAATACACTCCTACATTCCATCTCTAGCACTGTACACATGTACACCCCTGCATTTATACCTTTATGTATGTGTGTATCTGAGTGTGTGTGTATATACCTGTGTCAGTGTGTGTGTATGTGCCAGTGTGTGTATATCAAAGTGCTTGTATCTGTGTGTCAAAGGGTGTGTATCTGAGTGTGTGTGTATGTGTATGTGCCAGTATGTGTCAAGGTGTGAGCATTTGTCAGTGTGAGCATGTGTGTATCTGCGTGTTAATGTGTATGTGTATATGTGTTATAGAAATCACACAACATGCAAACAGAACCCTGCAAATACAAACATTACAAACACATCAGTTTGCTGAAACACTAATACTACACACAGATGTACACATGTATTTAAAAGACAACACTACATCCAAACAACCCCCTGCATGCAAATACAAACATTACATGCAAACACATTCCTGTATTAAAATGCTAAAATTATATACAAACACCAACTCTACACACAAAAGTACACCTGCATTTAAAAGCCAACACTACAAACAATCACACATCCCTGCATTAAAATGCAAACACTACACACAAGTACACCACTACATTCCAATGGTAACAGTACATACAAATACACTCCTACATGCACACATACACTCTATACAATAACATGCTGACATTCATTTGCACAAACACTGCTCAAAAATACAACCTTGCAAGGATGGTAGATCCCCAGCTGGCATAGCATCGCAGGAGTTGTATGACAGATGGGGATCTATCTTTTCTTTACTCTTGTGCTACAGGGCGGGCCTGAATTTTTTTTTGTTGCACCAAGGCACTCTCTACATTAGTTTCGCCTCTAGGTTGGGGTGGAGGGAGTGATTGCATGCCCAGGGGGCCCAAACAGATGCTTGCCCAGGGTCCAATCAATATTAAAGACGGCCCTGTTGAGAGGTATGACTGTTTTAGTGTTTTTGGTCGATACGATTCTGTAATTAGGCCCCATCATAATTGTCAGCACCAGGCCCACTGGGCTCTTCACCTGGCCCTAAGTCAGGGTAGCCCTCAATTGCACTAAAAGACTCCTTCTTTAGAGGCCGATTCACAGTAACAGTTTCAGCACATCTGAAGTGACTAAATAGCCCCTGATAAGTGTGTGCGTTTTGCTAATTACAATTCAAAAGCAAAGTTTTTCTAGTCTGTCAAAAAGGCATTTTTTTGCCACTAAAAACTCCTAAATAAAGGTTTTAGGAAGACATCCCATGCAAAATATAGTATCAAGGACACTAAAATGTGTGATGCCAGTTGTGGTGGTATACCCATGAGAGGTTGGGTTGTCACCGCCAAGGTCTCCCTTTTCCTTGTACTTAAAGCCCTAGAGTGATTAAGCTCCTTGCCACTTCAGTGTGTCTGTGTCTGAGCCGGGTTAACAAAAACAGTCAAAACACATGGTACACAAGCACATATTCCCATAACAGTGCCACCAGAGGAAAGGTCTCTCTGAACCGTTCATTCTGTCCGAAAAGCACTTGGATCGGAGGTGCCTAGCCCAAGATAGCTGGAATATGAAGTTTCAGTGGGCTGCGGCTCACCTCTGATCCGGTGTAGAGTGCTGGGTAGAGGTCCCGGTCACCTAAAATGACAGCATTTCCGTGGGTACATGGAGCTCCCCCAAGTCCCTGGTGTAATTTGAAGCCTCACCACCCCCTCTACTACTCCTCCAAAAAGGTCCTTAATTGCTTGTCCTGAGCATCCTTATTGAAATTTTAGCGGGTTGCAGTGACTCTGCAATCTGCTCCAGAGTACCATAGAGTTTTGAGGCTGCTCCTGGTCAGGTGCATCATGTCTCAACCGACCCCTGGCTGGTTTGTGAGAACTCCTGAGCCACTAGGAATGGATGCTGGGCTGGAAGGCATGGGCTGGAGGGGTAAATAATGGTGATTATAGTCTTTTAAGAGAAGGGTGGCGGTTGCGGAGTCATGTACCAGCCCTAGGTGACCAGGTGTTCTATCACACTGGTTATCTATGCCACATACCTTGCTATTAGCAAGTGCCAAAGTGGATTTTTAATCAGGCTTCTGAACAAGTACTGGACTGTAGCATATAATCAGGATAGCCCTCAATTGCACTATTTTTTAGAATGCTGGGAAAGAGGGTGTCTGCACAGAAATGAATTAGTAAAAGAAGAACCTGTGGTAGACGAGAAAGAAGAAATGCCCAGTGAGCCACCAATGACAGAAGGGGATTAGCCCTATACAAGGGGACATTGGAGAGGAATTTGTTTAGGTTGCAGCATCGGTCCAGATTATTGGTGATTGTTCTGAAATGGGGTGAATAAACATGGCTTATCCATTCCAATGGAATAGAAATCGGAGCCACATATTAATACCTGCTTTGGCACAGTCCAGTGTCATGGTACTATTGTCGGCAGGTAGAAGGGGAAGAAGGCACAGCAGTCTGGAAATAAAAGTACGGCCCTGAGGAATGATGCTTTGGTACACTTGCTCTTAGCAAGAAAAGATTCCATGGACTCCCTAATACGCCGTACCTTCTCTAGTGGCATGCTTGACTGTAGCATGACAAGTTGATTTCCCAGTAATACCAGATTAGTAGAAGGCCCTACTGACTTGTCCTGTGAGAGCTGTACCCCTATGGATGAAAAAAGTGCCATAGTCTTGTGAATGCTAGTAGGAGTGGAATGTGGGTCTTTGATCGTGAGAAAGTCATATAAGTAGTGAATAACTGATGGACATTCACAAACGTTGGGGAGGAGCCAACATAGTGTGTCAGCAAACATGTTGAACAGTTCGGGGCTACTTTTTGCTCCAAATGTCAAATGTGTGGCAAAGTAATATTTATCTTTCTCTTGGGTTGGTACATCAAACGAAAAAGGTAGTTGAGGAAAAGGGCCCAACATGAACCCGTTGTCTAACTCTTTCCTGAGTAAGACGTCTGTATTGAGGGGGTAAAGTAAAGTGGACTGTAGGGTGGTGGCTATTAAAAAAACAGGGTACCTAATGTCCTCACCCATGTCCTCACCCATGAGCGGCGGATGGGGACCCTAATTAATTAAAGGGGGGTCCTAATGTCACCCCTGGTCCCCACCCATGAGCGGCAGGTGGGGGCCCTAAATAAATAATGGGGGGACTTAATCTCCCTCCCAGTTCCCCACCCATGGCGGGTGGGGACCACAAATAATATCTGTCTAATAATATAAATCTATCTGTCCTCTCCTGATCTCTCCCCATCCCTCTTGACTAGTATCTCTGACTGCCTCTCTGCTATTTCTAACTGGATGGCTGCCCACTTCCTTAAACTCAACTTGACCAAAACTGAAATTCTGGTCTTTCCTCCCTCAAGTGCTGCTACACCTGTGTCTGTCTCCCTCCAAGTCAACGGTGCTACCATCAGCTCCACCACGCAAGCTCGCTGCCTAGGTGTTCTCTTTGACTCCGACCCTTCCTCATGTTCAGTCTATCGCAAAATCCTGCCGCTTCCATCTCAAAAACATTGCGCGCATCCGACCCTACTTAATGCCAGATGCGAGTAAGGTGCTGGTCCATTCCACTGTACTTTCTCGCCCTGACTACTGTAATCTGCTTCTCAGTGGTCTTACGTGCTCCCAACTTGCACTGTTACAGTCCATAATGAATGCAGCGGCGAGGGTCATCTTCCTGTCCACCCGCACAGCCCACGCCTCACCCTTCTGTCAGTCCCTACATTGGCTTCCTGTAAGATATAGGGCTCAATTTTAAATTCTGTCTTTTGCTTTCAAATCTCTATACAATGTTGCTCCCACCTGTTTATCCTCCGTAATACATAAGTATGTCCCATTTAGGCCCTTACTTCTGCTGAAGACTTCTATCTTCTGACGTCTATCTTCTGTCCATACTCCCACCTCTGATGCTCGCCTTCAAGACTTCTCGAGGGCTGCACCATTCCTGTGGAATTCACTTTCCTCCTCTGTTAGATGCTCACCCAGTCTCCACTCCTTCAAAAAATCATTAAAAACACTTCTTCATAAAAGCGTATCAATTAAACTGTTAATAGCTCCCGATTGATTCCTCTCTTGCAACTGTCATTAGTCTAATACTATCAAATGTCATTAGTCTAATACTATCCATACCTTTTGTGTCACTTTACCCCACTTCCTCTAGCATGTAAGCTCATTGAGCAGGGCCCTCAACCCCTCTGTTCCTGTGTGTCCAACTTGTCTGTTTACAACTACATGTTTGTTCGTCCACCCACTGTAAAGCACTGCGGAATTTGTTGGCGCTATTTAAATAATAACATAATAAATAATAAAGTGACTAGGGGTCCCAAGCCCCTAGTCACTCCCCCCCAATAGAAATATTTATTTTACAGGGTTAGTTTATTGCCCCCCCCCCCTAATAATAGTGACACATAGTTCTGGGAGTAAAAGCTGGAATGTTTTCATCTGGCCAGATGGCGTGCTTTTATACAATTTCAGACACAGTTAAGCACGCCCCTGACACTCCCACACAACCAGGATAATCCCAAAAATACCTTTAAAACATATAAAAACCCCACAAAGTTACCTACCCTGATAGCCCTGATCTGGGTGACCAACATAATCAAAAATCACCCAGATCGGTTCAGGGGTTCGGAATTTTCCTGGAAGTCATAATTTTGACCAACCGTACATATGGTCTGTGACGGTAGTAATCTGTATCACCGTCTAGTATTCCCTTTTTACCAATAGCAGAATAACAACAATAATAAAATAACGCTAGTATCGCCAAATAATCCACAAATGAGCCAAAGCTTAATGCTGGAACAAGACTGATTTATTTGAAGCAACAGGCATTCAATTTATACAGTACAAGCTCCTCCTCTGGGCCAGGCTAGATAATTGAGTTTCAGCAACATACTAAACTCTGCTGGCCAGAAACATTAACAATTTTCCACATTTTCCACATTTTTGAAAATATACTTTATACATGTCATAGAAATATACCCACATCCCTGGGTAGCTGAGGATACTAGGAGTAACATATCCAAATTGCACGGAAATCCGTTCGGTAGTTTTCGTGTCGCATCGTATGGAAGTTTGACCGGCTCGCCATGTGGTTGTATCCAAGTTAGAGTTCCATGAAATTGGTAGCAAGAGCCGGTCTCCATTCGTGCAGAATTACACGAAAACCACCACAGTTATACGGTATCTGGTTACATGTGAATGCTCCCCTCATTCGGTTGATTGAAACTCCCGAACGCCAGTCTGATACTGTGAGTGGAAATCGGTCAGACCGGGTGTTTGTGTGATTGCCATGCCGAAAATGGTTCCAGGCAATCCATGAGTAAGTCCCGCTGGCCGCGTTCGGGAGATTTAAGATGGCTGCCATCCTTTGTTCTCTCCACGTGTGCGTATGCCGAATGGCGGCCACCTAGAAGCACTCAATTACCTTGCTGTTTTCATGGTTACTTGGTGTTCTAAGTTCTGATTGCTACCCAGGGTGGTCTCCGTTCGGTAGAACGAATAAATGTCCCGAACACAGAAATAACAACGAATACTTTACAGTCACTTAAATAGCAGGGAGAGGAAATAACCGAATGGGTACAGGTAAACACAAGGAAATCCTTTACATGGTCCTATTCCCAAAACAGTTCCATGAAATCAGTGCTAACGGTCGGTCAAGTTCAGTAGTTTTAAAAACAAACAAACTACCGAACGGAATCCATAGTTCTACCCTGGAGCTTGTTCACCTTGATTGTGGGAACGTTTCCACCGAACAGTGCCCTTCTAAGATGTATAGGACCAAACGCAGGCGATGATGGAAGTCCACCGGTGTTCGGGAGTTTCTGTGTCCGATTTAATCCACAAGGTTGATGCCTAAACTCCACTGTTATTAATATGGAATGTGGCCACCTAAACGAACAATTAGAACACTGAGGTGGAACTAGTAACATTGTGTCAGTTGGGCTTAACAAGCTCCAGGGTGGTCTCTAGTTCATGCCCCAAATGGTTCAGTTCCCAAACAACATAATCCTAAATCACACAAGCAGAATAGTTTTCAGGGTATTTTGTATGGCCTATACTCCTCGGGCAGGAGGCTAGCTAACAGGCTCTTACAGAAGCTTGTGGCAAACGACCAGACCACAGGGCATTTGTCACACTTACCATTAGATGTCTTCTTTCTTCTTTTCTTTCTTCAGCCCCCCCAAAAAATCCTGATGGTAAAAAAATAATCCTTCTTCACCCATGGAGGGCACAGCGAAGAATGAGCACCGCAGGGTGGGGAAAGGCTTATAAAGCCTTCCCACACCCAGCAATTAGGCTCAGAGCACTCTGATTGGTTGGTTTAATTTTTGGTGGTGCCAGTGATGCTATAGTGTCACTGACTCATCCCCTTCACGCTCTCCCACCAGCTACCTTCTTATTGGGATGCCAATGTTGAGGGATATGTGAGTAGCAGAGCTGGGCCCTGTGTCTGTGGCTGAGTAACCTTGAGGCCTGCTTACTATGATTCAACTTGAGAGCCAGTACATAGTGAGCCTCTCACATGGTCTACTTCCAGAAATACATATCCTCTATCTTGGGTATGGTGCCTCCAGGAACACACGTTTGCATCGTACATCCTGGCCACCCAGGGAACCAGCATCTCCATGGCGAAAGCGCTTGTTGCATAGTGTGACAACTGGCTACTTCCACCTTTAGAAACCAGTCTTCCATTGGATATGCTCTGGCTTTATTTCACATTGCGCCATGTGCTGATATTTCCCCCTTAAAACCAATACTCTAGCTCTAATGAGTGTATGAATGCACAGTGGTCATCTGGGGGAACCTTCCAGCTGGCATGGGCCTGGTATTATTGTAGGACAGGTCCAAAACTTTAGACTGTTTAGACTTTAAACTTTAAACTTTTTTTTAAAGTTTAGACTTTAAACTTTAGTAGTCACCTTTAGTAGGGCTTGTGTGGGCCTCTCAGAGCAGGATTAATGGCAAGGCAACCATAGATCGCTGTACAACCAGAGGTTAGGCAGGAGATCTGGAATCATGAATTTACTTGGCCTTATTAATGATCAGTATGTGAAGAATGAAGGGACGGCTCCAAACTGGTAAGTTAAAGCACATTTTTTGTGCTGAAAACCCCCCACTCGACTTATACTCGAGTCAATATCTGTATTATGGCAACTTACATTGCCATAATACAGACCAGGGCCGCCGGGCTCATTACAAGCCCGGCGGTCCTGTTGGGGGCTGGCAGCGAGCTGTAACTTACCTTTCCTGCAGCTCCTGTCAGCTCCCTTCTCCTCCGTGCAGCTCCCGTGTCAGCTCCGTTCTGCTCACAGTGTAAGTCTCGCGGCACCTGAGGCCGTCAGAGCGCGTGGCAACGCTCCTCGCGGCACTCAGACCGCGAGACTTACAGTGGAGGAGAAGCGAGCTGACCGGAACACAGGAGAAGGGAGCTGACAGGAGCTGCAGGAAAGGTAAGTTACAGCTCGCTGCCAGCCCCCAACAGGACCGCCGGGCTTGTAATGAGCCCGGCGGCCCTGGTCTGTATTATGGCAATGTAAGTTGCCATAATACAGATATTGCAAACGTGTGTTCCTGGAGGCACCATACCCAAGATAGAGGATATGTATTTCTGGAAGTAGACCATGTGAGAGGCTCACTATGTACTAAGCCCCCCTCCTGCACAGTACACACCACTGGACCACCAGGGAATAATATAGGGGGGACAAAAAAAAATAAAATAATAAAAAAATAATATTAAAATAAAAATGTTTAAATATCAAAATTAAAAAAAAATTAATAATAACATAATAAATTTTTTTAAATATTAAAATTAAAAAAATAAAATGTTAAAATTATTTTTTTTAAATAATAAAAATGCTCTCCCCCCACCCAGTTCACACACACTACACACACTACATTATATACACACCATAGGCGTGCGCAGCCTATTGCATTAGGGTGTGCACCCTAAAGCACAAACACACACGCCGCGTATATATGTGTGTATTATATATACATACATACACATACTGCTGTGTGTGTGTGTGTGAGGGTGCTGTTAGTGTGTGTGTGTCTGTGCTGCCATGCCTGAACTCTGGTGGTCCTAGTGAGTGAACTCTAGCCTGCAGGGCTAGAGTTCACTCTCACAAGATCTGAGCGTGGCCGTGGCAACACTCCGACCTCGCGAGAGGAACCCAGCGGAACTGCTGGCTAGAGCTCCCCGGGTCCTCTCCTGCATGTGGGCCGGTGAACAGGGCTGGACTGGGACAAAAAGTCAGCCCAGGCAGAGCAGCCCACTAGGAAGGACCCCCCGTCCTCCCAATTGTTATGTTAGTGTGATACCCCACCAGAGCATTCAGTGACTTGTCTCTGGTGTCCCCATTAGTGGAAAAGGATTGTTAACATGTGTTTTGCACGTGTGGGAATGCTCCCTGCGGTGTTACATGTGTTTGGATCTTTTTTATGTGATTGCATGTGTGTAAAGGAGATCGGTTATGCTGTAGAGTGTAAAGGGGTCTGTTTGTGGTGTATAATATGTAGCTGGGGCCTGTAGTGTATAGGTGTGTTTTTGGGCTGTATATTATATGTATGTGTGTGTGTGTGTGTGTGTGTCTGTTTATAGGGTCTTTAGAGTGTGTGTGCCTAGTGGTGTGTTGCGTTTGCATGTAAGGACTGTATTTCGTGTATCTAGGAGTTGCAGGGGGTGGCATTGTGTGTATGCGTATAGGTGTTGTGCACATGTGTGTATTGGTGTGGTAATAATAGGGGGTGTAGTGTGTGTTTAGGGGAGTTGTGTGTGCATAGGGGTACAGTGGGTGCACAGGAGGTGTATATCGGCATAGTATGAATGCAGTGGTGAGGTGTTTATAGGGGTATAGAGTGTGTAGTGCTTTTGTGTGTGTGCGTATGCAGAGTAATACGTGTGTTTATAGGGAGTATAGAGTTTGTGTAGTGATTGAGTGCAGTGTATAGGGGGTATAGAGTGTGTGAGTGCAGAAGGTATAGTGTGTATATAGGGGTGTAGTGTGTGTGTGTGTATATAGTGTGTGTAGGTGCAGAGGTGTAGTGTTATGTATGGGGGTATAGTGTGTATATAGTGTGTAGGTGCAGGGGGTGTAGTGTTATGTATAGGGGTATAGTGTGTATATAGTGTGTGTAGGTGCAGAGGTGTAGTGTTATGTATGGGGGTATAGTGTGTATATAGTGTGTGTAGGTGCAGGGGGTGTAGTGTTATGTATGGGGGTGTAGTGTGTATATAAGGTGTGTAGGTGCAGGGGGTGTAGTGTTATGTATGGGGGTATAGTGTGTATATAGTGTGTGTAGGTACAGAGGTGTAGTGTTATGTATGGGGGTGTAGTGTGTATATAGTGTGTGTAGGTGCAGGGGGTGTAGTGTTATGTATGGGGGTATATTGTTTATATAGTGTGTAGGTGCAGGGGGTGTAGTGTTATATATAGGGGTATAGTGTGTAGGGGGTGTATATAAGGTGTATAGTGTGTGTAGGTGTAGTGAGTAAGTGGTGGGGTATGGTTTATGTATATATTTTGAGTGTTTCATTATTTAAATAAAATAA
>OW240914.1:240073604-240232707 GCA_933207985.1 Pelobates cultripes | reverse complement strand
TTTTAGAACCAGGTCTATAAGTAATAAGAAAATTAAAGCGAGAAAGGAACAGAGAACTCCTAGCTTGTCTGGAAGACAATCGTTTAGCATCTCCTATGTAAGCCAGTTTTTTGTGATCAGTAATGATCAAAAGGGGGTCCTTGGAACCCTCTAAAAGATGTCGCCACTCCTTGAGAGCTAGAATAATGGCCAACAATTCCCTATTGCCAATATCATAATTGCGCTCGGCAGGCGACAACTTTCTAGAGAAGTAACCACAGTTTTTTGGTAAGTCTTTGGCGTCAATCTCATCTTAGTATAGTTTCAGATAGTCCCTTTTTAAATGCAGAGATTAACCCACTATTAGTCCAGTCTACCTCGGAAGTAAGGGTACGAAATTCTATGGCGTACTCCGAGATAGACCGGCTCCCTTGTCTGAAATGCATAAGGGCAGTAGAGGCATCTTCCTCCCTGCCTAATGGTTCAAACGTAAGTTTAAATTCTGTAATAAACTCCTGGTAATTGTGTGCCACACTCCTATTACTCTCCCATAATGGATTGGCCCAAGCCAATTTTAGCTCTGTCTGTGGGAAAAGATCCTGGTGAGGCCTCAAAATGATACTCTATTTGGTTAAGGAATCCCCGGCATTCTTGGAAATTCCCATCAAAATGCAGAGGAGGAGATAGAGAGATAGTTGGTACCTTGTATACTATAGGCGGAGGTACACAAGGTAGAGGTGACACAGTAGGAGCAGCAAATTGATCCAAGTGGTGATCATTATCCTCCAGTTTCCTTTCGCAAGCAGCTATGTGCTTACACAATTCTACAGGATCTATGGCCCTGTCGTAATGTCAGGATTACAGAATGATCCAGCACGTAGAATTGTGTAACACAGAGGACTGATAGGTAATGTATACCGGACCTTAGAATGGCTGGACTAACGTACCAAAGAATAGTCAGGAATAGCCGAGGTCAAGGGAAACAGAAAGAGACACAACGATAAGGAAAAGCCAGGAGTCATGGATGCCAGAAAACAGGGAAGTCAAAAACAATGCCAAAGTCAAATAACCAGAATAACCAGAATCAATAACACGCTCTCGGACAACCACAAGGGAAACCACGACAGGGCACTGAGCAGGATGAGAACTGGGCCTAAATACCCCTCCTCTAGGTCTGATAGGCTGTAACCGGCCTTTGACCCCAAAGGCAGTTACCAGATCTCATTTGCATAATAGCTGCTCAGCATTAACCCTTCTGTGGATTTGGTTGTTGCTCGGCACAACTTTTCCTGTGTGGACAGTAAATGTCATTAACCACATTTTTGTAAGCGGATGAATACGTGACACTGTAGCAGTGGGAATAAACCCCTCCCTTCTATGCAGGTAAAAGGGGGGGATTGCTGGCTTGGAGAGAGGCTGTTCTCTCCAGTGAGAGAGTCAAGGAGACTGAGCACTGGGAGTGCAAAAGGAAAGCAGTCAAGGCTGGCTTGGAGCACTGGGAGTGCGGAAAAGAGAGATAATTTTGTTTATTTCTAGAAGGAATGGAAGCCACATGCTAACCGAGTGTGGAGTGCAGAGATCTGACAAAGGCACTAGGTTGGTGAACCCAAATATTATTTTGTTCTGGTTTAACCCCTGAGAGAGAGGGAATCTGATGTTAGTTAGCGCTCAGATGAGCTAGGTTTTTGTTTATAGGGATTTTGTTACATTATTGTTTTTTCATTTACTGCTGTCTCCTGTGTGGATTTACAAATAAAGTGCCTGTAATTTATTTACTTTTAAAGACTGTGCATGTTTGTACCCAAAAGGACCGTGCTAACTGCAGACAAGGATCACAATATATATATATATATATATATATATATATATATATATATATATTGTAAAAAATAAATAATAATTAAAAATAAATTAAAAAATATTTATGTAATTTTATTCTAACTGTATTTTGATATAAATATATATATATATATATATATATATATATATATATGTATATATATATACACAAAATGTAAATATGGGCTAGCACTCACGGTCTTGATGTAAAATGGTACTTTATTGAATAATCTTAAAATCGACGTTTCAGCCCACGTCCGGGGCTTTCCTCAGGATAAACAAACAGTAACAGTGGGCTGAAACGTCGATTTTAAGATTATTCAATAAAGTACCATTTTACTTCAAGACCGTGAGTGCCCCATATATACATTTTGTATATTTTTGGTTGTGGCTATTTATTGCACCCGGCCACTACGTTTGCAGAATACTGCTGTATATGTCTAAGTGCAAGGACTGGACAGTTTTTGTATATATATGAACAAATAAAAATAATACCAAATATACATATATATCCATATACATAATTACATAAATAATTTCATAAATATACATGTAGACTTCAAATATATAAATATGTATATACAGTATCTCACAAAAGTAAATACACCCCTCACATTTTTGTGAATATATTATTACATTTTTTCATGTGGCAACACTGAATAAATGCAATCTGCTTTTTGGCTTTATTTCTCATGGTAGCTCTGTTTGGAATGGAAATAAACTGTACAAAAAATGGTTTGCATCTTTCTCAAAAGGGAACAAATGTTCTCAGTGAGCAGTTCAGAGGTTTTGCTAGGATGTATTTAAGCTAGATGGGGGGGGCAAAAGAGTGATAAAACATCAATCCAATTGCCCCCCAAAACAAGGACAGAAGCAAGTGTGTTAAAAAAATTATATGCTTAGAGTCATGTCTACAAATGCTCGCAGTTTAGGGAATAAGATCCATGAACTTGTGGCAATAATGGCAACTGATAATATAGATTTAGTCGCTGTTACTAAGACATGGTATAATGAGAAAAATTACTGGGACATAGCAATACCAGGGTACTCTTTATATAGAAAAGACAGAGAAGGCAAGAAAAGGGGAGGGGTGGCCCTGTATGTGAAGGATAGCATAAAATCTAGCCTAATAAAAGTTAGTCAGGCGAACATAGAGTCCGTTTGGGTTACGTTAGAATTTGGTTATCACACAGTAACTTGTGTAGGTGTGATTTATAGGCTCCCAGGACAAGTAGAAGAGTTAGATAATCTACTAGTTGAGGAAATAGCTAAAATGAAAATAGAGGGGGAAGTTAGCATCATGGATGACTTTAATCTTCCTGAAGTGAATTGGAAAACCAAAATAGCTGCTTGTGACAGGAGCACACATATTCTAAACTCCCTACTGGGATTGTCTCTAAAACAAGTCGTTGAGGAGCCAACTCGTAAGGAGGTCATACTAGATTTAGTGTTAACAAATGTAGATTTGGTATCAGATATTGCTTTAGGTGAAAGTTTATGATCCAGTGATCATCAGTCAGTGTGGTTTAATATAAGAACAGTGACTGAGTCAAACCACACAAAAACAAAAGTGTTAGACTATAAAAAAAAAAAACAGAGTGAGGAAGACAGAATGATCTATAAGATTAGGCAGAAAGAAACTAGGCAAGTTATAAGAGCTTCCAAATCACACACAGAAGAGAAAATAGCAGTCAGTAAAAAAGGGGACAAAACATTTTTTAGATACCTAAATGAGAAAAGGAAAGTAAAACAAGGATTAGTTAGATTGAAAACAAAAGAAGGAAGGTATGTAGAAGAGGATAAAGGTCTAGCTGACTGTCTCAATTAATATTTTTGTTCAGTATTTACAGATGAAAATGAAGGAAAGGGGCCTCAGTTAGGAAAAAGGACAAATGAGTAATTTGTTACATGTCAGTTTACAGAGGAAGAAGTTCTATTTCAACTGTCAAAAGTAAAGACAAATAAGTCAATCGGACCTGATGGAATACACCCGAAGTTATTAAAGCGGCACTGTCATGCCGAATCCCGTTTTTTTTTAACCCCCTCCCGCCTCCAATACATCCAATTGACCCACTAGTTACCCCCAAATGCCCCTAAGCCCCCCAGATTACCTATTTTTTAATCCTTATTTTCTGCCCCGATCTTGATTCAGGGCGCCGCCATCTTTGTGTGGGTAGGTGAAGTCCCTCAGGGACACGTCATCAGCCCACACTAGGCAGACACTGAGATTCCCGCACATGCCCAGTGAAACACCTGGACATGCGAACGGGAATTTCGGCTATTCATTCATTCATCAGACAGACGAATGAGTGAATAGAAAGATCAGCCGAACAAACTAACACTATGTATCAGTGTTAGTTTGTTCGTTCAGTTTATTACAAGGAGGGAGCTACCGGCGTGCAGCTCCCTCCTTGTAATATGTAACTATAGAAGCGGCAGGGAGCAGTGCTCCCCACCACTTCATAAGTCCCCCCAGGTCCCCCTCTCACTCTATGGGGATCAATATGACCCCCATAATAGCACAAGGGAGATTAAAATCTCCCAAATGCCCCTACTCGATATACCGCGAGTAGGGGCATGTCTACTATGGCTGCTCACTGTTGAAAAAAAAGACATAAATTACAATAAGGGGGGGCGGACCTATTGCGGACCTATTGTCCTCCCCACCCTGAGCGGCAGGTGGGGGCAAAGAAGATAATGAGGGGGGACCTACTGTCCTCCCCCCCCGGCCCCCACCTCTAAGCGGTGGGTGGGGGCCTTAACAAAACAATAAGGGGGGGGACCTACTGTCCTCCCCCCCCCTGGCCCCCACCCCTGAGCGGTGGGTGGGGGCCCCAATAAAACAATAAGGGGGGGGACCTACTGTCCTCCCCCCCCAGCCCCCACCCCTGAGCGGTGGGTGGGGGCCCTAATAAAACAATAAGGGGGGGACCTACTGTCCTCCCCCCCCTGGCCCCCAACCCTGAGCGGTGGGTGGGGGCCCTAAATAAAGATATGGGGGGGACTTCTGTCCCCCCCCTGGCCCCCACTGACTTAAACCCACCAATCAGAGTGTTCTATGCCTAATTGCAGGGCGGGGCAAGGCTTTATAAGCCTTGACCCGCCCTGTGGAGCTCAGTATGCGGCGTGCCCTCGAAGGGCGAACTTGGATTAATTTTTTTTTTCGTTTTTTTTTTAAAGTGCGACGGGTGTAATGGATTTTTATTTGGCCTTTTTGGGGGCTGAAGAAAGAAGATTTTAGAAAAAAGAAGACGTCAAATGGTAAGCTTAATTTTTTTTTTTACAGGTTAGTTATTTTATTCCCCCCTCACTATTTGTAGGGTGAGGGGGGTAGGTAGGGGATAGGTTTTTTTGGTTGGGGAGGGTGGTGACTAGGGGCTTGGGACCCCTAGTCACCTTGATTGGGGGGGTGTTTCATTTAGGGCCCCCACCCACCGCTCAGGGGTGGGGGCCGGGGGGGAGGACAGTAGGTCCCCCCCCTATTGTTTTATTAGGGCCCCCACCCACTGCTCAGGGGTGGGGGCCGGGGGGGGAGGACAGTAGGTTCCCCCCCCTTATTGTTTTACTGGGGCCCCCACCCACCACTCAGGGGTGGGGGCTGGGGGGAGGACAGTATGTCCCCCCCCCCCTTATTGTTTTACTAGGGCCCCCACCCACCGCGCAGGGGTGGGGGCCAGGGGGGGAGGACAGTAGGTCCCCCCCCTTATTGTTTTACTAGGGCCCCCACCCACCGCGCAGGGGTGGGGGCCAGGGGGGAGGACAGTAGGTCCCCCCCTATTGTTTTATTAAGGCCCCCACCCACCGCTCAGGGGTGGGGGCCGGGGGGGGAGGACAGTCGGTCCCCCCCCCTTATTGTTTTACTAGGGCCCCCACCCACCGCTCAGGGGTGGGGGCCAGGGGGGGAGGACAGTAGGTTCCCCCCCCCTTATTGTTTTACTAGGGCCCCCACCCACCGCGCAGGGGTGGGGGCCAGGGGGGGAGGACAGTAGGTCCCCCCCTTATTGTTTTATTGGGGCCCCCACCCACCGCTCAGGGGTGGGGGCCAGGGGGGGGAGGACAGTAGGTCCCCCACCTTATTGTTTTATTAGGGCCCCCACCCACCGCGCAGGGGTGGGGGCCAGGGGGGGAGGACAGTAGGTCCCCCACCTTATTGTTTTATTAGGGCCCCCACCCACCGCGCAGGGGTGGGGGCCAGAAGTTCCCCCCCATATCTTTATTTAGGGCCCCCACCCACCGCTCAGGGGTGGGGGCCAGGGGCCAGGTTCCCCCCCATCTTTATTTAGGGCCCCCACGGGCATGGGGGGAGTGGGGGGGGGGGTTATTAGTTTGTTTTTTGTTTTTTTTACAGTGAGCAGCTATAAGTGGAAAGTGACAGCAAGCATTGGGGGAACACAGAGGAAAGGTAAGGATCATGGGAAAATTGCTCTGACCAGCGGAAATGAAGCACACTTTGCTCCTCCGCTGGTCAGAGCTGGTCAAGCGGAGGAATCCTCCATAAGGCAAAGAGTCCCTTCTTTGTCTTATGATTTTAAAGAAAACTAAAGAAGACAGGAAGAAAAGAAGAACAGATCCTGAGAGAGGGGGAGAAGAGGAAGAGATTGAGGAAAGGTAAGTTCGGCATGACAGTGCCGCTTTAAAAGAGCTTAGAGGTGTACTAGCAAAACCATTAACAGATTTATTTAACTAATCATTGTTAACAATAGTGGTCCCAGAAGATTGGAAGTTATGAATGTTGTGCCCATTCACAAGAAAGGTAGTAGGGAGGAGTCGGGCAACTATAGGCCAGTAAGCCTTACTTCAGTAGTGGGGAAAGTAAGGAAAACCATGTTAAAGGATCGGATTGTTGAACATCTAAAAACACATGGATTTCAAGATCAGAGACAACATGGGTTTACTTCAGGGAGATCATGCCAAACTAATCTTATAGATTTGTTTGATTGGGTAACTAAAATAATAGATCAGGGTGGTGCAATAGACATTGCTTTCCTAGATTTCAGTAAGGCTTTTGACACTGTTGCACATAGAAGGTTTATCAATAAACTGCAATATTTAAGTTTGGATTCCAATATTGTTGAATAGGCAAGGCAGTGGCTGAGTGACAGCAACAGAGTCAATGGAGTATAGTTGAAGCATGGGCTTGTCACCAGTGGGGTACCTCAGGGATCTGTACTTGGACCCATTCTCTTTAATGTTTTTATTACTGATATTGCAGAAGGTCTTGATGGTAACCTTATCTTCAGAAGGATATTAATACCTTAGAGAGAGTTCAGAGAAGGGCTACTAAACTGGTTCATGGATTGCAGGATAAAACTTACAAGGACAGGTTAAAAGAACTTAACATGTATAGCTTGGAGGAAAGACGAGACAGGGGGGATATGATAGAAACATTTAAATACATAAAGGGAATCAACACAGTAAAGGAGGAGACTATATTTAAAAGAAGAAAAACTACCACAACAAGAGGACATAGTCTTAAATTAGAGGGACAAAGGTTTAAAAATAATATCCGGAAGTATTACTTTACTGAGAGGGTAGTGGATGCATGGAATAGGCTTCCAGCTGAAGTGGTAGAGGTTAACACAGTAAAGGAGTTTAAGCATGCGTGGGATAAGCATAAGGCTATCCTAACTATAAGATAAGGCCAGGGACTAATGAAAGTATTTAAAAAAAAAAATGGGCAGACTAGATGGGCCGAATGGTTCTTATCTGCCGTCACATTCTATGTTTCTATGTTCTATGTTACAATGTGAAGTAGTAAGTGTGCAGCCTGTATAACAGTGTAAATTTGCTGTCCCCTCAAAATAACTCAAAACACAGCCATTAATGTCTAAACCATTTGGAAAAAGTGAGTACAACCCTAAGTGGAAATGTCCAAATTGGGCCCAAAGTGTCAATATTTTGTGTGGCCACCATTATTTTCCAGCACTGCCTTAGCCCTCATGGGCAGGGAGATCACCAGAGCTTCACAGGTTGCCACTGGAGTCCTTTTCCACTCCTCCATGACAACATCCTGGAGCTGGTGGATGTTAGAGACTTTGTGCTCCCCCACCTTCCATTTGAGGATGCCCCACAGATGCTCAGTAGGGTTTAGGTCTGGAGACATGCTTGGCCAGTCCATCACCTTTGCCTTCAGCTTCTTTAGCAAAACAGTGGTCATCCTGGTGATGTGTTTGTTGTTGTTATCATGTTGAAATACTGCACTGCGGCCCAGTCCCGAAAGGAAGGGATCATGCTCTGCTTCAGTATGTCACAGTACATGTTGGCATTCATGGTTCCCTCAATGCCGGCAGCACTCATGCAGGCCCAGACCATGACACTCCCACCACCATGCTGGACTGTCGACAAGACACACTTGTCTTTGTACTGCTCACCTGGTTGCCGCTAAACATGCTTGACACGATCTGAACCAAATACGTTTATCTTGGTCTCAACGGACCACAGGACATGGTTCCAGTAATCCATGTCCTTCGTCTGCTTGTCTTCAGCAAACTGTTTGCAGGCTTTCTTTTGCATCATCTTTAGAAGAGGATTCTTTCTGGGACAACAGCCATGCAGACCAATTTGATGCAGTGTGTGGCATATGGTCTGAGCACTGACAGACTGACCCACCACCCCTTCAACCTCTGCAGGAATGCTGGCAGCACTCATACGTCTATTTCCCAAAGACAACATCTGGATATGATGCTGAGCACGTGCACTCAACTTCTTTGGTCGACCATGGCTAGGCCTGTTCTGAGTGGAACCTGTCCTGTGAAACCACCTTATGGTCTTGCTCACCGTCCTGCAACTCAGGTTCAGGGTCTTGACAATCTTCTTATAGCCTAAGCCAACATTTATATAGAGCAACAATTCTTTGTTTCAGATCCTCAGAGAGTTCTTTGCCATGAGGTGCCATGATAAACTTCCAGTGACCAGTATGAGAGAGTGTGAGAGTGATAACAACAAATTTAACACACCTACTCCCCATTTACACTATAGATCTTGTAACACTAACGAGTCACGTGACACTGGGGAGGTAAAATGGCTAATTGGGCCCAATTTGGAAATTTCCACTTAGGGGTGTACTCACTTTTGTTGCCAACGGTTTAGACATTAATGGCTGTGTGTTGAGTTAATTTGAGGGGACAGCAAATTTACACTGTTATACAGGCTTACACTTACTACTTTTTTTGTAGCAGATTGTCATTTCTTCAGTGTTGTCACATGAAAAGATATAATAAAATATTTACAAAAATGTGAGGGGTGTACTCACTTTTGTGAGATACTGTATATTTAAATTCTACATGCATATTTATTTAATATTTTTACATAATTAAGTAATTTTATTTATTGCAATTTGAGGGACCTGCCTGACAACCCAGGCCGAAAGTCCAGAGAATGTAATTTGCTGGCACTATATTTAACCTTGTTACTTTCCAAAACACCCTAAAATCTGTACATGGGCGATACTGTTTTAGTCAGGAGACTTTGCTGAATACACATTTTAGTGTTTTAAAACACTAACACATATCACAGTGATGATATTATCAGTGAAAGTGAAGTTTTTTGCATTTTTCCCACGCAAACAGCATTTTCACTGATGATATCATTGTTGTGATAAATTTTACTGTTTACAAACACTAATATTTGTGTTCGGCAAAGTATAACAGTACCCCCCATGTACAGGTTTTATAGTGTTTTTGAAAGTTACAGGGTCAAATATAAGTCTTGGTTTTCAGTTTTTTCACATTGAGATTTGCCAGTTTGGTTATGTTGCATTTGAGAGCGTATGGTAGCCCAGGAATAAGAATTACCCCATGATGGCATACCATTTGCAAAAGAAGACAACCCAATGTATTGCAAATGTTCAGTCTTTTTTAGTAGCCACTTAGTCACAAACACTGGCCAAAGTCAGCGTTCATAATAGTTTTTTGCATTTCTAACACACAAACAAATATAAATGCTTACTTTGGCCACTGTTTGTGACTAAGTGGCTACTAAAAAAGACTGGACATACCCCACATTGAATTCCCTGGGGTGTCTACTTTAAAAAAAAATATGTACATGTGAGCAGTGACGCGAGGCAAACAAGGCATATGCCTTGGGCGGCACTTTGCAGGGGACGGCAAAAAAAGCTGCGGCCAAATGCCCAGGCATATCATTTGTTTGCCTCTTGTCCTATAGGGGCTCAAGAGCTGGCTGGCTGGCCACTTTTGAGCCCCCCAGTGAGGCGGGCAGCAGGCAGTTGGCAGCGATGGAGCATACTCACCTGACTCTTTCTGCTCAGCTCCCTCTGCGCCGCTTAATGAAGCCAGAAGCTGGAATATGACGTCAGACCGGCTCCCGGCATCACTAAGCGCCACCTACTCAGCCTGTCCGTCCCCTGCCTGCCCGTCCAGCAGCCCTACTTAACTGCAGTTAAGCAATCTACTCCAGCTCTCCCAGGGAGGCTGGGTGGATTTAAAATAAAATAAAAAAAATATTAGTTTGTGAGTGTTGGTTGAAATGTCTGTGTGTGTCTGTGAGTGTGTATGTCTAAGTGGATGTGTGTGTGTGTGAGTGAATGTGTGTGTGTGTCTGTAAGTGTGTGTGTATGTGTCTGCAAGTGTGTGTGTGTCTGTAAGTGTGTGTGTATGTGTCTGCAAGTGTGTGTGTGTCTGTGAGTGAATGTGTGTGTGTGTCTGCAAGTGTGTGTGTGTCTGTGAGTGAATGTGTGTGTGTGTCTGTACGTGTGTGTGTGTGTGTAAGTGTGTGTATGTGTCTGTAAGTGTGTGTGTGTCAGTCAGTGAGTGTGTATGTGTCGGTCAGTGAGTGCGTGCGTCTGTCAGTGTGTGTCCAAGTAATAGTGTGTGTGTGTATCTCATTGTTTGTCAGTGTATATGAAAGTGTGTGTCTGTCAGTGAGTGTGCATCTGTCAGTGAGTGAGCGGCTTGACAGGAAGGGGTGGGGGAAATTTAAATTGGGGGGGGAAGGGGTGCCCGAGCACCATCCTGCCTAGGGCAGCACAAATCCTAAATTCACCACTACATGTGAGGTGTGCTTCAGAGATTTATGACAGATAACAGTGTTACAATGTCACTATTGATACATTTTAAAAATATATATTTTGAAACAGCAATGTCCTACTTATACTTATAGCCTTATAACTTGCAAAAAAAGCTAAGAACATGTTAACATTGGATATTTCTGAACTCAGTACAAAATTTAGAAACTATTTAGCATGGGTGTTTTTTTGGCGGTTGTAGATGTGTAACAGATTTTTGGGGTCAAAGTTAGGAAAAGTGTGTTTTTAAAAAAAATTTAATCATGTTTTATAATTTTGTTGTTAGTAAATGATATGATATGATGAAAATAATGGTATCTTTAGAAAGACCATTCAATGGCGAGAAAAATGGTACATAATATGTTTGGGTGCAGTAAATGAGTAAGAGGAAACTTACAGCTAAATACAAACTCCGCAGAAATGTAAAAACAGCCTTAACGGTAAGAAAATTGAAAAGCGATCTGGTCACTAAGGGGTCCAGCTGTCAAATTTAATAAGTCCATTTCAGGGTCGATAAATACTTGATAAATTATATGGAATTACCAAATTCAATATTATCAATGGACTTGAAGGTCGAAACCACTCAAACCAACATTTATTGGCTCCTAAATTTGCTTATATTAAATTGCTCCGATGCCATTAAAAGGCTTATCGGGAGCCATATGTAATACATTTCATTGGTGTATTCATTTACAATAATCTATGACTCATTTTTCATAGCTACTAATAAGTCCCTGTAGATAGCAAAGCAGCAAAAATAATCTGTTACGGCTGAAAATTGTGTGATCTATCATGAGCTAATTTATATTTATTTAAAAGTATTATGTATTTTATTTTCTAGTCAAAGGCACAGAATGACTTTACTATGCATGGACGAATAACCTCTTCACCAACACACGGCCTCTATGTCTTTGTGAGAAATTTTGTGTGCAGAATAGGAGAAGATGCTGAACTTTTTATGTCATTGTATGATCCTGTGAAACAAACCATTATAAGGTATGACTCTTGGTATTGGGAATATCGGTGCACATCCATTTAGAAATTACTGTAATATGTGTTGCTTATTCTTTATGGAATTTTTTTTTCCTTAGGGATAAATGAGAATAAACTAAAAGCAACATCAACTTTACTTAAATAAAATATTTCTACTTTTTTAAATATGTTTCTTTAAACATTCGGACATATTATCATATATTAACATATCTCAAAAATAAAACTGGAAAATAAAAGGATCAAAGGATCATCTTTTGAATGATAAAAAATACCCTACATGTGTAGTCAGGTTAAATTTATGATGAATTAATGATAATTTGTATAGCAGGCAGCAGTTTTATGACACGACGGACAGGTTTTGCAAAATAATGCACCAATAAGAAATATTGAATACACAGGTGTAATGTGATAAATACCTATTGTGATGGCTTTTAGAAAAGAATGGTTTCTAAGAATGTATCTGTGTCTCATGTTTACCAACTATGTGTATTTGAATGGCTAATTAAAGAATCAGTTAAGGCTATAGTTAAATTAGTTTACATGCAACAAAGAAGTGATTGGCGATTTTCCTTTTCTATTCAAGCTAAATTTAATTTATTCTAAAAGCAATGTGATCTGTCTTAATTATTAACATTTTGCAACCAGAGCAGTCATCATCATTTGTATGTATCAGCAACTTCCTAGAATTTGTTTGTTTATTAATTCCCAAATGCATAGCCCCAGGAAAATATTGACTCTTAAATGAATGATAATATTATTCTCAAGGTTAAAAAAGAAATGTAACACTTAAAGAGACTCTCTATGCACTATATGAAGTTCTGATTAAAGTGGTTATGGTTCCTTGAGTCGCCTGGCTGTACAAAGAAGAAATAACTCTCATGTACTGTTAAATTTGTTTGTAATCGTGCTCAGCACCACAAGACCCTCAGTCTTATTGATCCTCACTTTTCCTATAGTTTCTTAAAATGTTAATTAAAAAATGAAAAAAATTTACAAGGACTTCACTCTAATTTTAAATGACAAATGGTGCTAAAAACAATGAAAAAAGAGGCTACAGATATATTAATGGTTCAAGAAACCCATTAGAGAGTAAAAGATGAACAAAAATTGTGTTCACATGTATATTCAGCATCTTTGCCTGGCAAATACCCTACAAATAAATATTAATTATCATAGTAAAAAAAAAACAGAAGGTCGCTATATAATCTTAGTGTGTGGGATAAACAATCAGTTATTCACTTTGGTGAATATATATTTACCAAATGTGTACCCAGTAAGCTTTTTTCAAAAGATTCTTGAAGAAATTAAACAAGTTAGATTGGGCAGCTTTTAATCGCAGGCGACTTAAATTGTGTCCATGACTACTATTTAGATAAAAAACAAATACTAATGTTATAGATAAAAATTCTATTAAACAATCAAAAAAAATTAATAAATGTATTATTGAAGCGAATCTGGCTAATATCTGGAGGGTTTACCACACAAATAAAAAAGACTAAACACATTTTTCTAAAGTTCATTCATATTTTTCTCAAATTGATCTTTTTTTGGGTGTCATGTCCATTATTAGTAATATGAAAAAAATATAAAAGATAATGTGTGGTCAGACCATAGCCTCGTAATCTTGGAATTAAATGATGTTCTAAAATCAACATCTAGAACCACGTGTCGTCTAGACTACTACATTCTCAAAAATCTATTAAATCAAGAATATCTATGTAACATAATCAAATTCTATTTTCAATAGAACTCCACTGAACAGATACCACACAGCACAGTTTGGTGTGCATTAAAAGCCGTTGTTAGAAGTCATTTTATTAAACTTAAATCTAATCTTATCAAAGCAAGACGCGCTTAATTATCGGAGCTATATTTACAATTTTATAATCTTTCTCGAAAAATTTAAAATAACTTTACAACTCTAACGCAAAAGAATCATGAGGAAATCTAAAAATAAAATCAAACAGCTAGAATTAGAAATTACTATAAAAAATGTGGATTGCCTTAAAATTTAATTTTACCACTAAGGCAAGAGAGCAGACAAAATTCTAACAAATAAATAGAAAAAAAATATTAAAGGAAAGAATTTCATCAATTAAAGTTATATCAAGTATGTATTTGTTGAATTTTATAAACATCTCTATAATCTTCCCAAAAAGGTTTCTAAAGAATACATTAATAATCATTTGAATAATATAAGTCCATCTCCTATTCTAATTGAAAAAAATGAATAAATTAAATCAACCAATAGAAATAGCGGAGGTAGAAAGGGTAATTGAAATTTTAGCACAGAATAAGACACCAGGTCCTGACGGTTTCAGCTATTTATTTTATAAATGAAAAAAAAAATTAAATTTCACATAATCTAGTTAAAACCTTTTAAACCTTTTAAAAGTTAAAATCTAGTTAATGAGATAGTGACCAAATGTATTTTCTCTCAGGAAATGTTGAAAACAAATATTTTACCCATATTAAAACTGGGTAAAAATCCATCAGATTTAACCAGTTATCAACCTATCTCATTAATAAATGTCGACACAAAGCTATATTCTTCAATATTAGCTGAACGATTGAAGACTATTTTGCGGGATATTATTCACCAGGATCAGATTGGTTATGTTCCGGGCAGGTCATCCTGCAATAACATCAGAAGGATAATCAATATTTTAGCTGAGCAGGCGTGTACTCCCCTCCTTACCCTGTTGTTAGTCGCAGAGAAAGTGTTCAAAAGGGTCGGATGGGAGAACATGTTCGCTTCATTACAACACTATGGCCTTAGCGGTTGGCTGCTCAGAGCAATAAAATCCCTATATACAGTTCCACCAGCCAGGGTGGTGGGCATGAACCTATGTTCAGAGTGGTTTGATTTAAAAAATGGAACAAGACCAGGCTGCCCACTATCCCCCAACATGAATATCTTGTCGATAGAACCACTTGCTATAAGAATAAGAAAGAATAGAGAAATACGGGGGGGTAACCAATTAAAAATCAACAGTCAAAGTTATGTTTATATGCGGTTGATGTTTTTATTTTTTTTAACGGATGGAAATGAATGGCTGAAGCACCTGTTGGAAGAATTAGACAGATTTAGCTACATTTCAGGATATGAACCTAATACAAGTAAAACTATCGCTCAACTTTTTAATTTAGATAAAAAAGAATGGGAGCGAATTTGTAACAGCTATAGCTTTGATTTTTCAAAAAATACTTTCACTTACTTGGGTATAATTATTCCCAAGTTGAATTTCACTTTTTGGATAACTTTAGAACTATGAATGTTCTATTAAAAGAATGGAGAAATAAAGAAATATCATGTTACGACAGAATTAATATCATAAAGGCAAATGTTTTACCCAAGTGGGTTTATTTGTTCAGGATGTTACCACTCAGCTTCCCAACTCCATGGCTACAATTAATTCAACGTAGTTTTAGGAATTTTGTGTGGAAGGGGAAAATACCACGTATCAGTAATGTTATTTTGTACAAAAATTATAAAATGGGTGGTTTAGGTTTCCTATTGTTCAACAATATCATGATGCAGGGGCTCTGTTTCATATCAATAAGATCGTTAATCCAGTCTTCAATAATGAGGACTGGTACCAACTAGAAATGGTAAATGCAGAGTGTAAATATCTATCCACTTTAATATGGAACTTAGAGAAAAAGAAAAATATACAAACAAGTCAAACTTGCTGTATTATAAAATTCATTGTATCTAGCTACATTGTTCTTATGATTGTGGTAGTCTTATCAAATCTTGGTATCGTATATCCATAATGGTACACAGCAATCATATCTCCATCATGGTACATAGCAATCATGAGGGGTGCTAGGGTGAGTGTACATGCTGGTGAAGCACAGTAGCTGTCCTGTGTCTGAATTGCCTTCTTTTTTTTTTTTTATTCTTTAAGTTGTGCATAGAGTTTACAATCCAGGCTTGTGCTGCCACAACAACAACAACAGGCTATTTCAACATACACAGCAGAATGTCAGTATGGCAGTCAATATAAATGCACATTTTTGTGGTTACAAGTCTGTTTGGTACAAGCTAGGCACATATCTATGTTATACAGGTGAAGTTTGGTAATAAAACTAGCGGTACATTCTAGATATGAGATTACAGGTAATTGCTATGAAACTCACGTTTAGGTACATTATAGACAGGTGGAGTCAGCAGCTAAGGCATAGATTATAAAGACAGACAAGATGTGTTACTGCTTCCTTATCTACATGAAATAAGGTTCCACTGGGTGGCCGGGCAGGTGTCATACTATCGCCAGAGTGGGAGAAGTAAAGATACAGGATGCAAGTGTAAACTATTTAGCATGTGGTCACAGGGATGGGGGGTATGTGAACCACCGCTTTGGACCCAGGTTGGGGGCTGGGTAGTGCAGGAGACCCTCAGCCTATGCCTGTTTCGGACATCGATAGTCTATACTTGCTGTGTCCATGTAAAGCTCGCTGCTCAGTGGGGCCCCCGGGTTTAGTTCCATCTGTGGTGTTTCTGTGTGAAGCGTCCTTTTGTACAGCCATGCGGTGTTCAGCCATGCTCTCTGGGTGTAGAGTTGTGCCTCCTTGGTCCGAGGTTCTTTGTTTAGGTAGGTGGTGTGGCTGCTCTTTGGTCCAGCTGATGTGTGCATGGGAGCGAGTGCGTGAGTCCCGGCAGCCTGGCATGATGGTTTTTGGCGCCTTCGTGGCCATTTGGAGACCCTGTTAGCTTGGAGTGGGTATCTGTAATGGCGTCTGCGGGTCACAGGGCAGATCCATAAGGCGATCGCTCTGGCTGCTTGGTTGCAGGACGCTCCGAGGTGACGAAGTAATGTCCAGAGGCCCTTGCAGAGCCTGTCAAAGCCCTCCATACAGTGAGCGTGTAGTGTGGTGTTTGCTCCCGCCAGCCTTGGCCCTTGCTGAGTACCAGCCTTGTGTGTACCCAGGTGGTCCAGCGTTTCTGCCGGCGATGTAGCCAGAGGACTGGTCAGCTTGCCTGATCTGTCTGTCCAGTGGGGACCGGGATATCCCCCACCGGTCCAAAGGGGGGAGGTTGGAGACCTGCTTAGGGGATCCGGTGTCGGAGAGAGCGGCTGCCTCTCTCCGGCTTCTGTAGCAGCGCTTGGTGTCCCGCTTTCCTAGCTCCTACGGGCTCCAAAAAGGTCTTGTTTTGTTCAGGGGTGCACCCCCAACATGGGTGATGCACCCTGGTGGGTCCTTGGGCTATTTAGCCTCAGATTATGCCTTTTTTCCTGCTCGTTAAGCAGGAGCTTGTGTCCCCTGCTTCTGCTCAGTTCGGCAGTCAGGCTCCGTCCCCCAAGAATTGCTATCTTAATGCCCCTTTGTGGCTCTTTACTACTGCGCGCTCTGTTCCGGGTTTTTCAGACAGGACCGGACTGGCCCACCAGGATACAGGGAATTTTCCCGGTGGGCCACAACACCTGGGGCTGGGCAGACAGCCTTAATCATCAGGCACATGTAATTTAAATGATTTTCCCCTTGGACTGTGCCAGCCTGTGTCAGTCAGAGGGGAGTAATGAGGAAGGAGCTGGGGGCTGCTGCGGCCGCAATTACTCTTCTGGCGTCTGGAGGGAGACCTGTCAGTCTCCCTACACAGTGTACAGTAATTACAGCTTCATGCCCTGCCCCTGCACTTAAGCCCCATCTCCCAAACACAAGCCCCTCCCCCAGATGGAAGCCGCTGACCTCGCTGGAATGAAGAGGCCAAACAATGACACAATGACAGCTACCAGTGCAGGTAAGGTTTATGTGTGTGCTAGTGAGTGAGCTTCTCTGTTTGTATGTGTGTATGTATGTGTGTGCATCTGCTATTGAGTGAGTGAGTGTGTGTGTGTGTGTGTACGTCTGGCAGTGAGTGAGTGAGCTTGTGTATGTGTGTGTGTGCATCTGCTAGTGAGTGAGTGAGCTTCTGTGTGTGTGTGTGTGTGTGTGTGTGCGCGCATCTGCTAGTGAGTGAGCTTCTCTGTGTGTGTGTGTGTGTGTGTGTGTGTGCATCTGCTAGTGAGTGAGCTTCTGTGTGTGTGCATCTGCTAGTGAGTGAGCTTGTGTGTGTGCACCTGCTAGTGAGTGAGCTTGTGTGTGTGCCTGCTAGTGAGTTAGCATGTGTGTGTATGTGCCTGCTAGTAAGTGAGCGTGTGTGTGTGCTAGTGAGTGAGCTTGTGTGTGTGTGCCTGTTAGTGAGTTAACTTGTGTGTGTGTGTGTGTGTGTGTGTGTGCCTGCTAGTGAGTGAGTGTGTGCTAGTGAGGGAGCTTCTGTGTGTGTGCTAGTAAGGGAACTTCTGTGTGTGTGTGTCTGCTAGTGAGTGAGCTTGTTTGTGTGTGTGTGTGTGTGCTAGTGAATGAGTTTCTATGTGTGTGAGTGCTAGTGAGGTAGCTTTTGTGTTTGTGTGCCTGCTAGTGAGTGAGTTTGTGTGTGTGTGTGTGTGTGTGTGCTAGTGAGTGAGTTTCTATGTGTGTGTGCTAGTCAAGTAGCTTTTGTGTTTGTGTGCCGGCTAGTGAGTGAGTTTGTGTGTGTGTGTGTGTGTGTGTGTGTGTGCCTGCTAGTGAGTGAATTTATGTGTGTATGTGTGCCTGCTAGTTAATGAGTGTGTGTGTGTGTGTGTGTGTAGGGATCATGTGTGTGTGTTATCGAGCTTGTCTGTAGGGAACAAGAGTGTGTCAGAGCTTGTCTGTAGGGAGCATGTGTGTGTCAGTAAGCTTGTCTGTAGTAAGTGTAACGGATCACCTGGCACCCCGACTGGGTACCTCCGTTGAAGAATGCTCCTAGCGCTTCCTGAGGACTCCAAGCACTCCAGCCGATACCATAACCACCATGGACTCCTTCAGAGAGCAGGACAGGAACAAGCTCTTACAAGAGCTTAGCAGTGAATATAGCAAGAGAGTATGCAGAGCATAGAAATACCTTGTAGCAGATTCCCCCAATAAGATACGGCACTCCAAATTGAGGGTGAAGTAAAACTGAGGTTTAATGACACACACAGGTTTTATGCAATTCTCCCATGCAAGGGAGACGTCCTCAGACAATTATGGATTACCCAATCACACACTGGTTCGGGAGATAGATATAAGTCAAGTTTGACCAACCGCAAGCACATTTTCATGCCCAAAACAGTTCCTTTACACCCATGTAAATGATAATAAAAAAAATTCCTTGCTCTTATTTGATCTCTTACTAGACAGAAATCACTATCTGTAATTGGGTGGCTTTCCCACTTACCAATTTTCCAAAAAGACAAAAATAGCTTTGCAATAAACACAAGTGTTGTTCTCTCTCCTAGCTGGCTTTTTCTCCCTCAGCCTGAGGCAGGCTGATCTCTTCTTTTAAAGGCCTGTCTGCTAATTGACCAGCTACAGGTGAGCGCCAATTAATAAACTCTTACGTCAAATCCAAATTCTGGTCTGTTACACAGCAACTAGTGCTGTTGGAACATTGGCCCACCCTGCTCTCCAAATGCTCCGCCCCAGGGACACATACCGTGTTTTGCAGAGCATCAGTAATGTATATTGCAAACTTTAACATCTCTCCCTCGGGCATTTAACTGAAAATTCTCAGGTTGCTGTTTAGCAAATCAAGCCTGATGTATCTTCCATCAACCACTATTCCACTTTTTCGCTCACAATATATATATATATATATATATAAGTATTTACACACACACACATATATATATATATATATTTGTGGTCAGGGAAGAAAGACGTGTAAATGTAGAACCATATCTATAATTTATAATATGCTAAGTTGGTTGTGGTGTGCCAAAACTGACATATGGGTAAGCCTGTAAATAAAGAGGGCCCACCAAGAAGTAAATTTATAATATTGGGGAGTGGTGGGTGGGGTAACCAGGCACCGTCAGCCAGGTATAGAAGTAAGTCAGGGGTTATATAGGCCGGATTCAACCCCTCCCACAAGTCCAGGCTCAGTCTTCCCATTTGTGGTCAGGGAAGAAAGCCGTTGAAAATGTAGAACCATATCTTATAACTAATTTATAATATGCTAAGTCGGTGGTGGTGTGCTGAAACTGACGTACGGGTAGGCCTGTAAATAAAGAGGGCAAAAAGAGAATTAACAATGCAATGCATTTAATATGTATAAATATACATGTATATGTTACAAGTGAGGTCTTTAGTCAGTTGTTTAAATACCTGTCTTAACTCCTTTTCTGGCTGTGATATGTAACGGTTGTATGCCGATGATTTCCACCGCCCCAGTAGTTGCTGCCCCTATACGAAATGAGTGGCTGGTGAATGCCGCGGGATTGCACCCGATTCTTGTGAACAATAACCTGATATACTTGATAAACTTGGAGGTAGTTAGCGGGTGACCGTGTAAGTCAAGGAGAGGAGCTTGTTTTGGTTGATCTGTCAGGGATGACATAAACTTGTTAAGTAATAGTACAGGGCACCACTTGTTACTGGTTGAGTATAATTGTATGTCGAGGGGTGGACCCATTTCATTCGTTTTGGATTGTTGTAATGACAGTGCATAGTGATCTCATATTTTGTTTAGATGTGAAATGTGTAGCATGTTAGACGAATCTTTGATGTTTCCTATGGTGAGTTTGTTGGGTCGCAAAAACCCATAAAATGCCAGGTATATTGCCGTTTTGATTGTATTGTTTGTGTGGGTTTCGAATGGTTTGGTGTCTAACATGTCGGATAGTGCTCTGAATTTTTCGGTATCTATGGGTTGACGTTTGGTAGGTTTAGGGTTTTCTAAGCGTTGAATGCCTCTTAGAATATTTTTAATTGGGTGTGCCGACATGAATGTTTTATCACTGGGATATGTGTTAATTATGATGCTGTATCCCTGTTAAATAAAGTTTATGAGCGAGTTTCAGGTTGAGGTGGCAAAAAGAGGTGAATGCCACCATGGTATCTAAACTGAATGGGTTAGTGATTTGATATTCTGTGATGAATTTATTAAATAATGTTAGAGCTTGGTTGTATGAGTGTCTAGTGTTCACTGATGCGGCTTGTGCTAGTGTTCTCCCGTGAGCCATTAGTATTTCTATTCCCGGATGAGGTCTTTGAATGACGGTGTCTCGTGTGGTACTTCCTCTACTGTTGGGTGTAGTGGAATGAAAACCTGCAAATTTGAATGGGACAGTGTGTCAGCTGCTGTATTGTGGTGACCTGGCACGTGTATACAATCTAGAAAAAAATTTGTGTGGCTGGCAACCATGTGTCCTGATAAGACTCATAATGGTTAGGGAAGATGACCTGCTTTTGTTTATGATTTCACAAGCTGCTATGTTATCTGTATAGCACTTGACAGATTTACTTTCCCATAAATGGCCCCAGACTTTTGTTGCCACTATGGGGTAAATCTTGAACAGTGCTGAAGTTTTGTTTAATGAAGGCAGCGTTAATGCCTCGTACAGCCATTTGTCTCGAAAAATGCTGTGAAGCCTGAGTGGGCTGCGGCACCCATCCATAATACCGGGGAGTTCTCTGACAAGGGAGGTATGAACATATTTCTCCCATTCCAGTCTGACAGAAAGTGATTCCACATAGTCAAATCTGCCCTAGCCTGCATGTCAAGTGTTACTATGCTGTCGTCGTTAGGTAGTCCAGGTAATATACTAAGAAGGCGTGAGATGAAAACACAGCCTTGTGGTATAACTCTCATGGCGAAGTTCAGAGAACCCAGGAATGACTGCAGGTTCCTCTATTAAGGAACAACTCCACCGCTGCCTTGATTACCTGAACTAGATGCTGAGTCTAGGTCAATACCTAAGAAGGTTAGTCTGGTGGTGGGGCCTATAGTCTTGTAATCGGCCACTGGAACCCCTAGAGTTGTAAAAAATGCTGCCATTTTCCTGATGCTATGGGGCACTGAGTCTGGTTCTCCTAATGTTAGGAAGTCATCCAAATAGTGGATAATTACGGGACAATAACAGGACAAGATTAGGTGTTGAGGGTCAAGAAGATCTTTTTTAATCTGCACCAAAGGGCTTTCTTTTATGCAGGTTTTACACACATAGTCCCACCCACAGGGTTTTGTAAAACAACCAATAAAACACGTAATATACAGTAAAACACTCCCATTTATTCCCACAAAATCCTCCCCTCTGCCGGTGATATAATTACTGTACACAATGGGTTAATGTAATTATCACAGGCAGGAAATATATACCTTTTACACATTTAATATAACTTTAAAACTATACATCAAATCTCCATAAATCACATATTCTTACTCAGTATACTGCAACTTTAAACATATCCAAAATTCAGGCAATTTCCTGCAGGGGTTAAAAAGTTAGTTGGAAGTCCTTTGTGACCGACCGCAAGCACATTTTCCTGCCCAAAACAGTTCCATAGATTTGGGCTGTGCGGTCGGTCAATTTCACTCAGAAAAAAGACTGAGTCCTATTCATAATGCTGCACCATTCGTGCAAATAGCTTAGTCTCACTGTGTGTTCAAATCGTCGAACGGGACTTAAACGCTGCGGCTGAAAACTGAATGGAGGAGAAGGTAACGGTGTTCGTGCAAATGTGTAGCTGATCAGTTCCATGGATTTGGCTGCACACAACACTGACCCCATTCGACTAACAAAGATGGCCGCCGCCACGTGTTCGTTTGTACGAACAGCGGCCACCCAGCAGTCGGTAATTTACCAACAGCAGCCTACCAGCCTGGGAGGTAAATTAGCCACATGCTTCCACTTCTGTGTGATAAATGGTTCAGTAAGCCCCAATTACCGAACCATATGGGAAAAAGCCATGTACAAGTTATTTTGAAGGTCTGGGGACTCTGGGGACACCATCTTAAAGGGGTATTGTTCCAATAAGTCTCATAAGCCCAAATACAGTTCTTAAAGGGCCATACACAGTCCAATAAAAATCCATAAGACCAAATGCTGGTTTTAAAGGGTAAAATATCCCAGGGGCCATAGTCACAGGGCAGGAGGCAGGCAAGCAGGCCTCTCCAGGACCAAGTGGCGAAGGGCACTTCGTCATATATGTATATATATATATATATATATATATATAATCAAAACACACACACACTATGTAGCATATATATATATATATATATATATAAAAACACACACACACACACACTATATAGCACAATGCCTTATGGGGCTGGCATAGATTTTTTTTCCAACTCTGCTTTGTATCCCCAGTCTGGCCCTGTTTTCAGGTGTTAGCAGATCAACTGTCCTGAATTCCCCTAACATCCTCTGTATTGAGGGGCAGCTCAGCTGACCTGGGTGTAGGGAGGCTTCAGAGTGGTCTGATGTTAGCAGGTTTGGTAAATCTGAGACTCTGTGGTGCGGCCTGCGTTGCTGCTTTGCCTTCAGTGGAGCCCAAAATCTTGCAAAGATTAAGTCCAGCAAGGCCAGAAAAGTTGCAATGTTGGCTCAGCTGAGAGAGTGTCTGTGATCACCTTCATTTTGGAAGCCATGTGTTTTCTCCATGGCTGAGAGCAGTAGGGGCTCGGCGTAGTGGTGGGTAAGTCCACGGGACCAGGATAACCCCCACCAGTCCAAAGGGGGAAGGATAAGTACAGAAGTCTGCCTTGAGAGCAGCTGTACCTCCAGTGCCAGGTAAGCTTGAAGGACATAAAAAGTAGCAGGGTGGCAGTATGGACCAGAAAGGTTCTGAATCTGGTATTGATCAGTTCACCTATGTCTCCACTATGTGGTGTGTGTTATTTTGCGGTAAAATCTGATGACTGGCTCAAGATATTAGTGAAATTGTCATGAGGAGCCCAGGAGCTCATTCAACTTGCATCTACTCAGCTTGCCAGTCAGGCTCCACCCCCCATGTTGATTTAAAAAAAAAAAAAATAGTTTAGGACCTGGTACTAGGAATATCCTGGTCCTATTAGCATTAGGAAGTCTGGGCATCCTTTTACTCAATTCATAGCACTGGGGATAGAGAATTTGGCATCCCTAGGCCACAAATTGTATTACTCTCCTCCATGATGCACACTTGGTGAAGCAAATATGGGAGTGTATACCAAACCAGTTAGTTCACCTTCATCTGTATCACTATCAAAAACGGACTTGAGAAAGACTTAACTTGATGGATGCACATTTTTACTTCAGCCTATGTAACTATGCAACTTTCCACTGAAGTAATACATTGATGATGTCATCTTGTAGACTTTTGCATGGATAACAATTTTGTAGTTACCAAACATTGGTCACATGTGTAGTTGGTTCAGCTAAGATTCATTGAAAGTTACCTCAGCAGCAAGGGTTAATAGTGTGACAGCTGTCCAGTGCTTGCTAGCCATCTTCCACATTAATATACAAAAAGTCTATTGGAGTCAATGTGATCTCCATATTAGTATAATGGAGATTAAGGACCTCCCGGATGCCCCCACCTGCCATTCATAGCTAGAATTGCTACCTGTGGGCATCAGGTATGGATTTTAAAGTAAATAATAGAGGATTGACAGATCAATTTCTATCATGAGTGAGGGCTATAAATAAAATACAAAACAAAAAAACAGTGGAGCATCCTAATGCCCTGCTGTCCTCAACTTTGGTTAGAGGGTGGGGTGTACTTATTAAAAGGGGGATTGCCAATGTACCCAACCCTAGCCCCCACCCAAGATCGATGGATGGGGGCTCTAATAATTAAACAAGGGGAGGAAACCTAATGACCCCCATCCCAGTCCCCACCCATTGGTGGCAGTTGGCAGGCTCTAAAACAAATTAAACGGGGTGGACAATGGCTATGTCCACCCCCAATAAGTGGCTTGTTCCAACCCATGGGTGGTTAGTGTCCCCAGGCCTATAGGCACCCCATTTAAATTAAATAAAACCTACCACCAGGTGAGAGGTGGGATTTCAATAAGCTAATACCTTTAAAGTATTTATGTGATATTTTTCTCTTAGATAGGGGTATTTATCCAGTATCTTACATTACCTGCAGGTTTTTATACAATTTACATGTAATGCTACAAAGTGTTTCTAACCAAGGTTTGCAACATTTAGTTGCTCAACCCCCTTTGTGTTCACATGTACTTTCCCTTTGGACTGCTACATGCCGCTTCTGTATTAATTTAAACTGTTGCAGTTTTTGGGAAGTATATGTTATGAACCAATGTTAGAATTGGATACATTATTTATTTAGTGCGTTATATGTCCCACCTAAGAGTTATTTAATATATCGAGGGTAATTATTTTTCATTGTTTTAGCTGGTATTTTTTATTAAAGGTATATTTCTTTTATAGGAACGTTTGTTTCCTTATTTATTATTTGTGGAGCGCACATGCTATATATTTTTAGTTATAATACCTTTAAAATAAAATAAAAAATACTTACCATCAGAAGTCTTCTTTTTTTTAAATATTCTCATCTTCAGCCTCAAAAAGGGCAAATTAAAATCCATAATATTTTGTGTCATTTTGCCATTCTTCCAAATACCAATGCACAAGTCTAATATCCAGTGATTTATTTCACTCCCTTCCAGATAAGGAAACAGGGAGGTTGACTCCCACGCTTCTCTCTGGGCCAATATGAATTGCTGTGCTATGGATACAATACCCGTCCTTGCAACCAACTTGATTTGTTTGTACAAAAGTCCAAAAGAAAATGCCAAAACATCAGATACAGTGGTTGTTCCCACCTGTAAACTGAACTGTTAAAATTAATTTGTTCCAAGTAAAAATCTATGTCCTTAGTACTTAAAATGTCTGATGTTTAAAACATTTTTTTTAACAAAAACTAGTTCCAACATTTCCATTTTACAAAGATTCACTGTTTAGTGAATAAAACCCTGTGTTTTTACTGAAGAGGTTTATTCCTTTTGATTTATTCATTAATGAGTTAAAAGTTGGCACACTAAACATTGGCATACTTAAACTTACTTACTTACCTCTTAGGCAATTCATTTTAATGGCTGTGGAAGGGTCAGTCATTTTATTTGTCTTTAATGTCTTACTGTGACAGCAACTTTCTTTAAAATCCTTTGGAATTGAAATATAATGGTTCTGTGTATGCTTGTAAGTATGTCTTATAGTACAACTGAAAATGTTTTCACTTAAAGGTAAAAAAAAAACTATTTTGGGAACATTTACTACATGGAAAAAATGTGGCGTACAAATCATGCTGGATATAGAAAGTGACAGGAGAAACCATTAGTAGTAAAAAGTGCATTGTTGCCGTATTGAGTTTATTTAGGGTTTGTTTAGCAGTTCAATATATCTAAGGAAGTAATAACTAAGACAGCAGATTTACTGGTTTGCTGATGAATAAAGTGTCAAGCATGGCTTGTTTTTGTTAATAAAGGTGTAGCAAACTATTGCAAGATAAAGTTTAGTTTTACTAACTTTTATTAGACTTGTATTTATTTTTTTAAGCTAATAAATTTAAAAAAATAAATAAAATGAAAAAAAATTTAATAATTTGAACGTGGTTCCAGTTACAAAGTTTAACATAATACTACGGCCAAAGACCAAGAAAGATACACCCAACGCTGCTTTTACTGGTTGGAGTTCCTATCATTATTATACAAGGCTCCTCACTAATCTTGAACCATAGACACAGCACTACACAAACCCAAAGGGAAAGAGAACGGAATTCAGCCCTCCTCTCCCCTCACATTTCTCTTTGCTTTCTTCTCCTCTCACCTTTACTCTCTGCCTTCCCCGCACTAACCACCCCCACCTAGCTAACAGCAAGCACCAACACAACTCCCGCTACAAACGATGACACAAGCCAGCATGGATGCCGCCATGGAGGCTCAACAGGGAGCGACCATACCCAGCCTGACACCTAAATACAAGCTGAGGTGCCCCATGTTGATAATTATACTAGTGGAACACAATAATAGATAACCAGACAGACAGGCATCCTAATGCAGAGGCCAAACAGCCGTAAGCCCACTTCAACGATGCAGCAATGTGACTGAAACATCAGCATACACATCCATACACTTATTCAGACACTTGCACTGGAATACAGTCAGAATGCATTACATTGTTGTTTGACTTTCCTCTGTTAGGCATAAACATTGTTGCTTACATAATGTGCCCTTTATTCATACATAAACTACCTATTACTATACAAGGCCTACTTAACGCTGTAAATGGCTATCAGAAAAAATCCTGTTCAGTTATGCATACTTCTCTTTGTACTTGAATGTGCTTTCTGATGACTTTATTAGCCTCTGTGTAGGCACACGTGAAATGACTTTATTAGCCTCTGTGTAGGCACACGTGAAACTGGCTAACTCTATGCCTTATTACGTACAAAATAAAAAATAATTTAAACAAAAGCTTAACATAATGTACTTTAAAAAAAAACAAAAAAAAGACTTTCTTAAATAACTGCAATAGCACAAATAAAATAGAATTCAGATTAAATTTTTGCAGTTAATGATCCTTCATTGTGTGGCAATATTTTAATTCAGTAAAGGTTTTTATCAAGCAATAGACATCGACTGCAAGCAAAGAAGATCATATCAGTCTTCATTATGACACATCAGTGAGGCATAGCTGCTATCACTCTAGGCATAGTAAGCAAGGGGGGCACATCTGGATTACTGCTTGGATTAGGATACTAGTTATATGCAAATTAAGCTAAAAACAAAAACTTATGAAAATGCTGAACAAGTGTTTTCCTAGTCAGAAGTGGACTCCTTGCTCAATGTGCCTTGCGGGTATCAGCTACATCTCAATGATGAAACAAAAATTATCATTGGACTATTGTATCTTTCCTGCAAAAGGAACATTTCAGATCTGGACTGCCCTT
This sequence comes from Pelobates cultripes, assembly GCA_933207985.1. Classification (NCBI taxonomy): domain Eukaryota; kingdom Metazoa; phylum Chordata; class Amphibia; order Anura; family Pelobatidae; genus Pelobates; species Pelobates cultripes. The sequence goes on along the minus strand of OW240914.1, from coordinate 240,205,145 downwards.
ATGGGTGGATCAATCTGTTATGCAAGAGGCTATAAGTCTCTCTGTAATGGCACTGGTGAGCTAAAACCTGTCTGAGGCCTTAACGAGGATGAATCAGATGGCAATATATTTGAGCTGTGTCTCATAAATGTTTTTTTTTGGGGTAATTTGCACTTATTCTGCCTGTTCATTGCACACAATATCAAATTATTAGATATCCATATAAAATTCTTTACTAAACAACTGATAGCTAGTGTTACAGTACATGCATTTGTTATGCATCATAAAATTATACATTTTTCACTCATAGAAAGTGCTCTCTGTATATGATTACCTGAGGAGAAATAATATATATTTTACAGACTAGTAGGACTACTTTGTCTCTGTATATTTGACATTTCTAGACACTGGGCAGAGCTGCAGGAAATGGAGGTTCCTGCAGTCTCACTAGATTCTCCATAGAGCTCAATGCTGGACTGACTCGCATGCGCTAGAGTACAGCTGTGACGTCGGCTCCTGGCACTGAAGCACCAGGAACTGAAGAGGACCCACCGAAAGAAGATGGCAGCACCCACAAGGGACATGTTAAAGGGATACTATACTCACCAGAACAACTACAGCTTATTGCATTTGTTCTGGTGAGTAGAATCATTCACTTCAGCCTTTTTGCTGTAAACACTGCCTTTTCATAGAAAATGCAGTGTTTACATTACAGCCTAGTGATAACTTCACTGGCCACTTCTTATATGGATGCTAAAGCTGCTTCCTATCTCAGTCTTGCCTAGTTTGAATCACAACATTCAGTATATCCTCCCTCTGCATGCAGACACTGAACTTTCCTCATGGAGATTGATTTCCTCATTGATTCAATTCATCTCTATGAGAAGATGCTGATTGGCCAGGGCTGTGTTTGACTTGTGCTGTCTCTGCCCCGGATCTGCCATCTTCACAGTCTCAGCCAATCTTATAGGGAAGCATTGTGATTGGCTCAGAACAACTTTTCTGATGATGTCAGCAGACAGCTTGCTATTCTGAGCCAGACAGGGACAAAATCAGCAGCTTCAGGCTTTAAAAAAGTAAGATTTTACTATATTTAGGAAGGCAAGAAGGGGCCAGGGGGACTAGATGGTGGTTTTAACAGTATAGGGTCAGAAATATATGTTTGAGTTCCTGACCCTATAGTGTACCTTTAAGATAAGTAGAACTCACGTTTCGCGTATAAGATGAGTTTTTCAGCACATTCATCACTCGTCTTATACACGAGTCAGTCAGGGCCGTCTTTAAGGAGGGGCAAAAGGGGCAGCTGCCCCGGGCCCAGTTACTCCTGGGGGCCCTAAGGCAGCTGCCCCATGGGCCCCCTGCAGCACCTGAGGTAATCAGGGGCCACAGCCCTTTAATACTGCTCTGGACCGGGCCCTTGTAATATGGGGGTTGGCTGAATACAAACACACAGCTAGCCCCTCATACACTGCCCTGTGATCCCTTTTCTTCTCCGTGGCATGCTGGGAGGCAGTGAGGTCAGATCACTTCCTCCTCAGTGCCCTGGGGAGGAGGCACACACCACACGGAGGAGGATGCAAGCATTGTGGGGGAGAGGGACTGAGAAAGCTGATGGCAGACTCCCATCAGCCTGGGCCAACAAGCTCACACTGGACCCCAGGGAAGCCACCTTTCTGTACCCAAAAGGTAAGGAGACAGGAGGGTGGCTAAATATGTTTTGTTTTTTTGTTTTGCTTATTTCTGATATCACTTTTATTCAAGTGTTGGTGTTTGTAATGTAACACACAGGGAATAAGTACATGTTAAAATCCTAGAAGAACCTGACAGTTCCCTATTAAATATAAATTTTAAAAGTATTTATTTTAACATATTATTGCATCAAGTGTTATCAAAGGCTGTATACCATTTCCAAATGTCACTTTTGCCAAATTCTGGACCAGGGTATGTAAGAACAGAGTTGAGACATTATTATGGCCAAGGTTGCTGGGAGTTGCTGTCCAAGAGCTGCTAGAAGGCAGAGATTAAAATATGTAAATGTACACATATATGTGTGTGTGTATCTGGCTGTGTTTATGTCCTTGTGTGTATCTGGCTGTGTTTGTCTGTGTGTCAGTGTTTCTGTGTGTATGTATAGCTGTGTATGTGTACTTGTGTGTCAGTGTGTATGTGTACCTGTGTGTGTGTTTGTGTGTGTGTGTGTGTAGGTATGTGTCAGTGTGTGTAAGTGTGCATCTGAGTGTGTGGTAATGCATACATCCCAGCATTTTAATGCCAACACAAATACACTCCATCTCTAGCACTGTACACATATACACCCCTGCATTTATACCTTTATGTATGTGTGTATCTGAGTGTGTGTGTACATACCTGTGTCAGTGTGTGTGTACCTCATGTGCCAATCAAAGTGCTTGTATCTGTGTGTCAAAGGGTGTGTATCTGAGTGTGTGTGTGTATGTGCCAGTATGTGTCAAGGTGTGAGCATGTGTCAGTGTGCCTATGTGTGTATCTGCGTGTTAATGTGTATGTGTATATGTGTTATAGAAATCACACAACATGCAAACAGAGCCCTGCAAACACAAACATTACATACAAACACACCAGTTTGCTGAAACACCAATACTACACACAAATGTACACAGCACTACATCCAAACAACCCCCTGCATGCAAATACAAACATTACATACAAACACATTCCTGTATTAAAACGCTAAAATTATATACAAACACCAACTCTACACACAAAAGTACACCTGCATTTAAAAGCCAACACTACAGACAATCACACATTACTGCATTCAAACGCAAACACTACACACAAGTACACCACTGTATTCCAATGGTAACAGTATATACAAATACACCCCTACATGCACACATACACTCTATACAATAACATGCTGACATTCATTTGCACAAACACTGCTCAAAAATACAACCCTGCAAGGATGGTAAATCCCCACCTGGCATAGGAGTTGTATGACAGATGGGGATCTATCTTTTCTTTACTCTTGTGCTACAGGGCAGGCCTGAATTATTATTTTTTTTGCACCAAGGCACTCTCTACATTAGTTTCGCCTCTAGGTTGGGGTGGAGGGAGTGATTTCATGCCCAGGGGGCCCAAGCAGATGCTTGCCCAGGGTCCAATCAATATTAAAGACGGCCCTGGAGTCAGTGTCTGTATTATGGCAACTTACATTGCCATAATACAGACAAGGATCACCGGGCTTGTAATGTCCTGTTGGGGGCTGGCAGCTAACTGTAACTTGCCTTTCCTGCAGCTCCTGTCAGCTCCCTTCTCTCTCCTCTGGTCCGGTCAACTCCCCTGTCAGCTCCCACTGTAAGTCTCGTGAGAGGCTCGGGGACCCGTGGCAACGCTCCGCGCGGCACTCAGACCGCGAGACTTACAGTGGAGCTGACAGGGGAGCTGACCGGACCGGAGGAGAGAGAAGGGAGCTGACAGGAGCTGCAGGAAAGGTAAGTAAACGCTTCCTGCCAGCCCCCTTATACACAGTGAACACCACTGGACCACCAGGGAATGAGAGCCCCCCTCCCTGGCCAGCTAAAAAGCCGGTAGGGGGGATGAAAAAAATATAAAAAAATAAAAATTTAAATAATAATAAAATAAAAATAAAATATTAATAATATATTTAAAAAAATATAATATTAAAATAATAATAATAATTAAAAAAAATTAATAAAAATGCCCACCCCCCACCAAGGCTCTGCATTACACACACAAATACACTCTGCATCACACACACACACTGCATTCATACACACACACTGCACTCACTCACACACACACACTGCACTCATACACACACACTGCACTCACACACACACACACTGCACTCACACACACACACCACATTCATACAAACACACTGCATTATTTATGCGCACACACACTGCATTCATACACACACACTGCATTCATACACACACACACACTGCATCCATACACACACACTGCATTCATACACACACACTGAACTCATATACACACACACTGCATTCATACACACACACACACTGCACTCATACACACACACTGCATTATACACACACACACATACTGCACTCATACACACACACACCACATTCATACAAACACACTGTATTATTTATGCGCACACACACTGCATTCATACACACACACTGCATTCATACACACATACACACACACACACACACACACACTGCATTCATACACAGACACTGCACTCATATACACACACACTGCATTCATACACACACACACTGCATTCATACACACACACACTGCACTCATACACACACACTGCATTATACACACACACACACACACACACACTGCATTCATTATATACACACACTGTAAATAAATATTCAATTAATATAATTTTTGGGGGATAGAATTTTATTTAGAAATTTACCAGTAGCTGCTGCATTTCCCACCCTAGTCTTATACTCGAGTCAATAAGTTTTCCCAGTTTTGTGGGGTAAAATTAGGGGTCTCGACTTATATTCGGGTCAACTTATACTCGAGTATATACGGTAGCATTGATTGTCATTACAAAAATAATAACAGTTAAATCATTTAAAAAATTTATCCACTAATATTAAATCTTTTGGAAAGCTTATCCAATAATATAAAATTGAAGCATAGATTAGAAATTTATACATATTCTGTAAAACACTAAGAACATTTAATATTACACACATGCATGGCAGGTTAATGTCACAATATAAATAATACACAGTTAATTGATACAGAGATCTGCCCTGTATCGTACTCTAGTGGGTGTGGTGTTTGGTGTGTTCCTTTTATTGCAATTCTCCCATTGTGAACTATGGAAAATGTGCCATTAAATTTTTTGTCTGGTATTTACTGATGAGTAAATTTCAGTGATTTTGAAAAGTAATTGTTTGCTGGTGGGGGCGGGATGACGACGTGACGACGCGAGGGATACGTGGGGCGCGTAGCGTGGCGTGCACGCCGCTGGGTTAAGCCGAGCTGGAGTCCCACCTGGGGGAGAGGGGAAACGCCGAATAAATACCGGAGATATAGCACAGACACCTGATGTATGTCCCCACAAGAGCGGTAATTCAAGACTGCGCTGAAGGGCTCGCTTGTTGTGCGTGCTGAATATACAGGACCGAAGGAAAATCTGTATCAATTTGCTTCTTCGTTATTTACAACTTATTACCTTTGTGTCATAGTAAGATAAGGCAGTTGGAATGGCAGCGCTCTTGAAAACCGCAGTGGAAGTGTGCCTGAATCAAAGAAGCTGATTTTCAAAGTGTTTGGCAAATAAAAGGTAGACTGGAATTTTTACACTGGAGCAGAGGTGAGCACAAAAGCTAAGCGTGTAATGAGATTTCAGTCTCACTGAATTACTAAGAGTTGGTATGACACACTTATAGTTGGAAAAAAAAAAACTCGAGCAAATAACATATTGAATAATGCTGAAATAATGAGTTATATAAGGCACTATGAGGAAGTCACATTGCCAATTATACTGCATGTGTAATTTATAACGCAGTGGATGCGAGCTTAGATCCAAGAAGATGCTTGCTAAGGTTACTGGCATATAAAGAGACTGAGTTGAATTTTATATTTCCTATTCGAAATAGAGGAAGCATCAGAGTTAAATGAGACTGGTAAATAAAGTGAAAGAGTTGAACCCTATACTTGAAGTAGAGGCGAGCACCAGATGTAAATGTTCAATTAAGCTCTGAGCCATATTGATATATTAAGAACTTGTTTGAGCTGTATACTACTGAATTGTTAAGAACTCAAGTGGATGCCATACTGCTGAATTACTAAGTACTTAAGTACTCAAGTACGAAAGGGTACAGTACGCTTAATAATTGGAATTACAAGATCTAAAACTGAACCGTTATAGTTAAAGGAAAGTTGAATATCTTTGTTAAATTGGGAAATAAATAAATAAATAAATAATAATAATAAAAAAGAATGACAACAAGGAAAACAGCGGATCAGAAACAAGAGTTGAAGTCTCTCTCAAAAAAAGTTCGGGAAAAAAAAGAAAAACAGGAAAAGAGACTTTCAAATTTTTTTAATGCTCCAGTAGATAAAAGCACTTTGGAATCCTCTTCGATTTCCACGCCAAACAAAATGCTTTTAAGTAAGCACACAGGAGAATTAAAGGAGACAGAACCACAAGAATCTCCAGAGGAACTAACGATCACTCAAGCATACTTAAGACAATGTTTAGATCAACAATTGGATCAAATAAAATTAGAAATGCAGGGGAACTTTGTAAATCTAAAGCAGGAAATAATATCCATTGGACAAAAAGTTTAAATAAATGAACAGAAAATAGAAAATTTGGAATTCCTCCTACAGAAGCAAAAAGAACTCATAGAGAAACAACAAATGAAGATTAATGAACTGGAGGAGAGATCAACTAATATAGAAGATAGAGGAAGAAAAAATAATTTAAGAATAAGAAACATACCAGAATCTATTTCACAAGGTAATTTGGCAAATTTTCTTGCGGAATTTTTTGAAGCTCTCAAAATCAACATCGATGATAAAAGGGACTTTCTTGAAAGATCTCATCGGTTAAATAAACCAAGAACACTTCCAGATGATCTTCCAAGAGATATAATTATCGCCTGCCATTCTTACTCTTTTAGAGAAAATTTTTTAAAAGCAGCAAGACAAACGGAAAGAGATCAAGGCAAATTTAAAGATATAAAAGTTTTTCCAGATTTGTCTTTCCAAACAAGGCAAGCGAGAAAACAATTTATTCCAGCTACTCTGCGCTTGAGGGAAAAAGACCTAAAATATCGATGGGGATTTCCAACTAAACTTATAGTCACTAAGGATGGGACTATACACATATTTGACTCACTTGATAAGGTCACAAAGTGGTTGGAAAATTTGGTTTAATTACGGTAATAACTTGAATAAGTAAGCTTCAGCTCTCTGATCAATCTAGATTTAACCCCTACTAGACTTTACTGGGAAAGGTTTAATAGTTTTGTTAAAGGAATATGTATCACTTTAGTGATTTATGATCAAACACTGATGAAATTAACACGTGGGATGGTGAAGAAAGCTTATTATAAGGGAAAACATTTAGAGTAGTATAAGTTATAGAATAAATGATAGTAAGAATGTAAAAATTTGTAAATTTAAATAGGTAAGATATCTGGATTATTTTCACGATGAAGCACTAAATAAGTAAATCTAAAATAAAATAATAGATATAAGTGGCACTTACAAAAATGGATTAAATTAAAGTAGGTAGAATTATAATTATAGAGATTAAAGTATTGGAACAGTAGTGATGATCACTGGAGTTACTTTAGGATATTTTTTAAAATTTTGAAATACGGAAATTTCACTGAGACTATAGAAAGATAAAATATTTGCACTAGGGAAATAAATATTTGCACTTGGGAAATAAAAATGGAAATGTCTGTTAGTAAGTAAGTAATATTTTCACAAATAGTTTTAAGACAGAAGTTTGGGAAAAGTTGGTAGGGATTTGTAAATAACGAGAAGAGGAGAGAACTGGATAGATTCTTTAACATAAACAGAAGAGTCTAAAATGTTGATGTAGAGAAGCTTTGTAATAAATGCTTGGTGGGGGGAGGTAATGGAGAAAAATGGGGTTTGGTAGAAGGCGAAGACAATAGGTAAAATTAAGGGACGCTCCTAGCTCAGCTTTTAATTTTTCCTCATTTAGGAACTTTCTATATGAGGACTAGATTCCATTTAGGGGATTTTTCCCTTTTGGATCTATACCCAGAGGTTAACACTCAGGATATGTTGAATGAATGCATCTTGTATATGAGAGGATGGGGTATGTTTGGTATGAAAGTGGTAGCTGTGGAGGGGGCTCACCCTTAGAATAGAAAGAAGTTCAGAAATAAGTTTAATAAGTACATAGGTGATGGTTATCAGATTTGGAAGAATCCCAAGAAGAGATTAAAAAAGAGAAATTGTTAAAATTATATCGTTAAATGTTCAAAGTGTAAATTCCCCTAGTAAACGTGCAATTCTGTTCGATTATATTAAGAAAGAAAAAGCTCATGTCATCTTTTTACAGAAGACACACTGGAAAAGAGATGATAAGTTAAGATTCATTCCACAAAGTTTCTCAACAGTAATATCTGCCACATTAGAGAATCAGAGGAAAAGAGGAGTAGCCATTATGATAAGTGAGGACTTAGATGCTAAAATCATATATCAAGAATCAGATGAAGAAGCTAGATTTATTATAGTGATAATTAAAATCCAATCAGAAATTTATACGTTAGTAAATGTGTATGCGCCTAATAACCCCTCTAATAAATATTTCTATGACCTTTTTGATAAAGTAGATAAAATAAAACAGGGTAAATTACTTTTGGCGGGTGACTTTAATCGGCTCCCAGATGTAAATATGGATAGGAAAACTTTAAATCCTGAGGGGTCAATTAAAGGAGTAACTGCAAAAGCTGTACAAATTCAAAGGATAATTAAGAAATATGGATTTATGGATATATGGCGAGTGTTTCATCCACTGGAGAGGGATTTTACATGCTTCTCCAGAGCATATTTCTCATACTCAAGAATTGACTTATTTTTGGGCAGTGTTGGATTTATTAATAGTACTAAAAAAGTTCTTATAGATGAAGTAACTTGGTCCGATCATAATGCCATAATCTTGGAGTTGGATATAGTGGATAATAGTGCAAGACGAACTCATTGTAGATTAAATGATAATATTCTTTCCAGTAAGGAAAACAGAGAATATATAGAGGAGATGACAGATAGTTTTTTTTCAGGAAAATGAGGGGGGAGAAGTGTCACTTCCGATGGTCTGGAACGCATATAAATGCGTCATAAGAGGCTACTTAATTAAGCTAGGTAACAACTGATAAAAAAAAGAAGGGAAGACCCCTGAAGGATTTATATGTAGATTATTATAACCTATCGAATGAAAATAAAATTTTACCAACTCAGGAGAAAAGCATAAAAATGCTATTATTGCAGAATCAAATAAATGAATTATTAATTGAGGAGAAAAAGAGAAATCTCCAACTCCTAAAGATTAATTGGTATTATAAGAGCAACAGGGCGGATAGGCTGCTTACAAATAAATTGAAAAACAAAAAACAAATGAGGAGGATTCATAAAATTGAGGTAGGAAAAGAAATGCTATTAAGCCCGAAAAAAATCGGGTCAGCTTTTAATGACTATTATAGTCGATTATATAACTTAGAATCAGTGGGACAACAACCCCCATCTTCAGATTACTTTAAAAATAAAAAAATGCCAAAAATAACTAGAGAACAACTTAATGAGATAAATAAACCAATACCCCAGATGAAGTTATAGTAGCTATAAACAAGTTACAGATAAATAAAGCCCCTGGTCCAGATGGTTATTCAAATAAATTTTATAAGATATTTAAAGATACCCTTTTGACTCGTCTCGCTAGGATATTTAATATAATAGTGGAAAATTGTGTGTTTCCTAGGGAGATGCTCCAAGCGAATATCGTTCCTATTTTGAAGCCGGATAAAGATCCAGCTAAATTGGTGAACTATCGTCCAATATCTCTTTTAAATGGGGATGTAAAGATTTACGCCTCAATCATTGCAGATCGATTAAAAACATGTATTCCGACTTTAATACATCAGGACCAAGCTGGATTTATATATGGCAGAGTAGCATCAGACGGATTAAGAAGAATAATGGATGTACATGACGCTGCGAATAGGAAAAGAGCCCCCCTTCTGACCCTGTCACTAGATGCTGAGAAAGCGTTTGACAGGGTCAGATGGGACTTTCTGGGAAACACATTGAAATCATATGGTATAGTAGGAACAGTTTATGACGCCATTATGGCATTATACACAGTTCCTTCGGCAAGGACTATTGGCCCTGGGATAGAGGCAGATTGGTTCACTATTAAAAACGGAACCAGGCAAGGATGTCCTCTTTCCCCGTTACTTTATGTTTTAACTATTGAGCCTCTTGCAGAAGATATAAGACAGAATGGAAAGATTGAGGGGTTTTGGCTTAATAATTTAGAACATAAGATTAATCTATATGCTGATGATGTCATGCTTATGATGCAGAATCCTAGATCATCACTGCCGGAATTGATAAGAATACTAGACCATTATAGTGTATTCTCAAATTATAAATTAAATATTAATAAGACCACAATAATGACAACTAATTTACCTAGGGAAGATAAGGACTTTATTAAAATATCCTATGATTTTGTCTTGGTTAAGGAATATATCTCATTTCTTGGCATAAAAATAACAAGAGACATAAATAGAGTTATTGAAGTTAACTTCCTCCCTCTTATAAAAAATACTAATAAAATATTAAAAGAATGGGCTGGCAGGGAGATCTCTTGTATAGGCCGCATAAATACTATTCGATCATATATTTTGCCTAAATGGAATTATCTCTTTAGAATGATACCTATACAAGTTCCCAACCCTTGGTTAAAAATGATACAGTTAGCTTTTTCTAAATTTATTTGGAAAGGTAAAAAACCAAGAATAAGCTTACAGTTAATATCTAAGAAAAGAAAGGATGGAGGCCTTGCCGCCCCAAATATAATTGAATATCATAATGCATGTATGTTGGCCCATACCGTTAATACGTTAAGTATAGATCAAAAAGATCAATCTTGGCATCATATAGAGCAATCATTAGTAGAGACAAGCAGCCTATCCTCTCTGTTTTGGACAACAAGGAGGAATTTAAATAAAAATAATTTGGTTCATCCAGAAAATTCGACAATCATAGATAGTATATGGAGATTCTGGTATAAATTTAAGAAAAATTATAAAATAGAATATAGAATATTCCCTTTCCTACCCATGGAGGTGATTAATAATAATATTGACGATATTAATATTAGTGGTTGGATACAAAAAGGTATTACGCATATTCAACAAATTATAGATATAAAGGATCTTAAGTCATTTAGCCAGTTACAGGTAGAATTCGGGATTGAAAGTAAGGAGGTATTCACATATCTAAGAGTTAAGTTTTATTTGGCGAAATTCTTGGATATTCAGCTTAATAAAAATATAAGTAACATTAAGAAGATAATGGAAACATATAGAACTAAAGGTCATATTTCTAGATGTTATGAATTTTTAAAGCTATCTCAGAAGGTCCCTCTTTGGAAATCTAAGATTAAGTGGGAAAAAGATCTACAAATGGTAATCTCCGAGCAAGATATGACAAACGCGATAGAGAGAGTTAATAAATCGGTACATTGCTTGAACATAGTAGAGAATTTTTATAAACTCCTAAATAGATGGTATATAGTCCCAGAAAAATTGGCTAAAATGTATGTAGATCAGAGCCCTTTTTGTTGGCGTTGTGATGATGGGAAAGGAGATTATCTCCACACCTGGTGGTATTGTAAAGTTTTAAGTAAAATATGGAAGGAGGTATACAAGCAGATTTATAACTCGTCAGCTAAATATACCCTTTACACCACAAAGTTTTTTGTTACATCTGGGATGGCCTTCCATGTCTTTTGAGAAACAAATGCTGATAATACATATTTTAATGGCAGTAAAGTTAGCGGTGGCTAGAAACTGGAAAAGTAAAAAATAAATACAGTGGAGTGAAATTAAAACACAGGTAATATATCAATGTAAGATGGAAAAGGGAATAATTTTAGGCAATTCTGTAGGTTTGAAGAAATACAGCAAATGGGAAACAATGGTTGATAATTTTATTACTAACTATTAGAACTTATAATTCTGAGGTTATGAGCTTCCCCGAATGTGAGATTGATTCTTGAGGAATTTTAGTAACACCGTACCTTATGTGAAGGATGGGAAAATTGGACAGTGTAGGTATGGTTCCCCGGGATTGTATGTATGTGCGAATCGAATGTTTTAGGTTTTTTTATTCACTTCTTTTTGCAATTTATGTGAATTATAGATATGAATATTTAAATTCGTTATATAATGGAAATGTTGTTTATATATGGAAACATATTAGAAATGTAAACGCTGCAATAGAGGAATTGATTGCATCATGTAAATTGTGAAATTTTGAAAAAATAAAAATATATTGAAAAAAAAAAAAGAAAAGTAATTGTTTGCTGAGTATTTCAGCTATGTTTTTTGCATCTTTTCTTCATGATTAACCACAGTTTACTGATTGGGGAATAAACCTCAATCTGTTATCTTTGAATCAGCATACAGGTGATGAGTTCAGCTACTGCTGTATACATTACCATTCTAATATATATTCTTATATATAATTATAAAAATAATAATTTACATTGTGTTACTTGTACTCTGTAAATACTCTGTATTTATTTTAGCACATTCTTTGTTAAAAGAATATTGCAGACTTTTTCACTTAATCAGCAGTTTCTTTAGGATGCCTTTTGTAGACACCAATCCATTTATTGAACACCAGCATTTACCTAACTTATTGTTACACAAGACTACAAATTTCAGGAAAAGGCAGTTTTAGTGTTGATTGCATACAAAACAAGCAAACTATAACAAAATGTTATTTAAATCTAGAGTAGGTTTTAATATAGGCAATATTGCATTTCTGAACTTATGTAAAAATTAACATGTTGTAGAGCTATACCTTCTGCAAAGATAATGATTAATAACAATAATAATAATAATAATATATTTGTAATATATGTCTTTTTTGGAAGAGAGAATTTGGGGACAGCTTACCTTGTAGCAAACCATGCACTCCATGGATAACATTGCCGAAGGAAATCACTCTGGCATAGTTTAGATGTTAAATATTAAAACTAAATATATAGTTCGTGGTTATGTCTATGATAAAGTGTTTCTTCTGGTCCAGCTTATATCACCTATGTAACAAATTTCGCAAAACACGTTGTGTGGATGACATCACTCAGAAGGAAGGAGACCATCTGTCACGAGCGTGGGCTATATGCCCAGCCGAGACAGTGGGGAGAGTGTGGAAGTGACAGGGTTAATGACACCAGACCCCTGGTTACTTGTTGCTGGTCCCAGTAACCACTCAATTAACCCCTGCAATCCCTTCTACACTAACCCGCTAGTACACACTTTACTGCCACCACCAAGACTCTTAAACCCGGGCGTCTTAGGTTACCCCACACACGAGAATTTTAAAATCACAGTTGTACTTTTACTGATCAAATACATATAATTAACCATTTTTGGTAACGTGTTTACCTGAGCTTTCCTCTAGAGAGTGAAGCTCATAGAGAACAGAGAAACAAGCTGATTAAGTAAACATTTAATCTGACAAAAAAAGATTCACAGTGCTGATTACAAAATACAGAAATAAATGACATACAGATAACAAATTGCAAAACAATACATAAAATAAAATAGGAGAAAACACAAGAAATTCCTTACATGTATTTACCCCATATAGAATTCTTGTGGGAGTCTTAGATGGTATAGGTCTCCTAGAAGTTGCTGACCAAAGAAAAAATGAATAACTCCCTGGATAGACCAGCACCCTCATTATATATCTAAACTAGTTGTTTCTCAGTGGGCAGACCCCTGGGGTGGGGGGTGGGGGGTCAGAGGGGTTGGTCTGGAAGTTTATTGCCCACTCTATGCAATTCCTTGTGTCCAGCTATGGTGATGGCTATCTAGATGCTTTATGGTCTAGGCCTGGTGCAAGATCAAAGACCACAATAAATGTCATCCAAAGGTTTACAAAAAAACAACTCTTAACATATATCAACACACATCAAACACCAACTCATGCTTTTGGCATGACACCATCACTCAGACAATACTTTTGTGGACGTTTACAAACGCAAGCCATCGTTTTCATTATTCCGAGGCTTTTCTTGCTGGTCTGAAGTGTACGTGTAGTTTTGTTTATAAATATATGGAGTTCAAAGCTGACAGCCTTTGAAGATTGTCCAAGTGCATAAGACTGATGTGATTTTGGATACACCAATACCAGTGGTCTGATTCTCCCAGAGTGCAGCAATCTGTGTGACACTATAGCTACTCATATTTAATTAGTTCTTTTCAGGAGGGTATAAATTCAGGGGATTTTTTTTTCTTTACAGAAATACACTGTAATACAACATGGATGTATTTTTAAGGCCCTCATATATATATTTTAAACCCCTCATATATAAGGAATACCTTTTGAATTGTATAACTATATACCCATATATGTTTGTGCACCATAATACAAATTAGAAGTTTGTACTGTGGATTTTTTAAATGTTTGAAATCTGTTGGCGCTGCATATAAATTTGAATATTTTTTTTGTATTTTACACACTTAAAATGTGTAGCGTTATTTATATTGAGTCTCTGCACTTGTAATAATATTGCATATTTCAGTAGTTTGAACAAAGATGTGGCACCCAGGTCAATTCATTGAGATCTTGGATCCTATAGTATTAATTTATGCTACAATTGTTTACATTTTATTTATTTTTATACATCAGCCTACACTCAGTACCCCAGAATAACAAAGGAGAAACCAGATTTGTTTTTTTAAAGTTTATTAAAACTAAAACAAAAATATCACATTGACATACATATTAAGACCCTTTGCAGTGACACTTGAAATTGAACTCAAATGCAAACCATTTCTCTGGATCATTTGATATATCTCTACACTTTGACTAGAGTCCACCTTTGACAATTTGAATTATTGGACATAATTTGGAAAGACACAAAACTGTCTGTATAAGATCTCTCTGTAAATGCACATGAGAGCAAAAACCAAGCGGTCAAAAAAGATGCCTGCAGAGTACAAGCTTGTGTTGAAGCACCGGTCTAGAGAAGGCTAGAAAAAATTGTCTACATTGAAGTTTCCCAAGAGCACAGTGATATTCATAAAACATAAATGGAGGAAGTTTGGAACAACCAAGATTTTTTTCTAGAACTGGCTAGCTGGCCAAACTGAGCATTTGGGGAATAATCACCTTTGTATGTAACCAATAATATGATTGTCACTTTGGGTGAGTTCCAGAGATTATGTGTGGAGATGGGAGAAACTTGCAGAAAGACAATCATCACTGCAACACTCACCCAATCTGGCATTAAAGGTAGACTGGCCAGACAGAAACCTCTCCTCACTGCAAGACACATGAAAGCCCATTTGGAATTTCCAAACAATCACCTGAATCTTAAACTGGGAAACAAAGATTGAACTGTTTGGCCTTCAAAGAGTTATGTCTGGAGGAAATTAAGCACCACTCATCACTTGCACAATACCATCCCATTATTGAAGCACATGATGATAGCATTATTCTTGGGGGTGTTTTTCAGTGGCAGGGATGGGGAGGAGTTTGGTCATGGTTGAGGGAAAGATGAATGCAGCAAAATATAGAAAAATCCTTAATGGAAACTTGGTTTCCAAAGAAAATAAATGTGCTCAGGACCTCAGATTAGGTTGCACATTCACCTTTCAACAGAACAGTGACACTAAACAAGCAGTCAAGATAACACAAAAATGGCTTAGGGACAACTCTGTTAATGTCAATGTGTGGTCCAGAAAGAGCCTGACTTGAACCTAATCGGACATCTCTGGAAAGACCTGAAAATGTTCATCCACCAATGGCCCCCCATGCAACCCGACAGAGCTTGAATCTGCAGAAATAAATGGAGGAAACTACCCAAATCCAGCTGTGCAAAGCTTTTTGCATCATACTCAAAAAGAATTGAGGCTGTAATGACTGCCAAAGGTTATAGGCCTAAATACTTATGGCAATTTGAAGATTATTTATAATTCATATTAATTTACACCATATTAAAAACTCACAGTAGTGTGGTTTGTACAAATGTTACAATAAAACATATAAGTAAATACATTCACCATATTATTAAATGTACTCAACTATTCCAATAAATCACTAAAGTTTGAATCTATAGCACCATGTTATTAAGTCAGCACCATTATATACTTGTATTATTTCCTTGCTGGGTTTACATCAACCATTCAGCTGCAATTCATTACATAGGTACATTCACAAAATTGGTCAAACTACTTAATTATTCCATTAAAGCACCAAAGTTTGAATCTAGAACAACATTTTATTAAGTCAGCACCATTATATACTTGTAGTATTCAATTGATGGGTATACATAAACCATTCAGCTACAATTCATTAGCTCTCCTAAAATCAAATTACCTTCCTTATGTAACGTGAATTAAGAAGCATGCAAGTCATAGGCTAATTCAAAGGTATGAAATATAATAAAATGAACTTTTCCTTAGAAATTTCAACAAAGTCATATGCCTTCCTTTTGTAGCATTATTTCAAGTAGACCAGATAGCTTTTCATACCCATAGTAGTTGGTCAAGTCCAAAAGTGATGTTCCTTCCTTGCTGTTGCTTGGGGAGAGATTTTGTCAAAGACTGTAAATTGTTTTTTTTCACATATTCTGTGTCATAAAACATGCTACTTAGCCATGCCAAAGAGTACTGAGTTAAAATAAAACTAAGAATACATATTTTATTCATATTTCTCCCCTATATATTTTACCAACTCTCAACATCTACACCAGTATGAGTTACACAGTTACATGGTAAGATAAGTTAACCAATATATTTTATTTATCAAATTCAAATGTTCAAGTAAACTCTATCTTTGATTGTTCTTAAAGAAGTCAAAGAAAATCAACTTGATGGGATCTCCAACTAAAATATGAGAAAAATCCTTTCTCTGAAGTAACAAATTGTTAATAACATTATATTAACTGTTTATGAATGTTTTCTAAAAAAAAAAAAAACAACACACAAAAAAGAGCCTTTGTCTCTGCTGTAGGTGATATTGTCATTCTGCAAGTCTCAATGGATGATCTATTGTCCTTTGTGTAGCCCTGTTAAAGGACTGGTCACCTAAAAGTCGTTTGTGTATCTAAGTTACCTTTTTAAAGATGCAAATAGTTTACCCTTTCTTCAAAAAGCTTATCTGACAAACATACCTAACACATTTTAACCTTTCATTCCAAATAAGTCACTTATTCTACTGTTGTGTTTCATTAGATTGTATATTATATTGAACATCTTAAACCTTTTCTTTTTTTTTTTCTTGCAGTGAGAATTATTTGGTAAGGTGGGGAAGCAAAGGCTTCCCAAAAGAAATAGACATGCTAAACAATTTGAAAGTGGTTTTCACGGTGGGTGCATTTGATTTTATGTTTTTTATGTGGATGTGATTTGAGCATAAAAAAATAACCATCATATTGAGCACATTTTGGTTGTATTTTTGTTAGTGATAGTTCTTCTGTACTCTCTCCAATTTCTCCAAGACTGGTAAGGTTACTGTTGTGGGGTGTGCAGTAGAAATAAGAACAGACTTACCTTCATTGCCAGTCATGCTATACCTCCATATTCCTGACACTAACAGGCCATACTTAGGAAATAATGGGAAATAGCATCATAAACAAGGCTTTACCAGCATATTCAGTGAGTGTTTTTGCATGCAATCAAAGGGTTTTTCTAATCAGTCCTGTGTAGGGTTTACAATGTGAGTAGTACTACCACCTGTACACTGATGACACCCAGCTATATCTCTCCTCCCCGGACCTCTCCCCTGCTGTCCTGCAACGTGTCACTGCTTGCCTTTCTTCCATCTCTGACTGGATGTCCTCCCGCTTTCTGAAACTCAATCTCTCAAAAACTGAGCTCCTTGTCTTTCCTCCTCCTAATACTGATCCTCCTCTTTCGCTCTCCCTTCAAGTTTGTGGTACCAACATCAGCCCATCCTTGCAAGCGCGCTGTCTTGGCGTCATACTTGACTCTGGTCTCACCTTTGAGCCTCACATCCAGCATGTTGCCAAATCCTGTAGATTCCATCTTAAAAACATAGCCCGCATCCGCCCCTTTCTTGCACCAGATACTACCAAGGAGCTTGTCCATGCTCTAATAATTTCACGCATGGATTATTGTAACCCTCTCCTGCTTGGTCTTCCCAAAAGCCGTACTGCACCCCTACAGTCTGTAATGAATGCTGCTGCTAGACTGATTTTCCTCTCTAGTCGGTTCTCTCACACCTCACCCCTCTGCCAGTCCTTAC
Organism: Pelobates cultripes; assembly: GCA_933207985.1. Classification (NCBI taxonomy): domain Eukaryota; kingdom Metazoa; phylum Chordata; class Amphibia; order Anura; family Pelobatidae; genus Pelobates; species Pelobates cultripes. The sequence continues at coordinate 240,187,148 of OW240914.1, read as the reverse complement.
ATTGGCTTCCTGTGTGCTATAGGAGTCAATTCAAGGCACTAACTCACACCTATAAAGCACTGAACAACTCTAGCCCCTCTTATATCTCCTCACTGATCCACAGGTATGTCCCTTCTCGGTCTCTCCGCTCTGCCCGTGACCACCTCCTGTCCGTTGTCCGCACCCGTACGGCCAACTCGCGCTTGCAGGACTTCTCGCGGGCGGCTCCCTTCCTATGGAATAGCCTGCCTACCGCCATCCGACTCTCCCCTAGTCTTGCATCTTTTAAGAAGTGCCTTAAAACCCATCTCTTTAGGAAAGCTTATGGCCTCCAAGACTAACCCCTACCTCACATACCCATCTCTTGCCCTCTCCTAAAGGGCAGCCCACCTTATTTGATTGCACATTCCTGTCCTAATGTGTTTTACACCCCACCTCCTATAGAATGTAAGCTCGATTGAGCAGGGTCCTCTTCAACCTATTGTTCCTGTAAGTTTATTTGTAATTGTCCTATTTATAGTTAAATCCCCTTTCATAATATTGTAAAGTGCTACGGAATCTGTTGGCGCTATATAAATGGCAATAATAATAAATAATAATAAATAGTACCCTCCAGGCCCCATACCAAAGTAATAAGGCAAACCATTTAGCACTTGTTAACCCCAATATCAGGATCCCACAGGGCTCCAGGGCTTCTTTAAAGCAAAGTTAATAACTCAGAGATTCTTAATCCAGATGCTGATCCTGCCGATAAGGCATTGGAATGACATTATGTGCATAGAATTATGCACAGAACTGACGTTAACCACCCCCGAACTCTTGTTCCAAGCTGACATTCAGTGATGCTACTGTAAGTGGAGTTACACCTCCAACAGCAAATGGGTTAAACTCAGTAGGTGCCTTGGGGATAGGATTCCTTATTTTTCTGTATGGTTCCTACCCCCAGATGTTGTTTTGTCTTTTAATATTGCTATAAAAATTGTGAAAGGATGGTGTCCCTTTGTTGGCGGGGCAGCAACGTTTCAGCTGTGTGTCTTTATCAAGCAAGCAAGCAAAAAGACAATGCTTGATGAAGACGCGCAGTTGGGGCTTTGCTGTTTTGCCAATAGGGAATATCATCTCTTGTTTTAAATCTGTTTTATTGGTTCATTCAATGAGCGGTCATCCCATGCAGGGGAGGTAAGCAAATCATAGTTAACATATGTCAGAGGCATTTACCATCAAGCATAATATGAATCAAATTCAAACAGTCGGTGCCTGGTAGGGTGAAAAAGTTTAAGTATGTGAGCGTGTATTTAATGGTATTGGTTCTACGAATTATCTGCAAACATGAAGCATTATCTAGATATTCAAGTATACAGCAGTATGTTGAACTTGAAAAAAAAAAAAAAATTAAACTCAGTAGGTGCCACAAATCTCTGAAATAGTCATGGTGCTTGGAGTAACCCTTAAATCTTTAAACTGGAATTGCAGATTTGTTTTGTGTACAATCTGTTTCCCCTACATTGGTATTAAGAGATCATGGCAAAAGGGAAAATAAAAACATGTTTTTTTGGTACTTATTTTTTAATTTCCCTTAATTGTAGAACATCCAGCACATTTATTTATATTTCTAATCACTGGTAAAGACCAACAAAGCACACTTTTAGTTTTCTGCTTGAGCTTATATTTTGGTTTTTGGTATTTTATTTCCCAGTACAGACTGTCATTTTATAAAAATTCACATATTCTTAAAAAATAAATAAAAATAATAATAAATGTTAATAAAAGAACAATAACTACAATTTAATTAGCAACTGAATGTCCCTTTCTCTCCCAAGTGACAGTACCCATCTAATCAGAATGTTTTACTTATTTCTAGCTCTACATACTTTTATTGCAAAAACAAGATCATTTGATTATTTATGTTATCTTTCCTTCTAGCACATTTTACAATATTTCCTGTTCTCTCTGTGAGCATTCGCAGTAGGATTTAATGTAAAAAAAGTGATATATATATTTTTTTAATTCAATGTCTTTTGCTCGATGTGAAAACCAAATAGTTTGCAATAACTATATAATGCAAAATACCTGGATTAGAGGGGTGGGAGAACTTTTGTAAACCCCTCCAAATTAGCTGTGTTCTAGGATTAGTTTGATCTAAACTGATCTGTGATTTTATCATCGGTAGGCCCATGTATTAGTGAATCTCATTAAACATATAAAAAAGGACATATGAAATGTTTGAGCTTTTCTGGGAAACTCCCACCCTACCTGAGCAAAATGCTCTCCTCGGCTGTTCCCACCTCCTATAACCTCCGATATGGTACCAGCATTTTATTTAGTCTACCTCAATACTAAAAGAAAGCAGCCCAATCCTCCTCCTCCTACAGAGCACCGCAATTGTGGAACGACCTCCCTCACAATTTAAAATCTTCCCCAAGCCTAAAGTCCTTTAAAAGATCCCTCTCTACATACCTCAAAACAGAATCCACATGTTATGGTTGAGTATATATTTCCTACCTATTCTATGTTAAATTTTGTGTATATTGTGTATTAATATTGTTTTTGTATTTTATTGTACCATAATGTATCAATGCAATGTTTTGTGGACCCAGGACATACTTGAAAACGAGAGAAATCTCAATGTATCTTTTCTGGTAAAATATTTTATAAATAAAATAAAATAAATATTACATGCAGGAAGGTGTGACTTATAAACAAGGTGATTTGACTTCTAATTGTCAGAGAATTGAGCAGCGAGACTGCAGGGGCATGATCTATATACCAAAACAGCTTCAATAAGCTAAAGTTGTTTTGGTGACTATAGGGCCCCTTTAAGTTAGAAAATGCCTGGGGTCTCAAAACAAAACCACCACCCATAGTACTAATGTTAAAAACAAACTGACATGGCCTAATGTGCACTTCAGTGTTTAAACACACCTTAGCCTTCTTACCTGTTTAAAATAAAGTTTACTAGATTTTTATTAGACTCTTTCTATGGTTCCCTTATCCTGGCTTAACTACCTAAATATTTTTTTCAAATACAGTGCAAAAAGTGACAGTTTGAATAGCAGATTAATTACTAATTAATTACTTATATCACCCATGGAACAATGTCAAGTAGCATTGTCATATTATTGACGTTGTGTGGCTTTTTATTATTGTATGTTTCATTTGTAATAACCATGATATTATGATTACATTTGTATAAAAATGTATGCTTTGTTTGTAGGATCTTGGAAACAAAGATCTGAATCGAGAAAAAATGTATTTGGTCTGCCAGATAGTAAGGATTGGACGCATGGACCTGAAAGAAAACAACCTGAAAAAGTGCACTCAAGGTTTAAGAAGACCTTTTGGAGTTGCAGGTATTAGGACATCTTGTTCTTGTTTTGTCCTAAACAAATCTTGTGAAAGGACCACTAAAGTGCCAGGAAAACAAATTCGTTTTCCTGGCACTATATGGTCTTTGGGTGCCCCCCACACTCAGGGTCCCACCCTCGCTGGGCTGAAGGGGGAGGAAGGGGTTAAACACTTACCTTTCTCCAGCACCGCGCTCCCTCGGCACTGGGAAACTCTCCTCCCTCTTCCGACGTCAGTGCTGAATGCGCATGCGCAGCAGAGCCGTGCGCGCATTCAGTCAGTCCATAGGAAAGCATTTCTCAATGCTTTACTATGGACAGCAGCATCTTCTTGCTGTGATTTTTCCAGTGAGAAGTGTCGAAGCCCCTCTAGTGGCAGTCAATGAGACAGCCACTAGAAGCTGGATTAACCTTGTTGTTAACATAGTAGTTTCTCTAAAAAAGTGCTATGTTTACAGCTGCAGGGTTAACCCTAGATGGACCTGGCACCCAGACCACTTCATTGAGCTGAAGTGGTCTGGGTGCCTGTAGTGGTCCTTTAAGTCAATACATGTATGTATAGGGAGTGCAGAATTATTAGGCAAGTTGTATTTTTGAGGATTAATTTTATTATTGAACAACAACCATGTTCTCAATGAACCCAAAAAACTCATTAATATCAAAGCTGAATATTTTTGGAAGTAGTTTTTAGTTTGTTTTTAGTTATAGCTATGTTAGGGGGATATCTGTGTGTGCAGGTGACTATTACTGTGCATAATTATTAGGCAACTTAACAAAAAACAAATATATACCCATTTCAATTATTTATTATTACCAGTGAAACCAATATAACATCTCAACATTCACAAATATACATTTCTGACATTCAAAAACAAAACAAAAACAAATCAGTGACCAATATAGCCACCTTTCTTTGCAAGGACACTCAAAAGCCTGCCATCCATGGATTCTGTCAGTGTTTTGATCTGTTCACCATCAACATTGCGTGCAGCAGCAACCACAGCCTCCCAGACACTGTTCAGAGAGGTGTACTGTTTTCCCTCCTTGTAAATCTCACATTTGATGATGGACCACAGGTTCTCAATGGGGTTCAGATCAGGTGAACAAGGAGGCCATGTCATTAGATTTTCTTCTTTTATACCCTTTCTTGCCAGCCACGCTGTGGAGTACTTGGACGCGTGTGATGGAGCATTGTCCTGCATGAAAATCATGTTTTTCTTGAAGGATGCAGACTTCTTCCTGTACCACTGCTTGAAGAAGGTGTCTTCCAGGAACTGGCAGTAGGACTGGGAGTTGAGCTTGACTCCATCCTCAACCCGAAAAGGCCCCACAAGCTCATCTTTGATGATACCAGCCCAAACCAGTACTCCACCTCCACCTTGCTGGCGTCTGAGTCGGACTGGAGCTCTCTGCCCTTTACCAATCCAGCCACGGGCCCATCCATCTGGCCCATCAAGACTCACTCTCATTTCATCAGTCCATAAAACCTTAGAAAAATCAGTCTTGAGATATTTCTTGGCCCAGTCTTGACGTTTCAGCTTGTGTGTCTTGTTCAGTGGTGGTCGTCTTTCAGCCTTTCTTACCTTGGCCATGTCTCTGAGTATTGCACACCTTGTGCTTTTGGGCACTCCAGTGATGTTGCAGCTCTGAAATATGGCCAAACTGGTGGCAAGTGGCATCGTGGCAGCTGCACGCTTGACTTTTCTCAGTTCATGGGCAGTTATTTTGCGCCTTGGTTTTTCCACACGCTTCTTGCGACCCTGTTGACTATTTTGAATGAAACGCTTGATTGTTCGATGATCACGCTTCAGAAGCTTTGCAATTTTAAGAGTGCTGCATCCCTCTGCAAGATATCTCACTATTTTTGACTTTTCTGAGCCTGTCAAGTCCTTCTTTTGACCCATTTTGCCAAAGGAAAGGAAGTTGCCTAATAATTATGCACACCTGATATAGGGTGTTGATGTCATTAGACCACACCCCTTCTCATTACAGAGATGCACATCACCTAATATGCTTAATTGGTTGTAGGCTTTCAAGCCTATACAGCTTGGAGTAAGACAACATGCATAAAGAGGATGATGTGGTCAAAATACTCATTTGCCTAATAATTCTGCACTCCCTGTATATATATATATATATATATATATATATATATTTTATTTTTTTTTAAATAAAACAAAATTAGAATTCCAATTATATGTGTTACAAATATTGTAAAAATATTGTTCTCTTATTTACTCTATGGCACTTTTGTTCCCGCTCTGAAAAAAAATTTAAATTCACCCTTTTGCATACCTTTTTGTGTATTGCAGCCTCATTTTAAATTTTTTTTTTTAAATAAAAATGTTATTTCATCCCTCTTTCCTCAATTTTATTTATTTTGTGTCCAATGTTACCACCCCTTACATAACTACATAGCAATAATATAACTACATAGCTAGACATATTTGATAACACTTTATTTTTCATGTAGCTATTCATAACATCATCCATCTTTACTCTAATTATGTAAAATAAATTCTGGTTACACTTTATTGTACCAATTTTCTTTCATTCTGTGCATAAAGTACATATAATTTATGAGTAAATGTATAGTTATTAGCAAGTATTTATGCAAGATCTTTAATCCTATAGTGCCAGTAAAACAAAGCCATTTTCCTGGCACTATTGGTTAAAACCCCTTCAGCCACTTACCTGAATCCAGCGCCCATGTCCCTCGGTGCTGGGTGAGGCTCCGCTCACACTCCTCCCCTGCCGCAAAGGTCGCGCTCGCATTAGCATTTCCCCATAGGAAAGCCTTATTAAACAATTTCTTATGGTAAAAATCTGACGCTGGGTGTCCTCATGCAGAGCATGAGGAAGTCCAGCAGCAGATAACGGACCAAAGGTCCATTTCGATCTCGGAGGCGCCCCTAGTGGCTGTCTGGTAGATAGCCACAGAGGGCAGACTTAGAGCTGAAATGTTAACATTGCAGTTCTCTGTATTTTTAATGCACATTACTAATTTACCAGTTAGACTTCCTCAGGTTTTTAAGATGGTGTAAGCTATTTGATAATATTACGTCTTGAGTTTAGACAATTAAACTGTTACAATTTTATTTTAATCAGTGATGGACATCACCGATGTGATTAAAGGAAAAGTGGAAAGTGATGAAGAAAAGCAACATTTTATACCCTTTCATCCGTAAGTTTTACAGTAATTGCATTTGTGTTTTCTGAATCAACGAATTAACACCTATTACGAAAGCAATGAATGTAGTTTGATGTTAATGTATTATTATGGTAAGAAGCATTTAAAATGTATTATTAGTTTAGTAAATACCTTTTTATACTGAAAATGAAAACTTATATAGTCTCTTTTTGTTAGCAATGTATACTTTGTAAACATGGAGCAAACCTTTTTTACAAGAGCAACCATAAACATTTATTATTCTGCAAAAAATGCTAATGCACTCAACAATTCCCTACTACTTTAAACAGCATTGATTTTGCATCATCTGAAAAAACTGAATACTGAGTATTGCATTATTTTATAACAGTTAGTACTTTCTGTATTCTCCTACGCTACTGAACTGTACACAGTCGGGCATTGTTAAGTTCCAGAAACGCCCATAGCTTCAGAAGAAGGGAAAACTTGATGACCCCTAACAGAGAGGTGGAGATATGTCATGACATATGCCTTCCTCTCTATCCATGAACAGAGCACTGCTGATGTCCTCCAGGATCTCGATGAAATAACTGCTGGAAACATGCTGCACAGCCAGATATTTATTGTGATCCTTCCACGTTACATTACTATTTGCCGCTAAGTTCTGTTCACCAGTATCTCTTTCTGACAGTCACCTGGAGGGCACCAAACCTCATCCTAAGTATCCTAGTGAAGCACTATACTACTGCTATTTATTTTTATAATAGGTGGCTTCCACATGTTAAATTAATAATGAAAGAACACTACTATCCTCCTTTCCCCTTCACCAACTGTAGAAATCCTCTCTAGCAATGCCTATGACTACAAACCCTCAAAGATAGGGACAAACAGAGATTTAATGTCTTGTTATGGATTGGATATAGAGGCATGGTAAAATGTAAATTGTTAGTGGATCAGAATCAGTGAATCAGATTGTTTGTACAAATGCATCCGATATTCTTTTGTATATGTACGTGGTTTATACTTAATTTTTTTTTATATTTATGCTTAACAATCCTAGGTAATTCTATGACATCGTAAAACCTACTATACACATAATTTCTTCCTGTTTAACTCATTCAAATGTTATTTGTGCTGTACCATTTTTAAATGGTTATTTCAAGCAATATCACCACTTAAAGATTTCAAGAGAACATATTTCTTGGAATGTGTATCTGCAACATTTTGCAATGAAAAGCTGCACATACAGCGTTTAAACCAGTTGCTGCCAAAAGTGTAACTCTACCTCCACCAATTCATGGCTGACTAATGTTAACTAAGTGCATATTTCAGTGCACAGAGGTTAATTCATTAACTGAGAATGCCCTGCTTATGCTCTCAGCCTGTGAACGGCTGACAAGATTGGCAACTTTAACTTTATATGACAGTAATATATTGTATCTGACCTACAGAATTCATATTTCATACATGTTTTTAGTTTTATGTTTTTTAAATAAAATGTGAAAAACACATACAACTACTAAAAGTGGTTCCCGACTGTAGTTTGTTTGTTATGATTTTATTAATTGTTATTTCTGATTAAACAACTGTCCTTTCTGATTAAACAACTGTCCTTTTTTTAGAGTTGTTGCTGAAAATGATTTTCTACACAGTCTTCTAAATAAAGTTACGGCACTAAAAGCAGACAGCGGTGGACAAGGTAAACATATTGTTATGCCTGTTTGATTTTGAAATTAGCTTGGAAACCCAATATTCTAACAAGAAAATAAATAATAAAAACTCTTTCTCCATGCTTCAAGCATAACATAATTTACAGGAAGGCACACTTTAAGAAATATAACCACTAGCTTGAACCGCAGTGGTTATGATGCTTATTATACTCGTTTAAATGAAAGTATAAGGGTGTCTCCATCACACGAAAGAAAGCAATTTAACTGTAGTGTATTGTTTTTGTGGGTAGTGAACTGGGGTCTGGTGAATATGATGTACCTCCTCATCCTAATGGTGACCAACTAATATGACATGGTAACTCATTTTATGGCCACAACCTAGTGGTTAAGAACAGATACATTTCATTGCTACATAATTATTTAATATATAATGATGTATACTCTACACATTTAGTAACACCTTTGATTGAGAAAGCTGATGCGATATTTGTTGCTGAAGTTGCTGTGTATTGGAAAAAAAAAAAAGAGTCAAAAGTCCTGTGCTGATGATTTTACTTATTTTATTTCATTGCACATCACAAGTATGATTTGATCTCAATTAGTCAAGACTTACTAAATTACTTGGCCTTCCTTTAAGAAAAGAAAAAAAAATACTTTTAGAAATGCAATTAATCATACCAGTTGGGTGGCTGCTCACTTTCCTAAACTCAGCCTGTGCAAAACAGAACTTCTGGTCTTTCCTCCTTGAAGTGTTGCTACTTCCGTGTCTGTCTCCCTCCAAGTCGACTGCACCACCATCACCTCTACCTTGAAGGCTCACTGCCTAGTTGTTCTCTTTGACTCCGACCTCACCTTCACCGCTCATGTCCAGACGAACGCCAAATCCTGCCACTTCCATCTAAAAAAAAAACTTACTTCAGCCTCTATTTAACACCTGAGGCTAAGGTACTGGTCCATGCTATTGTTCTTTCTCATCTTGACAACTGCAATCCCCTTCTCAGTGGTTTTACGTGTTCCCAGATTGCACCGCTGCATTATGAACGCGGTGGCAAGGCTCATTTTCCTGTCCGCCCGCACCTCCCATGCCTCCCCTCTTTGTCAGTCCCTACATTGGCTTCCAGTTAGATATAGGGCTCAATTTAAGATTCTGATGCTTGCTTACAAGTCCCTACATAATGCTGCTCCAACTTACCTATCCTCCTTAATACACAAGTATGTCCCGTTGAGGCCCCTGCGCTCTGCCGAACACCTACATCTCTCCTCTGTCCGTACTCCCACATCTGATGCTCGCCTCCACGACTTCTCCAGGGCTGCACCTTTTCTGTGGAACTCCCTTCCCTTCTCCATTAGACTTTCATCCAGTCTCCACTCCTTCAAAAAAATCTATAAAAACATATTTCTTCAGGGAAGCATATCATTTAAACTGTTAGTGGATTTTCATTCCCCCAACCCCCCCCCACGAGTCCTCTCCTGCAATTATCAAAAATAACCTACAAAAGTTCCCAGTGAATACTTTTCTTGCAACCTACTTCATTACCTCTACTTACACCCTTTGTGTCACTATACCCCATTCCCTCTAGCATGTAAGCTCATTGAGCAGGTCCCTCAACCCCTCTGTTCCTGTGCGTCCATTTGTCTGGTTACAATTATGTATCTGTTAGTCCACCCATTGTGCAGCACTATGGAATTTTTCTGGCGCTATATAAATAATAAAATAATAATAAAAATAATAATACCTTTAATCCAATACCATGACAGCCCGTCATGATTTTGATGTTCTGTGTCCAAACAAACGCTTCTCATGGAGAATCTCATATTGTGGACATAGTGCAATCATTGCAATTCACCAGTCCAGTGATTTATTAATTATGTTTCTGAGCAACACCCAGCATACTTTCCTTCCTGATGCCAGATATTGAATCTGTTTGAGTCCAAAGCACCTATTGACTATCTGAATGGTAACCACTAGAGGTGTGGGAATTGCAATACGTAAACAGTGCTATTTCTCACAAATAGCACTGTTTTAATCTGCAAGGCTATAAAGGCAGAATCTACAGTACATTTACAAAGTTTGAAATTATTTTATTGTTTAATGGATAGTTTTTTTTCACATCAATCTACACCCAATACTCATTAAAAACCTAAAGCCATTTTTTTGAAAACTTTGCAAGTTCATTACATTTAAAAAATGTAAATATCACATTGGCAATACCTGAACCCAATTGAAATGCAGTGGTGAGACTTTAAGAGAGCTGTGCATAAACAAATAGCAGCAAACCTCAATGAACTGAAGCAACATTGTAAAAAAGAGTGACCTGAAATTCCAACAACAACGATGGGAGAGACTGATAAAGTCATACAGAAAACAATTACTTAAAGTTATTGCTGCTAAATGTGATTCTACAAGTTACTGAATCATAAGGTGTACTTTGTTTTGCACACGACTTGTATATATGTTGGCTTTATTTTTGTTAAATAAATCATGAAACTGTATAATATGTCATGTGTTGTTGTTCATCTGAGGTTGTACTTACAAGACCTGCTGAGGAACAGGTGATGTTATTATGTCCTGATATGTAAAACCCATAGAATTCAAAGAGGGTGTACTTTCTTTTTCCTATGACTGTATGCTGACAGAGATCTCTTAAAGGATTTTAGACTGCAGTAAGATTTGATTGTGTTTGTGAGTTTATTCCACAATTGCGATGCTCTGTAGAAAAATGAGGATTGAGCCACTTTCTTTTTGTATTCTGGTATATTAAGTAAATTGTTGGTACTGGATTTGAGGTTATAGAAGGTGTGGATAGCTGGGGCAAGCTGTCTTCTCAGGTAGGGTGGAAGCTTCCAAGAAAAGCTCTTAAAAACAAAACTGGAAAGTTAAAGAGTGCATCTTGATTCCAGCGACAGCCAGTTTAGCTCTTTTAACATGTTACAATGGTGGGTCATGTAATTACATTATAGCACAAAGCCGCAGAATGAGTTATACAATGTAGTAAGTTTATGAAGGTGGATGTGTGGTGCAGGTGCATACACTACATCCCCATATTCAATGACTGGCTTTAATATTTGTTGTACAATCTGTTTCCTTACTGTGGGGCTTAGGCAGGATTTGTTTCTATACAGGGCACTAGCTCGAACCCCAGCTACTCTGTAAGGTGTGAGAAGTCACACATAAGTGGCCTGGAAGTCTGGTTTAAATATAAACTAACTCTATAATTTGCCATATGTCTAGATTCCCTCTTAGATATTGGGTCCTTTGATATGTTAATAGCCATACACTAATACCTACCCATAGATTAATAATCAAGCCTTATTCCTATCATATTTAGAATGGGACAAGCACAATCTTTTAATCAAGCCTAAACATGATTTGTGAACAAATGCGACCCCACAAAAAATACATTACTAAATAGCCCTGATCTGAGAGCTCAAGTTCTCCAAAAAGCAGTCAAATCCATGTAGTGTAGGGGAAACGCCACCGTGTTACAGTTCTTACCAGCAGCACACATGGTCCTATGCCTAAAATAGGACCATGTGTGCCTGGCTCTTAGGTAGCGTTTGTTCAGGTGCCCAGGGAAAGCTACTAATGGCGGCTGGGCAGGGTAACTCCCAAATGGTGTTCCAGACCTGGACCATAGTTGGTGGGCAGGTCTACACTCTTCCAGGAGTCTTTGGCAAATGTACGTGGGAAGGAGCATTTGTCACACTATCTATGCCACTTTGTGAGGTTTAGGTTCTTTTGAAATATTGTTATATAATTTTTTTAACTTTTGTCAAATGTAACTTATATATATATATATATCTTTGTTGCTCATATGATTTTAGGTCTCTGGGTAACAGTAAAAATGCTTGTTGGCGATTCTGTGCAGATTCGAAAAGATTACCCTCATCTCGTAGACAGAACTACAGTGATTGCAAGAAAACTAGGATTTCCTGAAATAATTATGCCAGGTAAATTCTCAAAGATAAAAATTATCTTTTATAATATGGTTAAGACTACTTATAACTGTACTTGCAACACATGCTGTATACAGTGTACCCTAATTCTAACAGAAAATGTACACATATAAATACTTTTGTAGATATATAAAAGAATGTTTGCTTGTGCATCCGGTACTTGATTGTGTATTCAATGTTTATTCACACACCCAGAAATATTAGAGTGAATTTTATATACAAATTGAATAAATACTGACACAAACCACTGTATGAAAGCAATTATATAGCTTCTACATCTAGACATGTGCAATTGATGTAAAATCTTCAGAAAATCTTCAGAATGTAAATTCTGAAGATTTTCGGCAATTCGGACATTCGGATGCCTACGAATGTCCGAATTGCCGAATTTCCAAAGTGCCGAACCGAATTGCTGACTTACCGAATTGCCGAAGTGCCTAATTTCGGAAGTGCCAAAGTGCTTCGGATTTCTGAAAAGTGGCAAAACAAGAGAGGGAGGGAAAATTATGTGAATGATGACAGGAATCTAACCCTACCCCTAACTCTACCCCTAACCCTACCCCTAACCCTAGATGTGTAAGTGGTTGTGGTTAGGGGTAGGGTTAGGTATAGGGGTAGGGTTAGGGAATTGCCAAAGTCCCGAATTGCCGAAGTCTCGAATTTCGGAAGTCCAGAACCGAAGTATGAACCAAATGTTTTTCCCATGCACATCCCTATCTACATCTACATATAAGACAAATTATAGTAACTTTCTTAATATCATCTTGCTAGTATACCCCAATTTAATAAAATGTTACTGCATAGGTAAAATGATGTAATCTGAGTTTACCTTATTTAAAACAAAAGCAAGATGAAAAATTATGAAAAAGGATCTTTAATTAAGCTTTGTATTTGCATGACCTTTTTATTGTAGCCAAATAAACAGAAATTCTATTTAAAACAGCTCTTTGTCTTTTAACCAGTTTTCTGTCAAAATTCCAATGTCATTCCACAGGGCTAATTGGCTGCTTGTGTTATCTTACAAACCAACATCATTAATGACATTGTGTCAGTGGTTATTGCAAAAGTAAATTAACTCATTTTACAGCACTACCTTGATTCCAAGGAGATATAACTGGATGTCTAACATTCAGTTCATTATGTTTTGAAAAAAAGTCAGAACTTAATTAGCTATTATGTTTGGCCGTTTTATGTTTGTTTATGTTTTTGGAGGAACATTATTTATTTATTAGGTTTTATTCATGCATACACAATAGCATAATACAATGATTTCTCTACATTAGTTTAGTAACTAACCTGACAGAATGTTGCTGTTTTTTATCAGTAGCACCGTTATTTTTATTTTTTTTTCATAAATTCTACATAGTTATTTGTTTGTCAGTTTGACTAGGCTGTAAACAATTCTTTCTAATGTTTAGGATATTTTTATTTTCTGTTTCAGTTTATATTTTTTGTATAATTTCAATTTTCACTGTTTTGTTAATGCAGGTGATGTACGGAATGACATTTACATTACATTGTTAAATGGTGACTTTGACCGAGCCACACAAAGGAATGTGGAAGTTATTATGTGTGTTTGTGATGAGCAAGGAAAAGTTATGCAAGTAAGCATGTTTCATAAGAAATATTTACATTTGTTTGTTTTTTATGTAAATTTAGATGTTATCTTTATTTTTCTTTATTTTTCACCTTATGACACATATGTTACAGTAGAAACTAATCAAATATCTCATGAAAGTAAAGAGATTGGAAGTAAGTGGAGTATCATATTCTGACGGACGTTGTATTGAAGAAATAAATGATTAGAAAAGTAGCCAAATGTTGCATATCTTACACACTGTGCACTGACTGATGTTAGAGTGTTCTTTTTTCATTAGAATAGTTGGCTCTGCTTGTTGAAAAAAAAAAAGGTGCAGAAAGCAGTTAAAGGGAGACTATAGTCACCAGAACAACCTTAATGTACTTGTTCTTGTGTCTTTAGTCAGTCGCTGCATGAATTTTGCTATAAACACTTTCAGAGAAAAGGCAGTGTTTACATTAAAGCCTAGGGATACCTCTGATGGCCACTCCTCAGACGGCCACTAGAGGTGTTTCCTGGAGCAGTGCTGTACAGTGTGCAGCACTGTCATTTACCATCTCCATGCAGAGTGTGAACTTTCTCCGTAGAGATGCATTGTTTTAGTGCATCTCTATGAGGAGATGTTGTTTGGCTCTATGCCCCGCCCAGACTCCTTGGCTGAGATTATCAGAATTGACAATCTCAGCCAATCCAATGCTTTCCTATAGAATGATGATGCCATCCAAGGAGACAGACCGGAGGCGGGACCAGTGCTGGCAGACCTGTGCAGCACTGGAATAAAGGTAAGTTTTCCAGGTAGTACAAGGGGAGTTCAGCTCCCTAAATAATGTTTTTAACACTATAGGGTCAGAAATACACATTTGTCACACTATTGCCACACTCAATCAATCCAATGCTTCTCTATGAGAAGCATTATCAATATACAGCCGAATGTGAAGACCTTTGATTTTCAGAGGTCTTAAGGAGGAAGTTCCTCTAGTAGCTGTCAGGGTAGGCTTGTACTCAGAAACAGCTATGTTTTACAGTATCCAAATAAAGAGACAGGGTCTATTCATGTAGTGGTTTTTGTGCATAAAGTTTACCTTTAAATATATATGAGTATATGCTGTTTTAATATTAGGATTCCTTTAAAAATGTCAGTCTAAAATATTTACAAGCATTGTATAGAATTTGTGTTTATTAATGTTTCCTTGCTACACTCTAAACTGTGAACTGTGTATCTTTTGTGATGTGGTTAGAATGCGATTTGCATGGGAGCTGGAGACAAACCAGTGAGTGAATATAGATCAGTACTCTACTATCAGATTAAGCAGCCCCGATGGATGGAAACCATAAAGGTAAAAGATGTGTCAAAAAGTTCACTATTCGCTGCAATCCTGCTGGCAGTCATTTTCAGAATAACACAAATCATGTGTATCTTATCTAACTGAACAACACTAAATAGACACACGACGTAAAAATGTCAATGCAATTACAGATCTGGTGGCTTTACCGTGCAATTCAATCAACACCTTAAAGGGACACTATAGTCACCTGAACAACTTTAGCTTAATGAAGCAGTCTATGTGTATAGAACATGCCCCTGCAGCCTCACTGTTCAATCCTCTGCCATTTAGGAGTTAAATCACTTTGTTTATGAACCCTAGTCACACCTCCCTGCATGTGACTTGCACAGCCTTCCATAAACACTTCCTGTAAAGAGAGCCCTACTTAGGCTTTCTTTATTGCAAGTTCTGTTTAATTAAAATTTTCTTATCCCCTGCTATGTTAATAGCTTGCTAGACCCTGCAAGAGCCTCCTGTATGTAATTAAAGTTCAATTTAGAGATTGAGATACAATTATTTAAGGTAAATTACATCAGTTTTAAATTGAAACCAGTTTTTTTTTTCATGCAGGCTCTGTCAATCATAGCCAGGGGAGGTGTGGCTAGGGCTGCATAAACAGAAAAAAAGTGATTTAACTCCTAAATGACAGTGAATTGAGCAGTGAAATTGCAGGGGAATGATCTATACACTAAAACTGCTTTATTTAGCTAAAGTAATTTAGGTGACTATAGTGTTCCTTTAAGTTTCATGCGCATTCTCCTTGAAGGAACATAGATGCTATAAAATGTTTATTGATGGTAATAATATTCAAAACACTGCAGCAAAAAGTATTGTCTTTTAAGTGAATCAAATATATATTATAGAGACTGGCATGAACACCTGATTCAAATTATTTTTTGCATAATGTCGTGGGTTGTTATGCGAATGTATGTATGTAGTTTTGTATGGAGTTCTTCTATCTCTGATTGGATGTCCTCCCGCTTTCTGAAACTGAATCTTTCCAAAACAGAACTTTTTGTCTTTCCTCCTCCTAATATTATTCCTCCTCTCTCGCTCTCCCTTCACATTGGTGGTACCCATATCAGCCCATTCTTACAAGCACTTTGTCTTGGTGTTACTTTTGATTCTGGCCTCACCTTTGAGCCTCACATCTAGTCTGTTGTAAAATCATGCCAATTCCACCTTAAAAACATCACCCGCATCCACCTCTTTCTTACACAAGATGCTACTAAAGAGCTTGTCCATGCTCTAGTAATCCCTTGCATGGAATATTGTAACTCTCTCCTAATTGGTCTTCCCAATAGCCGTATTGCCCTGCTACAGTCTGTAATGAATGCTGCCGCCAGACTGATTTTCCTCTCTAGTCAGTCCTCTCACACCTCACCCCTCTGTCAGTCCTTACATTGGCTTCCTGTATACTTTAGGAGTCAATTCAAAGTGCTAACCCATACCTAAAAAGCACTGAAAAATCTTAGCCCCTTTTATAACTACTTACAGATCCATAGGTATGCCCCTTCTCGGTCTCTCCGCTCTGTCCGTGACCTTCTACTGTCCGCTGCTCGCACCCGTACAGCCAACTCACGCTTGCAGGACTTCTCGTGGGCGGCTCCCTTCCTATGGAATAGCCTGCCGACCGCCATCAGACTCTCGCCTAGTCTTCAATCATTTAAGAAGTGCCTTAAAACCGATTTCTATAGGAAAGCCTATGGCCTCCCAGACTAACCTCTACTTTACATACCTTTCTCCTGCTCTTTCATAAAGGGCAGCACTCTACTCTCTCCTCCAGCTCTGCTTCACTCCCATCTAATTTGACTTCTATTTCCTGTCCTAATGTGTTTTATACCCCACCTCCAATAGACTGTAAGCTCGTCTGAGCAAGGCCTTCTTCAACCTATCGATTCTGTAAGTTTTCTTGTAATTGTCCTATTTATAGTTAAATCCCCCCTCTAATAATATTGTAAAGTGCTATGGAATCTGTTGGCGCTATATAAATGGCGATAATAATAATAATATGAAAATATGGTGTCTATTTACAAAACAGAAAGTAGTCATTAGCTAATGCTAAAATAAAATAAACTTAAATTTGTGAGCTGTCTAAACTACAACATGCATCAAAAGTATCTAATTAAATAGCTGAAAGGTCTCATTTAAAGCCACACACATACTTTTTTATGTTTCAATCTTGATTCAGCTATAATATTCCTCTTGCTAGCCACCTTTCTAATGGCTTCACTGTCTGATCAACAACCGATAACTCAGTCACACATCATATTTATCTGATCTAATCAGGGCATAATACTCTTCTTTTTTATGTCATCTTACTGTGTGTATAACAAATGTGTATTATTCTACCAACACAGTCTCACCCTACACGGTGAGATGTGGGCTTATGTCATTTATTTGGTATAATATCCCATTTGCTTATGTACTTTGTACTTGTACTCTTTATTATCATCTTCATCCTACTCTAAGAAGGTCTTTCACCAAACTCATTCTGATTAGTTTTTTTCCCAGCTTGGCTTCCACCTAATCAGATTTCAAGCTATAACAGAGTCATTCCAAAATAGTTTATAGATTGTATAGTTTATCAATTGACACATACTAATTAGGGGAATGGAAGATTTTATTTATGAGAACATGCTAAAAAACATGAACTTGTTATTTTAGAAAAAAGGCAATTCAGAGCTGATATGCTGCATGCTCTAAGAGTTATAGTGCTTGAACTTTTCCTGATTCTTACGATTTTCATAACTTGCCAGATTAAAAAAAAAAAAAAAAATACTGTTTAAGTTTGCTTTAATTACATTCTGTCATGTTTATGGAATAAAATATTTGATTAGTTATTTAGTAGAAATAATATTCTATTCACACATTTTCACAGCCAAAAGAGTTACAAAATTTTAAAATTCTGGCCTTTCCTCCCTCAAGTGTTGCTACTCCTGTGTCTGTCTCCCTCCAAGTCCATAGTCCATTAATGATTTATTTATATTTTTTCTAATTAGGGGGAAGGGGCCTTCCATCTCTAAGTTTGTTATAAAAGCAATCTGTACACGACATTCCTGTTTTATTATATGTTTATATGCTAGATATACATCCCTTAATTCAAATAAATGTTAATGATAATTGAAGTATGAGTATGATAATATTTTTTTTTCCAAGCAAAAAGTGCTTAGTAATAAGGAGAAGAATAAATAAATATGTCCATAAAGAGCTGCTTGCACTATTTTAATAAAGATGTTATATTTACTTTTAAATTGAATCTTTGTCTAATTTACTATAAGTCCTATATTTTCCTTTTATTTATGCATATGTCTTAACTGTCCATAGTTAGTACAGCCCCTATTTGGACCCAAATCCCTCTTTTCTATCCTAACATCCTTCTTTTTGAGAAGCTTCATATTGCATAGCTCCCAATTCCTACATCCTGAGGGATGGCGGCGGTATGGGGTAAACAGCGTGGGCCAGCAACATTACTGTGTCACTGACTCCAACCAAAACCTGCTCTTTAGGGGGCGGGTCTGCTTAAGTTACTGGCTGGTCAGCCTCGCATGAATGCATGTCTGTCTGCCTGCCAATCATCATCCCAAAGCTGGACACCAGGGAACTAAGTCAGGATAACGGGACGGGACATGAAAATCATGACTGGCCCACCGAAATCGGGACGGTTGTTAAGCCTGATATTGTGAAATGTATAACACCACCACCGCAATAATATTCATAGTACTGTGTCTTTAAACTACAATAATTGTGTTTAGAAATCAGTCTGTCTAAATAAGATACATTGTTATTGTCTTAAAATACATTTTAGTTGCATAAACTGTAATTAGCTAGTCACCTAAAATTTCTCAGGACTGCACTGCCCCTGGACACCCACACTTACAGCCCTAAAAATAGTGTCCCTCATTGTCTATTTCAAATGATGTGAGGTATGTTTCCATAAAACTATATTTTCTATGTTAATTGTCTCATCTGATTTAAGGCTAATGTAGGCACTTAATGAATACTCTAAATTCAAAAGTTTAAATGTTTATTTTACATGTAGAAATTTGGTGGGCAGAGATAAATCAGGATCACTTCAGCATGTTATCAATATTCTTGTACATGAAGCACAATCATAGGTAAACATGGGGGAAACAAGGCAATCATTTAATTATGGTATCATACCTCCCAACATTGGGATGTGGGTAATCAAAAAAGACTGGGTTGGTCTTCTAGAGGCTGTCGCCAGTGATGAGACATTGGGACTGTAGTTTTTGCAAGCTGGTTGTAGATATACACCCAATGAAAAATGATATAATAATTAAATGCAAGCATGTTTTTATTGTGAGTATATATACTAAATAGCGAGTTGTATTTGTTTTTGTATTTGGGCAGTGACATTTTTTTATAGGTTTAATTGTTGTTTAAGTCATAGTCTCTTTATCATGACAGTGCATTTTTGATTCAGTTGTTGTACTGTACCAAAACTTTCTCCAGGATTCTACATCTCAAGAAAAAGTATGCTAATTTGTATTTTCACATTTGTAAACTGGGTCTGCTTAGATAAATTATCATCTCATTAAAACATCCTTCTGAAATTTCACAGTAGAATGGTCTCTTTACATCTATAATAAGCAGTGGAAATTAAGTTTATGTATTTACATACTAATCACAGATCACTTTTTGTCAAATTCTTCATAAAATATTAATGAAATATTTTGAAACAGTATTTATGGGATTATTAACTAAACATATGTATTGGTTATGGTGCCTGGAGTGTTCCATTAATGTGTACTATGCAGATTTAATTTTGCACAGTTCAAGTGTCATTTGCAGCTTAGGTCTTGGGCTTCTATTGTGAAATCGAAATAATCAAAATTAAAGCAGCTTCTAAAATGTCATATCAACATTGAGAGGGTAATGTTACATCTTCCCCATCTCAGAGGCTAGATAAACAATTATAAAAGCTAAATGAATGTAACTAGAAAACCATATCAACAAGATGGTGTTGTAATGTCCTCCATTCTTTCCTTACGTTATATGAGAGATGTGAAAAGTTAAAACACTTGAATATTCTGGAACATAAAATTACTCAGCCTAAAAGCCAATATTATCAGTGATCCTAAAAGTTCTAAAGTATAATTTTCAACATTGACCTCTCGAGAAGAGGAAAGGGTATAGGCCAACTAAAATTCCTGGCAGGTCAGCCTGGCAATAGTGTGCGTGCTAGGCAGCCTGCCAATCAAGCATGCAAGCCCTCTGAGAGCAAAACTTGAAGGGAGCACTGTTTCAGAGCTCTCTTCAGGGTTCTAGTGCCCTAAGTGCAGCGCAAGCGTGTCTAATGAAACAATCACATTATACTTTTTGGTATAATGGTGTCCCCAAAATCACAACACCAAGAAACAAAGTTGGGATGGTAGGACAGGACCCAAAAATTGTGACAGTTCTGTCAAAATTGGGATGACTGGAAGGCTTGCTTCCTAGACTCTTAAAATTTAGCTTTATTAATAATAGCTTCAGTAAAATGGTCTTTTGTCAGATGTGTACAAATTTGATATTTCAATATGGTAATTACCTTGGGCAAAGCGGTGATAGAATTACTCGTTGAACTCAAGGCACCTAATATGTTATTCTATCCTTTCTGTTGTAGTGGCACTTTTAATTCTATTTATTGATTTTTTTTGGTAAGCAAAATATGACTTTAACCATAATTAAATAAATTCTCAGAGATAATTTTGCATCACTTTCTAGTGTTGGCATGTCTGTGATTGAGGTTGATTGCATTACTAAGTGACTGTGTTTGAGTTTGTCTGTTTTACTCTGTCAGGATTTTTCTGCTAAACACCAGATATTGTCCGGATAAACAAAATCCAGTGAAAATGACCGAATTCTGACTGCAATGGCAATTCCCATATTTACTAAAGCCAAATAGCATCTGCTAGCCTGCTTCCATATTAAATAGTTAAAATAAATGAACAAAAAGCCTATGGGGGTCAATAACCCCAATATTATTATAAAGGTGGTTTAAAACCTACTAATTCCCACACCTGCCATGGGACACGTGCGGGGCATATTTGCTGACATTTTTTTTTAGGGGGGGGGGGAGGTGAGGGGGTTGTGAAATAATTACAGGTGGAATAGTTTTCGCCCCTTGCTACCACATGTGGGCATCAGGTTGGGGACTTTAAAATAAGTAATGGAGATGAAAATATTACTCCACCCATGGCTAGGAGTGGGAATATTAAAGAATCACTGTAGTGTCAGGAAAACAAACTTGTTTTCCTGACCTTATAGCATCCTTAGGACCCCCCCCACCCTCAGGGACCCCCCCACCTCTCCTCCCTTGCCAACGTCAGCTCCCAAGTAGAGCGGAATGCACTTGCGTGGCGTTTCTCAATGCTTTCCTATGGACGTTCTGTACACTGGGTGCGAATTTCGCATCCAGCATCACAGAAGCGCCTCTAGCAGCTGTCAGGAAGACAGCCACTAGAGGTTTCGATTAACCCCGCAATGTAAACATAGCAGTTAAAACCTAGGGGACCTGGCACCCAGACCACTTCATTGAGCTGAAGTGGTCTGGGTGACTATAGTGTTCCTTTAATAAAATATATGGGGGCATCCTTATGTCCCCCACTGCCCCTGATTAAGGGGGAGCACGTATTATCCTCCCATGGCTCCCGCCCCTACGGGGATGGTGGGGGCCATTATTATAATACAAAATGTGCGAGGACCTAATGTACTCTTCCCAGCCCCCACTCTTTGGAAGCAGGTGGGGTCCCTAATTATAATATCCTCAGGAGAACCTAGTTTGTGCCCCCCACTATGGCAGTGGGTGAGACTCTAATTTATGCCATTGTCCACCCACCAAATAGTGGCATGCTTCCTCCCAAAGGCTTGATGTTGACAAATCGATAGCTACCCTCCCTCATTAAAAATAAAGAACTATACCTAACCCCCTCATTCTCATTCTTACGGTAGTAAGAAAGGCCAATAAAACCAATACCTGTTAAAAAAAAATTAGACTTACCCGTCAGTCTTAAGCTTTCTTTATTCTAATTCCTCTTAGAGGCCAAAAAAAGCCAACTAATACTCAGTAAATACCGATGCAAGAAAATCTGATTAAAAAACAAAACAAAATTCTGACAGCCAAGTCTCCTCCTGACTATTATAATTAGGCAGTGGGTGGGTGCCAGGGTGAACACTGCTGCTGCTCCCCTGAATAATATAATAATAATGATTTAAAGTAACAAAATGTTTTAATCTCTTATAGGTGGCAGTTCCAATTGAAGAAATGCAGCAGATTCATCTTCGGTTCATGTTTAGACACAGGTCATCTCAGGAATGTGAGTACTATTACACTGCAGAAAAATATTGGCATCTCAAAAAACTGGATGCTGGTGGGAGTGTGTAAAAGGAGTGCATCACTTTCTCTACCCGAAGGGGAAGGCGATACGCCTTACTTACTAGCAGGCTGCGTGCCAATGAAGCAGGCCGGCCCACTGAAGGCATGACTTGCAGGTAGCCTGGTATAGAGTATAGAGTGCAGTGTGCTTGCACATATAATGATCCACTCACGCTACACTTTTTAGGGACGGTTCCCTGGTTTCCCCAAAAGTGGGACGCTAGGGAACAGAGTTGGAGCGGCGGGGCATCGTTACTGTCTTGCAAAATTGGGACAGTATTGGGAGGCATGTATTCCGAATTATGTGCCATTTTTATGTAACTAATTTGAAAATTTTATATATTATAGCTAGTGATGTCCCGAACGGTTCGCCGAACGGTTCGCCACGGACTCATCATTGAGTAAACTTTGACCCTGTACCTCACAGTCAGCAGACACATTCCAGCCAATCAGCAGCAGACCCTCCCTCCCAGACCCTCCCACCTCCTGGACAGCACACTAAGAATGCAGCTTCACAATGAATGTAAAATGGATGCTGTCCAGGAGGTGGGAGGGTCTGGGAGGGAGGGTCTGCTGCTGATTGGCTGGAATGTGTCTGCTGACTGTGAGGTACAGGGTCAAAGTTTACTCAATGATGAGTCCGTGGCGAACCGTTCGCGAACCGTTTTTTAATTGTAGCTTTTATTTTACTTTAGTATTTGCCACCTTTCTACTATTCATTTTTTGTTCCCTTTTTATTCTCATATTCTTTCTCATGCTTTTCTAAATGTCCCCAATTTACATATTTATTTTGTATTTATTGCTTTTTTGTGTCATGCTCTGCTCTGGCATGTTCTCTCATAATATGAAGACTAAACACACCATTTATATTATGCCTCTAGTTTTAAAGAGGATGTTAAGTCCCTCATGCTGGAAAATTTGCCAAATTATGACCATGTATTGCCTTAAACACTTTTTATTTTTGTTATTAGTAATCACAGCTATGGACTCTATGTATATACCAGAGGCAAAAATAAACTTCTATTCAATATATTGTATTCATATTTAATGATGTCAGTGTTGTGCTTTGCAGCTAAAGACAAAGGAGAACGGAACTTTGCCATGGCATATGTAAAGCTCATGAAGGATGATGGTACAACACTTCAGGATGGCTGTCATGATTTAGTGGTGTTAAAGGTAATGCAGATATAAATTTTAATTAGATATATTCAAACCAGTGTAAAGATACCTACAAACATGGCCTTTATAGTTAGATTATGCACAGGGCTGTCAGTGTATAAACTTCCATGGCATTACTGATACATATCTATTATAGTAAAGCCCCAGTTTTGTACACTGGTAATCAAACCCTATCTGGTTTACTGATAAAATACGAACCGGTTGGATTTGTTATCGATCTCTGTCTATTGTTCCTTGTCCTTTGCTTTGTAATAGATATAAATGTAAACATTTAAACAAGTAGCAGAGAGATGTAAATTAAGTTGTTTTTTAAAGCCATGTTGCTCCAGAGTTTTAATTCCAATATTATGTTAAACTTTTATTAAATAAATAAAATACTTACAATAACATAGCATATAAGATTTTGTAAATTCCCCTTTAAAGATGTCTACTACATTTGCCATGTGGGATAACTTGGCGTGGATGCTGCTTTATGGAAATGTCTTACAGTACCATCTTTTCTGTGACATGTTGATATCATGTGGCACTCACAAAAGTATTATACTGTAAAATGGCAGATGTGAGTCTGTGAATATAGGTGTGCCACTCCATTCACACATATCATCTAGATTTTAAACCTATCATGTTATATATAATGTGCAAACTAAAAATTTTGAATATATTACATCTCTGTGTATATGATAATTTACTGTAAAGATAAAGGACTACTCTAAACAACATAACCATCACAGCTTGACGTTGTGATTATGGTTGTCAAGAGTCTATGCATATCATGGATATCATCACCTGGTTTTTCATGAAAAAAAAAACAGACACTCCCCAGCTATCATAGCCTGCCACCTCTCCAACTGACTTTTTAATTCTTTACAACATTTATTGCTGTTGCAGGCTGTGAGCTCTGGGCTAACCATCTCAATTCAAGAGCCTTGAAACTCTTTTGGATTGCAATACTGTATGTTCATTGCCACTTTTTTCAGAATTACATTTCTTTAGCCAACTTTCAAAAATGTCATTACTGTCTGTGTTTATTTGCAAAGTTTGCAAAGCATTCTAGGAGATTTGTGGAATCCCAATTTTTCAGATCTGCTATGTCTACAAGTGATTTTTTTATCGGTTATCTGTGAATGTCTGGAATTTGCTTTAATCAGTTTGTACTATTTCAAATTAATTGATCTCACCATACCTTTAATAATATTGTATATTCATTTACATGTCTGTTGTCGTTTCTCCAATTTTTCATTTGACAGAGGTTAATATCTACAGTTTTTGTTTGGCACTGATGAAAAAGCATTACACAAAGGTTGTCTTGTTTATGCTCTTTTCTCTTTGTTTAATTATGTGCTTGTAACTGGACAGTTAATCAGAGGATATTTATGTTTGCTTGAGTTAAAGTAATGCAGAATGCATTTTATTGTCGAACACGGTATAATAGATAATTTTTTAGTGCTACACATATTGTATCTGTACCTTACGTTATGCTCTGAAGACTTTCTACTTTAGCTGTCTTTGCTGATTAGATCACAACTTCCAGGTGCTGAGTAGTTTATGTTGTATACTTTCCCTTTAGAAAATATGGGTGGAAGGAAGAAAATCTGTACTGCACCCTAACTAAAATGCAATAGTTATGGCTTATGACAGTGGAATGTGGATACACAATTAATGTGAATCTTTCAAGTAGGTTTGAGTTTAGTCTTTGGCTCATATCTAGCAGTCTCTTGAGGTCTGGACCACTGTCTCGGTGCCTTGCTAATTTAAGTTAAATACTTTCCCTATGACCTTTTGATGTTTATTGATAGCATGCATTCTGAGATAGATCAGAAGAACATGGGATAAAATGGCCTCAGTATGTTTTCATACTATACTAGTAACAACCAAAGGATAATTTTGTGTTGCATAACTTGTCAAAATATATATTGTGTTTAATGATTAACACAGATTTATGTTCAATGTTATTTTAGGGAGACAGCAAGAAAATGGAGGATGCCAGCTCTTATTTATCTCACCCATCTACCCGACAACAAATGGACTTCAAGTCATCATCATTCAGCAGAAACAGCAGCAGTTCTGGAGGGCTTTCAATTAGTTCACGTGATGCATTTTGTATATCTACCCTTGTGTGTTCCACAAAACTGACCCAGAATGGTATGTTTTTGTCCAACTTTATGATATTGCATAAAGCAACAAGTTCAGTTTGATTTAGATATTTAATCATGATAGGTTGTTAAGCTACTGTTATTGTTTACATCATTACTTCTTATCAACTCACACTATATGCAGGAAAACATGCACCAGTGTAGTCAGTCAGAGGAGACAAACAGTAGGCAATAGTAGAATAGTCAGAGTAGACAGTGGTTTCTTCAGACAAATTTGTATTGAAGATATGTATATGCAACATGCTATTTAATCCCTGTCCTTTTCTGCTAAAATGTTGTTTTCATGCAGTTAGCTATGTGCTGTTTTGTCATTTAAAGGGACACTGTTGACACTATAAGCAATTCATCTTACTGAATTGGTTATGTTCCTCCATTAAGTAATAAACTATTTTCAAGCAGTTTAACACAGGATAAAGGTCATACCCACAGTCCAGCTTTCACTAGAGGCATGGCTAAGATGCACACTTTCTTCAATACCTATTCACTCCAGCAATTGGTGCTTTAATAGGCAGAAATACTTTCTCATTAGCCCAAGAAGCACTGAGGAAATGGACTGCTGGAGAATCTCATTTAGTGTTAAACTAGGGGGTGGCTATGCTCAAAACACACCAAGGGCTTGATCCCAAAAATAATTTGGTGACCCCTACCTACAGTCCCACCCTTGGCCCATTTCTATACCGACCTCTCCCAAATTCCACGACTTAACACACTTTTGGTACATGGTTACTTACATACACACACACATACATAGACACAGATGTACAGGCACACAGAGACATGCAGAAACAGACACACAACAAGGTACACACAGACACAGACAGGTACACACAAACAGACAAGCACAAAAGCCTACAGTAATGGGCATATGTGGTGATTATCAAAGCTACACAGCTATAAAACACAGAGTAATTTTAATTTTGCATTAGTATCATAGAATTCCATTGTATTTAACCTCAAATTTGTTGCTGACTTGTCTGGTATGCCCATGAGTGCATTTTCGTGGTGTAGTGTGTTGTTTTGTGTTTGTGGTGTAGTATGTGTATCTAAGGGATGTAGAGAGATATAGATTGTGTGTATAGGAGCTGTAAAGTGTGTTTATAGGGGATGTAGTGTGTGTAGGTGATGCAGTGTGTGTCTCTGGAAGGTGGTGTGTATAGGGGATAATGCGCTTTTGCTGGTAGTGAAGTCTATGTGTGTAGTATATGTAAGAAAGAAATTGTGTATCCTGGAGATACAGTGTGACTGTGTTGTAGATGTTCTTAGAGATAGGGTATGCTGTGTGTGTAGGGAATGTCTTGTGTCTGCTGGTGATGCAGTGGGTATTCAGGGGATGCTGTGTGTGCCCCTCTTCTGACTCCTGTGTCAGTCATTGTTTGGGGATTCTGTGACTGTTTTGCAGTCAGGTTGTTAATAAAGTGTTGCATTTCTGTCTGATATTCCTTTATATTATTTCTAGCATGATGTATGTATCAATAGCCACTGGTTTCGGCTTATTAGCAGTTTAGGTTAGTTTTGAACAATAATGTGAGTCTGATGTGTTGATTTTGGATGGCTGGTATTTGTTTCTGCCATTTGGAATTTGTGTGTTTATTGATGATAGGTCTGTGCTTCTGCAGTGTGAATGTTTGTACGGAGCAGGTTCTATCGCTGTGTGTATAGGGGCAGTCTGTGTGTATGGGAGTTAGTGTGTTTATGTGTGCATGCGCAGTAATACAGTGTGCATGTGTGTGCTGAGGATGCAGTGTGAAAAAACAAAAATAGTGATGCTGATGGAGTTGTTCTTAACAATTACTTCTCTTGAAACTAAATTTGTGAATAACAATATAAATATATCTAGCGCAGACCATCTGTTGAAAAAAAAACCACTATATATAAATACAATGTAACATGTATCATGTGCATCACTTCTTCATTTAAATCAAATATTAGGGACTGGTTTTCCTTTCTAAACCAATTTCTGTTTGTATCTGGTCTGCCATAGAACATTCTTAATTTGAGGAATTATTGCAGAGGAGACACAGTCATAGAAAATATAATTGCATCTTTATTGGTTTAAATAAACTTATTTACATTTTTATAAACACATGTGTAGTAAAATCCAATTTAAAGTAATACATTGTAAGCAAAGAGTGATTACAGGATCTGAAATTCAGTGCTTCCTGCAAGATGTATGTTGTAAACTAGAATATTAAAGAGAACACAGGGCCAGATTAAGAGCCCATTGTGCCTGTTGCTGACAATTATGACAGGTTAATTACAGAATCTTATCGACAAAAAAGGCTAAAACAGTCATACCTCCCAAGCGTCATGTATCTGGTGGAGGTGGTGCAGGAGGGAAACTCACAGGATATAGCTATCAGAAAACACATACCCTATTCTAATTTCTCGCTTTCCTCTTTCAAGTAGGATGTCGGTGGGCAGGGTAAAAGGGTGGGTCACTGGCGCAAATCACGTAGACAGAACATGGCCAAAAAGGGGGGCATGTCTACCTGAAGAATTGGAAAGCCAGCCTGGTGTGAATGCATGTCAGGCTGCCTGCCAATCATGCAGGATGACCAATCAAGGACATACTTTACAGACAGCACCCTGAGCTTGACATAAATGCATCTAATGATGCGCTCACTCCACACTTTCTAAGGACTGTTCCCTAGCACTCACTTGTCCACTACTCTCCTTACCTTCTTACTAGCAGACAGAAGCTCCGGTTATACAGTCTGAGACAGAGAAAAGAAGTATGTAGTGACTGTAGAAGAAAGGGAATATGCCACAGTGTCAGAGAGACCGAAGTAGCAAGAGTATCTGCATAGTGCACAAAGTCAGTTTTACCTTAACTAATTTCATTGTCAGCCAGTCCACACAAGTTTTCCTCCCTCTTGAGTTTCCATACTTAAGCAAAAGCATGTGAAGGGTACTAAAAAAAACAAAAAATTCCATGGGCCTGGAGCTGCAGCTCCATCAGTCCTTATGTTAATCCGGCCCTGATTGTAGACATTTGAAATTGAAGCTGTAGGTATTTTAGTGCTGATTAGCAAATAAAGGACATTTCAGTTAATAGATAGTTAACTGTTCACATTTTTTCACTATCCCTATTATACTTACATTTGCCTTGATGTAAAATTCAAATAATTTTTCCTTCTTTTTTAGTGGGTTTGCTTGGCCTGTTGAAGTGGAGGATGAAGCCTGAACTCCTGCAGGAAAACCTGGAAAAGTTAAAAATTGTGGATGGGGAAGAAGTTGTAAAAGTATGTTTCAGAGCATATTTTTTTATTATAACTATTATGCTGGTTACCACATATACCAGTGTTTATTCAGTAAGAATATTTCCACAATAAACATCAGCATCTAAAACGTTTTTGCAGCACAGAATGACTCAGCATCGGTCCCATCTTTAGTGCTTATTTCTGCTCGTGTTAGGTATTTTTCAAAACAATAGACTCTGCACTTAGTTTCATTGCAAGTTTCCCTCGCTGAGACATTTTTATGTGATTAGCATAAACCCTTGGTACAGAACATTTCTGACTATTCAGAACATTGTATGCTATGTACTAAATAACATTCAATATACTATTTTTACTGTCTTATGGCTACTAATATTTATATAATTTTGTACAGGTTTATTGCAGCTCTATAAGTTTGTGACTAATGAAAAGTTATGTCACAGAGCTTATTTTGTCTTTTAAAATAATATGAACAGATATCAGCAACACATTCAGAAATTATGTGGCGTGTATTGCCAAACAGGAAAGGATTTATGTTAACCTGTTCAAGACATGTGAATACCTACAGGATTTGATTCCAGGATCACAGCCTGATATACACCAGCTAACTAAATACCGACTAGTGGTACTTATAATTAGTACAACTAAAAGGGTAACTCACTATAATCTGGATGTCTCTGTATCGAATGGGACCACACCATACATTGCTGTATGGGGCTATTCGGAATGCAAAATCCAGACACTGTTCAGGTTTCGGAGAACAATTTCTGAATGAACCTACGTTTGGTCTGGGATTCAGCTAGACCGAACACTGTCAATGGCTGAAAGCCTGAAATTCCAAATTATTTGGCCACTGGCAGTTCTAGTAACCAGCAGACAAATAATTTAAATACCATAGGCAGTGCTAGGATAAACCATGTGGTCTCTGACCAGCGCTTGATAACCAGTCACCATATGAAAAAACTAAAACAAACAAGAAAAATTAATAACTAATTAAAATAAACGTGGAGGACTTAGCGTCCCTTGCACCCACCACCCAATGGTAGCAGGTGTGAGCTAATAATAAATAATATACCATTGTCCCTCCCCCTCCCCCACACAATTTTGGCTACTGTCACCTCCACACCCCTTAGTTATTTATATAATAAAATTAACTCCTACATGAAAAAGAAATGCTTCTAGTGACAAAAATATAGAAGTTTAAAGGTGGCATAAGTAAAATAACAATATCAGCAGCTCGATAAAGCATTAAAGATGCTAAATGTACTGAGGTGGAACATACACCAATAAGGGGGTACACCAGCCCTACCTCCTGTCAAAATATTTCCTTTCTTATCTTGAATGATATTAAACTTGTAGAAAATTTTATAAATCTTATGTTCCCAAAATATTGTTTCATTAACTTTGTATTAATGCATTCTGTTTTTATGTAGTTTCTTCAAGACACCCTTGATGCTCTTTTTAACATAATGATGGAACACTCTCATTCAAACAAGTATGACATTCTTGTTTTTGATGCACTGGTAGGTAATCATGTTAAGCTATCTTTAAGAGAATTTAGTAAACATATTTGTAATGCTTTCAAAAATGACTTTTTAGTTCTATTATAATATATGGAGAGAAAATTTTGTACACTGTTACATTTAATACAATTAATTTAAACTATCCCTGAATCACACAAATAGGACCATTAACTGTAAAATCATAAAAGGAAAAGCATATCCCAGGACTCTGGGCAAGTCAAATTAGTGGCACCCCAGTCATCCACAAATCTTTGTGATTAGCTATACATAAATAACTAGCTACTTATACACATGGAATTAGAAATAAACACATATAATGTAATTTTCCTTGCATAACTTGCCACACACCAACCTAATTAGCAACATTATCACACACTAGAACAAATCAATACTGTTACACACAGGTGCACAGGCAAACACACTGTAGCATACAGATGCACACTACAAAGTCACACTCTAATACACAAACTCATTCTAGTAAGCATACGCGACACACACGATCACTCATGCAGGCAGACTAACACTCATGCAAGACATAAACACTTTTTTTCTAGTTTTGCAGGTGATGCTTTACTACACTTTTGCAAAAGACATAAATGCAAACTCGATGCATGAACACAGCAGTAACATTATAGTCACGTTAGTTTCACCAAATTTTATCAGACTAAAGAACTAATGGGGTATGGGGGGAGAAGGAGAGAACAAGTTTATAGATGAATAGTCGTCAATAGATGGTTAGGGAGCCATCATATGTATTTGTCATAACCTTAGCACAGATACGTTCTCGAACTAGAACAGGTAAGGAGTACAAGTTACTTAGAGTGATCATTTAGGAGAGAAGAGACTGAGAAGGAATAGGAAACAGGAAAAACCATGGCTTGGTCATCTATGTCACTGAGTCCTGTCCCCTTCTTGGAGTGAAGGGAGTTATGTTCACCACATCCCATTGTACTTGTCGGGGCTCATTCCCTGCGCTCTTGTAGATCTTCCCCTAGCTCGATCTCAGCCAGGAAGGGGGTGGCTTCTGCCACTTTGGTGGCTTTGATCAGCTTGCCATCCCTGGTGACTGTGAGGGCTCTAGGAGTAGTCCATCGGTATGGGACGCCTGCTTCCTGAAGCTGTTGTATGATGGGTCTCATTGACTTCGTCCATAACAAAGTGGAGCGGTGTAGGTCTTGGAAAAAGTGATATGTTGTGAGACTCAAAGCCAGTGGGGACTTTTTCTGCATAGCCATAATCAGAGCCTGTTTGTCTTGTAGTGTCCAGCAACGTAGTATTATAGCTCTGGGGGCAGTAGGCGGTCCTTTAGGTGACTTGGTGATACTGTAAACACCGTCATTGGTCAGACCTTACCACCGCTATGTCAGTTGCAAGCAGCTTTTGAATTTTAATGAAAAGGTTGTCAATTTCCTGTTTTGTTGCATAAACCATACTTGCAGTGTGGGAAGCCCTGGCACTGGGACATCCATATCCACACTGTCCTCAGTCGGAGGATTGTAGGCCCCAGGTTCAGCTTGCTCTAGGCCCCTATTTCTGGGTGTGCACTGGAACAGCGTGCCGATATCACATGAATCCTTTGGTGCTTGTACCTGGGATTTTTGGGTCTTCTGTCTCATCGCATCCACCTCTTGGGGCTGCCTCTGCCAAGGATCAGGTATAGAACAGTCCAGTTCCCACGAGGCTGCAATGGCATTAGCTATGCCTCTCAAGCTTCTCACATGGGAGGCCTTTGTAGGCCCACAGAAAAACAGCATTCACGTAGACCTCTCAACCTCCTGCAGCCAATGCCAACCCGTATGTAAGTGGATGCATGGTAGGAATTTAGATTTTATGCGGATTAATGAGGTAAACTCGCGGAGCTCCATAAATGGCGTCTATGCTGGTTTGCCGCTAAGCTCCACCCCCACAAACAAACACTTTTACATCCATCCATTGAAATACACTAATGCACATCCATAAACACACACTAACACATAAAATACACATCTTAAGGTACACCTTTCCATAGACAAACGTGCACAAACACACATTCATTGACACACACATCTGAAGTCACGAAGATACACTAACAAACATCCACAGAAACACATTTTTTTTAATTTTACTTGTTGTCCTGCTGCATACCTTACTTAGAGATTGAGGAAGAGTGCAGTGGCAGTTTAAGCTCTCTGGTGTCTATTGTGGGGAAGCCAAATTCACACAAATGTACCTATAGAGATCTAAACTGGGGACATGGAGGACAACTTGGCCCTGCATTATGATGTATTTTTACACAATTGGCACACTGCTTGTGCATGCTTAATATATGCTATGACATTTATATTGAATTGTAACCTAGTATTTTGTAGTAGTGTTTCTACTATAAATCAAAAAACTTTGTTAAATTATTAATTTCTGAGAACAAAATAGCCTCCTCCATCTACTAACTTGACCGCCTCAGACTTTGCAACTCACTTCACTGACAAGATCTCTTCAATCAGGGAAGAGATCTCTCATCTTTCTTCTTCCCCTTACAATACTTCCCCTAACTTCCCCTCTGCTGTTCTATGTTCATTCACACCCGCTACTGCGGAAGAGGTTTCTGCTCTGCTCCAGTCCTCCCACCACCTGCTTCCTAGATCCAATTCCCTCGCATCTCATCCGTACTCTGTCTTGTTCTCTTTCTCTACATCTCACTGAAATTTTCAATCTCTCTCTCTCCTCTGGCATATTTCCATCACGATTCAAACATGCAACTGTAACCCCAATTCTAAAGAAACCCAACCTTGACCCTAACTCCCCGTCCAACTACCGTCCTATCTAGCTACTGCCTTTTGCGTCCAAGATCCTTGAAAGAGTTGTATATGCGAGATTGACAGACTTCGTCGAGTCCAATTCTCTGCTAGATCCACTTCAGTCTGGTTTCCGCGCTAAGCACTCTGTAGAAACGGCACTGACCAAAGTATCCAATGATCTACTCACTGCAAATCTCGTGGTCACTACGCTATCCTAGTTCTCCTTGACCTTTCAGCGGCTTTTGACACGGTTGATCATCAACAGCTTCTTCTCATCCTCTTCAATCTCGGTCTACAAGATATTTCTCTCTAGTGCTCCTCCTACCTCTCCCAGCACTCTTTCAGTGTTTCTTTCTCTGACTCTACTTCTCCCCAACTCCTCTTTGTTGGTGTCCCCCAAGGTTCAGTCCTTGGTCCCCAACTGTTCTCCATCTATACTGTCTCCCTTGGTAAACTCATTAGCTCCTTTTGCTTCCAATATCATTTCTATGTGGATGACACACAAATCTATCTGTCCTCTCCTGATCTCTCCCTGTCCCTCTTGACTAGTATCTCTGACTGCCTCTCTGCTATTTCTAACTAGATGGCTGCCCACTTCCTTAAAATTAACTTGACCAAAACTGAAATTCTGGTCTTTCCTCCCTCAAGTGTTGCTACTCCTGTGTCTCCCTCCCTCCAAGTCAACGGAGCTACCATCAGCTCCAGCATGTAGGCTCGATGCCTAGACTCTTAGACTCTGACCTCTCCTTTACGCCTCATGTTCAGTCTATTGCCAAGTCCTGCCACTTCCATCTCAAAAACATGACTCAAAAACACGACTAGTTAACGCCAGATGCGACTAAGGTGTTGGTCCATTTCACTGTCCTTTCTCGCCTTGACTACTGTAATCCACTTCTCAGTGGTCTTACGTGCTCCCAACATGCACTGTTACAGTCCATAATGAATGCGGAGGCGAGACTCATCTTCCTGTCCACCTGCACCTCCCACGCCTCACCCTTCAGTCAGTCCCTACATTGGCTTCCTGCAAGATATAGGGCTCAATTTAAAATTCTGGTTCTTGCTTTTAAATCTCTACATAATGCTGCTTTCACCTATCTATCCTCCCTAATACACAAGTATGTCCCGTCTAGGCCCTTACAGTCTGCTGAAGACTTACGTCTATCTTTTGTCCGTACTCCCACCTCTGGTGCTCACCTTCAAGTCTTCTCGCAGGGCTACACCGTTCCTGTGTAACTCACTTCCCTCTTCCGTTAGATGCTCACCCAGTCTCCACCGACTTTTTCATAAAAACGTATCAATTAAACTGTTCCTGACTGATTCCTCTCTTGCAACTGTCATTAGTCTATTACTATCCTTACCTTTTGTGTCACTTTACCCCACTCCCTCTAGCATGTAACCTCATTGAGCAGGGCCTTCAACCCCTCTGTTCTTGTGTGTCCAACTTGTCTGGTTACAACCACATCTTTGTTCATCCACCCACTGTAAAGCTCTGCGGAATTTGTTGGCGCTATATAAATAATAACATAATAATAATAATAATAATGGTTAACATTTTATAAAGAGCTTAATATTTTATTTTGTTATTTTTACCACTTCTCTTGCTTTTATTTTCTGTTTAGATTTACATAATTGGACTCATTGCAGACAGGAAGTTTCAGCATTTTAACACCGTGTTAGAAGCCTACATAAAGCAGCATTTCAGTGCGACCCTTGCCTACAAGTAAGTCTGTTTTTATTGGAATAATTTTTTGAGATGACTTTGTTCCACCCATTGCCTGACCACTCAGGAGATATGTAGTGTCTGCTCCTCGAGGTATATGGGATACTGCATCATATGTCTCTTACTGAATCTCCAGTAGAATTATAAAAGCAGGTTTACATGTGGTAACTAACAGTGCATCCCTTACCCTGTGCAGTACCCTGGATGGTACAAATTTGTATGCCCCTTGTTTTCCCATTTGGATCTTTTTCCCATTAGTTCAACTCTCATTAGGCCCCTCTAGGCAGACTAGATGGGCCGAATGGTTCTTATCTGCCGTCACATTCTATGTTTCTATGTTTCTATGTTTCTATATACTCACTCACTGAGAGACACAGACATAGTGAGATACTCACACACACTGTTATTTTCACACATAAACATAGACATTCATGCATACACACAGAATAATATACAGATGTTTATTCACATGTACTGATGCTCAGGTACTTCAGATGTTCATACACACACATAAAACATGACACTCACATACAAACATGCTTGCACATTACACTTTAACACATATGCACTTTCCCACACAAATAAAAAGCTTATGAGATTAACATGCATTGGAGCTATACTATCACATTCAGTGTGCACTCACCCCCTTTCCTGGTTTCCTGTTAGGAATTGGTTGCCAGTTTGACTAAAAATAGTAATTTTAGCTTCTATTACTTTACAGACAATAAAATGCAAGTGAGATTAGATTTATACATGCTGGGTGTACTGATAGAATACTTTGTTTTTTGTTGTTGTTTTTTACACCTTAGGTTTTAAAACCTCACTCTAAACACAAATCTGTAAGATTAGTGGAAGAACAATGGGATTTGGGATTAATGTTATTTCATACCTGCTTTAATTGTTTAAGTGCCAGAGGGAAGTTAAATTTTCTGCATAGCAACATTTTGTTCTATTATTGTTTCCATTGTAATGATGACAGTGTGACGGTAGTCATCATCACCTGGACCTTCAGACATACTATTTATGTAGGTTGCTGGACTTTTCTTATGTTTTAGTCATCCCATACCCATTGTATTTGCAGGGTGTGTGTAATGTAATCGTTTATAATGTGTGTGTTTATACTGTTAAATGTTTTGCCTGCTCTCGTGTACTGCTGAGGATTGTTACCAACTAGGTATGTAACGGAGCTCCCTGAACCCCTACCGGGTACCTCCGCCAAGCACCGCTTCCTAGCTGGAACAGGGGACAAACCACAGCACTTCTGCCCACAGTCACCGTGGCTTGACTGGGACCATGGAGCCAAATGGGGAATCCGCTCTAGACACCGCCAGGCACTGGACGACACTCATTCCTGTGAGCTCTAGTCCTTACAAGGACTTTCCCAGTTGAATCCCCTGCAAACTGGAACAGCAGACACAGGGGTTAAATCTTCCTTCCCTCCAATAACAGGACAACACACAGTTTTGGAGTGTAAGCTGGAATGTTTTAATGGCAGCCACAACTGGCCTTATATGCATGTCCCCATGCAAGGGGCACTCCCCCTGGAACTTGTGGGGGACTGCAGCACAAAATCACAAACCAATGACAAAAGGTCTTTAAATACATGACACTCCCATATACAAGCATACAATCCCTGCCCTCTGCCTGGGAGATAATTGAATCAGTAACTGTACTAATTCTAATTCAATTATCTCAACGCATTGAAAAAACATACTTTTTCAAAACACCCCAAAAGTACCCTAAAATTACATAAGAGCCCTCAAATGTTACATTCCCTGATAGCCCTGATCTGGGTGAGCAACATATCCAAAAATCACCCAGATCACTTCAGGAGTTCAGGATATTCATGGAAGTCATAATTTTGACCGAACGTGCACATGATCCTATGCCCAAAACAGATCCATGAAATCAGTGCTAACGGTCGGTCAAGTTTGGTATTCTTTTACAGGTTTCCCTGCAGAACCCATAGTCTGTGGACAGGAGACTGGGAAGCAGGCTTCTCCAAGAGCTCGTGGCAAACTCACTTGGAGAGGGGAGTTTGACACATATCTTCCCCCTCCCAGGGAGACTATCCAGACCCCAGACCTCCAATCGGTGGGTCTGTGATAGTCTGGTGGCCTTTCTCAAAAGGCGTAGTTGTCCAGACGACCTCCTGACACAAGTACCCATTTGTACATCCAGTGTCCTGCGGAGAAACAACCTGAAGTTGTCGCTGGGGACTGAGGGTGCAGTTTCCCTCATCCGTGCATGGTGGGCAGAGGGGAGCGGTACTCTGCTCCATATCCAGCAGTTCAGCTGGGTTGGTTGGTGGGTCGTCAGGCCCCAAAACAAAGGGGTAGGTAGTGCAGAGGCCAGCTGCGCTCTTGCCCTGATGCCAGTTATGCTGCTGGAAGGAGGTCAGTAGAGGCCGTAGTTCCCTCTCCTGTACCTGGACCATTTTTGGGAATGGGCAGTGGGGGATCTGGGTAGGCTGCCCAGCATCCCTGTAGGGCCAGTGCGGAGACCTCGGTCCTATCTCCATCATCCATGCCAGGGGGCTTGTCTCTGGACGACAGCCCAGCTTCTGGGGAGTGGAACCGACCATCTCCACTCCCTGTTCCTTTCCCTGTGGTTGGAGAGTGGGACCGACTGTCCCCTCCCGAGGTGTCTCTGGCTGCCGCTGGGGAGAGAGACCGACTGTCTCCACTGCCTGTATAGTACCCTGCCGCTGGGGGATAGAGGACAATACGCTCCTCTCACTGTGATACATACTGCCGCTGGGGAGGGAGACCGGTTGTCGCCACTCCCAATACCTTGCCCTGCTGCTGGGGAGTGAGTCCAATTGTCTCCACTCCCTGTAACACACTCTGCCGCTGGGGAGAGAGAGACCAACCATCTCCTCTCTCAATAATACACTCTGATGCTGGGGAGGAAGGATGACACACACCGCTCCCTGTACTGCACACTGCTGCTGGGGAGAGAGACCGATTGTCTCCACTCCCTGTAGGATACATTGCCGCTGGGGAGTGAGACCGGTTGTCTCCACTCCTTGTAACACACTCTGCCGCTGGGGAGGATGGACGACACATTCCACTCCCTGTACTGCACACTGCCGCTGGGGAGTGACACCGGTTGTCTCCACTCCCTGTCGCTGGTGTTAAAACCACTGATAGCCCCGATCTGGGTGACCAACATATCCAAAAATCACCCAGCTCAGTTCAGGGGTTCAGGATTTTCATGGAAGTCATAATTCTGACCGACCATGCACATGGTCCTATGCCCAAAACAGTTCCATGAAATCAGTGCTAACGGTCAGTCAAGTTTGGTAGTTTTTTTACAGATTTCCCTGCAGGGCCCATAGTCTGTGGGCAGGAGGCTGGCAAGCAGGCTCCTCCAGGAGCTCCTGGCAAACTCACTTGGAGAGGGGAGTTTGTCACAGTTACCAACTAGGTGGATTTGGCTATTGAGCCTGTGTAGTGCCCACTGTTGGTAGCAACAGCAATATACACTACCTGAGTAGCAAGGTTGGTTAATTTGCTAATTTATGAAGATGTGCATATTGCTAATTCTGCAGAAAGGAGAGATATTTTTTGCAGGTCTTCCCCACCCCTTTATAAATATTTCATTGTATTGTAATAAGTTGCTGTATTTTGTCTGCTAGGAGTTCACTGTTTGTATTTTTATTGAGTTGTCATAGCAATCTTCATAATAACATAACACAATATAATAATCATATAGACTAGTCACAAGAAAAATAAAGTTTTGTATGTCAGTTCCTTTTGGAACTTGCGTTCTGTGTTGGTTTGTAGGTATCCCAGTGACAGAGTCTTTGGACCTGTTTGCTGGTTGCAGGCTCTCTTTAGCCCTGGGACAAAGCGAGAGAGTTAGGCCTGAGAGCCGCAAATGTCTTTTTAAAGACAGGAGCTATAGCATTGCAGGTGGATGTGGATACCTGCCTGGAAGAAGGGCTGCAGCCGGAGAGGCAGAGGGGACTCTACCTGCCTAGAAGCAGGGTTGCAGCGTATGAGGCAGACGGGACTATACTTGCCTGGAACGAGAGAGCTGCAGCCTGGTCAGGTGGAAAAGCTCCCAGTAGGTATAGGGTACTATACAGGGACTCCCAGTCAAGCTTCGGCAACTGGGGCTGAAGCGTTCCGGTGTCCCTGAAAGCAGCTAGGAAGAGGACTTGGTGGAGGTACTCAGTCGGAGTACTGGAGCTCTGTTACAGACAGGTTTAGCTTTCTTAAGTTAAAAGAGAACATACAATTAAGCAATACCTAACTGATCATTGATCATAATCCTAATTCAACTATAGAAATATTTTATCCATGTATTATTTTCTTATTTAATTTTTTAAATTTTATTTAGTGTAAATTGGTATCAGCAGAATAAATAAGATTCAAATGCATTTGTAATTGTAAATCATATTTAAAGGATGATTTATCTTTGTATATTTATCCCAGATTGTGGTAAACTAATGGAGGCATAATGGGAAATATTGAGCTAGGTCTCTACATCTTTCAAATGTTAAAAAGGATAATATTCTAGTAATATAGCTTTACTAGTTCAGCATGTTTTTCTTCAGCAGTACATTACAGGACTAACGTATTTTGCAAATATTTTCTTGACAGGAAACTAATGACTGTTTTGAAGAAATATTTAGATATTTCCAGCAGAGGTGAGCAGTGTGAGCAAATTCTAAGAACTTTGAAGGCTTTGGAATACGTATTCAAGTTCATTGTGCGGTCGAGGACATTATTTTCACAGTAAGCATCCTTTTTTGAAGTACCTTGTAATTGATTAGTACTGTTTTGCCACAGCAATGTGGTATAGCTGCTGCAGCACTTACAAAACATATTGCTCTGTAATGATCAAACATCCAACTCTAGGACACTAATTTGAAAATGTAAAGGGATTTCTCACCAATTAATTGTGAACCTCAGTACAAACATTTCTAGGGTCTGCAGAGATTTAAATGTTATTCTTTTTTATTTCTAATTGAATTATTTATGTGGTACATTTAAAAAAAAATCCTCAGATTTTCTTTATTTTTGTCAAGGTTTTTTATCAGTGGTTTTGTAGCTTATGCAATATTAAATATTTTTTATTCAGTCTCTGCTTTGGGTAAGTCAAGAGACCTTTCATAATATTCGAGCATTTACGTCTTTCTTTTTTGTATTAGTTGAAAAAAACTTAAACATGTTATAACTAGATTAATGCTGGTTTAAGTATTTCCTATAAATCTGGCTAGTAAAATATCTAAATTAAATTGTCTGATTTTGAAGATATATATTTGTTATTTGTGTCTGTCAAGTACATTGTAAATGAATAGTAATAACACATATACAATTTAATATATTTCAAATATAAATATAACATTTTAATAGTTCCAGTATTTGAAAATAAGATCCTATCCCAGTTAAGCATCAAAAATAAATAGTACATTCGAGGAGGAGGGGCCTGACCATTGAGCTAGACAGACACAAGTCTCAGCAGATCCTGCATTTTATTATATTTGCCTGCGAGGCTCTCCTGCCACTAAACCGAGGAATGCAGACGATTGATACAAGGGAGGGGACTGCAACTCTGCCGTAAAATCACCTCTCTCCCCCCAAGATGACAATGATGTCTTGATGAAACTAAGAAGGTTATGGACGGAAGCCTCAGCTCACGTCTTATTGGTTGTTAGCCTGGTCTCGACCTCACCAGACACTCATACTGAGTCCCAGAGGCCTTACAGATTGAGTGTCGGCTGAATACCTGGTGACTCTCTCAAGCTGCACAGTGAGCACCGGTTGAATGGGTCCTATAATTTCTTTAGTCTGTGGAGCTTAGAGTGTTATCACAATACTATACTTTTTTAACTACAAATAATCTTTAACATGCTTTATTTTTCTTACTATTCTTAGCATATACAGCCTGTTTATTTAATATCTTAATAACTAACTTAAGCTGCACTGTGTTCCAACCATATAATCTGTTGTTTACTCCTCACCCAATGCCTAGGATTAGCCTGGATTTTTTAAACCTAAATTATTAAGCCTTGCACTGTGGTCATATTTATGCTATAATTTAACTTAAAATGAGGCATCCAAAGCTCTTGTGTGGTATGCCGTGCTACTCGTCCTATGACACGTATATTGTATAACCACCAAATGTTTATGCTTTCCTTTTACGAAAGGTTTACCTTTACTAGAGTGATGCAAATAGGAAAGTTGCATAGTAATATAGGAGGAAACAAATTCAAATCCATCAATTGAAACCTTTCACACGTTTCGGCTATTGATATAAAATAAGGTGAAAACCCCATTTGCTTTCTGATTGTGCCAGTGTCAAAATCCAAGCAGATCACATCCGCTCCAACACCATGATTTATACTTCTACTGACTTCTACAGAAAACAATTAGGTTAATTTGACATGAACTGTATTTCATAAAATATAACCATGTTGATTGCTAATGATGTTGCTCACAATTCCTGAATACTGTCACTTAATAACCTTCACATTATGTCACAGTCACAGATTTTAAACTCACATGTTTGTAATTGCTGGTGTGAGATTTTTTACCTCAGCTGAAATAAAAAGAAATCTGTGAAGGTTGTTATACTTGATTATCTTGAGTCTTTTTTCAACCTCCTTTACTATGTTACTATGAAAATCCATGTGTAAAAGACTTATCTTTTATAGATATACTGAAAATCTAAAATATTTTCAGCTTCAAGTACAGGTATGTTAAACTATATATTCCGGTGTAGATTACGATATATTAAATTACTGGGGCAAGGAATGAGTGAGGTTATTTATTATAGTGGGCATTGAAGTCTAGACGATGTTTATTCACAAAAAAAACAAAGGAAAAACATTAAATCCGGTCACCGTATGGCAGAGGAAATGGTTAGTTGCGGTAAAAACAATAAAGGTGTTAAGTCATCTACCTAAAGAGGTTGTTTAATTAGATTTTGTACAGATTTTTAAATGTCTGGAGAACAATATTTAGGAAGGTAATATTTAACATTGGCTTTCATTAAGATGTTATAGAATTTTAAATATTGGCTAATATAAAAGAAAAATCTTAACATGGCTCTTTGCAATGTAAAATGAGCCACGTATTAAAATGTCATCATACTTTTAGATTGTATGACTTCAAACCATCTTCATTTTAGTTCTTAGTACATCACTTTACTACCCTATTGTGAAATTTGTCACACTCACATAGCAATGGTTTCTACACCCTCGGTGTATCTATGATGGCAGATAAGAACCATTTGGCCCATCTGGTCTGCCCAATTTTCTAAATACTTTCATTAGTCCCTGACTTTGTCTTATAGCTAGGATAGCCTTATGCCTATCCCACGCATGGTTAAATTCCTTCACTGTGTTAACCTATACCACTTCAGCTGGAAGGCTATTCCATGCATCCACTACCCTCTCAGTAAAGTAATACTTTCTGATAGTATATTAAAATGTTTGCCCCTCTAATTTAAGACTATGTCCTCTTGTTGTGGTAGTTTTACTTCTTTTAAATATAGTCTCCTCCTTTACCGTGTTGTTTCCCTTTATTTAAATGTTTCTATCTTATCCCCCCTGTCTCATCTTTCCTCCAAGGAATACATGTTAATATGCTTTGACCTTTCCTTGTAA
The DNA here is from genome assembly GCA_933207985.1 of Pelobates cultripes. Taxonomy (NCBI): domain Eukaryota; kingdom Metazoa; phylum Chordata; class Amphibia; order Anura; family Pelobatidae; genus Pelobates; species Pelobates cultripes. The sequence continues at coordinate 240,144,577 of OW240914.1, read as the reverse complement.
GTTTTATCCTGCAATCCATGAACCAGTTTAGTAGCCCTTCTCTGAACTCTCTTCAAAGTATCAATATCCTTCTGGAGATATGGTCTCCAGTACTGCTTACAATACTCCAAATGAGGTCTCACCAGTGTTCTGTACAATGGTATGAGCACTTCCCTCTTTCTACTGCTAATTCCTCTCCCTTTACAACCAAGCATTCTGCTAGCATTTCCTGCTGCTCTTTTACATTTGTCTACCTTTAAGTCATCTGAAATAATTACCCCTAAATCCCTTTCCTCAGATGTTGAGGTTAAGACTCTATAAAATATTCTGTACTCTGTCCTTGGGTTTTTACATCCAAGATGCATTATCATGCACTTATCCATTTTAAATGTCAGCTGCCACAATTCTGACCATTTTTTCTAGTTTACTTAAATCATTTACCATTTGGCTTATCCCTCCTGGAACATCAACCCTGTTACATATCTTAGTATCATCAGCAAAAATACATACCTTACCATCAAGATCTTCTTCAATATCACTAATAAAAATATTAAAGAGAATGTGTCCAAGTGCAGATCCCTGAGGTACCCCGCTGGTGACAAGACCATGCTTCAAATATACTCCATTGACTTCAACCCTCTATTGCCTGTCACTCAGCCACTGCCTTACCCATTCAGCAATATTGTAATCCAAACTTAAAGATTGCAGTTTGTTGACAAGCCTTCTATGTGCAACAGTGTCAACAGTGAAATCTAGGTAAGCAATGTCTACTGCCTGATCTATTATTTTAGTTACCCAATCAAAAAAAATAAGATTAGTTTGGCATGATCTCCCTGAAATAAACCCATGTTGTCTCTAATATTGAAATCCATGTGATTTTAGATATTCAACAATCCTACCCTTTAACATGGCTTCCATTACTTTCCCCACTGCTGCCCTATAGTTGCCCGACTCCTCCCTACTAACGTCCAATCTTCTGGGACTACTCCTGTTAACAATGATTGGTTAAATAAATCTGTTAATGCTTTTGCTAGTACACCACTAAGCTCTTTTAATAACTTTGATTGTATTCCATCAGACCCCATTTACTTATTTGTCTTTACTTTTGACAGTTGAAATAGAATCTCTTCCTCTGTAAGCTCACATGTAACAAATGACTAATTTATCCTTTTTCCTAACTAAGATCAATTTCCTTCATTTTCCTCTGTAAATACTGAACAAAAATATTCATTGAGGCAGTCAGCTAGACCTATATCCTCTTCTACATACCTTCCTTCTTTTGTTTTTAATCTAAGTAATCCTTGTTTTACTTTCCTTTTCTCATTTATGTATCTAAAAAATGTTTCGTCCCCCTTTTTTTACCGACTGTGCTATTTTCTCTTCTGTGCGTGATTTGGATTTTGAAAGAACAAACAATTTGATTCAGTATAATAACTGACCCACAAAACATTACATAGTAACTGGATACAACTAGTGCCAGATTTTTAGTATAAAGAAAGCTAAAAGTGTATACATAAATCACATTACCTTAGTGTGAAATCATGAACAAAAAATATATATATTCATAACATTTTGATGTCTTTATTATTGCAGACATTTTTATACATGGCAGGCCAATTGACATTTTATATATCTTATGTAACCTGTTGCACGTTGTTAAAATAATGATAAATTGATAGCAACACATATTTGTTTTGAAATTAAACTTCCTAATCTCCCCAGATGTCTCTTAAATGTTAAACATTTAAAATATAACGCCTCAACTCAGTGTATTCATTTAATAGATTGTAAATGTGTTTTTAAAAAATCTCCATGAACTATTTAAAGGAACACTATAATAATCCAGACCACTTCATCCAAATGACCACTAGGATCTCAGCGAAGTGGTCAGGGTGCAGTTTCCTTGTCCCCTTAAGCCTGCAATGTAAAACAGTTTTGTGAAATGTTTACATTGCAGTTTTGTGAATGTTTACATTGCAGGGTTGCGTTTCCACTAGAGGCACTTCCTCGGCAAAGACAGAGTACAACTTGGTCATATTGCTCCTAAGTCCTTTAAGAAAGCATTGCACATGCACATTAATTGTTTCAGTGTTCTTCTGTGAGGGGCATTGAAATGGACCATGCCAAGAAGGCCCTGCCTCCCCTGTGACGGCACCTGGGGAGGAGATGTGAGCAGTGCCAAGTAAAGAAGGTTTTTTTAACCTTTTCAGTTCCGAACGGGAAGGTGGGGACAGGAATACTAAAACGTTAGTAATACAGATTTGTATTGCTAACATTATGGTGCTCCTTTAATTGCTTTATGTTGTGTGTGTTTACTCTACATTGCTAAACTACTAGCACTGATCATAGTTAATTGACTGAGGGCTGCACAGAGGGAGATAGATACAAGAAATAGAAGGGAAAGCGCTGTCTAAACCTATAAAAAATAATTAACAAATCATAGTGAAAACCATCACATGCATGTAGCTACAGACACGCTATTGGAAGCACTCACGAGTTGGAGATAATAAAAAAGCCCTCAGGGTGCCACCCCTATCCCTTTTGGGGGGTAAAGCAAAGATCCACGGAGTAGAAGACCTGGATACCGCCAGAAGACAGGAGCCAAAAGAATAAAGCAGGAATCAAAAGAAATAAAAATATAGAAATTGATTTATTGATAAAAAAGACTCCTGGTCCAACGCGTTTCGTTCTATGTCAGAACTTCATCAGGGTCCTCATATTAAAAACAAATATCAAATGTACAAATACAAAAAATGAATTCCCGCTGACAGACTAGTTCACTGACCCACTACAGACAAGCTCACTGATATACACAGAAGCTCTGACACAAACAAGCTCACTGCAGACAAGCTCCCTGGCACACACAGATGCTCTCTGACCCACACAAGCTTACTACAAACAAGCTCACTGACACACAAGCTTGTTATAAGCTCACCAACAAACACAAGCTCACCGACACACACAGAAGCTCTCTGACCCATACACATGCTCACTAAAGACATGCTCACTACAAGCTCACTGACACTCAAAAGCTCATCACAGTCAAGCTGACAGACACACAAGCTCAGTGACACACACAAGCTAACTACAAAAAAAGTTCACTGCAAGTTCACTGACACACACGCTCTCTACAGACAATTTCACTACAAGCTCACTGACACACACACAAGCTAACTACAGACATGTCTCAATGACACACACAAGTTTACTGAAACACACACACAAGCTCACTAAAGACGAGCTCTCTGAAACACCCAACCACAACACAGAAAAGCTCACTGCAAGCTCACGGACACACACTCAAGCACAGTACAGACATGCTCACTACAAGCTCACTGACACACCAACAGGCTCACACACACAAACACACATAAGCTTACTACAAACTAACTGACACACACAAGCTCACTAACACACACACACACACACACTCTCTATCAATCATGGGCTGGTGAATATATATGTACCTGTAACTTCACTGAAACTGGACTTCAAGTGCAATATGAGTTTTTTCATGTAAAGTTCCTTCCACTTACCAGGGTGAGGCTATTTCCCGGTACCCTGGTGGGCCAATCTGTCCATGGTTGGCAGATAGGCCTGTGCACTGAGACAAGTCCAGCTGGGTGAGATATAAGTTTACTTTAGACTTAGAATAGGGTATTTATGTCATGTATTGGGGTACAAGGGGTATTTAGTTCTTACGAGGATTTCAACCTAGGATTAAAGTAGATGATTTTTCAAGAGAAAGAGAGTGATCTGGTTTTTTAACAAGTAGTTGCAGTTGCAGGGTTATGGATTTTTTTTGGGGGGGACCTTTTTTAGGGCTGAAGATTTACAAGAAAGATGATTTCAGAGGGTAAGTATACCGTTTTTATTTTCACAGTTTTAATGGGCCCCTCCTCACTACCACTAGGATTGGGGACCCTTATCTACTTGAAGGTGGGACTATAGCAGTTTGGGAAGAGGTGGATAATGGCATGTTTAATAGTTTTATTATTTAGAGTCTGGAGGGGGACTAATGAATGGGCAGGAAAATAAGATAAGCCCAGTATGGGTGAGGGATGGGGTAAAGACATTAGGTTCCCCCTGTATAAAACTAGTACCCCCCACATTCTCACTTTGGGTAGGGGGAACATAAAGATGACCCCCCTGTTTCTTTTAATTTAATAGCCTCCACCAGAAGGTCACAGGTATAGGTAAGGAGGTTATTTATGATCTGTCACAAAGTCACATGTTTTAAACATTGAGGAGGTAGGCCCTCACCTTCCTCATGGCTTTTAACCTCCATTATAATAATGTTGGAGTCTGACAGACCCTGTTGGATTTTTATTTCATTTTATTTTACTTTATAATATGGTGGCCAACCAGCTATCAAATAATTAACTCACACGCTGCCAAATAGTTCAAGTTCAGGCTTATTTGGTACCTGAATTGACAAATCCAGACATTGTTAAATAGTGTGAATAATGTTCAAATTTTGCAGTCCAATGGCACTGTATGCAGACAGATGGTTTTATCCCATTCGAGGCCATTTTTATCCCATTCGAGGCCATTTTTAATTTAGTGAATAACCCTTTTAATGTATAAGTGGCTTGTGGGTTCCTTATTCCAAAATGCACTTATCTTTATTGAATCTCATGTGCCATTTGTCTGCACAGTCCCCCAATTTATCCAAACATGTGAGTGGTCAATATCTTGGAGAGCAGTCATTATTGGCAGTCAGCTGCTAAAAACTAGAAACAAGATTGGAAACCAGTAGCTAATTAGTAGCTTGAAGGCGTCAGCCATTTATTGATAAGGTTGGAAAAGAGCCCTCAGTCAGTTTTATAAATGATGCAAGAGAATTTTTTTCTTGTAATGTTTGCTCAAAAAAAAAAAAATATGAAATGAAATGACATGCAAAAAAAATCTATGGATTTTGTTTTCAGAGATGCTGTAATTGCTACACAAGCTAATTTTGTTCAAAGATAATAAGCAAAGCATCTTAATTGTTTAGAGCTGAGAAGCCATCTGCCATTTCAAATAATTGGATGTTTAGCTATGAACATTTGTTTTGCTTATCCCTTAAAGGCAAACTACAAATGCTATAATCAAATAAGTAAGATTTGTGTTTGCTTCCGAATGGGACAAATAATAAATATGTAGCAAAATACACAGTGATATCTGTTGTTGTGAATATGCAGGGCAAAAAAATGTACCTGCAAAGCATTTTATTAGCCACTGTGATAGCTACCAGGAAAAATAAATAAAAATTAAATCACTTAAGGATGAATGAATGAATTATTCTGTATGGTTTTTTTCCCTTACAGGGTTACTCCAACCACCATGATCGCTTCAGTGGTTTGAAGTGGTCATGGTGGTAGGTGTCTGGATATGCAGTGTTTCAGCATGAAATACTGCACATACTGAGTTATTTTTAATTTTTGGGGGATAGTTGCATCTCTGTTCTGTCAAGTTCTGTTTATGTCATTTGTGTGTTTTAGCGCACACTGAATGCTGCCAACAGTCGTAAAATTCTTCCCCTTGCTGGCAGAGTGTCTGCAAGGGGAAGATTACCTAACCATGACAATGTAATGTTTTTTTCCAGGAATGTATGTCCTATTGGACCATATCAATAACTGGATCATAGATATTAAGGCCTTTTGGCCTGTAATTGTGGGAGGGGCGTATGACACACACCTTCCCTATTTAAGGGACACCCCTTACCTGGCTCCATGCCATTCGAGGTCAGCGCTGCATGAGGATCCACTTCCGGTTCTCCTACAGCGCCATCTTGGTTTTCAGAAACCCACGATTTCTTCAAGTGTAGCTGTGTCCTGGAATCCCTTCTTGAAGGTCTTTTCCGCCCGTCCAGCTCCTTGTATACTCCAGTCTTCGTCGAAGATAACGTCCCAGGGACTTCAAAATCATAAGTCCGACACCTGGATCATTCCCACGGCGTTCCGTTTTTTCAAACGGGTCCTCAATTTACGGCTCTCCGGCCTTATGGCAAGGTCGCAAATCATACGTGGTTTTCCCATTTTGGTTCATAAATTCGTGCTATAAATCCTTTCGGTATGTTTCTAATGTATTCCATATGGTACTCATGCACACCATTCCGTGTCATTTCATTTTCAATTCATTTTACCGTAACACTCATTCATGCTGCCTTCCGTTCAGTTTAATTCAATCGGTACATAATATCTTGCATCTGGTTTAATGGTTTTATTTATTTAATGGTTTAATGGTTTTATTTCCCTACTTAAATACCTCTGTCTTATATCTGTAATTCTCAATCTTTGCTTTTGTTTTTCCTTAAATGACCTTAAATCAAATGTCCATCTATGCACCCCCCCATCTCTTAGCCCATCTGACCCTAATATACATCTCTCTCCCACAGTCTGATTTTTAAACATACCCAGTCCAGCATAGAACTCAGAGCTCCATCAGCTGTTCCATGGCCATTTGAAACAGGTAGCCTTCTGGAAGACTGACATTTCCCTCCCGCCCTACCCCTCGCCCATCCACCCCATGGTCATTTTCTCATTTATAGATAGTCTCCCACACAACTTTCAATCTACTGAAATGACAGGTGCAACCACTGATCAGCACACCCTTTCAATCTCTTAACCCTATAGAACACATACCCTCTCTCACTACAAATAGATATATCACACACCAAAACTATATACTTCATTTAATTTTTTTTTCTCACAATTTCTGTTTCATTTTCAACTACACACCTCATACCACTAACATGAATCCTAATATAACCATACTGTTATTCTTAATAACCCTTTTCTCAATCCAATTTTGTTCACACCACTACCAGCATAAGCACACACCTCAAACTGGAACACAAATTAGCATACACCATGGCCTGCTCTGTTCCTTTAACTTATCTGCTGAGTGCTGGTGGAGAGTTATAAAAAATAGCCCTCCTACCCCCAACTCACAAAATTATAAATTATCCCATTCACTATATGGCCAAACAAAGATGATGTCCAAATTCCTACTCCTTATGTTACTTGCCCTTGCAAATAATGTGGAGTCTAACCCTGGTCCCTCAGCTAATTCTAGTCCTAATCTCCCCACTAAAAAAGGCCTCTCTTTTGTGCACTGCAACATCCGTAGTTTACTCCCAAAACTGGATGCACTGCAAGCCTGGTGTTCCCATTACAAACCAAAAATCATTGTTCTCTCAGAATCATGGTTAACAGCTAAAATACCAGACACCGCCATTGCAATACAGGGTTATTCATGTTTTAGAAATGACAGAGCAAAGAGAGGAGGAGGCATTGTTATTTATGTTGACAATTCCATAAAGTTTACCCCTTTACAAAACCTTAGTCCTCCTGCCACCTTTGATTTCCTTTCTGGCACAATTGAGAACCCATGCAGTAAATCAATCATTGTTGCAGGAATCTACCGCCCACCTAGCTCCCCTGTGCATTCCCTTTCAGACATAGCCCATCTCCTTAGTGGAACCATAGCTCAAAACCCAAAAAGTGAACTGTTGGTCTTTGGAGATTTTAATATTGATTGGCTGAACCCTAAAAATAATAGTTCTTGCACACTGTTTAAGACTTTGCAGCTAACGCAATTAATCTCCTCCCCAACTTGCATAAACATTAAAAGCCATAACCATACTCTGCTCGATTGGATTCTCTCCACTTCTCCTGATAGAATCCAGGAGGTTGGTGTTCTCCCAAACACGTTCAGTGATCACTGTTTAGTGTACTGCGTGCGCAAAATAAAGGCTATTAAATCCTCTCCCAAGGTTAAAATAACTAGGTCCTTCAAAAAATGTAATCTTGAATCCTTTTTAAATGACATCAAGAATCTCTCATGGCACAGATTAAACATTATCCCAGATCTAGACTGTGCTGTTGAATACTTTCAGTCTGAACTCCTACAAATTTGGGATTTGCATTTAAGCGTACTGGCTCTATGAATGATCACGCTGCATATAGACAATGGCAAAATATATGCACAAAACAGACAAAACTGGCCAAGGCCCAATATTTCTATGAAAATCTGAACAGTAACATCTCAAACCCTAGAAACTTTTGGAAAGTCATAAATAAACTACAAACTCCACCGAACCACTCCCAACCCTCCACTGTCAAAGTGGGTAACCAAAACCCTGCAACTTCCCTTAGATGTAGCAAATGCCTTTAACAATTATTTTGTCGGATACTCTACTGCCCTGATTGCCAAGCTAATAAATGACACGCATCCTGAAACTACAAATGTGGATCATGTCACACTAAATTTGCAAAGGCCCAATATTGACAAGTTTATTTTTAGACCTGTACCTGTTAGTGTCATTAAAAAACATCTAAATAATCTAAAAATGAAAAACCAGTCCGGACCTGATCAAATCCCAGCAATGCTGTTGAAGCTCAGTGCGCCGGCAATTGCTAAACCCGTCTCAACTCTAATTAACGAATCCTTGGTGTCTGGATACATACCCAAACTTTGGAAGACTGCAAGAGTAGTGCCTATCCATAAAAGTGGTGACACTACTTTGGTTTCTAATTATCGCCCAATATCATTGCTCCCGGTATTGTCAAAAATCTTAGAAAAATGTGTCCATACGCAACTTTGTGAGTACTACCAACAATTAAACTATCTGACCCCTGATCAATCGGGCTTTCGCCAGAATCACTCCACTACAACTGCCCTCCTAAAAGTTTGCAATGACATCCAAACTGGCATGGAACAAGGAGCCCTAACTGGAGCTATTTTCCTTGATTTTGCTAAGGCCTTTGACACAGTAGACCACAACATTCTACTGCACAAACTCAAAAAATCAGGTATTGGTGATCATTCTCTAAACTGGTTTCGATCGTATGTATCGGACCGCTCGCAATATGTGTCCATTTCTGACAGTGACTCCCTCCCTCTCCCAGTCACGTGTGGTGTTCCCCAGGGTTCCATTCTCGGCCCCCTACTATTTACATTATTTATAAATGATCTGCCTAATGTCTGCCAATCCTCAAATGTACACATGTACGCAGATGACACGGTAATCTATGCGAGCAAATCCAATCTACCGCAACTTGAGGCTGTGCTCCAAGACCAGTTTACAGAGGTAGAAAAGTGGATTGCAAAAAACAAACTCTTCCTGAACACTGACAAAACTGTCACAATGATCTTTGGAACAGTACCTAAATTACACAAATTACACAATTCCCACCTATCCATCAAAACAAATTCAAATGGCACACTGACCGCAGTCCACTCGTTCAAATACTTGGGTATGATATTAAACCCCAATCTATCTTTTGGCCTGCACATAGAAAAGCTTGCATCTAAACTTTATCCAAAATTAGGTGCCCTGTACAGAAACAAAGCCTGCCTAAGCCCTACAGTAAAGGAAAAGATTGTACAGCAAATGCTGATGCCAATCATTGATTATGGGGATGTAGTATATGCGTCTGCATCGCAATCCCACATTAATAAACTCAACACATTGTATAACTCGTTCTGCCGATTTGTGCTACAATGTAATTACAGGACCCATCATTGTGACATGCTAAAGGAACTAAACTGGCTGTCGCTGGAATCCAGACGCACCCTTCATCTTTCCAGCCTTGTTTTTAAGAGCTTTTCTGGGAAACTCCCACCCTACCTGAACAAAATGCTTTCCCCAGCTGTTCCCACTTTCTATAAGCTCCGATCCGGTACAAGCACAAATACAAAATACCTCAATACAAAAAGAAAGCAGCCCGATCCTCCTTCTCCTATAGAGCACCGCAATTGTGGAACGACCTCCCGCACAATTTAAAATCTTCCCTAAGACTAAAGTCATTTAAGAGATCCCTCTCTACATACCTCAAAACAGAATTCACGTGTCATGGTTGATTATATATTTCCTTCCTGTTCTATGTTAAATTTTGTATATATTGTGTATTAATATTGTTTTTGTATTTTGTTGTACCTAATGTAACAATGCAATGATTTGTGGACCCAGGACATACTTGAAAACAAGAGAAATCTCAATGTATCTTTCCTGGTAAAATATTTTATAAATAAATAAATCTAGGTCGGTCAAACTTGACGAATGACATTGCTCTTTCTTTTTCATTCTAATGGAACTTTCAGCAGTTTTGCTCAGTTATGCACGCATTCGTTCACATCTTGCATACGGCAAACTCTGGTTCTGTTTTATTGTAGACCAAATTCGGTTCATATACTTTTCTATGTACTGTTATAAATTCGTTTAAATCTGTCATACTTTTATATATACTTTTTCATACCATACTAGGTTTTACATCTTGATTAAACATTTTCTCATGTATATTGGTTTAGTTTATAGTTATTTTAAGTTACTTAATTATAGATTTTTCTGGTATATTACAGTAATGGTTTAGCCTACGATTATGGCTTATTTCTAAAGTCTTATGGAGATCATGCTTTTATTCAACCATGTACATCAGGATTACATGGCTCTTACAATTTTCAGACCATTTCTTGACATACTCAGACGACATACCACGAGTATACAAGAACACGGTCCTATCTTTCACAAGACTTTTGGGTTGAATCACACGATTTGGTTCAACCATTCATACGTCGCGTATCATCTGGTTACCCTCTATAGACACACATACATGACCAAACCCCTACTACCCGGTTCAAACTCAGCTTTACGCCTGGCATGGGCCAGTCATGTCACTATCATACTCATAGTCTTTTTACCTCCCGCAAATACTGGTAGAAGCCCAAACCCCACCTTTACATACTACAAGTCTCACAGGATCCATGCTCACTCTATCACTTTTGTTTCTACCCATTTAGGTTTATCCAGGTGTTGTTATACCTGTCAAATCTCAAAACTTTATACATACTACCAGGTACGTAAGCCTGCTCACGTTGTAGTTCACATACGTTTCATTTTCCCTAAGCCATAGAGTACTGGCAACTTAGGGATATAGGCCCAAATAGGTATCTCCCTTCTTGGCATTCTGCCTATTGTTTAGTGGTCCGCGAGGCCAACACCCCGCCTCAACGTTTCGGAGGCAAATGCCCATCGGGCCACACGTGAGTTAGCCGCCTCGCAATATTATAGAGAGGGCCTCACCTGTCACTCCCTCCCCCTGTTTTCTTTTACTATCACCGAGAGGCCTACGATTCCTGCCACTACGTCGGGTGGCCTCAATATGCCCTCACACCAACGCATAGACAGAGCCTCTTATAGCCACTTGGCAACTAGCAGGGCCTCACCTGTCACCAAACAAGATTCATTTTTCGCCTTTCGGGCCTAGTTAGCCTGCCAGTACCACCCCTGGGTTCCATACACTAACCAAAATATTTTGTCATTTAGTATGTCTCAAGAAGGGGTAGAGGATTTCTCCCTACCGGGCACCCCGGCTAGAGCAAACTCCCCATCACAGGGAGGAGAGGTGGCTAGTTCAGCATCTTTCAGGTCGTGGACAATCCCTTGCATAACCAACAAACTCAGGAGACGGCAAATCCCGTTCCCCGCAACAGCAAGGAAAGCAGAACTCTACAAGTTACTGCACACCTCTACCGATAACATTGATACCGGGGAAGGGACTAGCCAGTCTAACCCGGGAGAAATACATGGCATGCTCTCATCCCTCATGGCATCCATGAGCAAGGTCAATTCCAGGCTGGAGAAACTCGAATCGGTCACCACAGCCCTTACCATGGCTAGGCCGGCCGCGGCGCCCCCTCCAGCACTGGTCGAGTTGCAATCAGTTTCTCCAGCCACCACCTCTGATGATCAGGAGGTTAACCCTGCTCATATGATACCTGAGCACCTAAAAAGAGACATCCTGGAAGGTAAAGATGTCAACTTGGCTTCATTGCTGATTGCCTCCCAGGATGTGGTAGAACATAAGACTTACGCTTATGATGATATTTCTGTGGTGGTCAAATCTAGGGATGCCCGATTAAACAGGAAACTGACCATCCCTGAATTTGTGTTGGCATTTGGCATTTATCGTGATGTTATCTGTGCAGTATATCCCCACAGACCTGAGGAGTTTGATTTGTATATGCACAAGCTGGTGGACCTGGGCAACAAATATGGTGGGTCAGCTTTCTATGATTACCATAGATCCTTTTCTGCCAAGGTGTCTGGCGCTTTCTCCCAGTACGGGACAAGGTCCAACTGGAGCAAGATTGATACAGTCATTTTCTGCAGACACTTTGCAGGTCTAAGAACGCCGGCTTGTGCATACTGCTCCTCCATGGCTCATACAGCCAATTTCTGTCCAACCACTGTGAACGAACCTGCCCCCTCGCAGCGCACTAGTTCCGCTGGTTCTGCAGAAAAAACACCCAAAGACAAACTGAGACGGCCTATCAAGTTTCTGGGCAAGTCCCAGATATGTAATAATTTTAATGTCGGATCATGTAATTACAGTGGATGTCAGCTATTGCATATATGTTTAAAATGTTACAGGACACATGCCAAAACCATGTGTCCAAATAAAATGTATCCTAAACAATATTTAATGTCGATAAACATATCTGTACTTACGACATTACTGTCACATCATCCATCTAGACATTTGGTAGAATTCATTATATCGGGTCTATCAGAAGGATTCCACACAGGTCTCATACACATGCCTTCCGGAATCCTGGAATGTCCAAATTTACAATCCTCACAGCAAAATCCTACAGCGGTTAACACACTCATAGCCAAGGAAGTGGCAGAGGGCTTCCTATTGGGGCCCTTCCAGTCCCCTCCTTTCACCACATGGCGGACAAACCCCATCGGTATTGTCACGGGGAAATCTTCCCACAAACAGAGACTTATCATTAATCTATCGGCACCACACAACTCTGCCACTCCTAGTCTGAACTCCCTTATACCCTGTGAGGAATTTTCACTGCAATATTCCACCATATATCACACCATTACGGCTATCATGCAGGCAGGGGTCGGAGCATGGCTCAGTAAGACCGATATAACAAATGCTTTCAAGTTGCTGCCTATCCACCCTACACTCTGGCACCTACATAGCATCAAGTGGGCCGGGAACTGCTATTTTTTCTCACGATTAACTTTTGGTTCCAAAAGTAGTCCAGCCATCTTCGACGTATTCGCCGAAACCCTATGCTAGTTATTATTAAATATAGCAAGATGCCCTACAGTCATACATTATCTGGATGATTTCTTACTGGTCGAGGAGAATATTTCCCCTCCCAGTAGCCTCAAAGAAACCATCAGTCTTTTCACACAATTGTGTGTCCTAGTCTCCCCCACCAAGACTGAAGGACCATCACATTCCTGGGTATCATACTAGACTCAGCCACCATGCAAGCGAGCCTGCCATGCACCAAGGTAGAAAACATTCTTACAAACATAAATCTCTACATACAACTCAGTACTTGCAACCGCAAAGAACTACAGTCTCTGCTGGGGTCACTAAATTTTGCCATGCGCATCATACCTCAAGGCCGTGCTTTCATGTCACGACTTCTTCACATGTTCACACTTTTCAGACATGATGCACAAAGGTTATCCCTGGATACCGCAGCCACAGCAGACCTACTCATGTGGAGAAACTTTTTAACCACCTGGAATGGTAAAAGTATGTTCCTCCCTAAATTGTCTGACTCCTCACCTACCATCTGGCCAGATGCGTCGTCTACCACAGGTTTTGCAGCAATTTACGGGAACGAATGGCTTTGGGGTAGCTGGCCTTCAGAAGTTAAGGACCTGGAGGGTTTTTCCACTATCTCAGCTCTGTTTGAGATATATCCCATAGTGGCGGCTGCCATGGCATGGGGGCATTTATGGGCAGGTTCACCAGTACGTTGCTACTCAGACAACCAAGCAACTTGCCACATTATTAACAAAGGCCGATCCAAATCCCTGACTATTATGAGATTCCTGAGGAAACTCACTTGGTTGGCTGCATGTCATAATTTCTTCTTGTTTTGTGTTCATGTTCCAGGTGTATGTAACACGGCTGCTGACAATTTGTCTCGCTTTAGTTTCCAGGCTTTTCGTCATATACTCCCATCAGCCGCACTCACAGCCACGACCACTCCACTATTCCACCATATAGTAATGGACTAGACGCTATCATGCAACATAGCAGAACATTGGCCCAATTAGCACTGTCTACTAATACCCGTAAAACCTACAACAGAGCTTTCATTTTATTTAAAAGATTCCTTTCGGAACACAACATCTTACAACCTTTCATCATGACATCCTTGTTGGGCTTTGCTTCTTTTTGCCACCTCAAACTCAAATTATCATACAACACAATCAAACTATATCTGACAGGCATCCAGCATCACATGCTAACTTTACAACCCAACAGTTCGAGTTTCATGTCCGCCTACCAAATTAATAACATCCTTAGGCGTATTCAGAGATCCGAACCTCCACGTACGGCCCAGCGACTACCTATAGATTTCCATATTTTTAAAGACTTATCCAACTTACTAGATTTAAAACCTTTTGCCAACAGCACAAATCTTGTCATTAAAACCGCCATATACATAGCTTTTTATGGTTTCTTGAGACCAAGAGAATTTACCGCCATCAGCACAACACAGTCCACTCACATCTTACTTCATTCACACTTAACAAAACACACGGACTCTTATATCTTGACCCTGCCTCATTCCAAAACCAGTCAACATGCACCTTCAGTAGAGGTTAAGTACTATCCTACTCACAATAAGTGGTGCCCCGTCAAACTACTGGATTCATATACCCAGCATAACAACGCATCACCAGATCAACCACTTATCAGTCTACAAGGTTCTGTACTCACTACCACCTTCATGACACACGTCAGGTCCTTACTTACCCAACTGGGCCTCAAATCAGCTAACTATTCGGGCCACTCCTTCCGCATAGGAGCGGCCTCCACAGCATCCAGTGCAAACATCCCAGTTCATGTTATCAAGTCACTGGGGCGCTGGAAATCATCAGCTTACTCTAGATACATACCTAACCCAGTACAAGAAGTAAGAAATGCTTTTCAAAACATGTCTGGTTAAATGTATGTATATTGCTGGTATGTAATAAATTTGATTTTCTATTTTTGCCCTCTTTATTTACAGGCCTACCTCATCGTCGGTTCCGGCACACCACAACCGACTTGCTCTTTTAATACCATCCTACACTTATCAGTGTTTTGTTTCTTCTGTACTATCATGAGCCCTTACCACAATTAAGCTTATAGTTCCTAAACAGTTAATGAAATCTACTCTCTAATCATATGCAATGCATGCTATCAAACTAGTTAGTTCCTCAGCAGGTATCCCTAATTGCAAGACTTATAATATGAAAGCTTCCCAAATAAATCCAGGAGAGTGAATAGCCAGTAAGAAAGTGGATGACTCAGTGATAGTCATCAGAATATCCTCAAACATGTTCAAGAAAAATAAGAAAAAAACATTTCTATAGGGAATTGTTCTCTATCGATAATCCAGCACTGCCCTGTACCTAATTGTTTGGTGAATACCATCTACTTCCCTATGTTTTCCTGTACCCTTACCTCCACTCCTGGCTTTTTCAGCCAGACCCCAGAGACGTTACACGTGTGGTGGATTTCTGTTTTTCTTTTTAGTCTCAGTAATAATGTTCTTGTTATTAATAAAAGACCTGGAGCCTTGTGACTTGGCAAGGATGCTGTTATGGGCTGCACCTCCTCTGAGGATATTGGCACTAGTTATCTCTGTTGATATAGCTTGGTGGGTCTAGTGATAGGGAGCTTATTCAAAAGATAAGATATGTCTTCCTGAGAAGATTTATGTGTTCACCCATTATCTCACAAATTATACAGTTTAGAATAAAATGACCTGACTATTGAACTGCTTGTTGCCTCCTGCCTGCTCCTTTCTGGATTCCTCGCTTCCTCTGTAATTATAAGTGTTCATAGCCCTTTAGATCTCTCAGGTTCCTGTATCACTCTCAGACACTTGGGAAGATTGTGTTTGTGAGTGAGTACCTGCAAGTGAGTTCCTCTCCAACCAAACCAACCAATACATTTTAACAACCAAGCACTTACTATGGAACTTGCAGGAACTACAGAGGCCATAGCTGCACTTATACAACAGGTGGTGGCTCTGACTCAATCAGTTCAGGAACTGCAATCCAGCCAAGCCACTCTTCTACTCTTCTCATAAGTGAACAAGAGGGCTGAATCCACTCAGCTACCTGCATCCTCTCCGGCATTAGCTCCTCCCTCTCTGCCATCTATCATTGCAGTACCTGCCATCAGGGACGTATTCGCCGTGAGGCAAACAAGGCATTTGTCTTGGGCAGCAATTTCCAGGGGGAAATGCGAGGCAAATACCTTGTTTGCCTTGTTTTATAGGAGCCCAAGAACTGGCCGGATGGCCACCTTTGGGCTCCGGCGGGCCGGCTGCGAGGAGCACTTTCGCCTGAGCTCTCTGCTCTGCTTCCTCGAGCGACCCGCAGTAATGCTGTAAGCCGGGATATGATGTCATACCCTGCCTGCCTGCCCCCCAACATCTGCCCGCCTCCCTGCCCAGCAGCCCCACTGGACCCCAGGTGAAATATCCACCCCGCTATCCCAAAAGTAGGGAGGCTGGGTGGATTTCAATTTAAAAAATAATAATATTAATAATAGTGAGTGGGGGAAATGAGTGAGTGTGTGTCAGTGAATGTGAGTGTGTCAGTGAATTTGAGTGAGTGTGTGTCTGTCAGTGAGTGTGTGTGTTAGTGAGTGTGTGTTAGTGAATGTGTGTGTGTGTGTCTGTCAGTGAATGTGTGTGTATGTCAGTCAGTGAATGTGTGTGTCAGTCAGTGAGTGTGTATGTGTCGGTCAGTCTCATAAAACAATACCAATTGGGACTATCCAAAGCGTTGAAGGACGAGTTGGCTTGACTAGTAATGCCGCCATCTTTGGAAGAATTTATCCTGCTTGTTAACCAGTTAAACAGATGTGTCCTCGAGAGGAGGTCTGAAAGATAACCCTGCTCTGTTCTGACCCTCTGTACAAGCTTCTACTACTTCCCCTGCACAGACCTTGGAGGAATCTATACAGCTGGGGATGGTTCACCACCCTCTAGACAAAGAATGCCAGAAACATTGTTCACAGAAACTCTGTCTCTACTGTGGAAAGGCAGACCACTTATTGTGAAACTGCCCTGTTCGCCCAACTCCACTTCCGGTAAACTAAATGTTGCCTCTACCTACTGGAATCTTCCAGCTCTTTCTGTTTCTGTTTCTCTCCATTTCTCTTTCCCTACAGTGGGGAGATAAAGATCATGTTATCATTGCTAACATTGACTAAAGAGCTAGCAGTTGCTTCTTTGATCAAATAAAAATTAAAACTACAAGAAACTGTATCTTCTTCTGTAATATGTGGTTGATGGGACTCCTCTCAAAACCAGACCTGTACACCTGGAAACTGATCCTATGCTCCTTCTCATCAGCCAGCATATTGAGACTACATGCTTGGATATAGTTCCGTCTCCAATGTTCCCACTTATGTTAGTACTTCCTTGGGTTTGGGCTCACAACCAGGGTTCAAGTCCTGCAGGACGCGTGGCACTTTTTCCACAGCAGGAACGCAGTTCCCATTAGTAGTCCTGCAAGACCTGCCCTTTGATCTGCAGCTAATAAATGTGAAGGCTCCTCTGTAGACCCTGATATTGTGGTCCACCCGGCAGACCCCGATACAGAGGTTCCCCTTATGCAGACCCTGATATAAGGGTTCCCCTCTGCAGATCCTGATATTAGGGTTCCCCCTAAGCAGACACTGATATTGGGGCTCCCCTTGAATCCCCAGCTCCCACTCTAGTTGCACTGCTACTGTATGCTGACGGCATATTGCTGGTTCTCTCTAGCAACTGCTGCCGACATCGCTCTTCCTCCGGAGCAGCTCCCACGCCTGTCACTGGGGCAGCTCGGGCACCTCATCCTGCAAGATGGTGGCGAGTGAGAGCCTGGAGAGCTTCACCGCCTGCAGGAGATCAAGAGCACCGACACGGCCTGTGTGGGGCCCACCCTGTGAGACACCGGGTCTGGGCTCAGCCATTGTCCCATCCTCCTCCCAGCCTGGCCTGGGGAGAACTGGGTGATGGGGAGAACAGGGACACTGTGATTATTATTATTATAGCGGCACCCCTTAATACTACAATGAGATTATTATTATTATTATTATTATTATTATTATTATTATTATTATTGTACGGGCACCCCCTAATACTACACTGTGATTATTATTATTATTTTTATTATTATTAATAAAGGGACACCCCCTAATACTACACTGTGATTATTATATTATTATTATTATTATTATTATTATTATTATTATTATTATTATTATTAGGGCACCCCCTAATACAACACTGTGATTATTATTATTATTATTAACAATAATAATAATAATAATATTATTATTATAGGGGCACCCCCTAATACTACAATGTGATTATCATATTATTATTATTATTATTATTATTATTATTATTATTATTAGGGCATCTCCTAATACTACAATGTGATTATTAGTATATTATTATTATTATTATTATTATTATTATTATTATTATTATTATTATAGGGACACCCCCCTAATACACTATTACTACCATTGTTATTATTATAGGAACACCCCCCACTACACTTTGGTTAATATTATTATTATTATTATTATTATTATTATTAGGACACTACCTAATACATTAACACTACCATTATTGTAGCCCCCTTTTTATTACAATTGTTATTGTGACACCCCCTAATATACTATTACTATTATTATTATTAGTATTATTATTATTATGAACCCCGGCCTCATCAATATTATTATTATATGGACACCCTCCTACCACACTGTTAATATATTATTATAGTGACACCCTCTACTACTATCATTATTATTTGTATTGGGACACCCCCTACCACACTGTTATTGTTATTATTATTGTTATTGTTATTATTGCAGGGACCCCCAGCTTCATCCATATTTTTATTATAGGGAGACCCCCCTACCACACTATTATTATGATGATTATTATTAGTAGTAGTACAGAGAGCTTCATCCCACTATTATTAATAATAATATTACTACTACAGGGAACCACCACATTATTAATATTACTGCATGAACTCCCACACTGTAATTATTATTATTGCAGGGACCGCTAGCCTCATTTCAGTATTAATAATAAAAATAATTTTACTGCTGGGACCCACCACATTATTATTAATATTATTATTATTATTATTATTATTATTATTATTATTATTATTACGGGGAGCATTAGCCTCATCCCACCAATTATTATTATTATTATTATTACTGCAGATACCCCCAACCTCATTCCAGTATTAATAATAATATTACTGTAGGGACCCACTATATTATTATTATTGCAACCGCATGAACCCTCATGCTATTATTACTGCATGGACCGCCAATATCATCCCACCACACTATTATTATTACTGTAGAGACCCCCAACCTCATCCTACCACACTCTTATTATTATTATTACTGCAGGGACTCCCAACCTCATCCCACTAATAACCTTGGTATCGAGTTTTTGTTTCTTCTCCTCTGAAATTCAGGCAAAAATTCTCAATCTGTTCTATGATACTTTGCCAGCAACCTTATGTGGAATCACACAGACACTTGAAGGTATCAGTTGCTATTTATGGTGTCATACTCTTTGTAAAGACACCAAAGAGTATGTTCATTCATGTCTGTGCCCAATCTATAACCTAGCCAATTGGTCTCCTTCAACCTTCATCTGTCCCGATGGTATGCTGGTTGGAGATCACCATAGATTGTATGCTAGAATTAGCATATTCACATTAGCATGATACTGTCCTAGTTTTAGTGGATAAATTCGCCAATATAACATACTTTATACCTACCATTGGTCTCCCTTCAACATCCAAGACAGCTTCATTATTCAGGGTATTCCTCAGACCATGACTACTGACCCAGGAGCACAATTAACATTCCGCTTCTGGTTCCACCTCTGCCAACACCTAAGAATTCAACACTGTTTATCTTCAGCATATCAACATCACCTCGATGGACAAGCAGAACGAACAATTTTAGATTATTACCAAAATTTTCACACACAAATTCATCAGCATGCAATTACAAAATCAACAATAAGTAAGTAGGCACATAGCTTACACTTACAGGCAGAGACGTAATATACAAACCATGGGACCCAGGTGCGTAAATTGTCCTGGGGCCCCTCATAAGTCTATCCCCACGCATACGTTTACTCCCCCCCATAGGTCTACTTCTCCCCTCCCTCCATACGTCCATCCCCCTCCCCACATACCCATGCAGATAAACAGATACACATGCAGACACACGCATAGAGACACACACACAGACACACGCACGCACGCATACATACAGACATACACATATACACACACAGAGACACGTACACACATATACATACAGACACACATGCACACACACACACCGAGAAACATACATACAGACACACATACACAAACACACACACATATAGCGACACATACATACAGACACACATACAGAGACATACATACACTAACAGATACACTAACACTAACACACACAAATGTAAAATGCTTAAGTCATCCTCCTGTTTCCTACCTTTTAGGTGCAGGAGGGTGACTTTCCCTGGGTCCCAGTGGTGGCTCAGGCTGATGGGAGTCAGAGTTCCCATCTAACGTCATTGCAGGTTTCACTGTTAAAGCGCCAAAGCACTGACGGGGGGCCCCCTGGATATTCATTGCCATCGGGTGGCCTTAACAGCATGGGCCACCCGATGGACCCCTTCAATGCGGCCAGGGCCACAACACATGGCAGCGGGCACCCGGTCACAGGGGTCCGCGTGACCGTGGTAGTTCCGCCAGTGCTTACAGGAGTATTTTTTATCTTAATACGGTTAGCTGCTAAAACATAGATAAAGGTAATATAAACATAGCCATGAGAGAGACGCACATATGCATGGATGTCCCCACGAGAACAAAACAAAGAGAATCAGTTATGCTTGCCTTAAAGATCTAATTTTTTATCCAGTATTCCCACTTATACACTTTTCATGACTTTCAGCACTATTTTTTGGCAACGTTAAGCTCCATTTTACATATAATAATTTGTTCACATAATCCATCCCTATTGGTGATATTGGGATATTTCCAGTTCCTTGTTATCATTATATTTCCAGCAGTTAATATATGCAAACGTATAGGAAGGATATACCGCTGGATTCTATTAGTTTTTTTGTTTGTTTTTTACATTCTTTCAGTGCAAAATTAAATTTACAAGCATTTAAAGATATTCCAGCAGGAAAACATATGAGAATAAACGGTATAAGGCTCTGCTAAAGAAGTCGAGTGTACTGCACTTGTTTTTTAGGATAACAAAATCTGCTGGCTACAATTCTCACAGGATAAACACTTTATTATTGCAACTAAACAGATATTTCTCACGCAAGTTTTCAAGTTAACCATTCCTTCCATCCAGTAAACCAAAAAGAGAAATGCTAACCAAATTTTACACTGCAGCTGATTAACTGTTCTGATTAAAGATTAAGTATTCCTAAATTCAGATAGGTCAATATCTCAAGATAATAGCTTGATATGCTAAACTTGTCAAATTACCTGTAAATATATTATTAATTTATTCCACCTGCAGGTATGGAATGTTGAACCATATATTTCCTCAGCTATTTATGATTTCAAAGGTTTGAAATCTGATCAGCATTATCCAGGTATATTTCTGCTTTTAGTAAAAATTTATGAATTTAAATTAAATTAATCGAGCATATTTACCAGCTTTCTTAGTAGAAATTTTTTAAGCGTGCAGATATATTCACTGAATGGTGAATGCGATAGTATGTTTAAATGGAGATTTGTGGAAAGTTCTGATTAGTAAAGAATTTTAACTAAGTCCCATAATTTTAGTTGGAAATAACAGAGTGTTAGGTTTTCAAAGTCCAGGATTCAGTTGGAAAAGACAGAGAGTTAGATGTGACCCGAGAGTGTGCCATTAGTCCGTCTCATCTCTAATTTTTTCTTTCTTTCCTATTTGGCCCCCTTCCCGGCTATCTTAAAGAAAACTTTATCTTAAGTTTCTTTACATCACTAAATTAAAGTGACTAATGGGATTAGGTGTGTGTACCTTCTTCTACTGATTTTCTTATAGACTTTGATTAATAGATGGTGTTGTAACCCCACAATAATTTCACATTACAAATTCCAATTCCAATTAATTGTATAAGGGGTTAATTGCATTTCGTGATGCGTTTGACGTCACAGTTGTCTTATCGCTATTGCCCATTTGTTAAGCTAAATGTCAGACTTCAAATAGATTTTGGTCCTTTCTGGTAGACTGATCGTCTCTTTTTTGGGCCATAAAGTATGATTTTGACGCATCTGGACTTTGGTTCAACTTTCTCTTACAATGGATTTCTTCTTCAGATCCATTACATTTAAAAAGTAAAATGAATTATTTAGGTAATATCTCTTTCTGGTAATCCTGTGTCTGGTTTTCCTAGCTACACTGTCTTAATAATGTGACAGCATGTCTTTTACACACATTCAGCAAATATTAGTTTAATAATATTGACAGTTATTCATTGGGATTCTATCTATGAATAGTCAATATTATTAACATAGGTACTATTTATAAATGATTAAACATAATTATAGTTAGTATATATGGATAAATGTATATTGTAGCAGACTCCATTCTCCTATGTTCGACTGTCCGTACCCCCTTGTTCGTCTCCTGAAAGTCTTGTGTGTGGTCCCAGTGAACACCAATCTCCCCTGTTAACCACAAATTAACGACTTGACACCTTCGCTTTAGTGCTTTACCTCGGTGGCCTCCATTCCTATAACCGAATGCATGTTGTCCAGTGCAAGGCGGCCATTTTGTCTCCCAAACACAGGCAGCAGTACTTGGTTGTCGGACGCCTGGAACTGTTTTTGGCCTCGCGTCTCTGCGAACCCGGGCAAAGATGGTACCGCTGCATGTTCAACCTTCCAACCATCTAGTCGAATGACATTCGTCGGTGTTCAACCCCTGGTCGGTCAAAACTTTGTTTGAACGTAACTTTCGTTTTACTGAATCGATCTGATCGCTTTTTTGATATGCTGTGCACTCAGGTCTGGGCTATTTTTGTGGGGTTCCTGTACTGTTTTCATGTATTTTTTTGATATGTTAAAATTATATGTAAGTTTTTGTATTTGAGAGATAATTGAGTTATCCTAATTTGAGCTCAATTATCTCACAAACACAAAGGCTCTTGGGAAAGAAACCCTTGTGTTTTTGACTTGGAAACACCATGCTGGGGGCGATGCAAAAAAGCTGAGTGTGGCAAAATAAAGTCAGCTGTACTCCCAGAACTGCATGTTGTCCATTTGCTGGGGAGGAGGTGGGCTATTTACTTGACATTTTCTTTTTCCTGACTCCACTCTTGGTGCTCCAGCGAAGGAAAGTCCCTGTTAGGACTTAGGGCTCCGCTACATATATCTCTAATATATATGTGTGTGGACTGGGCTCTTTCTACCCCCCTAGTTCCAGACACTGAAATCTTATCTCTGATCAGTGTTTACATTAGCCTACATTCCAGAATTTATTCAGGCAATGAATAGAGCTATAGAGAAACAAAAATGTGTCTGTCTTTGCATTTTGTTACAAAATGGAGTCGCATCTGCTAAGTGGTGACTTTACAATATACACACACACACACCATGACAGACACACACACCACGACACAGAGAGACCGTGACACAGACACAGACACACACACACCGTGACACAGACACACACACATTACATGACACAGACAGACACACACACATCATGACACAGACAGACAGTGACACAGACACACACACACACAATGACACAGACACACATTGCATGACACAGACAGATGCACACACCATGACAGACAGAGACACACAGGGACACCCACAATGACACAGACACACATTGCATGACACAGACAGACAAACACACACACCATGACACAGACAGACACACCATGACACAGACAGACACACAAATGACACAGACACACACACACACACATAATTGCTACCTGTGTGCTGGAGGCTCTCATGGCGGCCGCATGGGGGAGCTGGTTCTTCTTGCGGCCGGCGAGAGATCTCTTTTGGCGGCCGCAGGGGGAGCTGGCTGTTCTGTCTCTGCTCCCCCTCCCCAGCGCACTGCTTAATAAGAGCGGGGCCGGAATATGACGTCATATTCCGGCCCCGGTCTCAGTAAGCAGTGCGCTGGGGAGGGGGAGCAGAGACAGAACAGCCAGCTCCCCCTGCAGCCGCCAAAAGAGATCTCTCTGCGGCCGGAAGAAGAGCCAGCTGCCTGCCCTGCCCCAGGTGCCGACGGCCCACCGGGAAATTTCCCGGTATCCCGGTGGGCCAGTCCGGCCCTGAGCACTCAAGTAGCAATTATAATCACATTAGCAAAGTTGAGGTACAGGATCCATCACCATGACACATGTGAGGCAAAATACATAAGCCCCAGTTATAACCTGAAGTTAGCTAATGCCTGTTTTACAATGCCACTGGAACTGTGTGCGAAAGGTTATCTAGCTGGAGTCAGGGCAATGTTGAGTAAGGCAGGCAGTATGGTTGCACTCTGGGCTCCTCCCGTCTGTATCAACTTGATATCTCAGTCAAGATAGATGAATGATGAGTGTAGGGCTGATGAATAATTCCAAGATCGATAGTCCGCAATAGCGGTCTTATGCCCAAATGTAGGGGTGCCGTGTAAAATGGCAGGATTATCAACTTCCAGTAAGGAGAGCCTTTGCATGGGGTGCTGGCTGCACGGTGCAACAGCCTGCCTGGGTTTCCTTCACGGTCCATAGCAGGTGAGGAATGTTGTGGAATCAGTAGAGAGCTCCTCTGTCTGTTTGCAATGCAGAGCCAGAAAGCTGCAAAAATATCATCCAGCCATTGGATAATAGAACGTGCTGCTTCATAAGGCCCGCTCGTGACCTCCTTTATTTAATGTTGTCACAGTGCATAGGGACGTTCTCCTGGGACCTGAATAACCCCCACGAGGGAGGAATGAGGGCCCAGATTCATGATTTCTGCCATGTGTAGCAGCAGGGTAGCAGCCACCTCCCCTGTGCCAGCCATGCTTGTAGGTCACATACAGCGTTTGGGTGAATACTGACACAAAGGCTGATAATGTGGTATCAGCACGATCACCTTGGTGTGACCTCTCGTCTGGTGGCCCATATATGTTTAGTGAGGGCTGTGGTTTGCTGTTTTACTGCAATAATAATTAGCATCCACTCAGCTCAGTGGTTAGGCCCTATTCTATTTGTCCTTGGATGAAGTAGCTAATTCTAGGTTTATCTTTATTAGTGTACCACCTAGATCACAAATGGAACATAAAATAACACTTGTCTCCAAAGCTTCACAGCCACCAGAAATGCACAAAGTTCCTGATATCTTTTCCACATCTCCAACAAAGGTTATACATATCTGCAGAATTATCCTTCAGTTTCCCCTATCTAGTTGGAACTCAATAACATTGATTGGGAAGATGATATTGTATTTCTCTTAAGTTTGAACAATGTATGTGTTTATATGTAATCAATAGGGATGTTTTACATTCTTGTTGGTGAATCTCTATTGCAAGATCCTTCTCCTATTAAAGCCTTTTCTCTGACTCATTTTGTGAATAACTTGAGCACATTTTGACATAAAACCCTTGTAATTAGTTTGTCTTCTCAAAGCCTCAAAATCTACCACTTCTTCAGAACTACCTGTGTATATATATTTAGAAAGAAAACCTCCCACCCTTAGATAATTAAATATGTATCTCCCTAGTATATTGTATTCTAAGACCAGCTTGGGGGAAAAACTAGAAAGGGTCCCACAGGGAAACAAGATAGGGTCATGAGAATAGAGAAAAAAAGATAAAACTTGAGGGAAACAATATATATTATACATCTAAGTTAATGATTGAAAAGATCAGTGAACAATAGAGGGCTGGTCTGGTAATATCCCCAAAGGGTCACTACGAAGTCTGCTCTCAATTAGATAGAAGGTAAAAGCTAATCCCTAAATGAAGCACAACTCCTAATAGGAGTAAAGCACAACATTACAAGTAGAAAATAAGGTACTGCAAGCAAACAGAAAAGGGACAATAATAAGAGAAACAAAGATTAAATGTGACCAATCCCCCTTCCAAATGAAAAGGAATATATTAATCTCTGTTACAAAAAAAGAGGAGGGGAAATAGTTAAACAAAAAACTCTTAAATGTCCCTACTATACCTCAACACCGTAGTAACTCTATTAGTGCTGACCTAAATCACCTAGCCCTACATAAACTGAACTGGGCTAGATAAGTGCAAACATAATCAGAGTTCCATCTAATTTTACAAGTGTAAAGCATTGGTTTAGTGAACAATTGTTTGCAATAAAATTTGAGATACATAATGCCATCTCACTTTTTCTGGACCAAAGTTGATGCATCACTACCACATTTTGTTTGAATCCAAAGAGAAATGAGGAAAATGCAGCTCCCAACAATCTGCAATATTTTAGGTAGTGAAAAGGTTAATTAAATAGTCTGATGTATTCTGATGTTATTTCTGTGTCGAATAGAGAATGAATTTGAGATTTTAATGCAGTTTTTGAGCCAGCATTTGTGACTGCCATTTTACATTTTATGGGTTGCTGGGAAAGTTTGATTATAGCTGTGAAATTACATCTACAGCTGTCAAGGTGGAGTTTGCAGATATAAGCATTTTTGCATTAGCTATTTATTTGGCTGAATATTTAAGGATATTTATTTACATAGTCACTTTTTATGTGTTGTAACACTAGCTACTAGTTAAAAGTAAATTGAAATGTTATGTTAGTGTATGACTGTAGGGTGTTGGGCTGTTCAGGTGTTAAATCTTGCTGTATTGTCTTTTTAATATTTTAACTATTTTCAGTCATTTAACCCCTGTAGTGCTCATTTCTGTCATTGAGCAAAACAATTTATATACAAGTGTAACAGGTTTTTAGGCAGACCTCCATATACCCATGGGGTCACTCACCTCAGTTACCTCTTTGCGCCTCGTAGGCCGATCCTGAGCCTCCACCAGTTGGGAGATGGGGTACCCACTTACGGCAGTGCCTCCACCCAGCTGGGCATCCAGACTGTGGATGTGGAGTCCCTCTGGGAACATGGTTATATCAGCAACAACTGACACAGGGTTATCTGTTTAAAGAATTCTGTATTGCACAGTAGAGTTTAACGCAACATTTGACATACACTAAAAGAATACAAGAATACAAGGTGCAGAATTTGAGAAGTCACTAATCTGAACAAACATACAAATAAGTGCTGCAGGAGTTCCCCCTCTGCTGACCACTCCATAGAAACTGCAGGATAGTTCTTAAAGTAGAAATCACTGTGTTCCAGAGGGGTTAAACAAGCAAAAAAAAAAAAAAAAAAATAGACTTTTAATTGACCTACAGTGGGAGACTTGGGAGATCACCACACACAGTTATGTTATGGCTTCTAGCAGCTTATTCAGAACTTGCACTGATTGTAGATGTCAAGTTAAACATTGGCTAAGGATAAACTACTCTCTCATAATCTCCACTCCCCCACCCCAAAAAGATTAGACCCTACAGAAACAAATGAGAGGCTCCTGATTGGTAGAGATTTTACTACTCCAGCACTTGTTTACATTTTGGTAAGTTTCATCTTGTCTTTTAGTATGTAAATTCCTGTTGCATAATTGGCTCATATTTAGCAAAAACCCAGATGTGACCGCCACTTGGGGTGAGTGACCCATGAGTGAAGTAGAGGTTAGTTGTAGTTACCTCATGCTGTTTGATACGGGTATCTCCATCTTTTATCTTCAAATCCCTCTCCATCTTTTATCTTCAAATCCTGGCACTTTATCAGACAGCAGTCCGTGTCAGTTCTCTACTCTCGCTCATATGTGAAGGTGACCTTGCATTTGAAATGTGTTTTCTTGGGAAATTTTTTTAAATGATTAAAGCCACAGATTTTATCAAGGATTATTGCATAGAGGACATATCAGACAAGAATGCTATAACATCTACTGTTGCAGGGTCAGTACTAGTCTTTTTAGACTGCCCCTTCCTTGCAGAGCATAAACCAAGAAAATTATGGTGGGGAAGATAGTGATTGAAAACGCCTTCCACCTGAAATCAGTGGATAGTCAATACATTGTTAAACCAGTCAAGCCATAAGACTTGCATTTCCCACATAAATCTCAAATTTGCAGTGATGTTACTACTGCAAAGGATTCTGAGTGGGCATATGCAAATTAGTTCAACAAAGAATCAAATCAAATTTTTAACATGGATTCACTTTATTTTTATTTATTGAACCACTCATAGATAGCTGTTTTGTTGTTAATGCAACTCATCAGCATTAGGTTGGTTACTGGACCCTTTCCACCTGAGTCAGTGGATAGTCAATACATTGTTTTATATAAAAGAGAAATAATAAGCCACAATAGTGCGTACCATAAAATAGAGTGTAAAGCTCCGTAAAAGTAATAAAAACCTACTCACATGCTTCAAAGCAAAATGAGGTTTGCTAAATTCAATTGGCTCGGGTGGTATTATCCCCACCAAGGATATATAGTTCAGGGTTTAGCAGCAGAAGATCAGGTCCAATAAAAAGTACTTAAAAAAAAACCAAACAATAAAATCAAAGATAAAAGGTAAAATAATAATATAACACAGTATAATATTTTAGGCATAGGACCACGTGTGCGGCCGGTCAGAACTTTAACACGGTAGCGTTTCCCCTACACTGCATGGATCTGAGCGCTACTTGGTGAACTTTGGTGCTCAGATCAGGGCTATTTAAATATGTGGCGTTATGTTATGTTTTTATTATGTTTTGGGGTACTTTTATGTTTTTATATTTTTGTGTTTGGCTCGCTGGGAGATAATTAGCTTACTGATCTTTAACGCAATTATCTCCCAGGCCCAGACATTCCTGGGAGTGGCTTGTGCTGAATACAATGGATACCCCCTGCTAGGATAAAAGGCAGACTTTGGCTCATTAAAATCAGTACTCCCAGAACAATGTGTCGCCTAGTTACTGGGAAGGAAGGGCTATAATCACTGCTCAGCACCTGGTTCCAGCTCGTGAAGAATCCGTCAGGGAAAGTACTTGTAAGGACTGGAGCCATGGGCGTCCACAGGAAATTTTCAGGGGGGGGGGGGCATAATTGTAATGACCCCCACCCCCATCCCTCATTTACCTGATCTGTAGGCTGATAAAGAATGTGTTAGGCGCTCTCTATATAACAAAATGTGAGGCAGCAGTGAACCGGCATGATTTCCCAATACCTGCTTTTAGTGAACTGAAATATAGAATAAGACAACGCGCCAAAAAAATGCTCAAAAGTGCAAATAAATATATTATACATACATATTCATCTTGGTTAATATAGCATAATGAGATCCTCAAAGGAAACAAAGAAAAAAACAATAGAATAATAGTGCAATATGTCAAATTATAAATACAAGTAAATATAAAATTCCAGATAGAAGGCAAACTCACACTTTACAGAGCTACTAAGAGCTCTGCTGTATAGCACTTGGATGGTACAATCCCCATATTAGCATGTGTAGATGTTGGCTGTATGGGATATCCAGACTCAGCAACCATATATAAGAAGAAAGAAAAAAATACAAAAACCAATGGTACAGTATAAACACCAGAATTGGGATATTAAAATGAACATATCCTACTTACAGTATCCAGAGCAATGACTTGCTCTGGTATAGTTGGCTTGTGGTGGTATAATCACTACCAAAGGATATAGGAATATAACAGGAATCCAGCAGCACCAGGAAAAAAAGAAAAAAGAATTGGATAAAAAAGCTTGACTTTATTGATAAAAAACAACATAAAATAAAATGCAGCTTCCAGTCCTTTACTTGATGCGTTTCGCCCGAGTTTGGGCTTTATCAAAAGTGTAGATGTGCTTAATATTCGACCAAACTTATATAAGAAGTCTCATTAATTGAATTCCTATCCGGTGTGGTGCTGTTTTTCCTGTTTCCGGTTCGGTCGGGCGTCGACCGGAAATGACGCGCCACAACTGCTGGTGGCTGTTGGGATATGGAGTGTGTCAACCGGAAGTGACACGCCGCGAGCGGCAGTTATTTCTGGGATCTGTAGTAAGTCTCTCAAAGCAGCCATAATAGCAGCAAAGTGACTAGACGAAAAACGTAGTAACTGTCAACTGATTGTTATAGTTCATACATATTAAACAATATGGTGTATATTGAAATAGATAATAAATTGAAAGTTAGTAATTAAGAGAAATAATACCATTATCATTGTGGAGGATCTGGAGAATACCCAGATACGTTTTTTCCCTTTTTTCCCTCAAACATTGTTATATCTGCATGTAAAATAACAACCATTTATAGTTTCAGCAATATAATCCTTCTATGTTATTTGTACATAGATAGCCATAAGGTGACATATAATGAATAAAAACATATATTGTCTAATAAGAACATGCATGTATATGGGTTAAAAATAACATGAATAAATGAAATGAGCAGAAAAAAAGATTGGAATGAACTTGTTTTCAATATATAATAGATTTTGATAAAAAAATATTAATTAGTAAGTATTTGATTGAATAAAAATTAAATAAATATAAAATCCTATATGGGGTACCAATTTAAAAATGAAATAAAAAGATTAAAAAAAATTGGTAAAAAGATTAGCATTTTAGTTAAACATTTTATAAAAAAAATGTTTTTATAAAAAATTAAAAAGGTCAATTTCAGTGTTTAATCTTTTAGGGTGTAATGTATCCAAATAATACACCCATTCCATCTCTTTTTTGCCCAATCTTTAGATCATATCCCCACCTCTCCAATCTTGAGACATCTTGGTAATGCCCATAAATTTCAACTCGTGGGGGTCATTATTGTGAATTTCAAAGTGCGATGATACTAGTTGATTTTTGAAGCCTTTTTCGATGTTCCTACAATGTTCTCCTATTCGGGTTTTTAAAGGTCTTATAGTTCTTCCTACATATTGTAGGCCGCAAGGGCACTCTAAAAGGTATCTGACATTTTTACTCATACAAGTGATAGTGTCTTTAATTTCATAATTTCTGTTGGTATTATTTGATTTAAAATTTGAGGTATGTCTATCTGTCTTTTTGGTTTTCTTACAGGCTACGCAGCAATTACACTTGAAAAATCCTTTTTTGGTTTTTAAAAAATTGATCACTTATGTTTGCATTGTAAAAAACAAAAGAAGAAGAATTAGGGGGCGTGGCCAGGAAGCCGGAGGACATGGTCGCATGAGCGGAGAGCTCCGGATCCCCACCGGGAGATAAAGGGGGAAAGGGACCTAATATACCCAGAATGGCAGCTAAAAAACAGCGTAACACAACGGGGCAAGCCCCAGCAGTCGACACCCCGGCAGCAAAAACCTCCCTGAGAAGGTACTTCGCCGAACAGGCTGACCCGCACAGACGGGACAAAATGGCGCCCGCAGCACAAACACGCGGGAGCCAGCCATCAAGCCCGACGGCATCAGAGTGTTCCACTGAGGATCAAGAAATCCGGACTCTGCTAACACAGCTGCCCTCAAAAGCAGACCTGGCAGCGATGTTCCAGAAACTGGAGGACAGCTTCAGTGAGAAACTGCAGGCAGTGGCAGCGGACGTGCAACAGCTTGGAGCCAGAGTACAAGACCTAGAGGAGGAGGCAGAACACATCAACAAAAGAGGGGCTGAAGCCTATGACACTCAGGAAACACATGCAGAGGCAATAAGGTACCTACAAAGGAGGCTGGACGATGTAGACAACAGGGGACGCCGAAACAACCTACGGGTGAGGGGAATCCCGGAAAGCGCGGAGGGTGTAACAGAAAACCCCATACAGGTTCTAACCACCCTCTTTAACCGCATCCTAGCCAGACCTCAAGACACAGCCATCACCTTTGACAGGGCTCACAGGGCAGCTAGGCCCAGAAACCTCCCTCCGGATAAACCACGAGACCTCATCTGTCGCATTCACAACTTCCCCTTAAAGGAAGAAATCTTCCGTAAAGCCCGCCAAAACAAAGATCTAACGATAGACGGCCAACCGGTAACGATCTTTCAAGACCTGGCTCCATCCACGCTACAAGCAAGACGAGCCTTGCGGCCTATCACACAGGCCTTGCTAGAGAGACAAATAAAGTTCAGATGGAACTTCCCGTTTGCACTGACAGTCAACCTCCAGAACAAAACCCACACTATTACCTCACCAGAGGACGTTCCTGACTTCCAGAGGGCACTCAAACTCCCACCGTCCGAAGTGGAAGACTGGACAGGGCTGGCAACCAACCCGTCAAGACAGACCCCACAAAAGCCCAAATGGCAAAAATCCCCGAGGAAAAGGCGCAGGCAGAACCACCCCGGTACCAACCTAAGCGTTCCAACCAGAGAAGAACCAACCTGAGAACTGTTACGGTCGTATAAGCGCACACTCATGTTCCATATGTTTCACTTATGTATATATCTGCTATCCCTCTTTCCTTCTGTCGATATTATGCCAGATAGGTTTACCTTAAAAGGCCATGCCAATGCAACTAAATACTCTCTACACTATGTAATCAATGTTACACTGCTATGCTATATTATGTTTTATTTAAAAATGTCATTAGTAGCCGCTACCGGGCTCTAGGGCCCTGCATTAGGATTTTAGTAACGTTATTCAACCTTAGGGCCTCAGGAGACCGGGTCCACGGGGGTTAAACCGAGGTCGCTCTCACCGCATACCCCATAACCCCCCCGATAAGGTGGGTGAGGGGTAAGTGTATGACATTCATGATTGCCCCGCTGGAACCCCTGGATGCCCCCGGTCGGGAGATCCGACCACCACCCCCCAGAGAGGCGCCCCGACTCCACTTGTGGTCACGTAGAGCTACCCACAAGTGCAGCGCCAAGCTCACCACCTGAGATGAACCTCTCATCTCAACCCTATGTAAATAGTTTTTGTTTTTCCCCAGCTCCCCCCCCAGGTACCAACCCTGCCACCACAATACTACTAAGCACATCATTCACGGGTATGACCCTTGACTCATTAAATATGCTTCTACTGCTGGATCCACCACCATGATATATACAAAACTAATGTCCCTAAATGTACGGGGACTAAACTCACCTATGAAGCGCACGATGCTAGCACAAGAAATAGACAGACAGGGAGCCGAAATAATCTTCATACAGGAGACACACTTTAAGGGAGAGTTCAAACCAAAAATTCACTCCAAACAAAACAATATAGCCTATTATAGTAATAATACGCAAAAGAAAACCAGAGGGGTGGCAATATTACTAGCCTCCAATGCTGCGTTCACAGAAACGGGGGTTAAAACTGACCCTAGAGGCAGATTTGTATTTGTTAAAGGAGTATATAACGGTACCCTCATAACGCTAGCAAGCATATATGCCCCCAACGCTGACCAAGTATCCTACATACGGTCATGTTTGACTAAACTGGACGCATTTGCGGAGGGGGTAGTTTTAGTAGGTGGGGACTGGAATATGGTATTAGACCACGCATTAGATAGCTCCTCTCTATCCTCAGACCCTAAGCAACACCAAAGAACACTATTTTCGACTGCCTTACGTACTCACCAGCTCGTAGACTGCTGGCGTATACTACACCCCCAAGACAGAGACTACTCGTTTTATTCTCAGGCAGCCAAAAGCTACTCCAGAATAGACATGTTTTTACTTAGCCACAGACATCTCCCACTACTAAAAGACGCATCCATAGGCAATATCACGTGGTCTGACCACGCTCCAATTTTCCTGACGGTCACCCTCCAGAGAGAACCCAAACCCACGACACACTGGCAATTTAACGAAACCCTACTTGATGACCCCAGAGTTCTAGACGACCTGCGACAGACGGCAGGAAACTATTTCTTAGAGAATGGGAATACTGAGGTATCAGACCCCTGGGTTTGGGAAGCCCATAAAGGAGTTATCAGAGGCACCCTTATCAAATGGGGCTCTAGAATCAAGAAAGAACGGACCCTTAAAATGGACTCTCTCATAGCAGACATGCACTTAGCCGAGACCACACACAAACAAGATCCCACGAATGATAACTTCCAGAAGCTAACAGCCCTACGCATAGAATTAAGATCGCTACTAACTGCAAAGGCATATAGATCCACTCAACTGACAAGGAGCACCTTTTATGCTCATGGTAACAAGAGTGGGAAACTACTAGCTAGAGCCTTGAAAGCCAAACGGCAGAGATCGTTCATAGACAAAATATCGGATGACACAGGTAGGCAACACAACACTACAGAAGATATAGCCAAGGCGTTCAACGCTTTCTACACAAACCTTTATAACCTATCCCCCCCAAAAACACAGAACCACAACCTGAGGGAATACATCTCGGCAAACCTGCCACGCAAGATCCCAGATGACCAAACACACACATTAGATGAACCATTCACACAAACGGAACTACTCGCCACGATTAAGGCACTGCCGAAAAGTAAAAGCCCCGGCCCAGACGGACTGACCGCCAGATACTATCAAACACTCTCGCAAGAACTATCCCCCCACTTTCTGAAAACATTAAATGGCCTAACCCAAGACACCCCCCTCCCACCCCCGATGCTGCGGGCATCTATCACTATCATCCCCAAGCCGGGCAAAGACCCCACTAAATGTGGCAGTTATAGACCCATTTCACTAATAAATCTAGACCTCAAACTAATGGCAAAGATGATCGCCAACAGGCTTAAACCCCTCTTACCGCACCTAATCCACCCTGACCAAGCGGGCTTTGTGCCAGGCCGCGAAGCAAGGGATAATACCACGAAAATTCTAAATGTCATCCATGGAGCAACGGTGACTAAAACACCTACTCTGCTGATGGCTATTGACGCTGAAAAGGCCTTCGACAGGGTGGATTGGTCTTACTTATTTACGGTCCTAGAAATATTGGGGATGGGCTCAAGACTGAGGAATTGGATACAAACCCTGTATAGGGGACCCTCAGCCAGTGTTAGAGTAAACGGCCACCTATCGACGCCGTTTCCGATAAACAACGGTACTCGACAAGGCTGCCCCCTCTCGCCCCTGTTATTTGTCTTGGCCATGGAGCCTTTCCTGAACGCAATCAGGTCTCGCGCTGAAGTACGGGGATATAGATTTCAGGGAGGGGAGGTGAAGGTATCCGCCTTTGCGGACGATGTCCTATTCACGCTCACAGACCCGACCAAATCACTACCACACATAACAAACGAGATCGACACCCTTGGTTCCCTCTCGAACTTTAAGATAAATGCTGACAAATGCGAAATACTGGGAATAGCTGTACCACCGTCCCTGAAAACACGAATCCAACAAAGACATACCTTCCCATGGACTCGGACAGGACTGACATACTTGGGGATACTACTCACCGCATCACCCATGACCTTATACAAACTAAACTATCCCCCCCTTATAGACAAGATTAAACGAGACCTCCAAAAATGGGACCAACCTTACTTCTCCCTGATGGGACGAGTCAGCATCCTGAAAATGATGATTCTCCCGAAAATACTATACCTCTTTCAGGCCCTACCGGTCCCTCTCCCAGAGACATTCTTCAGACAGATGCGGACAATTTTCACCAAATACATCTGGGGCAACAAACCAGCAAGGATAGCTCTCACCACACTAACCTCCACCACAGACAGGGGGGGCCTGGGACTGCCCCACTTATACAAATATTATGTTGCAGTTTTGCTCACCCGACTAAAGGAATGGACAGACACCAAAAGGAAAAAGTCGTGGTACACATTAGAACAGAGCTTTACACCTGTCCCCCTACACACCTTGCCGTGGCAAATATGCAGCCTACCGAAACTCACCACGACACGACACCCACTCATACACAATGTCCTCACAATATGGAGAAGACATAAAGACCAATGGAGACTGTCACCGGGACTGTCAAGGTTCTTCCCCATAGCAGACAATCCTGATTTTCAGGGGGTGGAGGGGGACCACTCCTTTCTCACCTTGTGGGAACGCCCACCCCGGACATAACCGAACTGATAGGGGGAGACCCACCCACGGTCAAGGCCATATATGGACCACATAGACAAGACACATTCATTGAGGTGATAGGCAAAGCCCAACTCAGGAATTTCCTGAAAAGAACCATTATTCCCCTCTGGAAACAGAGAGCAGACACGCCCTTTGAACACCTCTGTGGCCCAGAGGGAGACCCCAAACGCCCTTTATCTAAAGTCTACCGCATCCTCCAGAGCTCAGTGGAGGAACACAAACCATTATCCTTTCAACAGAATTGGATGAAAGACCTCAGAATTCATATCTCTGACAAAGACTGGCCAGGGATCATGGAAATGGGAATCAAAACCCCAACCAGTGTAGCACACAGGGAGACATTCTATAAAAGAATCACCAGGTGGTACAGGACCCCAACCCGACTACACTCCATATGGCCATCAATCAGTAACATATGCTGGAGATGCTCCACCGGGCTGGGAACTATAGAACATATTTGGTGGAGTTGCCGAGACATTCAGGGTTTCTGGCACCTAATACTCGCCAAAATAACCAGGATACTTAAACCTCCGACCCGACTTACACCATCCCAAGTACTACTAAGCTGGCCCCGCACATTTACGGAACCCCACAAACAACAACTGCTACACCTATTACTAGGGGAAGCAAACGCCCTTATCCCGCTAAACTGGTGGAATACCAACACCCCATCCGTAGAACAGTGGGTACAAAGGGTAGAACGAACCAGAGAACTAGAAGACATCCACTGGACCTCAATAGGGAAACGACAGAAATATCTCCAGAGATGGGAGCCCTGGATAGGGTTCTGGAATACAGCCCCAGGGGAAAAGACCACCCCGCTCTCCTAGATTGACCACCTAGAGATCCAGGAAATGAGCCAATAGACACTACCGAATACACAACCAACACAAGGACCATGATTACCCACCACACCAGGCAGGTCCCCCTTTCGACCCCCTTCCCAGTCCACTCCCCATTACTCCCCAACCCTCCGACTGGTTGCTACCCCGAGTTACCTCTTAACCCCCCCATAGGTTTTAGTCAAAGACAACAGCACCATCCGCAAGACGTTACTCAAGATGATGCAATAGATCTAAAGTTAACTGTAGCCGGGTTTGTCTTAGACTCAGGCAAGGATGGAAGTATATTTATATGCACATATTGTTATATAACCCTGATTTGTAACTACAGAATGCTTCCCTCTTCTTTTCTGTACCCCATAACTTGTCTTTACGAAATAAAGAAAAACTGAAATAAAAAAAAAATAAAAAAAATAAAAAAAAGAAGAAAATCAGCGCTAAATTGCCACACAAGATATAAATAAGAAGGCTGCACTCCTCGAAGGGGAGTCCCCAATAATCCCCTAATAGTAACTGTGACGAGAACAATCTCGCCACATTGCATTGGAGATGCCTGGTTGCTCGCCTGTTGCCTTTGGATTATGGCCCCATGTTAAAAGGCTTGATTTTCCCCTGCAAAGACAAGAAAGCCGGGTCATTTGGTGCTTGCCCTGTTTGAGCAGTGATACCCCAGATACTATGCCATGGAGCCCATGAAAGACTATGGGAAAGACTTTGGCTCCATGGCAATTGAACTGTATGTGTGTGCTCTGAGCGCCATTCAGTAATAATGTGCGCCTAGATCTGAGCTATCTGGGGATATGTTGCATGTCTGTATTTTATGTCATAAATGTAACCTTGTGTATTTTATTGTATTTTACTGTCTTTTTGCTGCCATGTGTTCAATGGAGTTTTGCCTCTGTCTTTGGAGATAATTGGATTACTTCTAATTATCTCCAGGATAGAAGACTCTGTGGAACTGGTTTTGGGCAGAAAAGCCATGATTCCTGTGGTCACAAAGGACTACGATCTATCTTTTGAACCACTGGACCAATTTGTATGATTTTGACGTAAGTTTGTATTTGGAGTATGCTGATTCTGAAAATGTAAGTTTTATGTGAATGTGATGCATACTTTTCAAGTTATGAATAATGTGGAAACATTTTATTTTTCTGCTTGTGCTAAATTACATTACCCATTGTGTAAGGTAATTGAATCACATGCAGAGGGGAGGAATTTGTGTGGGAGTGTCTGAGTGTATTGTATGTGTTTATTGGTTGTATTCCAAAACCCTGTGGGTGGTACTAATGTGTAAGAATGTGTACATAAGCACAATAAACCCACAGCTCTGACTGTTCACTGCTTGACCTTCAACACGGAGCTTTGTCTTGTTCTTGGGGGGATTTACTGTATGCTGTTCCAGTTTGACTGCTAGGAGTGTAAACCTATTCGTATGGTTTTTCCTATTCGTCTGTTTACAGCATTCGTATGGTTTCCTGTTCGGCGGATTGGTGTTCTGCAGTAGCTGTGCCTGCATCTCTGGAAGGGGACAATCGCCTAAACGGTTTTAACCCCTTGTGTGCTGAAACGGTCCGTTACAGTAACAAGGAATACAAAACAAACAATAAAATAAGGGTGCACCTAAAATATGTAAATGTATAATAATAACAATATATAAATAAAAATATAATAAAATATAGGAATAAAATAAGTGATTGGCAATAGTCCAAAAAACTTATCACAGTCCGTAATGGTAGGTTCCATGTGTAGAAAGGAAATTCTTAGGATGTATAGATGGGATCAAGTCTTCACGATTATATGCTTGAAGTTCGATAGGGCATATGTAGAGAGAAAAAATAAAATAGGACTCCAATGGCACAGTATATCGGTAAGTAAAATATATGATAATAAAATTAGTCTTACTCACACTTTTCAGAGCTAAAATCCAGCTCTGATATTGCGCACGTAAAGTGGAATAATCCCCACTCAAGGATATGCGGAGTAAGGTTTGATAGGTGGATATCTGGCGTAGGTTCAACGTCCAAATTGGTGTTATAGGACCCAGAAGAAGAGAATAAAGTATATAGTGCTCTCTGTTCGCCAGAACCGTATGGTGGACCCGGAGGAACTTGTGGTTGGGTCCAGAGAGCGATTTGCATTGCTGGGAGTGTTAATGCCTGTTTAAATTGAACCCAAATTTGCCAATCTCGCCCGCACTGAGGCTGGCAAGGACGCCCGGAGTTTACTATTTTGTGATTCCTTTAACCCCTTAAGGACCAAACTTCTGGAAAAAAAGGGAATCATGACATGTCACATATGTCATGTGTCCTTAAGGGGTTAAGGATCTGGGACGCTTCGTAGGGCATTTGCGGCCTTGGACAAGACCCAATCCTCCATGCGAAGGGTGTTCCAAGGGCTGGTCTCTACCAGAGCTGGAGGATTCAGGGGCCGTCTGACCGGCCGCAGTTTTTTCCTGTCCCGTGTTGCGGGACGAGGCTCTTTCCAGCACCGCTCCAGTTTCCAGGAGAAAAGGAGCTGGTCGAGCAGTTTCCGCCGAACTACCCGGAGTAGAACGTCCATACAGTGAGTTTACATACACCTTGAGTTTCTTCTCCTGTTTGTGTAGGGGGCAGACTCAGTCATTTTTTCCTACCTTGGTTGGAAATAACCTCAGACACCCATGTTGGTCACGGTGCGAGTTTTCATATGGACCTTGTGAGCATGCCTTACAATATTCCAACTCCTCGACCGTTTTTGTTTCTCCCTCAGTGACCGCAAGTTGTATCGTCAGTCCTCCTCGACAAGGATGCAATGGAACTCCACCCCCCCCCCAAACCGAAAAGGGGTCATGAGGACTATATTCCTTGGGGAAAGAAAAGGCGGACAAATGCGCCCTGTCGTCAACTTGCACCCGCTCAATGCTATGGTGCACTACATTTCAAGATGGAGGGCATCCATCTTCTGAGGGACCGACCCCTCCGTGGAGACTGGTTGGCGAAACTAGATTTGAAGGATGCATATTTGATGGTCCCGGTTACCATACCTTCTCGAGATCTACTTCGCACCCGACTGGGATTCTTCGTTAACAGGGACAAGTCCTGCCTGACTCCATCCAGATGCATGGAATTCTGGGTTTCTGTGTGGATTAGCGGAGAGAATCGCTGAGCTTGCTGACGGGCAAACTTCGGACAATACGCAAGGAATTGCGCAGGGCACTTCTCCGTCCATGGATCACCCTGCGTCATTTGGCACTGCTCATCAGACTGCTAGCCTCGTCTATCCAGGCGGTGTTCCCGGCTCCTCTCCAGAGATTAAGATAGCTCATCTATGAGAGGGTGCGTCTTATGCGGATCTGGTTACCCTGGATGGCGTACCAAGGGACGCATTACAGTGTTGGGTCATCAATCTGTCTGCGTGGCACGGCAGGACAATCTTTGACTTGCGACCGGAGTTCACCATAGACTCAGGTGCCCACTGCGTGTGTCGACAGGGGGTCGTTGGTCATACTCCAAATCCCAACTCCACATCAATGCGTTGGAACTGGCGGTTTCTTTCGTGATCCGGAGCTTTGCGAGAAACCGGGCATATGCGTGCATTTGTCTCCACATGGACGACATCTCTGCGGTGAGATGTCAACCGCATGGGCGGCACCCAGTCGGCAGCGCTGGCCAGATTGACAAAGGAGTCTTGGGAGTTCTGTCTGGCTTGAAACTTGGTGGTCCAATTGGAGTATCTCCCGAGCCTACACAATATCCAGGTGGATTGGAATTCAAGGTATCTTGAATGACTTGGAATTCGGACACGTAGGTGTTCTTAGCTGTGTTGTCTCACGGCTCAACGCCAAGCTCCCACAAATTTTTCAGCTGGAGACCAGACCCGACGGCGGGGGCCGTGGAGATCTCATGTGAATGATCTCATTCTCCATGGTTCCATGCACGTTCATCCAGGTTTGCCGCCAAATAGCCGAACTGGTGCTTGGGACTCCGTTTTATGGGATGCAGTCATGGTTCCCTCAACTTCTGGAGATATCGGTAGACTTCCCTAGGCTGTTGCCATCGTTCCTAGGCCTGTTTAACGATCCGACGGGAAGATGCCACCCTCTACTGGTGGAGGGATCCCTCCTTCTCATGGCATGGTGGATTTCGGGGGACCCTGGGAGGTCCAAGAAGTTTCGGAGACTACGCAACGATTTTTGGCGGATGCATGGGCTCCCGGAACTAAACGATCATATGGGTCACCTTGGCCAGCTTGGGCTGGCTGTTGCCTGGCTCGGGACATGGATTCCATTTCAGCGCCTGAAACAACTGTTATGGAATTCCTGACTTCTCTGTTTGAAGCTGGCAGGGCCTACCGGACGATCAATCTATACAGGTCAGCTATATCTTCGACCCACTGGGGGTTTGATTATCCCACTGGCCAACATCCTTTGGTGTGTCGCCTTCTCCGCAGTTCCTGTCTCTTTCGTCCGCCCAGACCACGTTATTCATCCACTTGAGATGTCTTTGTTGTTCTGTCTTTTGTCAGTGCCTAGCCTTCTGTTACAAACTGCCATTTGTAACTGTTATTTTATTTGACAAATTGCCCTGCTTCCCTGTGTTATGGAGAAGCCTAATTGCCAGCCTTCTGCCCCATGACTATGGACCTAGTGTGTATGGCGATTTGACTGTATTTGTGGGATCTGAGCGCTTTTTGGATATATTGAGCGCTCAGATCCAAGCCATCTGGGGATAGGTTGAATGTGGGGGTTCTGTTCAGTTCAATAGGAGTTATGTATTTTTGTGTCTTTGTGTCTTTTGCTAACATGTGGTTAATGGAGTCTGCCTCTATCCCTGGATAATTGGATTACTTTCCCCATTGTCCAGGATAGAGGCCTCTGTAAAACCGGTTTGGGCCAGAAAACCATGCTGCCAGCCAGGCCCCAAAAGACACTTTTGCTAACTTTTGAACCCCTTGTCTGATTTGTGCCATTTTTTAATATGTTGCTCCCCTTAATGGATTGATTCCAAATATGTAATTTTTATGAAGATTGGATGTGTAGTTTGGAAGTTATAGTACATGTATAAAAACTGTATTTTTACTGTTCTGTTTTAATTATGTTATGTGATTATCTGAGGGATGGGAATTTCCCCGAATGTATATTGTTCCGATTGGTTATACTGCTAATTATGTGGGTGTCTCCCTTGCATGGGCAGAATCTCATAAAAGCAGAGTGTGTGCCATTAAACATCAGATCTTCTTGACCCTCAATACGTAGCCTTGTCTCGTTATTGGAGGGAACTGCTATATCACACTGGGGATTGCTATGCTCTGCATACTCCCCTGAGCTTTTAATCATTTAGCTCTTTTAAGAGCTGTTCCTGTTACGCTCTCCTGGAGGAGAGGTCTTCCCCACACGGTCCTGGAGGACAGAAGCTGATCCAGGGTGGAAGGAAGACGGCGAGACTCCAGTTAAGCTACGGCGGTTGTGTCGGCTGAAGTGTTTGGAGTCCTCAGGAAGCGCTAGGAGCATCCATCAACGGAGGGTACTCGGTCGGAGTACAGGGAGCTCCGTTACACCTTCTAACCAGGATCTCTCATTATGTCAATTGTTGGCTAAATTGGTTTGTCTCTTTTGCCTGATCTCTTGCAAAAGAGTGTCGGATGTGTGTGCGTTGGATTTTGAGGTGCTTCTACACCTCAACTTTTTTTGTCTTTTCGACATTTTGCTCCAATTGCGAGCACTACATTGTCCCGTTGGTTGAAATTAATTTCAGACCAGGCTGCTATCGACATTTCTGTTTTTGGTGTACATTCTGTTATTGGTGCCTCTGTCTCATCGGTTATGGCATCGGGCGCACGTTTGGGAGTCCTTATGAGGATGGCCGATTGGTCGAGGGAGTTAGCGTTTCGTGAATTTTATTTTTGGCCTTTTTCTCATGTGTTTTCTGCGGTGGTTGATTAGCTTTAAACTTGCAATATGAGCCTCCGTGTCCTGTAGTAAAATTGCATGATTTTCCTATTACATGACAAAAAGTCATGATTTTATTAAAAACACAGAGGAGAGTATTGTCCCACCCGTAATGAAGCAATTTCTCAACTTTAGTTTTTTGCAA
The DNA here is from genome assembly GCA_933207985.1 of Pelobates cultripes. Classification (NCBI taxonomy): domain Eukaryota; kingdom Metazoa; phylum Chordata; class Amphibia; order Anura; family Pelobatidae; genus Pelobates; species Pelobates cultripes. Next base: position 240,101,614 of record OW240914.1, on the reverse strand, counting down.
TTTTTTTTCCCACCCATGTTGTTCATTATAAGTGTCTGGACTCGCTGGTATGGTAAGTGGGGCATTGTATTTATGAGACTTAGTTTTGATTGTGCCTGTTTAAAGTTTTGGGATGGGCTGTTCATTTTGCTATGTGGATTACTGCCTATAGTTATTCTGGCCTTAATCTGGTCTATAGTACCGATTTAAACCTTGGGCTCCTGTTCTTTAATTTCACAGCATGATCTGGACCTGTTGTCTTTCTCACCTGCCTCGGAGCATTATTGTGGCGAACAGAACCTCACCACGGGCTTTTGGTGGGGCCTGCTTGCCAGCCTCCTGCCTCAGGTCTATGGGCCCGGTCAGCGACTGTAAAGACCCATATTTTATTCCCACTGATTCGGCACTTTACATAGTACCGAATGCTAGCTCACTGGCGGCCATTCACATGGACCAAAACCATGAATAGCATTCAGGGGGACTTAGCCGCGAATGCTCTTGAACAATTTTCGTCGTGAAAACTTTGCGGTTCTTGGTCGGTCCCCAGTGGCACTTGGATTCTATGGAACTGTTTTGGGCATGGGACCATGCGTGCAGTCGGCCAAAACTATGACTTCCAGGAAATTCCTGAACCGATCTGGGTGATTTTTGGATATGTTGTTCACCCAGATCGGGGCTATCAGGGGATGTGACTTTTGTGGGGGTTTTGTATGTTTTAAATGTATTTTTGGGGTTTTATAAAAATATGTTTTTGTGTCTGGAGATAATTAAAGGGACATTATAGTCACCTGAACAACTTTAGCTTAATGAAGCAGTTTTGGTGTATAGAACATGCCCCTGCAGCCTCACTGCTCAATCCTCTGCCATTTAGGAGTTAAATCCCTTTGTTTATGAATCCTAGTCACACCTCCCTGCATGTGGCTTGCACAACCTTCCATAAACACTTCCTGTAAAGAGAGCCCTATTTAGTTCTGTTTAATTAAGATTTTCTTATCCCCTGCTAATAGCTTGCTAGACCCTGCAAGAGCCTCCTGGATGTGATTAAAGTTCAATTTAGAGATTGAGATACAATTATTTAAGGTAAATTACATCTGTTTGAAAGTGAAACCAGTTTTTTTCATGCAGGCTCTGTCAATCATAGCCAGGGGAGGTGTGGCTAGGGCTGCATAAACAGAAACAAAGTGATTTAACTCCTAAATGACAGTGAATATATTTACAAACTCAGACTTGCCAACCGTCTCATGTACAGTAGTTGGTTGTCACATCATTTCATGTCCAGTAATTCAAGTATATAAAAAAAAATAATATATATATATATATATATATATATATATATATATGTTCCTGATTTCAAACTAGATCAGATCATATCAGTGAATCCAGATAATTGACTTGAGGCCAAACATGATATATATTTCATAGGGTCAGGAATACATGTTTGTGTTCCTGACCCTATTGGCGACCCTTATTAGTGACACTTTAAACATTTCACTCACAGTCCAAATACCTAGCTTTGGTGAAATCATTGCTTAGTTGGTAATCCAACAATGGACTTGAAAACTCTAACAATTGTGATGCCCTGTTTGAGATGGTCATTTTCTTGCAGCACCCCAAGCCAGGAACATCAATAGAGGTAAAATGTCCAATTTTTATTTAAGTTATTGGGGCTAAATTAAAAACAGCAACATATTGGAGCAGCTACTGCTACATTTGCAACAAACCTCCACTGCCCTAGCAGGTCAGACATTGTGGACAGCACACATTCTACACGTTTTGGTGCATAACAACTGTGGGGACCCCCCAAGCCCAATGGGACGCAAAAATAAAAACTGGTGACGGACAAACCTTTCCTAGGGCTGATGATAAACGACATGTGGAGCCAAACAAGCGGCACAAGCGGGTCCAACATGGCGGCTCTCCACGGTGGCTGCTCAGATTTCTCAGATGACTTCTCTGGGGACACCGAAGAAGAATATCTCCCTGCTCAAGACCCAATGCAGAGGGCGAGACAAAACAAGACAGGAGCTGACACTGAGCTGGTAACCACCGGGGTTTTGAAAACTCTATTAGCAGATCTACAAAAGAACATCCTAATGGATGTAACTGCTCTCTGGGGAGAATTACAGGGCCTGACAGGCCGCATTAGCACGCTGGAGGGTTCCTACCAAGATCACTAGCTGAACATTTCCTCATTACAAAAGGCTGCACAGGACTTACAACAGCAGAACCAGTTGCATGAACACCGCTTTGCGACCCAGGAGGATGCCAGATGGAGACACAACTTAAAGGTTAGAGGGATTCCGGAGAACTGCCGCACATAATAAGGCCCATATTGGCAGTTATATTGCCGCCCGGACAGGCCAAAGCCATCACCCCTGCAGACCACTTCTGGGATCCTAAACCCACCAAGGCACCATCCAAGCCACAAGGGACACAATAGTCACCTTCCGGAACAGGAAAGACAAAACGGCGGTCCTCACAGCCCTCCAGGGTAAAGCCCCCTCCTCCAGTTTGAGAACATGGCATTGACTTTCTTCGCTGACTTGTCCAGCAGAACCCTAGCATTGCGCAGGTCACTCCGACCACTCACCTCCCTGCTTCAACGACATAACATCAGCTACCGATGGCGGCTCTGCAGAATGCTCATCATAAAACACAGAGCTGACTCCCATCCGATCCAAGGCATCCAGGACGCAGCAGATCTCTTGCGGACTCTGGGCCTATCACAAGACTCACTCACCCAGGAGAGAATCCATAACCCAACCTCTCCCGCTCGCAATTGGGATCCAGCAAGAATCATCCTGTTTATCCCAGAATCCTATGCCGCGGTCTCCACCTAAGCAGAGACTAAGAGCAACACATACTAAGTTCTAATGCATTATGAAGTGCTTTCCTAGAACTGACGCAAACCATTTTATATAATGTTTTTATGCATCTCAGAATTTAGTTAAAGCCGTTGATTTCCTTTTTTATTATTACTGTTTTCATTTTTACCTACAACTCTGGGAGTAACTCATATAGTTTACAGAGTAACGTATGTACCATTAAATCGAGCTGCACATGCAGAGCAGAGCATTTTACCCATATATCCGGCTGGTCCCACGATTAATGGAACCATTGTACACAGCCCAGGCTGCAGCTACACCATACCTATCAGCCAGATAAAAATAGTCTAGCCCAATTACTGACGAGGGCGAAGGGTGGAGTTCCACAGTGCCCATGCATACCCTTAACTGTCCGGCTCAGACATGCATGATCTGCATGCCTGCGTTTCTGTCAGGCCTGTATCAGGGCAGCCTGTAGACACAGTGAACTCTGTTATATCATCCCCACCCGACTTGATCTCCCACACACACGTGTCTTCTTAATATTATTAAGAGGCCAATCTCCTAAACTCAAGCAAGTTAACTAAGCCTGGTATAGCCACTAACACTCAACCCAGGTGATCTCCCAGACCAGCACATAGGAGTATAGCGACCACACTGATGGATATGGCAGTTCGGTAAACCTCACTTATTTGTTGGCCCTGAGTTGGCCCTACCTTATCTTCAGGTAACCTACACGCCACTTAATATGGCGTGCTTACAACTATTTCGATCCTAATATTAACAATAATGTACCGGCGCTACTTTTAGTTCAGATTTTATGTAATTCTATATAGACATTAATTTGAAGAGCTGCTATAACACCGTGGTGTATCTTTTAATGTAGATATTCAAAAAAGAAGAGTGTATCGGTGAAGCGCTAAAAAGTAATAATAAATGGAATCCGTATATAGTGATATTATTGAACACCCAATATAAAGGAATATACCTTTAAGAATGTTTTCTCACTTTGGAATGCGAATACTTGTGTTTTATCCCTTTAAACAGAAAACATAAAAATACAACTCATAGTGCAAACTGTATAGCAAAGTGCTAATGTGAGGTATTGTGCCAAGTAACAACTCACAATTTTCTGAGCTAAAATCTTAGCTCAGGTTCACTAAGGCGACCCTTTCCCTCCTTTATTTTCAGATTTCTTGATATTCTGTCCTAAGTAGTTGATGTAAAAGGAAACATATGGAGTGTAATATTGTTGATCCTTGTATGGGTGATAGTAAAGTGCAAATAGGTACGCACAAACCCAGAGCCTTCCAATAGGCTCAAATCATATTGCATAAGTGGTTAAGGACCACATTCCTTCTTTGTAATAGCAGGAAAAATAGTGCTGTAAGTGTAAAAAATTTATATACTTTATCATTAATATTAAAACCATATAATAAAAAACAATATTCTAAAAACACCTATTCGGCTAAAGACTTTTTACCCTGCCGAGGAAGCCTATTGGCGAAACACGTCCTGGGAGAATTGTGAGCATTAAGACTCTATTTTTTGGACTATAGCCGAATAAGTATTTTTAGAATATTGTTTTTATTATATGGTTTTAATATTAATGATAAATAACGTATATAAATTTTTTACACTTATGTCACTATTTCTCCTGCTATTACAAATAAATGTAGTTAATTTATATAATGCACTTAAGTATGGGCAGCCAGGCATTAATCCACTTGTGCTTGACTAACTGAGTTACCAATCGGTGAGCAAAGCGACTGCTTCTTTTATGTGGTTGTGAAGTATACAATATAATCCTGTTTGTTTCTCTTTATATATAAAAAAAAAGTGCAATGTTTTTGATGCCATGTAAACATATGTGAATGCAAATTGATCTGCATCAGTTATTGTGGCATTGTGGCAGTGCAAATTACATGTTTCATATCTGCACAAACAAAATAAAGAAAAAACATAGCTAGAAAAAAAAAAAGTATAACTAAATTGTAAGCAGTAAAGACTGTAAGACTAGGAAATTGTCTATACTGTAGATTTTCAAAATATACCTAAACAGACCATTGCTTGCTGCAGAGAATGTATAGTATAGCTTGTTACTTTCCAAAGCTGCAAAGAAATGTGTTCTCCACGGCTCACTGATTGCAAGACAGAAACTGATCTATTGTCAGACATTCTTTTACTACAATTTACTGAGGGGAAGTTGAAGCAATGTAAACTGTAGTCAAGATGAAAATAGTTTGACCTACATATGTATTTCAGAATTGCTACATATTGTGTGCAGGGAACTTTATCAAGGTCATAAACAATTTTAGCAAGGTTATTTCGATATATAACTATGCTCTTTGTCAATCCAGTTCTGTAGTATGCTTTGCTTGACTCATAGACCATAATACTATAATCAACTTGTCCATCAATAAAAATGAATTTATATTTATACGTAAAATATGAAGATGCATGACGTTATACACTAAAGTCCGAATGTCCCTGTCCCAGGGCAAGGCCATTCAGCTGCATACCTTGCCATCTGGACTGCAAAATCTAGACATTTTTCACACTATTTATCAATATCTAGATTTTTTTCAAACCAGGCCCTAAATGGGCCTGAATTTGGTCTGGATTTTAGCTAGACAGCCACCACATTAAGAGAGTTTAAATAAATACATAAAAAGCCTATGGGGCGCTATAGGACCTCCATATTACTGTAAGGGAGTTTTAAACCTCCCTATGTCCCCACCACCCATGTGGCAGTTGGGGTCATGTCTACCACTAATTTGTTAAAATGATCGAGCGCTCTGACAGCCAAGTCTCGAGTCTCGAGATAAGTGAGATTTGAAGATCAGAGCAGTCGGATGGATATTACATAACATTGGATCCCACACATTTGAACTATAAGAGTGTGAGAGATCAGTTTGTGGCAAGTCCTTGCAGAATGAAGATGTATTGATTATATAGTGTCATGTTTATAAATTTTTTGCTTTTTTTTTTTTTTTTTTATGTTCATGGATTCCTATTTGTCTTTTTGGGGCTAAAGATGAGAAGAATTGGAAGAAAGGAGACATCCGATGATAGATATATATATATATATTGTAACGGACCGTTTTGCACAAAAGGGGAAAAAACCGCTTAGACGATAATCCCCCTTTCAGAGACAGGCACAGCTACTGTAGAATCACCAAAACTCATGAACTGAATACAAGTGAATGCTCCAAACTCCCGAACGGCATACAAGGGAATGCTCCAAACACTCGAACTGCATACAAGGGAATGGTCCAAACACTCGAACTGCATACAAGTGAATGCTCCAAACTCTCGAACTGCATACAAGTGAATGCTCCAAACTCCCGAACGGCATACAAGGGAATAAGGTAGCACTCCAAATACACGAACAGGAACCATACGAATTGCTGCTACCAGACGAACAGGAAAAGCTCCCAAGCGGCTTACACTCCTGGCAATCAGTCCTTAGCAGCATACAGTAAATCCCCCCAAAGACGAGACAAGGCTCCGTGTTGAGGGTCAAGCAGTGGTCTGTTTAATGAGGGCTACCTGCCCAGCTTTTATGCAGGTCTCCCACCTGGTGGACACTCCCCTAGGGGACCAAATGGGAGACTGTGACAAGGGACAGACAAGTATACAAAAAGGACACACAGTCACAGTATATTCCCACAATGCATCCTGGCTTCCTCCCCTCTGCCCTGGGAGATAATTGGGAAGTAACTCAATTATCTCCCAAGTCAAAGGCAAAACTCCATTACACATGTGGGAACACAAAACCAGCATTATACTTTAAAATGCACAAAGTAACATTTACTACATAAAACACAGACATGTAACATATCCCCAGATAGCTCAGGTCTGAGTGCACATTATTAGGTGAATGGCACTCAGACCACACGAATACAGTTTTAATTGCCATGGAGCCAAAGTCTTTAATTCCACGAATAGGCATGGCATAGCTATCTGGGTTAAAACATTCCTCCAACATAAAATACCGAATTTACATGCATTCGTTCAATCCGTGCGAATTAGAACCAGGGGTTGGAGGTTCAGCGGTGCCTGCACGTAAAAGTGTCCGGGTTTGGTGCATGAAAGCCGGGCAGACAAGCGCTGGCTGCCCGGGGAGCTCCAGAACACCGCCATCGTGTGGCGGCTAAGTGTAACCGCGACCACCCAGTAACAATCAATTAAGCTGCGGTTAACCGCAGCTACTGGGTGGTCAATTGCCGGCACACGCTCGTTAAGCCGCGGTTAACCGCGGCTTCAGGGAGGTAAATGGAGGGCGCACTCCAGCTTCTGGGTGGCCAATTAAGGTCGCCGGCCGGCTTCCCATGGCTCTGGGGAGGCTGAAAAGAGACTGTTTGTTTGGTAGATGGAATCTACCGAACGGCTGTGCAGAAAGGGAGAAATAAATCCTTCTGCACAGTAAAATTAACCCTTTAGCTGCCGGTCCATAATCCAAAGGCAGCAGGCGGGCAACCAGGCTCCTCCAATGCAATGTGGCGAGATTGGTTTCGTCACATCTCTCCCCTTTTCCAAACAGACTAACAGGGTATCTGACCTCCTGCCGGTCAGTGCCCTTGTTAGTCCAGCAGCCCACCCACAAAACATAATCAACAGCACAGCCCACCCACAATAAATGGTTACTACACCTGGGTAGAGAAGAAGCTTGTCCATGTCCAGGTGCCTCACCACGGCTGTGCTGGGTACGGGTACGCTGACTTGGTGGGTTGCTGCGTGGGCAGAGACCAGCGGCACTCTGCCCTGTTGCCAGCGCTACTGGGAGGGTAGCCTGGTGGAAGCCTGGTTGTTGGAGGGGGAGACCGACTGTCTCCCCTTTAAATACACCGCTCTGCTGCTGCTGCTGGAGACTGACTGTCTCCCCTTTAGATGCACAGTCCTGCTGCTGGAGACCGACCGTCTCCCCTTTAGCTGCACAGTCCTGCTGCTGGAGACCGACCGTCTCCCCTTTGGTTACCCATCTCTGCTGCTGGAGGGGGAGACCGATTGTCTCCCCTTTGGCTAAACAGCCCTGTCGCTGGGGGGCAGGACCGACCGTCCCTACCCCCTGTGCTGGCAGTGTAGAGACTACGGTCCCATCTGCACGGTTGTGGGGCTTACTGTCTCCCCTTTGTACATTAAGCTGCCGCTGGGGAGAGGGGGTAACAAGCTCCTCTCCCATACATACTTCCAGCTGTGGGGGAGGGAGACCGACTGTCTCTGCTCCCAATACAGAGTCCTGCTGCTGGGGAAAGGAGACTGGGCTCTCTATTCCCGGTAGGACACTCTGCCGCTGGGGAATGGAGACGGGGCTCCCAATTCCCAATGATCTGTGCTGCCGCTGGGGAATGGAGACTGGGCTCCCAATTCCCAAAGCATCATACTGCCGCTGGGGAATGGAGACTGGGCTCCCAATTCCCAAAGCATCATTCTGCCGCTGGGGAATGGAGACTGGGCTCCCAATTCCCAAAAAATCACGCTGCCGCTGGGGAGGGAGGACACTGCTCTCCTCTCCCTGGACTTCCCACTGCCTTCCCGGCATATCACTTGGCTGCTGGGGGGCAGGAACAACTACCTCTGCCCCCTGTATCTCAGCCTGCCGCTGGGGAGGGAGGACGCTGTTCTCCTCTCCCTGCACTTTACACTGCCTTCCCGGCATATCACTCTGCTGCTGGGGGCAGGAACAACTACCTCTGCCCCCTGTAACTCAGCCTGCCGCTGGGGAATGGAGCTCAGGCTCCCAATTCCCTGCAATATCTCCCGCTGGGGAATGGAGCTCGGGCTCCCAATTCCCTGCAATTTCTCCCGCTGGGGAATGGAGCTCGGGCTCCCAATTCCCTGCAATTCATTCTGCTGCTGGGGGACAGGAACAACTACCTCTGTCCCCTGTAACTCAGCCTGCCGCTGGGGAATGGAGCTCAGGCTCCCAATTCCCTGCAATATCTCCTGCTGGGGAATGGAGACTGGGCTCCCAATTCCCAATAAATCACACGGCCGCTGGGGAATGGAGACTGGGCTCCCAATTCCCTGCAGGACCGGTGGAGAGACCTCGGTCCCATCTCTACCGGCCACCTGGGGTTCTTCCCAGAAAATATCCACAATGTCTTCCCAGCTGAATGGGTCTGGTTCTGGGTCTGTCATGCTGCTCTCCCGCTGAGCCTTCTCACTGTATTGGAACAGCTGCTGGTAGCCCTGTTCTAGCTCCATCTCCCGGGTTACCAGGTGGACCAGGTCTTGCTCAATTTCGTGAGTGTCGTCCCAGTCATACCTGCTCTCCCTCCACTCCAAAAGATCACTGAAACGGGCTTGTGTAGGGCTCCCAAATTCGAGCTCTGAAAACGACTCCCATAACAAGCCAGGACCATCAAACTCCTCTCCCTCTGGCTTGTCATGCTCGGCTGTCCAGGGCAGGTACTGTGCCCCATACCACCAGAGCGCCTGGTAGGCATCTTCTAGCCATAACTCCTGCCATACTAGGTGTTCCAATTTCCTCACCCATTCCTCCAGGGGCTGCTCTCCCAGGAAGGGCATCCGCAGGGCTACTCGCTTCTGCAACCGCTGGTCTTCCTTGGGGAGTCTCTTGCCCCGCTGGTACTCCACAATACCCAGTGCCTGGTACCAGATGCCTTTACGGACTGCATCTCGGTCATCCATGGCACCCTCGTCATACTCCACTGCTGGTTCCATGCTGGTGCTGTCAGGGTCGCTGTACTGGGACATGCGTTGCCCTCAAATTGTAAAATCCAAAGAAATGGTGTCTCCTGTAGCTGTCCTTCTGGTTGTAGGAACGATCCCGCCGCTTGCCACCAATTGTAACGGACCGTTTAGCATAAAAAGGGAAAAAACCGCTTAGACGATAATCCCCTTTCAGAGACAGGCACAGCTACTGTAGAATCACCAAAACTCATGAATACAAGTGAATGCTCCAAACTCCCGAACGGCATACAAGGGAATGCTCCAAACACTCGAACTGCATACAAGAATGGTCCAAACACTCGAACTGCATACAAGTGAATGCTCCAAACTCCCGAACGGCATACAAGGGAATAAGGTAGCACTCCAAATACACCCAATAGAACCACAATTTTAATTGCTGCTACCAGATCTAACAGGAAAGTTCCTGCTGCTACCACCCTGGCAGCAATCAGTCCTTAGCAGCATACAGTAAATCCCCCCAAAGACGAGACAGAGCTCCGTGTTGAGGGTCAAGCAGTGGTCTGTTTAATGAGGGCTACCTGCCCAGTTTTTATGCAGGTCTCCCACCTGGTGGACACTCCCCTAGGGGACCAAATGGGAGACTGTGACAAGGGACAGACAAGTATACAAAAGGACACACAGTCACAGTATATTCCCACAATGCATCCTGGCTTCCTCCCCTCTGCCCTGGGAGATAATTGGGAAGTAACTCAATTATCTCCCAAGTCAAAGGCAAAACTCCATTACACACGTGGGAACACAAAACCAGCATTATACTTTAAAATGCACAAAGTAACATTTACTACATAAAACACAGACATGCAACATATCCCCAGATAGCTCAGGTCTGAGTGCACATTATTAGGTGAATGGCACTCAGACCACACGAATACAGTTTTAATTGCCATGGAGCCAAAGTCTTTAATTCCACGAATAGGCTCCATGGCATAGCTATCTGGGTTAAAACATTTCTCCAACATAAAATACCGAATTTACATGCATTCGTTCAATCCGTGCGAATTAGAACCAGGGGTTGGAGGTTCAGCGGTGCCTGCACGTAAAAGTGTCCGGGTTTGGTGCATGAAAGCCGGGCAGACAAGCGCTGGCTGCCCGGGGAGCTCCAGAACACCGCCATCGTGTGGCGGCTAAGTGTAACCGCGACCACCCAGTAACAATCAATTAAGCTGCGGTTAACCGCAGCTACTGGGTGGTCAATTGCCGGCACACGCTCGTTAAGCCGCGGTTAACCGCGGCTTCAGGGAGGTAAATGGAGGGCGCACTCCAGCTTCTGGGTGGCCAATTAAGGTCGCCGGCCGGCTTCCCATGGCTCTGGGGAGGCTGAAAAGAGACTGTTTGTTTGGTAGATGGAATCTACCGAACGGCTGTGCAGAAAGGGAGAAATAAATCCTTCTGCACAGTAAAATTAACCCTTTAGCTGCCGGTCCATAATCCAAAGGCAGCAGGCGGGCAACCAGGCTCCTCCAATGCAATGTGGCGAGATTGGTTTCGTCACATATATTTTTTATTTAACAGGATTAGATGTATTAGCCTCAGTGATCTTGTCTATCCCCTACTACTTATTTTAATGTTCCTCAACTGATGCCCATGGGGGTGGGGGTGTATGCCCTCCCTTTCTCCAAAGGGCTAGGCCTTTTTTTTAGTGACTGCGCTGCATTTAGTAGACAAGTTAGTAGAGATACTAACTGGCAGGTTGGGGTATGTGGAAGTTTAAAACCTCCTCCATTATAGTAATAGGGACCAGCAGACAAATAATACTAAACATTATTGTTCACTTGCATGAAAGCAAGTAAATGATAGCATTTGGTCCCTATTCAATTAAGAATTGGTGTTTTGAGAATCTTTTGAATCCTATACGTTGTATAAGATACATATGTAAAAGTACAGATTTTAAATCTGTACACTGAATGCATCAAGGCAACTGCTGCAGATTTGCTTGGGCTGAATGAATTCTGACCTTATTTGGCTTTAGTTAATATGAGATTTGCCACTGCAGTCTGAATTCACCGGATTTTGTCCATCCGAACAAAATCCGGTGTTTAGTGAATAACCCTGGTAGTCAGCATTGGTGGTCTTATCGCTTCTGCGCATATGTAGAAATATATGTAGCACATTTCAGAATAATGTAAATATTAAGAATATAAATACAAAAAGTGTCAGTTGAAGAAGAGCACTAGTTAAACATATTCTGTTTCTTTTTTCGTATTCTGTTCAGGTCTATTCCCTTCTTTTCCCTTAAAATAATGTGCTCATTTTATAGCACATATTGATTCTTTTTAGCAGCAGTGACATGAATGTTTAATGGTATTTGCTGCATGCCAAAGGACACTGTTGAAAGTAAAGAGAGGAAAAATATGGAGCTGGGTATGATGATGTATATCATAGGCAAGATTTGAAAAAAGTTTTTATTTAAATCACACAGACATTTTAAAAATGGGTTAATCCATCATTAAAGTAGCAAATCAGTAGCAGTTAATGCTTTAATATTGAAAAGGAAAAATATTTTTTTTCTATTTTTCACTGTATGTAGTTTGTGCCAAGCTTCCTTGCAGTTCAGTGTGATTTATGAGCATTGAAAGCATAGTTTTACAGTTTCACTAAAAACAGATCCTAACTTTGCTTTAGAATCATATCATCTCTATCATTTCCGGAAAATGGTTTGTAATTTTATACCGCATCTGTATTCATTTAAAGTATTGCACATCAAGCCAAAACTTCAATTACAGACTAGAACTGGTATCATAGCTCTTAAAATGTGTTTCTGGTGATTCTCAATGTGCCAAAATAAGTAATTTCAATTGAGATTTTAAGGAGATAAAACATTTCGTATTATAAACAGTCATTTTAGAAATTTAAAATTATCAGATGTTAAAATTCTTCTTTTTTTTTTAAGAGCAACTATAGTAAGGAAATGTGAACGGCTCATACCTGCATTCATTTAAATAATTCAACAACAATAGATTTAGATTGTAAGCTCTTTTTGGCAGTGCCCTTTTCACCTACGGTTTCTATATGCCAAATGTGTTTTGTTAAAATTGCTTGTCTTATTTTACTTGTTGTACAGTGCTGCAGAATATGTTTGTACTATAAATGCAATTGTGATTGTATTTATAAATATGATTTTGCTGGTTTTTTTTCCAGTTATTATTGAACACTTTTTGCAAGGTATTTTTTCAGACATTTTGAGAACAATGGGTGCTAATGCAAAAAAAAAGGGGAAAGATTTTACAAAGAACAAGCAAAATGATTAAAACGTTCACAAGTATGTAAAAAAAAAAATGTAAGGAAGGGATGGGGGTTTGAAATAAATAGGAGTCTATCAATCTAGCTCTCTATCTGTTATAAATAAATATATATATAGAGAGAGAAGAAAAATGAAAATGAAAATATATATGTTTTAGCAATGTAGACGTAATGTGTCTCTTTGTATTAGGTTAGAACTCCATGGTACTAATTCCAAAACCAGTTTGTGGAAATCAAGGTGAGATGATGGCTACATAATTGTGTGTGTGTAGAAAAATAAGTAAGGGAAAATAAAAGTAAAGCATGTTTACGACAGATAAAAACAAAACAAAAACAAAAACCAAACCCCACATGAGAAGTGGCAAAGAATTAGTACCATTGATACATTCATGTAAAATTTTAGTGGCATAATACCAATCAAAAAGGTACTAAAAGTAAGGAAAAACTCATATACACTTGGGTTATTCACTAAAGTGAGAATTTATTGGAATTTCAGAGTGAATTCAAAGTGGCTATGTGGCCATAAATTTGACATTCAAACTGAAAACAGAATTGACTTGATTTTTTCCAATTTGGCTATTTTGCCCTAAATTTGGAAATTCACTTTATATTCCCAGAAAGGTTCTCCTTAGGGAATAATCCTGATAGTATAATTTCCCATTCTCTGATAACACTGGCATACTGGTTTGCACTGACTAGAAGGAAGAAACTAAGTATAATTTTTCAGTAAAATCTCTGCAGTGTATTTAATGATACTGAAAGTATGAGAGGCATTGAGAAGTAGACTAGGAGAGTAACAATATTCAATGGGGCTCCAATGAGCATGTATAGTTTAGATAGACAGACAAACATTTTAATATTGAGAAAAAGAGGAGTCGTAATGACTTGGTCTGTATCGAGGTAACATCATTTTATTTATTACAACACCATTATTTAGACATATTATAAAATGTGAGTCTGATTTCTTTCTCTGGGTTTGGAATGTACTGGTTATACGCTGAGGATTTCCATTGGCCCATTTTCTTTATGATATGTGTTAGTACTTGACTACTTGAGGCTGCTGTGGCCGCTCCGATGTGGAATGAGTGTCCCGTGAAGGAATTTGGATTGAGGCCTAGTCTAAGAAGTAAAGCGCGGATGTATAGCATGAATTGTTTAGTGGTGAGAGGCTTACCTTGTAGGGACAACAGAGGCAAATCTGGATTTTTAATTTGTCGATTTAGTATGAAATTATCCAGCACTTGTACTGGGCACCATATGGAACCGGTAGGAAAGTATTTTATGTCTACTGGGGGGCCTGATTGGTTAGTTTTTGTGCGGGGAATTGATAGTATGAAATGATCATTTACTTTAGTTAAGTTCTTTTGTTTAAGACAATTTTTAATGTCGGATATTTTTTCCACTGAAAATTCTTTAGGTCTGAGGAATCCGAAAAAGGCTAGATATGCTGCTGCCTTAATTACTTGGTTAATGTTATTTTCGAAAGGACTTTTATCTAATAGATTGGAGATTTCTTTAAAGATGTTACTGTCTAAAAGGTATCCAGAGGCAAAAATCACATAAAACCCTCAAAAGACTCCCCTTTTGAGGGTTTTATGTGATTTTTGCCTCTGGATACCTTTTAGTATACTTTTTATTGGGTATGTGGATAAGAAAGGAGACTTGTTCGGGTAAAGAATTAGCATGAGAGGTGGCAAAAAGTTGAAAATGCAACCATAGTTTCTACAGAAAAATAATTTATTATATTAAAATCTCGCACAAACTTTTTAAACAGGTCAAATGCCCTATCGTAAGCTGCCTGTGCAAGAATTCTACTGTGTGCTAGTAACTTATTTAGAGCATGATTAGGTCTTTGAATTGTGGAGGATTTATGGGTTGTTTGTTCGCTGTAGGGTGTAGTTTGAAAAATTCCTGCAAATTAAAACGAGACAAAGCGTCAGCTGCGCTATTTAAGTCACCGGGAACATGGATACAACGAATATAGAACTGTAAATTTGCTGCCAACCATGTAAGTTTTCTTACAAGATTCATGATTGGCAGGGACTGAGAGTGGCCTTTGTTAATTATGTCACACGCTGCTTGATTGTCAGAGTAACACTTAACTGCTTTCCCCCTCCAATTACTTCCCCAGATGAGAGCTGCTGCTACTATTGGGAAAATTTCGAAAAATGCTGAGGTTTTGTCAAACTTTTCTAGGGTAACTGTTTCGAGTGGCCAACTGTCGTATACCCATTCGTCCTCAAATATTGCAGCGTACTCGACGGTAGCCGCTGCGTCTGTCCAGATAACCGGGGACTCATCTGATATGGGGGGAATGAATAATGACCTACCGTTCCATGTTGTTAAAAATAGTTCCCACATTTTTAGGTCGGCCCTTGCAGGACTGTCTAGATTTATTCTAGTGTCGTCGTCAGGGAGGCCGTGTAGAAGAGACAGAAGCCTAGAGATGAAAGACCTGCCTTGAGGGATAATTCTCATGGCAAAGTTAAGAGAACCCAAAAGTGACTGTAACGCTTTCCTGGTACATGACCCTTGGTTGGTGCAGTTGTGAATGTTAGTAAGAATTCTGTCTACTTTTGTTTGAGGGAGGCTAGCTTGCATAGTTGCGGAAGTTATTTCTGTACTGGGACCCTCTGTCTTGTTTGGAGCTACCGGGACTCCTAAGTCATTAAATAGGGAGAGTGCATTTCTTAGACTGTGTGGTGTGTAGTAGTTAGGCTCGATATATAAAAAATCATCGAGGTAGTGAATTACTACTGGGCACCTGGATTTGTTTAGTAGCAGCCAATTCAAGGTTTCTGCGAATATATCGAAGATTTTTGGGCTACTTTTGGAGCCGAAGGTCAGCCTGGTTGCAAAATAGTATTTCTCTTCCCACTTAACACCATGCAGATGCCAGAGTGACTGCTTAATTGGTAGAAGTTTGAAAGCGTTTGAAATATCTGTTTTGCTCAACCAGGCAGCCTCGCCCAAGTTGACAACAGCGTGTATGGCATCGTCTATTTTTGCGTATTGCAGTGAAAAGTCTTCTGAAGGTATAAGAGAATTTAAGCTTGGGGATGTGGAAGTGGGAGGTCCTGAAAAATTGATTATTAACCTCTTTTTATTGTTAAACTTGCCCGTGGCTATACCTAGTGGACTTGTTCTCCAGGAGGTGAAGGGTGGAGTAGTAAAGGGTCCTATCATAAATCCATACTCTTTTTCTTTGTTGAGAAGATCTGTTAAACTGACTGGGTCTGTAATAGCTGATTGTAGGTTGGGGCATTCTAGTATGCCTGAAGGGAGTGCTACCAAACCTGTGTGAAAGCCTGTCGTGAAACCTGATACCAGAAAGTCCGCCAAGTGAGAAGAAGGATGTTCAGTCAAGTAACGTTGTAAATTGGTTACGTTTATTCGGGTCATTGCTTTCTTAGGGAACAGTTTGTTTGGACACATAGTTTTTGCATGTGCTCTGAAACAGATCGAGCAAACATGAAGT
Source organism: Pelobates cultripes (assembly GCA_933207985.1). Classification (NCBI taxonomy): domain Eukaryota; kingdom Metazoa; phylum Chordata; class Amphibia; order Anura; family Pelobatidae; genus Pelobates; species Pelobates cultripes. Next base: position 240,085,372 of record OW240914.1, on the reverse strand, counting down.
AATCTACAAGCGCTGTAACTACATCCCCCCGCGTTGAAGTTGTTACAAACTTGAGCTTTCCCGAGAAATACTATAGGTCTCCCTAACTTATCTTTCATTTCCCTTTGATTAGGGAAATAGTCTGGACTGATATTGCTAGTAGACGGGCCACCTATGTTACTCGGACAAAAGTTTGCCGTATGAGATGCTGAGGCACATATTGCACATGCTGTTGTTTTAAGCCCTGCAAAATGTCTACAGAATAATTCTGTATCTAATTGACTCCAATCGGTGGGAGTGTTGTATTGGGCCAATGACGCGGCTGACTTGGCAGAAAAGGACTTATGGTAGTCGTAGAATGTGTAACCTCCGTATTTATAAGCTAATTCCACCAGTTTGTGCAGATATAGATTCAGCTCTTCTCTATGGTGTGGGAAAGCAGTGCAAATTACATCTCTAAATAAGCCAAAAGCTAACACAAACTCAGGAATATTTAGCTTTTTGTTGAGCCTAGGATCTATAGCTTTCATTACCACGGATATATCGTCAAAAGTATAGGCTCTGTTTTCGATTATATCCTGTGAGGCAATGAGGAGAGAAGCTAGATTAACATCTTTCCCTTCTAGTATGTCTCTTTTTAAATGTTGTGGTATCAAATGTACTGGGTTGATTATATTAGATGTTTTAGCAAGAAATGGATTGGAGTTACCTCCTGAGCTTGTCTCGGGTTGTCCCAGTGGAATTTGTACTTCCGGAATGCTAACTTGACTAGTGGCTTCCAGGTTATCTAATCTGTTATTTATGGTAGCAACTGAAGCCACCAGGGAGGTCATCGTATTTCGTAATTCTGTCAAACTATTTTGAATCGTACAATCGGAACTAGGGCCCGGTAACTCATCAATGTTTTGAGAGTTTAACAAGCGGAAGAGTTCGGCTTTTCTGTCGGTAGCTGGAAAGGGAATGTTTCTCCTATTCAGTTCGGCTGTGATTTTTGAAACAGTCCAGGATCTGTAGTTGGACATCGTACTGGACTGTCTTGGCTGAATGCCAAGTCTGGAGGGAGTGCTGGCAAGTGATAGGTCTTCTTCTTGAACTGAATCGTTAGACATGCTATGGGCGTGAAAGGAGATGTTATGTTAGAAAACATTTTATTATTTTTTTTGCGCGGGTGTGAGCATGTGTGCTGGCTGACTAGCTAGTGCCAATTACACTAGGTTGGTGACTGGTGAGGCCCTACTAAGTGCCAAGCGGCTTGAGAGGCTCTATGAGTTGGTGCGAGGGAACTTCGTGGCCACCGAACGTTGTGGCGGGGTGTTGGCCTCTCGGTGAATAGTAATCATAAGATAGAATGGGAGTGACAGGTGAGGCCCTCTCTATGCCACGTGCGAGGTGGCTACCTATGAATTAGCCTGAGGGATGTAGTACCTCTGAATTGAGGATGGGTGTTGGCCTCGCGGGACCACTACCTTAAGGCAAGAGAGCCGGGATGAGATTTACCGCTATTGGGTTCCTAAGACCTTAACAGCCAGCCACCTAAACTACGAGGGACGATACGTACGTAAATGAAACGAAATGAAAACAATTTAATCGTTCGTTATCCTTACCTGTATGCGAACTTGAAACACGTACTTGAGATGCACTAAAGAGTTTATTTGTGAAGATGTTTGGTCGGCTGTTTTTTTACCCAAGCTGAATCCCCTATTGCAAAAAGATGGGAGGAGTAATAGAGTAAAAATAAGCGAAATTCGGTAGCAGACTTTATTTTATTGATATATATATATATATATATATATTTTTTTTTTTGGAATTTACTAACCGGACCGTAAACGTGTAAATCTGCGTAATTGGTAGTACCGAATAGCGAAATGAATTCCTAGAAAGGAAATAAGTGTTTTATATAACAATTAATTTAAATGAACAGCGTACGTGATACAAATTCGTAGTAAGTTGAATGACTGGGTAACTGTATGACCGAATTAACGAGCATCCAAACCGTGCACTGAGTTCTGCATTGTTGCATGGTATATGAGGTTGAATTTGAACCTATGGCTACTAGGAATTCCCAAACCAAGTTTTCTCCCCCCCTCCCTCGCCAAAAAAAATAAATATATATATATTTCTACTCACTTCACCCTAGTAACAGTGAACTGAAACGTTGACTATTTGGATTAAATGCCTATATTTTTTCACGTTGAAGTCCTTGAGTGCTGGCTTTCTTTTTGGAGGTGTGTATATATATATATAATAATATACCCATATATATATATATGGAATATATAATAGTTTAGTAAAAGTATGGGAAACAGGAAGTACACCGTATCATATTTGTATGTGTACTCAAGTCATATGTATATCATAAAGTATCATCTTTTTTCAAAAAATGATATTCAAATGAAGTAGACCTTCTGTCCACTAAGGTAAGCAAAATAATATACCCAAAGCTTCTGAGAGGACCCTCACTCTACTATCAGTGTCATTTATTTCTTTTTGGGTTGAAATCCAGGCTTAGAACAGTGTTCCATTTCTAAGAAAATTGGGATAGTTGTTCAGATATTATTTATTGAAACATCTCAAAGTTGCATTCCCAGGGTCCAACATGAAATTTCTAGGCGATACATTACAACAATGTTTGTATATACATCAATTTGGAAGCTAGTTTTATCATGTTTGCTCTCACAACAAATCACCTAGCTATGTTGATGTGTATATTTTATAAAGTAATTTATAGTCTCACTTGTGATATGAAATGGGAATTTTATTACTACACCTAACTGTAAATTATGTGCATGGAAATCAATCTTTTCTATTGCACATACTTTTTTTCTTTTTTAAATACTTTGTCTCAAGATGCCTTTATTACCATTTTATTTACATAAAATAAGTATATGAAAAAAATAAAAATAGAAACAAAGGTTATACAAGAAAAAAAAAAAAAAACAGACAAACCTAGTGCCCACAGATGGGAGAGTAAGTAAATATCCAAGAACAGCAAGCGTTCTATGATTTTTATATTTAGATTATAAAATATATTTAAATGTGAATTATAGTCACAAATCTAACATCAGTATAGGTTTTCTCTACATATTGCACGCTTGGTGTGTTTAAAGGGTTATAAAAAACCTTATTAAATAAGCTTAAAACTTTGTTAGGTTAAGTGCACTGCGCTGGTTTACGCGACCCTGACTATATCACCAATGCCCTCTTGTGTTTCAAATATGTCTCATAGAGAAGCATTTAATTGGACCATTGCACCAGCTCAATCGCATTGTGTGCTGATGAAAGATGTGATTTGTTCACAGAATTGACATTAGGCAGCCTGGAACATTTCAAACTGTCTAAATCAGTTTCTGGTATGCATCTAGTTCCTGGCACAAATGTGCAAATACCTTTTGGATATTTTTAAAACAAACAAGCTATGTACATAGTAGTTTTTTAAGAAAAAATAAAGAAAATAAAGAAAAGTAAAAAGAATAAAATAAAGAAAAGAAATTAGAAAAGAAGAGGAGAGGGAAGCGATCCATCATTTTGGTTGATATTAAGAATAATAAATCAATCAGCATTGTGTATTCTATTCAGCAGATCTGCATATATTTTAGTATCAAATATGTTATAATATCATCTCTACAGGGTGTATTCTAAAAGCAGAAGTGGTCATAATGGTTCGAGTAACTCTTCTAATTCTTTACTTGTACCATATTAGCAGCATTTTTTAAAATTTATCAGAATATGTATTTGTTCGGGGAAAATCACCCACCTATTTACAAAACATAGTAATGTATCTAACAAATTACACAATGGATGTAAGCCAAAAGAATACTTGTAAAACTGTTTTATGTGCTTTGAAACCAGCTGGGAAACATAAGAAACATGCATTGTCATTAATTGGTTGAGCTTCAAATAATTCAATAACTCCAAGACATCCAGGTTTTCTCAAAAAAGAAAATAATACACTTATAGAGACCCTATAGTCAATAGAACAACTACAGCTTATTGCATTTGTTTTGGTGATTAGAATCATTTCCTTCAGGCCTTTTTCTGTAAACACAGTCTTTTCAGATAAAATGCAGTGTTTACATTACAGCCTAGTGATAACTTCACTGGCAACTCCTTAGATAGCTGGCAGTCTCAGTCAATCCTATGGGAGGCACTGTGATTGGCTCAGACCACCACTTCTGATTATGTCAGCAGAAAGAAGCAGTTCACAGGCAAACAGGGGCAGAGCCAGGAGCTACATACCTGGATGCAAGTAAGATTTTACTATATTTAGGGAGGCAAGAGTGGGCCAGAGGTGTAGATGGTGGTTTTAACACTATGGTTTTTTTTGCCTTGTATTGTAAAATTCAAATAAGCTATGTACATTTATTGCTAATTTAGATATTCTTTTAAGATTTGTCTTTAAAATTCAACTTTATTTCCATTGATTTGGAAATTAGTTTATAGTAAATATGTGTAGTGGACTTGTATAGGCAAAATGTTTTCACCCTAAAATCATCTCAATGATGTTGAGGTTTTACTTGTTAAATTTGTGTGCAGTGGGTGGGGACTAATAATAAAATATACATGCAAGGGTTGATATGCAAGTGTCCACACATGCCCAAAATTGTGTCTAGTTAAAAAACACCTATGGCTACTAGGAATTCCCAAACCAAGTTTTCTCCCTCGCCAAATAAAAAAAAAAATATATATATATTTCTACTCACTTCACCCTAGTAATAGTGAGGGAGAATACATGTTTAAAAAAAAATTACTTTTGTTTTGGTTCTGAAGATGAACAATTGCCTTGGTCTTTAAGTGGTAAATAACTTATCAAGAACTCATAAACTGATGATAAACATGATCAGCTGGCCGGTAAACATGATTGGCTGGAAATAAATTGAGATCTATATTTTTAAAAGAGCATTAACTATCTGTTGACTACAGTGCATTTAACAAAATTTGTATTTTTTTAAAATGTAATAGCATTTTCAAGATTTTATTTTCTCACCTTATATTGATTTTTGCAGGCTGTATGAAGGCAAAGAACAGACAGAGTTTGAGGAATCCATGAGGAAACTTTTTGAATCCATAAATAATCTTATGAGGAGTGAACACAAAACTACGATCTTGCATCAGGTTTGTTTTGTTTTTAAAGCATTAAGTATTAAATGTTTTTTGCACTGGGTAATGGGGGGAATTAGACTAATAAGAAGGCCACTTATGATTTTGGTTATTGTAGTTGTAAAAACCCTCCCTTGTATGCTGGAATCAATGATTATAATATTACATGTTTTTCTAGTTAGTAATCTACATATACACCAGTTCCTTAAAATAGAATTAACTTCTTAAACAACAGTACATTTGAGTGGCAAGATAAACTGGCTATTCAATCTTCCGGCACTATTCTAATAGTTGTATATGTGCTTAGTGGTAATGGTGGTGTTCCTGTTGTCTTGGTGTTGTCCTGTCTTCTTAAACTGCTTCCTATACAACACATATATAGCCACACATTCAAGATTGTCCCAGTGTATCAAAACATAACTTTCTGTTAGTGTCCAATCACTCTTGGGTAGGCGAAATCCAGGATATGCACCAGCTACTTGTAGGTGTCAATATTGTCCACACAATACCATGTTCCAACTTCCTCTTTGACCACTTGAGGGCAGAATGTGTGTGTGTCCTTGAATCCTTGTTCTTTATATCCTGGTTGTTGTCATTTAGCAAAAATAACATCTCAGATCTGCTATTGTCAGGATAGAGCCTTTGATATAGGTGCAGAGGACTGTCCATGCAATGTGCAGTTAGCTTGAGATACCCATCAGTACAGGTTAAATTTGGAGAAGTCAGACAATAGAAGAACAAATGTTTTGCAAATGAACGCCTTCTTTGTCATCAGCTAGACTTGTGAATTCAACGGAAGAGTTATACATTTATAACAGTGTTTATACAAAAAGAGAGAGAATATATTGTCACACAGTGTCTGGAAAGGTAGTGGATGGAAATTCTTCCATCCACTACCTTTCCGTGTATAAGACGCCCCATGTATAAGACAGTCCCTATTTTTTGAACCCAAAATTAAGAAATATATATTTTAAACATCAGTAGCACTAAAGTCCAGTTTGGCTGATCAGGATCCCCCAACAGTCCCGGCCCACTCACACTCCCGTAGGTTGCTCCCCGTGATACAGCCACGTCCGGACGCTGGTTCCCTGGACCGCCGTCCTGCTGTTGTCGGTAACAATTCCCTCTGCCCGTGGTACCCTAAGGGGAATGTCCGGTCAAGGCCTGACCTTGCGGCGTCTATCTGTAGTCCGAAGCCATGAGGTTTTGTGGTGTGAGGTGTGAGGAAGCATGCGGTTGCACAAGATCTCTCAGACCCGCACACACAATCGATCAAATTCACGGAGAAGCGCCTCCTCTGCTTCAAGTATGTCAGCAGGTCGCAGAGGTTTACAACACAGCCTATGCTCGCAGGAACCTGGCAGTAGCGAACTCCGCAGGTAGCTGAGTGTTCTTTCAGCGAGTAGCCAAGTTTTGTGCGCAAATTGTAAGTAAATTGTAAGTAAATTGTGAGTAAGTACCATAAGTATTTGGCTTAATATTTTGGTTTTGGTTTTTGAAGGAGCTCCAGCCACATGCAACTAGCTTGGTTGGCTGTCAGGCCCCGTGCACAAGTATTTTTTTTTTTGTTTGTTTTGTTTTTTTTTTACCCCTGAAGTGACATTCCGTGTATAAAATGATTCTTAATTGTAGACTAAAATAAAAATTAGTCTTATACATGGAAGATTAAAACAGCTGAACCAAACAGCTGAACATGCAGGTCCAAAATATGAAGGAAATATTTTTTTTCAGAATTGCCACATTCACTGGATGTTCACTCATCACCTTCAGCATCCCAGAAATGATTAAGTATTGCTATATAATACAGTGGCAACACATTGCACCATCAACATCACAAGACAGTTGCCTATAAAACTAGACTTCTACCACTGAGTGCCATATTTATTACCCTCATAGTTCCTTTTCATCTGGCAGTGCAGTAGTTCGAGCAATATGTAAATCTTGCTCATACTGTGCTACCAATGCTGGATTTATAAAAACATCTGGTGGGGCTAGAGAAGGCATGGTACAAATTCAAGATTGGGGTCTCCTATCAGTTTTCTAAAACTTCAGGACTTCTCAAAGTTGTAATTACTGTTTACATAAATCTTGTAGTACTGAAGGTTCTTCTTCCTATGTGACACAATTAATTTTGCTATAATTTGTTTGTCCATTATGTCCACTTTATTGCCAAAGAAGATTATAGGGATATTTTCACATAGTCTCTGTGATCTCTGGGATGTGGTATGTGGTTGGCTAATGATTTGGGATGATGCTGCAGCTTGTATTTGATCGTGTAGACCACCACCACATACTTATTCATGTTATTTTTTAATTACCCCCCTTTTTAATTTTATTCTTGTGTTTTCTGCTACACTAGATGATACTTTAGCTGTATATAGGGGTTGTACATCAGCTTAAGTCTCTTAATTTTCACCACATTAGCTAAGAGGGAGGGGGGATTAGCCTTTTTTAAGGGGTGCCATTGAAGGCATGGTAGGAGAAGTATACAGTTTCTTTTACATCTCATTTATCTTCACTTCGTTTGCCTACCTACCCCTTTTTCCCTCACAGATTTCAATACTTTATGCTAGATATGCCATAGGATAGCTGTCTATCCCCTCTGCTAATCATTTTGTTTCTTGTTATAGTTGTTACATTTTATCCAGGTAGCAGTTACATTTGTTTTTCTTTTTTCTTTATATTCTATAAGAGTTAGAAAGTTACCATGTATATAATATCTTAGAGTACAGGATGCCACAGTCACAAAATATGAGGTAGATATAGTTACCAAAATGTTGAGGAAAGCATAAAACTCACACGAAAAAGAGAAAAAAGAGATCATAGTGCAAACTTTAATTAACACACAAAGTTAAAAGCTGATAAAAGGAACACTCACAAATATAATGGCACAATTGAAATGAATCAATGTGTGCAAAAGCGCTTTTTGCCTCGATTGGGCTTAGTCCCTAGGAACATCAGTCACAGTGTATCAGCAGAGCTTCCTTCACAGACCACAGGTGATCAAGAATTAGGAATCAGTTCTTTAGATGCCACCGCGCTGAAGTCCTTATGGGGGTATAAATTAGCTCAACGCGTTTTGTCTCTTTCCAGACTTCTTCAGGAGCTTGTGTGTTCTTCCTTCGAAACCTGACATTTAAATATGCCAGGCAACATCCTTTTGCTGTGTCTGCGCACGCGCCCCACCGCTGTTGCGTGACATCATTACGTCTTGTTGGCGTTCCGCTCTGGAACACAAACAAACTTTATTGCTCTAAGCAAATTCAGACAACCCTGAACCTATACTTTAAAACCAGAGTCACTCTCCGATTGCCCAAAGTCATCATATCCACAGATCTAGCTGATGTTGAAAATAATCTCTGGATAATTAAAAATGATCTGAATTGGATATGTAAAAATCTAAATATAAAAAGGATAAATAAGTGATAGAAGTCAATATACATGATTCAATAGATTTGTGAATATTACAAAACATAAGTAAAATACAGTTATTATAGTGCACAGGATATAATATCAATGTTGATGCTAATATATTCCAATAATGGGAAATCATTGTGGTGAAACATAAATAGTTCATAAAAGTATAAAATACATAATGCAAAATACATAATATACATAATAAGTTTTTTTGTTTTTTTATATCCTAAAAGATTTTGGGGGTAAGAAAATAGAGATAATTAATAAACTCTAAAATCAATGGTGAGACCTAGGGAATTATAAATAAAATACCATACATAATAATAACACAAGTGTAGTTTTTGAAATGTAGATATCCTAAAATATGAGCTTAATCCTAATGGAATCAATCCATAAAAAACAGAATGTCTAAATCTGTATTAAGGCCATAAGGCACTGAAGTCTTAAGTTTATATATCCATTTGGTTTCTTTCATTGCTAATGATTCTTCAGTGTCACCTCCCCTCCAATGGGGGGTGACCAAATCGATACCCATACAACTAAAATTCTCAAATTTTATAATCTTTACAATTTGTACAATGCCTCGGTACACTGTGTTCCAAATTTTTCCTATTGATTCCGTTAAAATGCTCTAATATCCGTACATGCAATTAACATATAGTGCGTTCCACGTATTGTATGCCACATTTACATTGTAGCAAATATACTACATTCTTGCTCTGACAATTTATAAAGTGCTTAATTTTAAAAGAGTCCAGGGCAGTGGTGCTTTTAAAATCTAATGGTTTGTAAGCTTGGAATTTGCATGTGCTGCATCTGACACATTTATAAAAGCCCTTGGGTTTTTCTCTCAAAACTATTGTCAGGAATCATTATGTCCTTTCTATTCTTGACCTCCAGTAAAACACTAAGGGCTAGAATAGATTTAAAATTTTGTAAGTTACACAAGGTTTTTTTAGGGAAAACATTTTTTAAAAAACTCATCTTGAATTAAAATATTTATTTATAAAGTATTTTACCAGGATCGATACATTGAGATTTCTCTCGTTTTCAAGAGTGCCCTGGGTCCAAAAAACATTGCATTACTACAAAAATTCAATATACAAACAAAATATATACACACATATATAAATATAATACATAATGGGTAATAAATATATTCAACCATGACAGGTGCATTCTGTGCTGAGGTATATTGCCATAGATATCTTAAAATATTTTAGATTGAATGAAGATTTGACTGTGTCCCTGAGATTATTCCATAATTGTGGTGCTCTGTAGGAAATTGAGGATCATGACACTTTATTTTTGGATTGCGGTATGCTAAATATCATGCTAGTACTGGATAGGAGGTTATACAGTAGGAGGTGGGAACAGCTGGGGAGAGCATTCTACTCAGGTAGGATGGGAGCTTCCCAGAAATGCTCTTATGCACAGGGCTGGAAAGATGAAGAGTGCGTCAGGATTCCAGCGACAGCCAGTTTAGCTATTTTAACATGTCACAGTGGTGGGTAAAGTAATTACATTCTAGTACAAAGTGGCAGAATGCATTATATAACATATTAAGTTTATTAAGGTGGGTTTGCGGTGTGGGTGCATACACTACATCTCCATAATCAATGACCGGCATTATCAATTGTTGCATCTGTTTTCTTATTGTAGGGCAGGATTTGTTTCTGTACAGGGCACTTAGTTTTGGGTAAAGATTTGAAGAGATTTTTTCAATGTCAAGGACAAAGGATAGATTGGGGTCTAGCAACATACCTAGATATTTAAAAGAGCAGACTGCTGTCAGTGTGCTATTTGAATTTGTTCTCACACACAGTTGTTTATTTTGTAGTTTACGTAATTTAAGTACAGTTCCAAAGATCATTGTAACAGTTTTGTCCGTGTTTAGGAAGAGTTTGTTATCCGCTATCCACTTTTCTACCTCTGTGAATTGGTTTTGGAGCACAGCCTCAAGCTGCAGTAGCTTGGATTTACTAGTGTAGATTACACTGCTGTCTGCATACATGTGTACAGTTGAGGTTTTGCAGACGTTGGGCAGATCATTTATATATAATGTGAGTAGCAGGGGCCGAGTATGGAGCCTCGGGGAACACCACATGTGACTGGAAGAGGGAGGGAAGTGCTATCAGAAATGGCCACATATTGCAATCTGTCTGAAACATACGATTGAAACCAGATTAGCAGACGATCACCAATGCCTGAGTTTTTAAGTTTTTGCAAAAGAATGCCATGGTCTACTTTGTCAAAGGCTGTGGCAAAGTCAAGGAAAATAGCTTCAGTTAAGTCTCCTTGTTCCATGCCAATTTGGATGTCATTGCAAACTTTTAAGAGTGCAGTCAAAGTTAAGTGATTTGGATGAAAGCCTGATTGATCAAGGGACAGATAATTTGATTGTTGATAATATTCACATAGTTGCGTGTGGATGCGTTTTTCCAAGATTTTTGACAACACTGGGAGCAATGATATCGGGCGATAGATACCAAAGTATTGTCACCACTTTTATGGATAGGTACACCTTTTGCAGTCTTCCAAATTTTGGGTATGTATCCTTACACCAGGGATTCATTGATAAGGCAAGAGTAAGCGCTAAATAACAAATGGGGCAGCAACCCTATAAGGGAGTCCCTCAAAAACCCTTAGAATACAACAAGAGAAAAAAAGAGGAGATAGGGCTGCACCAGAAAGACCTAATATCATACACTAATTAAAATAAAAGATAGTCCAAATAAAAGAGTCTTAATTAGAATGCTCTTATTGAGATCACAGAGTCTATAAGGTGCTTGGTCAGGAACAATGTCCTCGCTGTCCTTGTCCATGTAGATCCACTCATATGCAAAAGATAAAATAAATAGAGAACCAAATAGTGCAATATGTTCATTCGTAATAAAGCAAATAAATATAAAATGCTGTTATAAAACTCACATGTACAAGAGCTATAGCTAGCTCTAGTGTGAAAGGCATACAACGGTACAATCCCTGCTTGTGGGATATGGGATAAACTTCCTCCGTCAAGGGTATGTTCAACACTCAAATAAAAAGAGACAACCATAGTGCTCATTGGATAAAATAATGGTGTAAAAAATATTTATATTTAAATAAGTATTTAATATGGTACTCACAAGAAAGGCCAGCTACTCCTTGATGATAGCGCTGGTGGTATGATCCCCACCTAGGATTACTTGGAGTACAGGATGATAAAATGCCAGGTAAAAGATAAAAACAATATAAAGTGTATAAAAAGATAATTGGCACAGGTAAAAAGTGAC
>OW240914.1:240011754-240027988 GCA_933207985.1 Pelobates cultripes | reverse complement strand
GCAGATGGACACTTCCTGGGTCCAAGCTGCAGTTCAGTGTCTCCTCGCTCTGCATGGAGGTGCTGAACCTGCGCCATAGAGATGCATTGATGCAAGTTTGATGAGCTCAGCCAAGGGGGAGGAGCATGGGCGGGGGCCAGCCACAATTAGACATGTGTAGCACTGGAAAAAGGTGAGTAAATCACCATTTTAACCAGAGGTAAGGTGGGGCTGTGGCCCAAAACAGCTATTTAGACATATACTGTCAGGAATACACATTTAGTGTTTCTTTAAGGCAATATAAGTAAATTTTGCAATCCAACATGTGGTAATATTAGTCAATTGTTCATTACTTGGAAAATCTGTAAAAAATGCCTTTTAAAGGACTATTTTTATCATTTACATTAGCCCCAACATATTCTGCAGTGCCTTTCAATTTTACAAATGGTATACAAAACATCACACAAATTGCAAATTTGTGTAAAAAGAAAAAAAAAAGAGGCCTGTTCAAACAAGCTTACAATGTAGAAGACATAATTTATAAAATCACAAAAGAAGAAAACTGTTTTAGAGAAGAAGAGAAATTCTCCGGTATGACCCATATTTCTAGTTAAACATGAACGAAAAAAATATACATGGAAAGCTGGATAGTGGAATACTGAGAGCATAATACCACTAATTATGTGACAAAGAACAGCACAAACTGGTATAAAGAGAAATATTAGCGCAGTGAGATTATATACTTTCCTAAAGAGATAGGAAAGATAAAGTAAGTTATATTGCCACAACAGTGGTTCTACCCTTGAGAAGTCTGTTGGGTGGGAACTGGTAAAAAAAAGTCACATACACAGTGGATTGATCAAAAAGGGCTTGCTTTACTTGTAACAGAAGAAATGTAATGAGGAAATTAGATGAGAGCATTGTAGTTTTGCATTAATTTTTTCAGGTGGATCTTGAAAACAGTGGCGTCGCTAGGGGGGGGCCAGAGCCCCCGCTACATCATGCTGTGCCCCCCCAAATGCCAGCAACTTGCTGGCCATGGGCTTCCCTCAGACTGTAACAGCCTGCTACAGCCCGAGGGAAGGCAGGAGAGAGCTGCTGGGGGCTGTCTGTGGCCGGAGGGAGCACTGATTGGCTCCCCGGCACAGGCCCCGCCCCCAAATGAAGCCCCGCCTCCCGCCGATAAGCCCCGCCCCCGCCGTAAAGCAGCAGCCCATGCTGCTGCAGAATATGGCTGCCTGACCCCCAGCAACAGACTCCAGTGACAGGTAGGCTGGAGGGGGGGTGTTCACACACACACATTGCCCCCCATACTGCCCTATACACACACATTGCCCCCCATACACACACACACACTGCCCCCCATAGGCACACACTGCCCCCCATACAGTCCCCCCATACACACACATTGCCCCCCATACTGCTCCCCATAGACACACATTGCCCCCCATACTGCCCCCATACACACACACTGCCACCCATACACACACATTGCCCCACATGATGCCCCCCATACACACACATTGCCCCACACACTGCCCCCCCATACACACACACTGCCCCACATACAGCCCCCATACACACACTGTCCCCCATACTGCCCCCCCATACACACACATTGCCCCCCATACACACACACTGCCCCCCCATAAACACACATTGACCCCCATACTGCCCCCCATACACACACACTGCCCCCCATACAGCCTCCCATACACACACACTGTCCCCCATACTGCCCCCATACACACACACTGCCCCACACACTGCCCCCCATACACACACTCTGCCCCCCCCATACACATACACTCTACACACATACACTATCCCCATACACACACACTGTATGGACTCAGCAGTCTGTGTGTTGGTAGCCAAAAGGACTCAACAGTCTGTGTGTATGGACTCAACAGTCTGTGTGTGTGTGTATGGACTCAGCAATCTGTGATGATGATGATGATGTCGTATGTGTTTGTATGGACTCAGCTTGGTTGCGTGTGTGTATGGACTCAACAGTCTGTGTGTGTGTGTACGGACTCAGCAGAGTCTGTGTGTGTGTGACTCAACTTGGAAGTCTTATTATTGTGTCACAGGACTCAGCAGTCTGTGTGTGTATGGACTCAGCAGAGCCTGTGTGTGTGTATGGACTCAGCAGAGTCTGTGTGTGTGTATGGACTCAACAGAGTCTGTGTGTGTATGGACTCAACAGAGTCTGTGTGTGTATGGACTCAGCAGTCTGTGTGTGTGTATGGACTCATCAGTCTGTGTGTGTTTGTGTGTATGGACTCAGCAGAGTGTGTGTGTTTGTGTGTATGGACTCAGCAGAGAGAGTGTGTGTGTGTGTGTGTGTGTAGGGACTCAGCATCTGTGTGTGTACGGACTCAGCAGAGTCTGTGTGTGTGTATGGACTCAGCAGTCTGTGTGTGTGTGTGTATGGACTCAGCAGTCTGTATGTGTATGGACTCAGCAGTCTGTGTGTGTGTATGGACTCAGCAGTCTGTGTGTGTGTGTATAGACTCAGCAGTCTTTGTGTGTGTGTGTGTGTGTGTATGGACTCAGCAGTCTGTGTGTTTGTGTATGGACTCAGCAGTCTCTGTTTGTGTGTATGGACTCAGCAGTCTGTGTGTGTGTGTATGGACTCAGCAGTCTGTGTGTGTGTATGGACTCAGCAGAGTCTGTGTGTATGGACTCAGCAGTCTCTGTGTGTGTAGGACTCAGCAGAGTCTGTGTGTGTGTGTATGGACTCAGCAGAGTCTGTGTGTGTGTATGGACTCAGCAGTATGTGTGTGTGTGTGTGTATGGACTCAGCAATATGTGTGTGTGTGAATGGACTCAGCAATCTCTGTGTGTGTGTGTGTGTGTATGGACTCAGCAATCTGTGTGTGTGTGTGTGTGTGTATGGACTCAGCAGTCTGTGTGTGTATGGACTCAGCAGTCTGTGTGTGTGTGTGTGTATGGACTCCGCAGTCTATCAATAATTAAAATTCCTGTGAGTTGTTGTGTAGGAAGGGCCCCAGTGCATTGCTTTGCCCAGGGGCCCTTAACTCTGTTAAAATGGTACTGCTTGTGTGTGTCAGTGAGCTTCTATTTAGTGAGCATGTGTGTGTCAGTGAGCTTGTCTTTAGTGAGCTTGTGTGTGTGTCCCTGAACTTCTTTGTAGTGAGCCTTCTGTTTATACAAGTGAGTGTCTGTAGTAAGCTTGTGTGTGAGTCAGAGAGTTTTGTCTGTCAGTAAGCCTATTTGCGCATGTCAGTGAGCTTGTGTGCTTACTGTACTATATATATATATATATATATATATATATATATATATGACTTGTAGGAATGGCATACGTTTTTTTTCCAGGGCTGCTTTGGATTCCCAGGGATTCCCAGTTTGGCTCTGCCAGCGAGTGCACTTTACCGCTGAATAATCTGTGTGAGCTGCCGCACACTTTAGCCCTATTACACGCGTCTGGGAGCTGCTGTTGACAGGTACTAGAAGTCTAGAGATTGGGGTATATGCTCAGCTATCTGTATAATACAGATCTGTGTGTATAAAATATCCCGGGACAGTCAGTGCTTCCTGTATAGTGCTGCTTTCTGTCTTGGGATATTATACGCAAACAGACCTGTATTATACAGAGAGCAGCACTATACAGGGAGCACTGAGTGTCCCAATTTATTATACACACAACCCTGTATTATACAGAGAGCACTGACTGTCCAGGGATATTATACCCAGACAGTAATTGATAGCTGTGCTGCAAAATGTCCTTGGAAATTTTTTTTTCAAATGTTGGCAACTATGGCACTGTATCAAGGATAATGTGTTTGTTTTTTTAATAATCCCTGGTGGAAAATAATGAATCCTCCACCAGGTATTATTAAAAAAACAAAACACATTGTGGCGGGGGCGTGGCTTAACATGCGACAGGGGCGGGGACAAACTGTGATGAGGGCGGGGTTAAATGTGCCCCCCTACTTTTGTCACTGGCCCTCCATGTGCCCCCCCGAAAAATAAATCCTAGAGACGCCACTGCTTGAAGAGTACAGAAAGCCACATAAAGATTGGAAAATGTGTAAGATGTGAGAGGAGCATTAAGAAAGATAAACCTGGCAGCAGCATTCACAATGTAGTGCAGCAATGTGGATTTTGGAAGATGATCAAGAATCAAGCAGCAATAATCAATCATTATATATACACTCAAACTGCTTTGTTAAGATAAAGTTGTTTTGATACCTATACCATCCCTTTCACCCCTTAAGACCGCAGGGCGTTCTATGCCGTCCCTATTTGGGCGGCTCTAAACGCTGCATTGCGGCATAGAATGCCCTGGGCGATCTTGCCTCCCACATGGCCAGCGGCACATGGCCGCTGCAGATCGCGGTCGGGGGGCATGCCTGGCCCACCAGGCAACCCCCCTGTGCCTGGGGACCGCGGTCTGCAGTTTCCAATCGCAGTGACAGGCTGTCACTGCAATCAGTATTTACCATGTGTAAGCGGATTTGTAATCGGCTGACACATGGAGCCGGCCGCATTCTCCTGCAGCAGATTGCGGTCGGGGGACATGTCTGGCCCCCCAGGCAGTCCCCCTGCGGTCATTGACCGCGATCTGCTCAGCCTGATCGCAGTGACAGGCTGTCTCTGCAATCTGAATGCAGAGACAGCCTCTCCCTGTGATCTGATCGCAGTGACAGCCTCTCACTGTGATCAGAGTTACTATGTGGCAGCCTATTGACACATGTAACTACAGGCAGGATCCCCCTGCAGATCGCGGTGGGGGGCATGCCTGGCCACCCAGGCACTCCCCCTGTGGCCAATTACCGTGATCTGCAGGAGGTGATCACAGTGACAGCCAGTCACTGTGATCACTGATCCTGTGTGTCAGCCAGTGATGTGAAATCACTGGCTGACACTGTCTCTGCCCCTCTCCTGTTATAAAAATTTAATATTAGTTAAAAAATAAATAAATTACAGTTACAAATAAAATATACTTAGATCATATGTATTATATATATATGATCTCAGTATATATATATATATATATATATATATACATACACACACACACATTTACACATGCACTAAGTGTATTTTAATATTATATTAATAATATTCTTATTTTAAGCTAATTTAGGGGCTGTTTTAATCCTATTTTATTCTTGACTTTCTTATTTTAAGCTAATTTAGGGGCTGTTTTAATCCTATTTTATTCTTGATCATTTATTTATATTTATATCCTAAATTCTCAGTTCCCTTTTCATAAGAGAACAAGATTCATATAGAAATTTTAAGGCGCTTATTTTATATTTCCTGTTTACATAAGAGCTGCTCCTCTTCACTATACTTATTTGTATTAATAATATGCATCTATTTTACTTTTCTCTCAAATCTCTGCTTTGTGAGACTTTATTGCACAATGACAATTATTTTAAGTGTACAATGAACTGCAATTAAAGAATTATACACAGTGGAACGCAGAGACACGTCCCTATACATGAAAACCGGAATTGAAACGCATGCGTTCCACCGTTGGAACGCAAATGCCGAAACCGGAAATTACTGAACCAATGCGTTCCACTTGTGGAACGTGGAAGTGAAAATACCGCGATCGAACAATTAAGCCAGAAAAAGGACGCGAAACTTAAACTACAAATAAAGAACATTCACAGCAAGTATCTACAGCAACTGAGGAATCCTCTACATGAGGCGAAACGCGTTTTGCTACCAGAGACTATCTCTACAAAATTACCTTCAACTTGTGCACTTTATTAATAAAGCACTTTTCACCATTTATACCTACCTGTGAGAGGACATCCCATTATTCATCACCTCCTGGCAGTATAAAGAAGGGAGTGGGAACCTAAATCCCACAACGCTGGAAGATTGAGCCTTACTCTACAGGCTCCTGCTTTGTGAGTTTATTCCCACATACTTCCCTGTAATTTATAGGAGATTTAGACAATATTGCACTATTATGTGTCCTTTTCCGTTTTATCTCTAGGTTATTTTAATATCTATTTTAAACTGTAAAGATACTCCACCTCATATTGTATGTAATATTAATATATATATAATTATATATATATATATATATATATATATATATATATATATATACACATTAATATCAAAATACACGTAGAAGGATATTGATTAAATATTATATATATATATCAAAATACACATAGAATGAAATAATATATATATCTACTGTATATACATAAGTATATATGTATATATCACTATATGTATACCTATATATATATATATATATATATATAAAAAATTAAAAAAATTATATATATATATATATATATATATATATATATATATACACACACACACATGTATATATAAAATCATTTTACATATATATTTATATAATAATTTAACATAATTAGGTCCTTTTATTAATTACAATTTGCGGGACCTTCCTGACAACCCAGGCCGAAAGTATAGGGAATTTAATTTGCTAGCACTATATTTAACCCTATAACTTTCCAAGACACCATAAAACCTGTACATGGGGGGTACTGTTTTACTCAGGAGACATCGCTGAACACAAATATTTGTGTTTCAAAACTGTAAAATGTATTACAACGATATCGTCAGTGAAGGTGAATTTTTTTGCATTTTTCACACATAAACGGCACTTACACTGACGATATTATTGCTGTAATACTTTTTACTGTTTTGAAACACAAATATTTGTGTTCAGCAAAGTCTCCTGAGTATAACAGTACCCCTCATGTACAGGTTTTATGGTGTTTTCAAAAGTGACAGAGTCAAATATAAGGCTTGCGTTTCAGTTTTTTCACACTGAAATTCAACAGATTGGTTATGTTGCCTTTGAGACCTTATGGTAGCCCAGGAATAAGAATTACCCCCATGATGGCATACCCTTTGCAATAGTAGACAACCCAAGGTATTGCAAATGGGGTATTTCAGACTTTTTTAGTAAACACTGGCCAAAATTGGCGTTCAAATTAGTTTTTTGCATTTTTCACACACAAACAAATATTAACGTTAACTTTAGCTAGTGTTTGTGACCAAGTGGCTACTAAAAAAGACTGGACATACCCCATTTGCAATACCTTGGGTTGTCTACTATTGCAAATGGTATGCCATCATGGGGGTAATTCTCATTCCTGGGCTACCATACAGTCTCAAAGGCAACGTAACCAATCTGGCGAATTTCAATGTGAAAAAACTGAAAAGTGTAACATGCTATATTTGACCCTGTAACTTTCCAAAACACCATAAAACCTGTACATAGGGGTACTGTTTTACACATGTGACCAGTGGCGGATCCAGGGGGGGGGGGGCAACGGGGCAATTCACCCTCCCCACTGGGACCACCAGGGATTCCCCACGGACCACCATGGAACGTAATATGCCCCCCCTCCTCCCAGTAAAGGTAAGAAGGGCGGGGGGGCATAGAATATTTATTTTAATTACATAAAAAAATATATATTATAAAAAAAGCCCCCCTACCCTTATCACACACACACATATACACTGCCCCCCATACACACACATTGCCCCCATACTGCCCCCTCATACACACACTGCCCTCCATACACACACATTGCCTCCATACACACACACTGCCCCCATACACACACACTGCCCCCATATACACACATTGCCCCCATACACACATACTGCCCCCCATACACACACACATACTGCTCCCCCCATACACACACACATACTGCCCCCATACACACACACTGCCCCCATACACACACACTGCTCCCCCCCATATATACACACACACTGCCCTCTATACACATGTTATTGCCCCCCATACACACATACTGCCCCCCATACTGCCCCCCTATACACATATACTGCCCTATACACACATACTGCCCCCACACACACACACTTCCCATACATACACACACTGCCCCCCATACACACACTGCACCATACACACATACTGCCCCATATACACACTGCCTCCCATACTGCCCCCATACACACTCACTGCCTCCCATACATACACACTGCTCCCCATACACACATACTGCCACCCATACACACACACTGCCCCCCATACACACATACTGCCCCCCATACATACATACTGCCCTATACACACATACTGCCCCATACACACACAGTCTACACACACACATACACACATACTGCCCCCCATACATACACACACTGCCCCCCTTTCACACACACTGCCCCCATACACACACACACTGCCCCCTGCCAATAATATACTGCCCCCCACACACACACACACAGCCCCCATACATACACACACACTGCCCCCCATACACACACTGTAACCATACACACACACTGCCCCCCGTACACACACTGCCCCCATACACACACACTACTACCCCCATACATACACACTGCCCCCATACACTGCCGCCCCATACACACACATTGCCCTCCATACACACACACTCTACACACATACACTACCCCCCTACACAAACTGCTCCCCATACACACACACTGCTTCCCATACACACACATTGCCCCCATACACTGCCGCCCCATACACAAACATTGCCCACACTCACACATACACTGCAGTACTCACACACACACACTGCAACCTTTCACACACACATACTGTCCCACACATACACTGCATCCCTGACATACACTGCCGCCCTCACTCACACACTGTCCCCCTCATACACACACACACACTGCACCCCTTACACATTGCACCACTCACACACACCACTGCTCCTATGCCCTACTACAGCCCCATTTCCCAGCAGACCTCAGGTAAGTTGTCAAACTGTTCTTAAACGGTTTGACTACTTACTCTGGAAGGGGGTACTGGCACTATTGACACCATAACCACTACACTGAGCTGTAGTGGTTATTGTGTCTGGATTATTTATTTAAATAATCTACAAGTGCCCCTCCCGAGATCAGGCCCTGGATCCGCCACTGCATTGCTAAATACAAATATGTGTATTTTATTGCAGTAAAAGCAAACAGTATTATGACATTTAAAGTTAAAATGTCACGTAGAACTAAGAAAATTTTTGTAAAAATCTTATTTTCTCTAATTTTTTTTTATATTTTATTCATATTAAAATTTTCCATACCTAAATATTTGATGTTAAATGAAATCCCTGTTTCCCCTGAATAAAATGATATATAATAAGTGTGGGTGCATTTAATATGAAAGAGGTAAATTATTGTTGAACAGACATTTAGTAAAATTTCTGTGGTTTGTTTACATTTTTTTTGGAACACAACTTGTACATTTGGCTGCGGTCTTAATGGGTTAATATGGGGTAAGACAGCAGTTTCATGTTTTCAAGATTACTCTTCTTTGATGCCTACAACTAAGGTACATTTATGTAAATGTTGATGTTTAATCTCTATAAATATTAATAAAAATACTTAGGGACTTCTGAATATTTTGTAGGAGAAATTACCATTTTGATCACTTATTGC
The DNA here is from genome assembly GCA_933207985.1 of Pelobates cultripes. Taxonomy (NCBI): domain Eukaryota; kingdom Metazoa; phylum Chordata; class Amphibia; order Anura; family Pelobatidae; genus Pelobates; species Pelobates cultripes. The sequence goes on along the minus strand of OW240914.1, from coordinate 240,018,574 downwards.
AAATCATGACAACATTGTTTTTTTGAAATATCTAATATTAAAGGACCACTATAGTTCCATGAAAACAAACTTGTTTTCCTGGCACTATAGTGTTAATAAGTCCCTTCCACCCTCATGGCCCCCCTCCTGTCGGGTTCTAGGGGGAGAAAGGGGTTAAAGCCAAGCGCGCATTCAGTCAGTCCATAGGAAACCATTCTTAATGCTTTCCTATGGACGCTGGCGTCTTCTCACTGTGAAAATCACACTGAGAAGCGTGGAAGCGCCTCTAGCGGCTGTCAATGAGACAGCCACTAGAGGCTGGATTAACCCATATGTAAACATAGCAGTTTCTGTGAAACTGCTATGTTTACAGCAGGCAGGGTTAACCCTAGATGGACCTGGCACCCAGACCACTTCATTGAGTGGTCCTTTAACTATTTTTTCTTTTGTGTTCAGATACAAGTAGTAATGCTCTAAAGAAGTTTTTATAATGATTGACTAATTTATCAAACATATTGGTTTTATATAGTTATCACATTCACAGCTGCTTCAATCATGTAAAAACCATCATAAAAGACTAATATACTAACCAATTTTATTTAAATCACACTCAGGAATGAAACCAAAATAAAATCATTATGTATATAAAAATTGTTTAAAAAACAAGAATATTGTGTTATATATAAATAATGATGGGTTAAAAATGTTGACTGTTACACCAGTTTGATGCTTGCACTGCAATAATGGATTACCCTGTGCCATATATACTTTCTACAGACTTATAATGAATGGAATTGTTGTATGTATCCTATTGTATTATGACAGTTCTCCTTGCTTCCGGCATTTCTCTTCATATGCAAAATATAACAGAAGTAGAACAAAGTGATTCTTATTGATGAAAAATGTTTAATTCATAATAATTTATAATTACTAATTTTCCTACAGCGCACCGCAATTATGGAATGACTTCCCGCACACTTTCAAATCTTCCCCAGGCCTAAAATCCTTTTAGAGATCCCTCTCTACATATCTCAAAACAGAATGTACCTCTCATGGTTGATTATATATTTCTTACCTGTTCTATTGTTCTATGTTAAATTTTGTATATATGTTCTGTAATAATATTGTTTTTGTATTTTACTGTACCCTATTGTAACAATGCAATGTTTTGTGGACCCAGGACATACTTGAAAACTAGAGAAATCTCAATGTATCCTCCTGCTAAAATTATTTATAAATAAATAAAATTATTAAATAATTAGTTTGATTTCTTTCTCAACTGCTGTTACTTTCACTTGTGGTTCCCTTTAGTACAAATATTATCAATAGCTAACTGCTAATGAATACACATGTAAACTTTAATTGCATATGTTTTTTAAACTTATCTATACTTATCTATATCTGTGTCTTGCTTTCATAAAGTGCTACACTCTCCTCTCACCTCCAGTTCTGCTACTTTTCCACCTTGTTTGGTGGTTGTCACCCTTGCTGCCCTGTTGTGTTTTTGTACCCCACCTCCTCTAGACTGTAAGCTTGTTTGAGTAGGGATCTCATCTACCTATTGTTCCTGTGTAATTGTATCATTTGTAAATTTCCCCCCTTTCATAATATTGTAAAGCGTTGTGGAATTAGTTGGTGCTATATAAATACCAATAATAATAATAATAATAATAACTGTTTAAAAAGTTAAATGCTTGGAAAAATATGGGAGATTTAAAATCTTTTAATCTTTCTTTTATTCATATGGCACTTGTGTATTCAGTATGTACTTGAAAATATCAAATATTTAAATATGTTTCCTTCTATAAACATTTATTTTTAATATACATTTTTAATAATATTCTTCTCAGCTATAACATTTAATTTTATTGTACCCAAGTCACATTCAGTGTCAAGTCTGTAATAATGCTTATTGTAACACTCAAGTTACATAATTCCTTGAGGAATAGTCAATTTATTTTGAATATATAAAATTATCAGTGCGACCTATAATGCATGCTTACTTATTACAGAGACACTACAGTCACCAGAACCACTACACCACGGCGTGGGAAAAAGATGAGTAAAATTGTCTTTTCAGCATGATGATAGTGGGACACTTAAATAGCCACGCCCACACTATAGTGTCAGAAATACATGTTTGCATTGCTGACACTACAGTGTTCCTGTAGCGGTTACCCCGTGTATCAGAGGGGTTTCAACCGCTGGAGGGTGTCCTTTTTCCCGATCAGTGAGGAGGATTCCCAGCATCCAGTCGTGATCCAAGTGAAGAAGCTCTTACAAGAGCTAGCGTGAATAGCTGTATAGAGGATACCCCCAATAAGAGATAATACTCTAGATTGAGGGTGAAGTAGAACTGATTTTTAATGGCATGTACTCTCCTTTTATGCTGTGCTCCCAAGCAAGGGAGACACCGACAAGCAATTATACATTAACCAATTAATGATAAGGTACATCCTACATAAACAGATAAACAGTTAACCCAATTAAAAGGTACACAGTTTTTTTTCCAAGTTTCTGGATGTACCCCAAATATATGGGGTACATCCCTAACACTGGTATCCCCTGAGAGCCCCGATCTGGGTGAACAACATATTCAAAAATAACCCAGATCGGACCAGGGGTTCAGGAGTTACAGGGACTTAAAGTTCTGACCGACCGCACAGGCAACAGTAGCCGAAAACAGTTCCATAAGTTTTGGCCTTATGGTCCGTCTCTGTTCATGGAATATAAAGTCCTGAATGGCTTGCTATCCGTGGATATCCTGGTGTTCGTTAGAATCCCCATGTTTAGCATAGTCTTTCTACCGAACAGCGGCTCGTTCAATAGTTTCCTTCCATCGGTTCTGGCACTCTGGAGGTTTCAGTGGTGTTTGCTTGGTCGAGTGTTCGATTTGAGTTCCAGACACTCGACGACCAAACACCGCTGTTCGGGAGATTAAGATGGCCGCCGCCACGTTTTCATCTCCCTTAATGGCATCCACCCAGAGAACAAAGCATACGTGGAATTGAGTGCCGATTATGAAACTCAACATTGTTGCGAACATTAATGGAGAACACACTTATCTGGGTGGTCGGAACATTCAGTAAATAATTCGGGACTTTTGAACATATTGTATGGTAGTCTATGGCAGTCAGTTCATACGCAGGTTTTGAAACGAATGAGCATTTCACATAAAGTACAGATCCCTTGAACGAACACATAGGGGTCGGGGATCTGTTACAACATATATTACAGATTACGAAAAAAAACAGGGGGATCTGTTACAGTTCCTTTACGTTGTTAGGTAATACCTTCAGTTACTGCAAGACTACAGATGCCTTGCAATGTAGGATTTACACAAACTAAATGTTTTAAATTTAAAAGACGTGTATACACACACTATATTGAAAAAAATGGCTTTCGAAAATCAGGTTTTGAAATTGCATCTGCCGTGGTCACTTTATATAAAAACATTACAGGAGAAGAGAAAGACTCTTGGACATATTTTATTTTCCCTAAAATAATTTAATTGTTTATGTCTGTCTTCTTGTATGTACAAACTGAAATACCCCCCCCCCACCCCAAAACTGGGTAAATTGAAGTATTGAGTTTACCAGCATAATCATTACCTAGATAACACATTTTCGCACTGTGATAATTTGGTGTTGAAAATATGAACCATGGGAGCTTGTACACAAATATAGCTTTTTACTGAACTCAGATATAGGACCATCTGATTCCAAGGATGAAACTCATAAAATTTTATTTTTATCTTGCATTAACCGCGTAAACTACAAAGTAACATCTGTAGATAAAAAAATAGTAATTCAGGTTTATACGGGTAATAGAATTAAATCATTATTGCTGTATACTATCTTTGGTAGAAACACACAGAGATATAACTGTCTTACTAAAATGAACCAGTACACCTGTTCAAGCAGTAAAAATATAAAAGATAACTAGCTGAGAAAAGTACATCTGGGAAACTAATGTCATCTCAGGGTCTGGAGATATTGATAAATGTATTAGGAAATATATTTTCCGACTAGAATGATATACATAGGATAGACAACTGTGAAACATGTAATATATGAAACAATGCCATTGAAAGGTCTGTAGATAGCATAAAAAACTTTAAGAGCCCCTAGGCAGTATTTCTCCCTAATACATCATATTATATAGTTTCTATTATATGACCCTTTTACAAATATGGCTAGAGGTAGGTTAACATGTTGAAATATTTTGCACTAATCCATAGTGATGTGTATAGAAATAATTTATTTTCAGTTCTGAAATGTTTACCTATATCTATTTGGTCTGTCTAAATCCTCATGAAAATGGTAATTTATTTAACACATTTCGGCCAAACATTAATCTCTATGGGAATGAATCCTGTTTATAAAACAGGATTAATGCAAAATGAAAGCATAAATAAATATGTGTTACTTTTAAAGAAATGCTATGCAATGTATGCGTATGCCTTTGCATGCACACACCAACAACTAGATAAAATAAAATTGGACAGACACAGCAATCCCTAAAAGGGAAATGTTCACTCAAGTCAGAACAACTGCACTTTAGATGAGAGCCAGGGAAGAGGTGGCAGTCACAACAAGCCCTAAAGGGGGATGTTTAGTTTTCAGTCAGATCAGCAGCAGCAGACTTTGAACATGAGCCCAGGCAATCACAACTTCCTCTGCTGCTAAACCTTCACTCTAACTCTGCAACAGAACAGCCTTGTGATGGGTGAGGTGATGTGTGATGTTTGCTCATTCCTGCGCTTATCAAATGCCCAACATGTTTTACACTAACCTCCTTGTCACACAGCCTGCATTTTGTCAAATGTTCATCACACTATCAATATGATCCCAATGATCCCACACTTTTCCCCTATGCTGTAGACATGATTCGGTTTTATGTAAAATGGGGGAACTAGTACTGCTGCTCTTGCACCACTCAAGTGCTTCTACTTTTTGCCTGCTGTAGTAGCACCAGTGATTCTGACACTGGTTATGGGATGGCATGTAGGTTACATTGGTTAAAAGTGTTTTGTTTAAACCTGAAATATTGCATTTGCTTCATAGCGTATGTGTGCACGCCTCTCAACGTATCCTTGATTTTTTTAACTTCCTCACAGATGCTTCTGGAAGGTGAGATTTGATATCTGTGAGACATATCATCCTCCCTTAGCCCCCCTATTCACAATCCTACATGTATCACAGCCATCCCATGTCCAAAGGAGACTTGACTGTCTCTTTGCCCGAGCAAAAGTGCAGCACCACCGATCCCTGTAGCTCTGGGCAGGATCCCTGCTCGACACAAATCATGCCAGCCCAAAGAGAACCTCAAGTGCAGTTAATGCTTGTTCTAGTTGGAGATGGTGGTATTTGTAAAACATTATTTTTTAAGCATCATTTGGCTGGTGAATTTGAAAAGAAATATGTAGCCAGGTTCACCCTCTAGTATTCCATACTAACAGAGGTCTTATTAAATTCAGTGTGTGGCCAAGAGAAGTTTGTTAATCGATGGGATGGTTTTTATATTTAAGCCCAGCATGTCCTCCTCATGTGTGATGTTAAATCTAGTCACATACCAAAACACACCAAGTTGGCCTACAAATCACAGAGAGTAACTGTAAATGAGTTGATTAAGGGAGAGTGTGCCAGGTTGCTATATACAAAATGGGGGGTAATATTGAGAAAAACCAGAAGACCAAACGTGAAGGGGAAGTGAAGTTTCGAAAAATCCATTCCAACCATATCCTTCATGAAAAATGCAACCCATAAAAAGAATAAAATTTACTCTGAGGTAAATATGCCTAGACAATCTTGGCTAATGTCCGTTGAAAGGACTAAAAATACTAAAGTGAAATGTTAAATTACAGTGTCTAAGATATTAGAAACCAAGTTAGGGTAAGTGAGATTAAAAGTGCAAAAAATGTGCAGACAAGCCACTAAAAACAGGAAACACTCCCTGTATCCCTCCAAAAACCAAATGCAAGCAAACTGTACAAAACAAATGTAAATACAGTACAGGGTGCCACAGTCACAAAACATGAGGTAGATATAGTTACCAAAATGTTGAGGAAAGCATAGAACTCACATGAAAAAGAAAAAAGAGATCATTAACACAAAAAGTTGAAAGCTGATAAAAGGAACTCACAAATATATTGGCACAATTGAAATGAATCAATGTGTGCAAAAGATCTTTTTGCCTCGATTGGGTTTAGTCCCCAGGAACATCAGTCCGCAGTAGATACCTCTGTGTATCAGCAGGGCTTCCTTAACAGACCATTGCGCTGGAGTCCTTACGGGGGTATAAATTAGCTCAACATTTTATTAAACCCAATAAGGACCCAAGAATGCTTAAATGAATTGGAATAAAAAAATGTACCACACCATGGAGGGGCGGGGATATTAAAAACATTCTAGGTAAAACTGAAATGGAATGGATATATAAACTCCAGACCCTTATACCCCATGGTCTAAATGCTGATTTTGATTTGTTTAATTTTTTATAAGTATATATTATCATTTTATTTTCATATGTATTTCTATTCTTCTATTGTTCATTTTTAGTATTTATTACTGTGCACTACCTTTTATTATTTATTTTTATTTATTTTTATGATTGTGTCTAATTTTATTATTGTGACTGTGTAACTATCCCCCTTTAGCCATATATGTTTTTCCTATATGATTGCTCATATTATTCCCTTCCCCAGTATGGCTCATATTACTAACCCCCTTTTCATCAGTCATATATAATTATTACTTCATCCCCAAATATGGCTCCATGCCCAGCGATACTTCTCTCTAGTTTGCCAGGTTCACTCCCATATTCCTATGTCGGCCGCAGC
>OW240914.1:239988066-240011654 GCA_933207985.1 Pelobates cultripes | reverse complement strand
GCTGCCCTAGGGCATTTGGGGGCGGCTTTTTTTGCCGCCCCCTGGAAAGTGCCGCCCAAGGCAAATGCCTTGTTTGCCTCGCGGCTAATACGTCCATGGATATCATATGTGTGATTCTACCACTACCACCAGCCATATGAAATAATCAGGGCTGCCATCAGGGGGGTGGGAGCAGTCACCTGCTAAAGGGCCTGGCTGTGATGTGGGGCCTGCAAGGGACCCTGTAATGCTAAGTTGTCCAAATGGGGATTAAACTGTATTTCTATGATAGCATGGACCCCTTACAAATACTGCCTCTCCCAATTCATCTTGAGCATGGCTGCACTGGCAAAAGAACATCTTTAATTTGTGCGTGTTTTCGTTTCTGTCAGGGTGTATGTATGTCTATAGATGTGTACGTCTGTGTGTGTCTACAAATGTATGGGTATTTGACTGAGGATGTGTGTGTGTATGTTTGGCTGTGCATGACTGCCAGGTCGCCTGTGTCTGTCTGTTAGTGTGTATTGTTATATCTGTGTTTCTAGCAACGATTATCCCTGGGTGTAGGTCTGTCTGGCAGTTTATATGTGTGAAAGTGGTATATATGTGTCAGGGTGCATGTGTGTGAGTATGCAAGAATGAAAGGGTCACCCGATGTGCCCCCCCCCCCCAGGGTGCTTGCCCCCGGTGCAGCAGCTACCATCTACTCCGGCGGTATTTCCGCCGCTTGATCCAGACATCGATTACTAAGAACTGATGAGTGCACGTAATGTGAGAAAACCCCAATGTCATTAAGTGTAAAATAAAAAACAACCCGAAATATGTTTCAGTGCTGGCGTGCACCTTCATCACAGAAATTATGGATGTATGAGGAGAAGTCTAATAGTTTATGGCTAGAGTAAGATTTATTTGAGTACTATTTGTAAGTGGATTTTTTCTGATTAGTGTATAATTCTGTTTAATCCATCCCAGACGCCAATACCAAAAGGTCTGGAAAGCATATCCTCACTGATGACCACATGATGTTTTTCACTACAATGTTTCCAGGGGCATACATACACTAATAAAGCTGAAGTGGCTGAAGTATATTGTTACTTACAGATTAGTCCTAATAGTGAGATATACCCTCAGATCTTTACATACTTTGGCTACCTTTTATTGAATGTATTTTTTTATATTTATTGTGATGATTCATTTGCTTATTCCAAACACACTGCACATTTAATAGCTTTTCTTATACTTATAGGAGAGTACATAATTCTAATGGTGGGGTTCCGTATCCACAGACTCCAAGCTCATTACCACTTCAATCTGTTTAGGTGGTTAAAGTGTCAACAGTGTTCATGTACAGCATCTCTTACAGTTTTCATTTTGTTATAGTTACTTTGTAACCCTAAGCTAAATCATTACTTCACAAAAATAAGTTTTTTTTCTGTCAAAATCTTCCTGCACACAGTCACATGTTGTCACTTCAGAACATTTCTTCATCATGTTCCATTGCTACTATTGAAATATCCTAATGTAGATATCAGACTGACCAGTGTCTAATTACCTTTCTACATCCAGTACCTATTATATGAAGTGGCATAATGTGTTCACTCTCCAGTTGTCTGATGCGACTCATGCCAAGAGTGAGCAATTAAAATATGAGCTAATGGAGCTGTAAGCACTTTTAACAATATAAACTAATTGTGCTATTTCTTTTAATACTCTTGGAAGAGACCAATCTAAGCCTCAAGAGACTTATCCAATTTTAATTTGGAATGCTTCAAAAACACTCAATAAAACTTTAAACATCTGCCTTGGTCTTTGTTTACAACATGGTCTTTGTTTACACTTTGGAATTAAGTAGAAGTAAACATCCAGGTAGTCTCTCATTTCATACAGAGAGAACACATATGGTTGTGTTATACCCAAGAGTTATAGGAATGTTTGCACTACAAAAAGAAAAAAGAAAAAAAACTGGACAGACCTTACCTAAAGAAAAAAGTGAAAACACTATTCCCTTTAAAACCTTTAAACAAATCGCAAATGGCACAGATGATGCAGATGAGGTATAAGGTTACAATCTGCAATTAATCTCCACTATCCCTAAATTTAAAAAGGGACCATTACTGCAGCAGCTGTAATAGTTAGGCAGATAGTCATGGACACTCTGTGCAGGACTGGAGCTTGACTATTTTTTAACCCAGGCAACACCACCTATTTACAACCATTATCCACCCCCAAAAGAGTTAAAATACAAATTACCATCATTAATTTTTAAAAACAAATTTGTAGAAAAATTTAAGAGCATAAAACGTGAAACTACTATGTCCCCAAGCCCTTGTGTGTCATTTTGTCCCCCACCACCTCTGTGTATTATTTTGTCCCCCCAGCCCTTTGTGTCTTTTTCCCATTAGCCCCTCTGTGTGCCTCTTTGTCCCCCCGCTAATCATTCTTTATCTCTGTGTCATCCCCCTAGCTCATCTGTGTATCTCTTTGGCCCCCTCAGCCCTTATGTGTCCTTCTTTGTTCCCCAACCCCTCTGTGTCTCCCTTTGACCCCTCCAGCCCTATGTGTGTCCCTTTGCCCCCTAACCGTTTGTGTCTCTTTGTACCTTCATGTAGCATGGCCGAGAGGACCGCAGTAGAGGATCTTCTGTTTCCTCTACCTGGTCTGACAGGAAGCTATCCAGGGCTCTCAGTGGGCACTTCCTGTCAGACTGGGTAGAGGATACAGAAGATTCTATACAGCAGTCCGCTCGCCCACGCTACATGCAGTAACCGGCAGGAGGCTGCCTAGTTCGCCTAGTAGTAGCACCAGTCCTGACTCTAAGCACTAAAACAACATTACCTTAATGGAGTGATTGTGGTGTACAGATCATGCCCCTCTAGTCTCACTGCTCGATTCTCTGCTATTTAGCAGTTAGATCACATTGTTTATGCAGCACTAGCCACAACTCCCTACATACTTACTGAAAAGTCTACATGTTTTATCTTCCCATGTTTATCTTCCGTCTGAGCCTCATGTGTGATTAAAGTTTTTTTTAACAGAGCAGGAGATAAGAGCTGTAATATCGAACTGAAAATTTAATTTTTTTTTTTTTTCACAAGGAAGCTGTTTGAGTCACAGCTAGAGAAGGTTTAGTTAGGGCTGCATAAACAGAAACAAAATTGATTTTATTTACTAAATGGCAGCGGTTGTTTTTGTGCTAAGAGTGTTCCCTTAAAGGTTCCAATTTAGAAGGAACAGCTGCTATTTTGGGCTCAAACCATATACTTTCTATTTTCTATCTTAATGTCCTTCTTCACATTTTGACACTTTGGCTAACAATCGCGCTTAGCCGCAGTGATTCTTAGTGAGAATCAGAAGTGTGTTCTCTTTAGAAGTCACCTCTAAAATATCAAAGTTGTTCTGTTTGATGTTTAAAATATTTATTTCTAAATTTTGGGCTCAAAAAATAAGGGTCGTCTTATACATGGGGGCATCTTATACACAAAAAAATATGGTATATTTGGGGTCTTTACAGTAGTGGGTCTAAACACGTGTTCTGTGAATTTCTCCAAAATAAAACACATGTGAAAAACACAAAGAAATTAAAGAGATAACGAGCAGATTTCGCAGAGGTTTGTGACAGAATTCTTAAATGAAAAGTATTAAAATGCTTTCATTTAAATACCTGGGAGATGTATTTACAACAAATAAATACTTTGTGTAGCAGTTTCGGTTTCTGTGACTACTATAAAAGTTGTAATCCCCATATGCTAAACTTTGCAAGTTTTTAGCTTTCAAACTGTAATTCACTTCTTGCAATACATCTAAAAATGAATTGACATATTGGGCTAATTAGAAAATCTATTTTGAGTTAGTTTTGAGTTAGTTTTCTTTAGTTGCACTTGTTGTGTATACATTACTTAATGTAAAACTAAGAAAAATATGCAGGATTTTTTCTAATTCTTTTTTAATATTTCATTCATTCAAGACTAATTTGTCTTATGAAGTAAACTAGAGGCTGATAATATTTAGAGTTCTGCCATCAAGTTTTGCCAGTGTTAACGATAGCTTTGGATACTTCTCGTACATCGCAAAACAAGTTCCATGGTCTTGCGGGATGCATGTGTGTGCAACATAGATGTGAGCTCCTCGTGGGTGAAAAGATTTTGGAGCCTGTGAGGAAGTGTTTCAGGGTAGTGCATCTGATTTCAGGTACTCTCCCCAGCTTACTCACATCAAGCAGACAGGTCACCTTTGTGGGTTTTTGAGAAATATCCTAGGTTCCCCAAAAGGCAAAGGCACTTTTGCAGCCCCTGCCTGGCCAACCTCTCTAAAATGAAAGTGTACCTATAAGGCCATTTGAGATCTAGAGAGATACATACAGACGAACAGGCGCACACACACATATACACCCTTTGGATGAGATATTTATATATAACAGCCAGCCATAACACAGAAAGGTTATTTCTTTTTCTGTCCTGAATATTTGCTTAGTTTTCAATTATCTCTTTATCCTGTCCACTGAGTCTACAGTACTATACTTTTTATAACAAAACTATTTGAGTCTGGAATCGTTCAGTGGCCAATTCCCCAAATCCCAAACAACTTAATCCAAAACAGTACAACCATTTTGGAAACTAATAAGAATATAAATCTCTCAGGGAAAATCAAATACTTTGTTGTATTTCTAGCTTCATAAGTTGTTTCTATGAAAGAATTGACCAAACTTTTGCACAAGCCACATGTGGCAGACACTGCGCTTGTCTTACAAGCTTTTTTACAAGTTATCTGGCCTGTCTGCAAGAAATAAACAATAAACCGCTTAAACGGACTCTGTCAATTCTCTGCATTTTACGACATTGATTAAAACATTGAAAACCACTTATAACTTGTGTTAAACTGTCTTCATGAGATGCTCCATTTTCTTTTAAATTTATAATAAAAATGTAGCAATTGACACCACAATCTCAGTTCAGACAAGGCAAAACCAGTGAAAACATTGAAAAAAGATCATAACAGTGATTGACAGGGAGTAGATGGAGGCACCCAGTTGCAGCATAAAGTAATATGTACTTTTTACATTTAATTTTTTTCCCCACACAAAACATATACATATTTGTTAAATATAAGGATAAGTAAACATACTATTAAAAATCAGTCTGCTTTAACAGCAATAATAATTACATATTAAAGTTATGAAGAATGGTTAACAATTTTAAATCTGTTTAGTTTACGCGCCTCAATACAAACCATTGTCTGGAAATCTATTCACAAACAGGACTAGCAAAACCATTAACAGATTTATTTAACTAATCATTGTTAACAGGAGTAGTCCCAGAAGATTGGAAGTTAGCGAATGTTATGCCCATTTACAAGAAAGGTAATAGGGAGGAGTCGGGCAACTATAGGCCAGTAAGCCTTACTTCAGTAGTGGGGAAAGTGATGGAAACCATGTTAAAGGATAGGATTGTTGAACATCTAAAACACATGGATTTCAAGATCAGAGACAACATGGGTTTACTTTAGGGAGATCATGCCAAACTAATCTTATTGATTTTTTTGATTGGGTAACTAAAATTATAGATCAGGGTGGTGCAGTAGACATTGCTTACCTAGATTTCAGTAAGACTTTTGACACTGTTGCACATAGAAGGCTTATCAATAAACTGCAATCTTTAAGTTTGGATTCCAATATTGTTGAATGGGTAAGGCAGTGGCAGTATTGTTGAATGGGTAAGGCAGTGGCAGAGTGACAGGCAACAGAGGGTTGTAGTCAATGGAGTATATTCAAAGCTTGGGCTTGTCACCAGTGGGGTACCTCAGGGATCTGTACTTGGACCCATTCTCTTTCAGATTTTTATTAGTGATATTGCAGAAGGTATTGATGGTAAGGTATGTCTTTTTGCTGATGATACTAAGATATGTAACAGGGTTGATGTTCCAGGAGGGATAAGCCAAATGGCAAATGATTTAGGTAAACTAGAAAAATGGTCAGAGTTGTGGTGACTGACAATTAATGTGGATAAGTGCAAGATAATGCATCTTGGACGTAAAAACCCAAGGGCAGAGTACAGAATATTTAGAGTCCGAACCTCAACATCTGAGGAAAGGGATTTAGGTGTAATTATTTCTGATGACTTAAAGGTAGGTAGACAATGTAATAGAGCAGCAGGAAATGCTAGCAGAATGCTTGGTTGTATAGGGAGAGGTATTAGCAGTAGAAAGAGGGAAGTGCTCGTGCCATTGTACAGAACACTGGTGAGACCTCACTTGGAGTATTGTACGCAGTACTGGAGACCTTATCTTCAGATATTGATACCTTAGAGAGAGTTCAGAGAAGGGCTACTAAACTGGTTCATGGATTGCAGGATAAAACTTACCAGGAAAGGTTAAAGGATCTTAACATGTATAGCTTGGAGGAAACACGAGACAGGGGGGATATGATAGAAACATTTAAATACATAAAGGGAATCAACACAGTAAAGGAGGAGACTACATTTAAAAGAAGAAAAACTACCACAACAAGAGGACATAGTCTTAAATTAGAAGGACAAAGGTTTAAAAATAATATCAGGAAGTATTACTTTACTGAGAGGTAGTGGATGCATGGAATAGCCTTCCAGCTGAAGTGGTAGAGGTTAACACAGTAAAGGAGTTTAAGCATGCGTGGGATAGGCATAAGGCTATCCTAACTATAAGATAAGGCCAAGGACTAATGAAAGTATTTGGAAAATTGGGCAGATTAGATGGGCCGAATGGTTCTTATCTGCCGTCATATTCTATGTTTCTATGCTTCTATGACTATATATAGGACACAAGGTCACCCGTTTAGACAGGAAGAAAGGAGATTTAGCCTAAGACAAAGGAAAGGGTGCTTTACAGTAATAACAATAAGGATATGGATTTCTCTTCCTGAAGAGGTGGCTATATCAGAGTCTGTACAAATATATTTAGACAGCAACTTGATGAATACTTTCAAAAACATAATATTCAAGGATATCATTTTTAATAAAGTAACTGCTTCTTGATCCAAGGATAGATTTGACTGGCATTCTGGTTTCAAGATTGTTGCAAAATTGGAAAGCAATTCAAACTGGGTTTTTTGCCTTCTTTTGGATCAACAATAAAAACTGACATAAGAAAGGCTGAACTTGCTGAGCGGAAGTCTTTTTTCAGCTTACAGAGCTGTGTCACAACTTTTATCCACTTGGCATTTACCAGCTATGAAAATTATGCAACATTTTTGACTTTAAGGTGACTAGGTTGCAAAAGAGGAGATAAAAGAAGCTAGGGCAGTGATGGCGAACCTTTTTGAGCCCGAGTGCCCAAACCGTAATACATGCCAATTTTTTTTCCCTCAAAGTGCCAAAATGGCATTTAAACCTGAATACTGAGGTTTAAGTTTCGAAAAAACAACTCATACAGTTGTCCGAACTAATTAACATCTGTGTGTGTATTTAGCAGTCTGTCTGTCTGTGTACTTAGCTGAGTACACAGTCTGCTGAATACACACACAGACTGCTGAGTACACAGTCTGCTGAGTGTACACACACACAGACAGACTGCTGAGTGTACACACACACAGAGACTGCTGAGTGTACACACACACAGACAGACTGCTGAGTGTACACACACACACAGACAGACAGACTGCTGAGTGTACACACACAGACAGACTGCTGAGTGTACACACTGCATTGAGGGGTACATTGTATGTGTTTGTGTGTGTGTGTGGGTGGGGTGATGTGATGTGTGAGTAGGGTGATGTGTGGGTGTCTTTGTGTGGGGTGATATGTGTAGGGCAGGGGTGCTGTGTGTATGTCGTCCCCCCTCACCCCCCGTCCCACACTCAGTTTTCTCCCCCTATACCTCCCTCAGTTCCCCCTCCATCTCTCCCCCTCAGTTTCCCCCCATCTCTCCCCTCAGTCCCCCCATCTCTCCCACTCAGTTTAGCCCCCCATCTCTCTCCCTCAGTTTAGCCCCATCTCTCTCACTCAGTTTGGCCCATCTCTCTCCACTTTCAGTTTAGCCCCATCTCTCTCCACTCAGTTTAGCCCCATCTCTCTCCCTCGGTTTGGCTTCCCCATCTCTCTCCCACTCCAGTTTTAGCCCCCATCTCTCTCCACTCAGTCCCCGGCTCTCCCCTCAGTTCCCATCTTTCTCCTACTCAGGTTGCCCCCCCCCTCCCATGGCTCTCCCTCAGTTCCCCCCATCCATGGCTCTCCCTCAGTTCCCCCCCTCCCGCCAGCTCTCCCTCGAGTCCCCCATGGCTCTCCCTCCCGGTCCCCCATGGCTCTCCCTCAGGTCCCCATATCCCTCGGTTCCCCCATCCCTCCCCATAGCTCTCCCTCAGTCCCCCCCTCCCAGCCAGCTCTCCTCAGTTCCCATGGCTCTCCCTCCAGGTCCCCATCTCTCTCCCTCAGGTTCCCCATCTCTCTCCCACTCGGGTCCCCCCCATCTCTCTCCCACTCAGGTCCCCCCTCCTTGAGCTCCTACCTTGTAGCGTGGCCGAGCGCACCGCGGTACAGGAACTTATGTTTCCTGTACCCGGCGGACAGGAAGTGCTCGCTCTGTGAGCACTTCATTTCCGGCTGCCCGGGTACAGGAAACATAAGTTCCTGTACCGCGGTGCGCTCGGCCACGCTACACAGAGTGCCTGGCAGGAGGGAGCTATGCGCTCACCTCCTGCCGGTCACTCCGGCTTTGCGCCCGCCGGGCCGGTGCACCCTAAGGCGGCCACTTGTGCCGCCTTATGGATGCGCCGGCGGAGCGCACCCTCCCTCCCTCCGGCGACCTATGGCCGCGTGCCCACAGAGTGGGCTCGGCGTGCCACCTGTGGCACGCGTGCCTTATGTTTCCTGTACCCGGCGGACAGGAAGTGCTCGCTCTGTGAGCACTTCATTTCCGGCCGCCCGGGTACAGGAAACCGCGGTGCGCTCGGCCACACTACACAGAGTGCCTGGCAGGAGGGAGCGCTCTGCGCTCAACTCCTGCCGGTCACTCCGGCTTTACGCCCGCCGGGCCGGTGCACCCTAAGGTGGCCACTTGTGCCGCCTTATGGATGCGCCGGCGGAGCGTGCCCTCCCTCCCTCCGGCGACCTATGGCCGCGTGCCCACAGAGTGGGCTCGGCGTGCCACCTGTGGCACGCGTGCCATAGGTTTGCCACCACTGCCATAGGGTCAGGAATACATATGTGTGTTCCTGACCATATAGTGTTCCTTTAAATTCAAGTATTGTTCCTTGCTTTACATCAAGTTGGCAAGTCCATGTGTGAAAGTCCCCTAGTATGACACATCTACTCCTGTTTGGTCTGTGAAAACAAGAGCAGTGAAGAGACAAGAGGGTGCTGGCTGCAACAGCTGTCATGCCAGTGAACTAGAGCATCTATTGGGCATTGTCTGTTCTGCTTATTGACCTGTAAAGGGAAGATAAAAAAATCCTATTACCCGTAATATGTGTATTAGTGAGTGTTTGTATTTGTGTATCTGTGGATGTGTATCTGTATGAGTGTGCCTATAAGTATGTGCTTCTTTCTGTTATTGAGTGTGTCTCTCTATGTATTTATGTATGTCTGTGTGTCGGTATGAGTGATTGTATAGGTGTGTGCTTGTCTGTGTGTGGTCTAAAGTTAGAGGTTTGAATTGTATTTATAGATTGGTTGCTGAAAACCATGTGAAAATCAAAAGCAAGACATATATATATATATATATATATATATATATATACACACACACACTGTTATTACTTTTTTTAATTGTAACTAGAAGATTGCCAATTAAAAGGAGGAAAATGGTAATCCACAACTTGCTTACTGCTTTGAAATGTGTGTATTGTGTGTGTCCCTGGTTTGTGTTTACAGTACTCAAGAATTTATTGAAGGGATGGAAGGGTACATGGGAAGGGGGGGGCCTGATCGCCGACACGAATGGCCGCACAATCCATGTGCTCCGGGGAAAAATCTACTACTCAGCTTAAAAAATATGCCTTAACACCGGAGACAAACAACAATCAGCTCAGAGCAGACCTAGGGTCACCCTGAGACATACCGTGGGAGACCTCCAACCGCTAACAGACGCTGAAAATCGAGCGACGCACTGTGGCCTACTGCTGGAGGCAGGGGGAGATACACGGCCGATCCTCCTGCTGGGCGCTCCACTGGAAACTGCTGAAACGGTTGAGACCCCAATTTCTCCCTCCCCTGCCAGTGAGGGATATCCCGGTTCAAGCAAGCAGGCTCTCACACAGAGGACAAGCTAACGAGCAACTAGCATACAACACGGGCATTGAGCGATACTGTCCGACCAAAGATGGCAGCGGCACAGCAAGCTGGGGAGACACTGGGCCAACAAATGACACTGGAGCAGCGATTGGAAGACCTGTTCAATAGCTTCTGGCAAAAACTGCAGAACAGAGCGGCAGAAGCAAGCTGAACGGAGATACCCACCCTCAGACAAACCGCACCCTGTGAACGTCGGGAGCCGGAGACGGCCCACGACACACAAGACGAGGAGACCAACAAAGAATGGCAAGCGGGTCCAGCACAGAGGATCACAGAGGGGAAGCAAAACTCAAAACGCTCACCTACTCCACACGGCGGCACCCTGGACCGGGATTTTACAGCAGCACGCCCCATCTCGGATCCCCTCCAAGGACGACCGGAATGTTGGCATCAGGGAGGCAAGGGCGGTCTCACGCCGGGACAGCAGTCAGCAATGGCCCATCCACGGCTCACATACTGGGCTCCTGAACCAAGCCTCCAAAGTTGGCGTGGGATGACTCACATTGACTGCCATAAGGACTAATCATGCTATGCAGCACACAAAAGCAGGTTCAGTCCAAAATACTCACAATTGATCTCACATAAGTTACTCAGAGTTAGCTACTCCTGAATGAGTCCCAATACTCACCCCCAAAATCGAGTGCTGCAGTATTAGGATTGTTTCGTTAAGCCTGCATACAAGCCTCAATTAGCCGGGCACCCTCTACAGCTCTAGTTTACAGTAGCTATACTCTTGCAGTCTCCCTATTGCTGCCTTTGTGAAAGCCTTTTAATGATACGGTCATATAATGAAGCATGCATACTTTGTTTTACCTTATTTTCATGCCCCACCAGATACCTAGCCTGACCAAAATCTTAAGATTAATACTCCTGGTGGGCACCATATCTCAAATCGACTATAATGTTTTTTGGGTATCTACTAGCTTTCCTTCACTCATGTTTCTAAGCATGTACTATATACAAGTTTTCACCTAACCCACATATATGAGCGACCCATAGTTACCGGTTGAATCATACACCCACACACTTGGAACATGCATGTAATTCTCGTGCTCTAGCCATCAAACTAAATATGTGTGCAGTTATCTCTTGTACTTTCACTTTAACATAACCTGCTGATGCAGCGAAATGAAACAAAGCAACACCTCTCTTAATTCAATACCTTACATGCCTGTTTCATTGTGAAATTAACATGTTTCTTGCATTTGTTGTTGTGACATTGCAGGATTATTTGTTCATTAATGCACGATAAAAAAAAAAAAAAAGAATAAAAAAAAAAGAAGGGTACTTGGGAAAAGAAGAGCAGAGAATGGCACAAGGAGTTTTATGTATGTGTGTGTGTTTGTGTAACTGGGTACCTGTGAGGTAAATATAAATTTTACATTCACAGATAGTAGGAAATTTACATATTTAGTTGCAATACTTTTTTCTTATCTATAACCTCACTGTTCGATATGCATAATTTGTTTCTAAAAAAATGTTGTCAAACAAAAATATTAGATTTTTGTTTCCATTAAATAATGTGCTATCTATGCATACTGAAACAATAATTAAACATACCTTCCAGAACACGCATAATATTCAGATTGGTGGTGTTATTTTTGCAAGCCACATGGTAGTGAAAAGGATAAAATTTCCCCTTCATTTTCTTTTCAGATGTTTAAGCTTTGACATTTAAATACAAATAACACGATGTTTGGAACAATTTAGCTAAACTGAGTGATTAGGAAGGCTACATTACATAAATAGATTTATTCACTAAATCAAGAGTTTCGGCTACTATGTTTTAGAGTTAAATGCAAATATTCTTGTGAAATGTGAAAAACAGTGGTATGCCATGATAGGGTTCATTTTCATTCCAGGGCTGCCAAACGGTCTCAAAGGCAACATAACCAATCTGGCATATATGTGTAAAAACAGAAAATGGAAAAGCCCTATATTTGACCCTGTAAGGTTCTGTAACGGAGCTCCTTGTACTCCGACTGAGTACCCTCCATTGACGGATGCTCCTAGCGCTTCCTGAGGACTCCAAGCGCTGCAGAAGACACCACAACCACCGCAGACTCCGCAACCGCCGTATCTTCACTGGAGTCTCGCCGTCTTCCTTCCCCCCTGGATCAGCTTCTGTCCTCCAGGACTGTGTGGGAAAGAACTCTTCCTTCCACCCTGTATGAACCTCCAGCATCCAGGACTGTGTGGTGAAGACCCCTCCTCCAAGGAGAGCGTGTCAGGAACAAGCTCTTAAAAGAGCTAAGTGACTCAAGCTCAGGGGAGCATGCAGAGCATAACAATCCCCAGTGTGATTATAACAGCTCCCTCCAATAACGAGACAAGGCTACATTTAGAGGGATCAAGAAGAACTGTCAAAACCTTTATTCCCTTGGGACCAGCCAATACAGTCACCACAATAACATTGTTGTGAAACCTCAATAAAATCACAAACAGTCAAACCATATCAAGAAACACACAGTGACTTATCACAACACAATGGCACATTTTTAAAGGGGTGGGGGGAGACAATATTTAACAGTAAATATCTCACCTGCCTGCAGAATTAGCAATATGCAAATCTACCCGAATATGCAAATGAACCAGTCTTGCAATTCAGGTAGTGCATATTGCTGTTGCTACCAACAGAGGGCACTAGACCAGCTCCATAGCCAAACCCACCTAGTTGGTAGCAAACCTCAGCAATACAAGAGAGCAGGCAATACATTACACAGTACACACACACACACTATAAACAATTACATTACACACACCCTGCACCTATAATGGGTACAGGGTGACTAAAACATAGGATAAATAAAGCAGCCCACATAAATAGTCTGTCTGAAGGTAGACTAGGGGCTTTAAAGCCAGATAGATGAAAGAGTCATAGTCACAGGGAGGAGGCTGGCAAGTAGGCCTCTCCAGGACCAAGTGGCGAAGGGCACTTCGTCACATATCTCCCCTTCGGGGGGAAGACTAACCAGGCACCTGACTTTCTGTCGGTCAGTGCCTAAGTTAGTCGAGTCACCCACCGACCATAAGCAAGTGCCAGAGTAGCCCACCCACAACAAACAGTTATTAGAGCAGCCCACCCACAGCAAACAGTGACTGCACCTGGGTATTCCTCTGGGGTGATGGGGCAACACGCTGTGGGGACTTGAGGGGCAGAGGCCAGCGGCGCTCTGCCCTGATGCCAGCGCTTCTGCTGGGAGGAGGGGGGTGCAGGCCAGTCCTGTGACAAGGGGATCGGTAGGGCAGAGGCCAGCGGCGGTCTGCCCTGATGCCAGCTCTTCTGCTGGTATAGCCTGCAGGACATCAGGCTCTGGACAAGGGACAAAGGGAGGGCAGAGGCTGACTGCACTCTGCCCAGCTGCCAGCTCTTCCGCTGGTATAGCCTGCAGGACATCAGGCTCTGGACAAGGGACAAAGGGAGGGCAGAGGCCGACTGCACTCTGCCCAGCTGCCAGCTCTTCCGCTGGTATAGCCTGCAGGACATCAGGCTCTGGACAAGGGACAAAGGGAGGGCAGAGGCCGACTGCACTCTGCCCAGCTGCCAGCTCTTCCGCTGGGGTGCTGGGAACATAGTCCGGCTCAGTAGCCAGGGGAACATGGGAGTCAGTGGGGGTTAACATCTCCTCTGTTAACCCTGGGGCCAAGTTAGGAGTTAGCTGGGGAGGGGAATTCGTACTTACCCCCTCTTCCTGTTGTCCCTGTGAGGGTAGTTGGGGATCTGGACAGGCTGTCCAGCATCCCTGTAGGTCGGGCACAGAGACCACGGTCCCCTCTGCGCCAGCTGGGAGATTGGTATCTCCCCTTGGTGGGGTAAGCTGCTGCTGGGGAGATAGGGTGCTGTGCTCCTCTCCCTGAAACACAGGCTGCCGCTGGAGAGGGAGACCGCCTGTCTCCACTCCCATAACAATGTCCTGCTGCTGGAGAGAGAGACCAACTGTCTCTGCTCCCTGTAGGACACACTGCTGCTGTTGCGGGGGAAGGACGACACCTTCGGCCCCCTGGAATTCGCACTGCCGCTGGGGAGGAAGGACGACACCTTCGGCTCCCTGTAACTTGCACTGCCGCTGGGGAGGAAGGACGACACCTTCAGCTCCCTGGAACTTGCACTGCCGCTGGGGAGGAAGGACGACACCTTCGGCTCCCTGGAACTTACACTGTCGCTGGAGACTAGGTGTCCATATCCTCAACCTCCACAGTTTTCGCTCAAAGGCCATTGCCGCACTGTTCTCAGCACTCAACTGGCGCATTACTTGGTGGACCACCTCGTTCGAAAGGTCTGGGCCATAGCAGACCAACCGCCTCTTTACCTCCTCAATGTAAGCGTCGTCCTCGTAGCGACGTATCATGTTGAGGTGCTCTTCGCAGGGCTCTATCCATCCCTGCTCCATGCTGCTGTAGTTAGGGACGCTGCACAGTGGCTAGCGTTGCCCTCAATAACCTCTCATACGATACCCGTGTCTCTGAGCTGCTTCTCCTCGCACTAGGACGCCATCCCACCGCTGCCACCAATGTAACGGAGCTCCTTGTACTCCGACTGAGTACCCTCCGTTGACGGATGCTCCTAGCGCTTCCTGAGGACTCCAAGCGCTGCAGCAGACACCACAACCACCGCAGACTCCGCAACCGCCGTATCTTGACTGGAGTCTCGCCGTCTTCCTTCCACCCTGGATCAGCTTCTGTCCTCCAGGACTGTGTGGGAAAGAACTCTTCCTTCCACCCTGTATGAACCTCCAGCATCCAGGACTGTGTGGTGAAGACCCCTCCTCCAAGGAGAGCGTGTCAGGAACAAGCTCTTAAAAGAGCTAAGTGACTCAAGCTCAGGGGAGCATGCAGAGCATAGCAATCCCCAGTGTGATTATAACAGCTCCCTCCAATAACGAGACAAGGCTACATTTAGAGGGATCAAGAAGAACTGTCAAAACCTTTATTCCCTTGGGACCAGCCAATACAGTCACCACAATAACATTGTTGTGAAACCTCAATAAAATCACAAACAGTCAAACCATATCAAGAAACACACAGTGACTTATCACAACACAATGGCACATTTTTAAAGGGGTGGGGGGAGACAATATTTAACAGTAAATATCTCACCTGCCTGCAGAATTAGCAATATGCAAATCTACCCGAATATGCAAATGAACCAGTCTTGCAATTCAGGTAGTGCATATTGCTGTTGCTACCAACAGAGGGCACTAGACCAGCTCCATAGCCAAACCCACCTAGTTGGTAGCAAACCTCAGCAATACAAGAGAGCAGGCAATACATTACACAGTACACACACACACTATAAACAATTACATTACACACACCCTGCACCTATAATGGGTACAGGGTGACTAAAACATAGGATAAATAAAGCAGCCCACATAAATAGTCTGTCTGAAGGTAGACTAGGGGCTTTAAAGCCAGATAGATGAAAGAGTCATAGTCACAGGGGAGGAGGCTGGCAAGTAGGCCTCTCCATGACCAAGTGGCGAAGGGCACTTCGTCACAGGTTCCAAAAAAAACCATAAAACCTGTACATTGGGAGTACTGTTGTACTTGTGAGACATCGCTGAAAACAAAAATGTGTTTTATTGCAGTAAAAGCTAAAAGTATTATGACATTCATAGTTAGAATGCCATGTAGAACTAAGATAACATTTCTTAACATCTCACACTTTTTTTTAGATGTTATTCATATAAAATTGTTTCATATATAAATATTTAATGTGAAATAATGAAAATCCTGTTTCTCCATAACAAAATGATATATAATAAGTGTTAGTGCACTTAATATGAAATAGGTAAATTATGGTTAAACAGAAATATAATCAAATTCCAGGTTTTGTTTTGATCAGAACATGTACAATTGTCACTGTCCTCAAGGGGTTAACCTGTTATGGCAATCAAGTCTTTGCTTCCCAAACAGGGATTTGCAGGAGGCATGTCTTGCAGCAATTGGAACACCCACTGAAAATGTGATTAATGCTCTCAGTAGGAGACATGGGTGAAATAAATAAATTAAAATCTGAACTTTAATATTAAGGGAAGAAGCACATGTTTTGTAACACGAGTCAAGCCATTTTGTAAGAAAACTGCAAACATATATCTCTCATGACGGGTTAACTTTAAATCCCTTTGTTTAGTTAGACCTAGTCACTTCCCCCCAGCCTGTGACTTACATAACTGCCCTACATCTCATAAAGAGAGATGTGATTTTTAAACTTCCTTCTTTGCACAGTGTGTTTAAAGCTGGTCTGTCATGCTTCCTACAAACAAAATTGAGCATTTCAAATTGATAAAGTCTTATAGAAATGCTCATAACTGTGGAATGTCACTGAAATCCCAACCATGTCAAAAAGATCTCATAAAATAAAGTAGGGATTACTTGTCTTTTGAATTTTTCATACACTTCACAAAGCCAAACAAAAACCCTAAATCTAACCCTAATTTTAATTTCAAACCTAACTCCCATACTAAACCTAATATTAATATAAAACATAACCATAATCTTAATAATAATCCTAAATATAGTGTTCGGATTAACAAGGGATTTGATATCAACAGAGGGAATCCCTTTTTGATTTTGAAATCATAGAGGGCCTTTCTGACATCTTTTAGTGTTCTACACTTTACAATGAAAACATTAGGGTTATTATGACTCTCTCTTCTGCTAAATCTTATTGTAACAAGTTGTTACATTATGGTTTAAAGGCATCCTGCTGACACAATCACCTACAATGATCAGTGCTGGCCAGTTTGCATAGCCCATCGCTATTTACCCTCTGCAGCACCCGATCAGCGTCTCCCCATATCAGACACATTTCCTAGTGATGTCAGATGTGAATGTGGCTGAACCCGTGGTTGAACGTGGCTGCACCCACTATGAGTGCTGCATACAATCATCAGGCATCATGGGGTTACTTATTCTGACCTCAGATGACAAAGGGGAGTGCCAGGTATGAAATGATACCTGAGGTTACTAGCATGATGGAATTATTTTGTTGTGGATCCTTTAGCGTAGGGAAAGTGTGATGGAATAATTCCATTATTGGCAGTGAAGGGGAAAATCACATTTTCACTTTTATTTTTTAAGTGTTTATTAAATCAAATGAAACGTAATGATTTTTTTTTTTTTTTTAAATGATGCATGCAATGTACTTTATGTGACTGAGCAGTCATATTTGTTCAGACTGTACCAACCACTGCTAAGCCTAACTTGCCTGCCACTGGAGCTTAATGCAAAACTACCATGGCAGCAGGCATGTGAGGTTGAGCACATTTATATATATATATATATATATATATATATTTATATATATATAAACATGTAAACTTGTTACACATGATCATTTATCAACAATCAAGCAGGCGTGCTCAGTGCATAATATGTCATATAGCCCTGACCAGGGCTCAAGTCCTGCGTGGGAATGGCGTTCCTGCACTTTTTTCACAGCAGAAACACTGTTCCCCATGCAGGCACCAACCAGGGGGCGGCAAAAAATGTCACCTGAAATGTCAACCCCCAGTTGGTGCCTGTCTACCTGTCAGAGGCGGCGAGGGAGCTGTGTTTTCTCTGCTCTGCTCCCTCGCACGCCGTTTGCTGATGCCATGGGAGCCAGAATATGATATTCCGGATCTCGCGGCATCAGCAAACGGCACGCGAGGGAGCAAAGCATTGAGATAATAGCTCCCTCGCTGCCTTTGATTAGAACAGCCGCCTGCTTTACTGCAGCCCCACTGGACCCCAGGGACTCATCCATGCCAGCTTTACCAAGAGGTAGGGAGGCTGGGTGGGTGGGAAATATTAATTATAATAATATTAATAATTTGGATGTATGTGTGTGTGTCTGTTAGTGTATGTTTGTGTATGTATATATGCCTGTTAGTGTACGTGCGTTTATGAGTGTATGTTTGTCTGTTGTTGTATTTACGTCTGCTAGTGTATGTATGTGTATGAGTGTATTTACGTCTGTTAGCGTGTGTGTGCGTCTGTTAGTGTATACATGTGTATGTTTTTGAGTGTCTGTCAAATCAGTGAGTATGTTTGTCTATTAGTGTGTGTCTGTCAGTGTGTTTGTGTGTCTCTCTGTCAATGAATGAGTGTGTGTCAGTGAATGTGTGTGTGTCAAATCAGTGACGTGTGTGTTACTGTTAGTGTATATCTACCAGTGTGTGTCAGTGAATGTGTGTCTGTCAGTGTGTGCTTAAAGGGACACTATAGGCACCCAGACAACTTCAGCTCATTGAAGTGGTCTGGGTGCAGTGTCCCAGTCCCCTTAAATCTGCAAGTGTAATTATTGCAGTTTCTCAGAAACTGCAATAATTATAGTGCTAGGAAAACAGCTTTATTTTCTTGGCACTATTGTATTCCTTTAAAAGGAGCAGGAAAAGGTGGAGTCTAAAGAGGAAGGGGTGGATTCTTAATCAGGAAGAAATGCACCCTCGACGGGAAGGGTTGGTAAATTTAGATTAGGGGGGTGCCCAGATTTAGTCATGCCTAGGGCAGCACAAAATTAAAATACACCACTGTGTGAGTGTCTGAGTATGTGTGTGTGTGTGTCTGTGAGTGTATGTCTGTGTGCACCTGTCAGTGTGTGTGTGCACGCGTTTATATATGCATATGTGTTCCCACACTTTTTTGCCCAAGACTTGACCCCTGGCCCTGACTGTATTTACTGTAGATTATATAAATATTAGTATTTGCAGCTCAACCTCTTGACATTACATATGGTCCCATGTATGACATACAGCATATTCAACATGTGTACAGGTCTGAATCATTCATATCTAATCGTATCTATTGCTTTGATGCCAACTTAGTGTACGTATAATTGCTGAACATTGCTGCTGTTGCTGAAATTGGATGTATAATGCATTGAAAACAAACTATAAATAATACTATATATATATATATATATATATATATATATATATATATATATACACATATATATATACACACAGATAGAGTTTTGTCTTGTAGAGAAATGCAATATATACATGTAGAGAAATGCTATATATATATATATATATATATATATTATTTGCATTTCTCTACAAGACCAAACTGTTATAAATACTGGAGTGTTGTTAATAAATGTTTGAATTTGGTGATTGTTCTCCATAATGTTTCTTCTTTTTTCACATTATCATTAGCCAACTTCTCTATGAATTCTATACGTGCATACCTCCTGAGAAACTGCAGCAACAAAAAGTACAATCAATGAATGAGATTGTTCGAAGCAACTTGTTTAAGAAACAAGGTAAGATTTAAAGGTACCCTCCAGATCGCTAAAGCATTTCAACTTGCTGAAGTGGTTTATGTGTAAAGAGTGTATCCTCTGTTATTCATTTTACAAGTGCAGATTTCAGTACAAATTGACACTTTTATAAAGTTACCTTATAATCACACTTCCTACTTGTTACTCCCTGATTCTTTATCTCAGTAGAGTCAAACTCGAGGCAGCAATTGATTAGAGCACCTGTTTAGCAAAGACTTATCATTAAAGGATCACTATAAGGCCAGGAACACAAACATGTATTCCTGACTCTATAGCGTTAACACCACCATCTCGCCCCCCTGAGCCCCTCATGCAAAATCTTACTGTATTCAAGCCAGAAGCTGTAGATCTGCATGCTGTTTGTCTAAAAAAAACAAGCAGTCTGCTGACCTCATCAGAAGTGGTGACCTGATCCAATCACAATGCTTCTCCATAGGATTGGCTGAGACTGACAAAGAGGCAGATCAGGGGCAGAGCCAGCATGATTCAAACACAGCCCTGGCCAATCAGCATCTGCCCATAGAGATTAATTGAATCAATGAATCTCTATGAGGAAAGTTCAGTGTCTGCATGCAGAGGGAGGAGACACTGAATGTTTGGATGCATTTTAGGCAGCCATGACCTCGGAAGGATCTCTAACTGCCACCTGAGGAGTGGCCAGTGAAGTTATCACTAGGATGTAATGTAAACACTGCATTTTTTTGGGAAAAGACAGTGTTTACAGCAAAAAGCCTGAAGGTAATGATTCTACTCACCAGAACAAATTCAATAAGCTGTAGTTGTTCTGGTGACCATAGTGTCCCTTTAAACTGCATTGGGAAATCTGTTATTGGACAGCAAGACCAGATAAGAAGAAGCAAATCCTGTATTAAAAATAAGTGAAAAGCATTATAATTTTGGGTACTAGTATAATGATTTTTTGTAAAATTAAAAAAAATAATTCCAGTACAACTTGAACATCCGCTTAACCTAGAGACATGGCGTGTTATGACTTAAAACTCAAAAATGATTCCAGTACAACTTGAACATGCGCCTAACCTAGAGAGATGGTGTGTTATGACTTAAGATAGTGTCTGACTCTTTAAGAAAATCTGTGTGAATTTCTTTGTACTGATGAAAAAGCCCTCTTTCCTCAATTTTACAGTGTATTCATAAGAAATTCAAATGGGGTTGTTCTGGGACAAGCTTTGGCTCCAAATCAAGAGATTTGAATCCATGCAAAATTAGTGTACTTTGCTTTGTGATATAAAAATTTATGGTTTATGCAAGCAAGTACTGTATGCTGTATGTTCGCAATGCACTGGTAGTTTGGGGATCTACAGTTTAAATAACTAATTGCTGATTTAAAAGTAGGACATCCGGATATCTATTCATATCATGTTTTTTTTTTTTTTGGAAGATAGAGACAAGGTGTATCATACATTTACTAATTGTTTTATTCCCTAATATATCTGAAATTGATAAATAAATAAGTATATTTTTTTCTATATACGTTTACACAATTTCACATTTGTCTTCCCTGAGGAGCACTCTATTTACAAAAATAATTTTTTGTCTTTATTAAGTACATTTCCTATGCATCCAATATTTAATATGCATTTCATGCCCTGCTTTCTAAGGCTAATGGCACCTCATTTCAAAAGTAGTTTTTGTTTTTTTATTATTTCGAGCAGTAGGAAACCTACTGTGAAATAGTTTATATTGGTTGGTCCCTGTGTGTTTTTCTTTTTTTCTTTTTGTCTGTTAAAAGTAATCTGTCAGGTTATGAGTAACACATCTTTCCATTTTTGATGCACAGTGACTGTGATTTATTGGATAAAGGACTTGTTCCATACCACTGCACAGCATCACACTATCTGCATTTTTGTCACATATCATATAAGGTTATCAATGCTGACTTCTGTAGAAATTTGAAGCAAATGGGAATTGAAAGACTTTGTAGCACGAAGACCAATACAATCATATATAAAAACTTCATATTTAGAAACTTCAGTAATGTTTGAGTTAAAAATGCAGCTCCTACCGAGAAATATTTTTCTGAATTTGAATTATTCAGGATGCTAGTACCTTCTGAAAACATAAATAATTAGTTATGTATCTTTATTAGTTTGGTTCTTTATTGTATAATGAAAGTATGTGCATAGAGAAAATTACATTATTAATAGCCTTATTAGAGAACTACAAGCAATCAAGAGTATGCAATCACTCCAGCACATCAACACATTTCACAAAACTATTTATTCCTTTCACTAATGCAAGAGCGAAAAGGATTGAAAAGCCATCGACCACACTTTTTTAAATTTAAAAAATTCCAAGCAGACCCAGTATAAATATTGAACTATACAGTTACAGTACACCTATAGTTACTATGCACCAATTTTATAGAGAATTTGCATGACAAATCTACAAAATGTAAGCCAGACAATGGTTTGTTCTTAATGAGATGCACTAATTTGGTTGAAATGACCAATTACTACTCTCTCTGCCTATAATTCAGTTTTATTTTCAATTTGATATTTAGTTTGTTTAACTGAATTTTGTATGTCCATACATCATTTAACATTTAGTGAATAACCCTGTATTTGTTGGGCTGAATATTTGGACTGAATATTTGACTGTCTCAATTGAAATTTGGACTGAATATTTGACTGTCTCAATTGAAAGTCCTACCTCTGACATTCAATGAATATTTATGAATATTCAGCGCTATGGAATTTGCTGGCGCTATATAAATAATATAATAATAGTTATTCAGATCTTAGTTAAACTGTATGTTTTATAAAGTCATTTACAATTTACATTTACAAGTGTGTGCTTGCTTTTTACCACTTCTGATTTGTAAGGTAATTGATTTCTAGAAGGTAATGAAACACATTATATTCAAACCGTTTAATGTCACTAGTTAAATTATTGACAAAAGTTTTAACTATTCTAGTAATCTAGTGAAATTGTGACATCTACAACTATTCATTTCCCCTTTTCTTGTCTAGTAATTGAGCTGCTTCTTATATCTGTGCCTATGGTTATTGAGTGTAAAAGAGCTCATTATTTCATTGCAGTGGGTTTCTCAAGAAATTAAGCTTTGAGTTTGAGCACCGTTAGCTGCTGAATTAAGAAAAAGAGATGTTTCAGTCTAAGCAGAGGCTTGAACTCATGTGATGCTCTCCAAATTGGAAGAGATGATAATCTTGATAATCAGTGGAACACGGAAACACATAAACATGTTAATTTATTATGAAATAAAATTATTAGTACAGGACGTCCTACATCTACTTATGTTCAGACTAAATAAATAATTTTCATTAGTTCAGGTTTTATTTAAAATCTCACATTTATAACAATACAATGTTCTATGTATAGATTATTTGTTGTATGATCACATATGAACTTTCTTTTTACTTCTGTCTATTTGAGTCATATGTACCTGAGCTCTGCATTATTAAAATTTTAGTGGAACGAAAATAGGAGAGTAATGACTGTTCATATATATACACTGTCCATAGCCAACCGTTTCTGTCTTTGCAAGGCATTGTATGTGGTAGTGCCTGAAGCTGGAATGTTATCACATAATCGTCGAAATGTTTCTTTTATGTCCTCTTTAACTTTGATTTATTTATTTTTTTTAAATGAAAGGTATATTTGTTTAGCCTCAATAATAACTGAATTTTGCTGTATACTCTTACTTGCCAGAAGAAATTTATATTTAATAGGCAGTGCTCTCATGTGGACTATAATATTTGAAAGTTCAACATGTATTAGTCGTTATAGTGTATGAAGTTATTCTTATAGCAGATTAGATTCACCTTTGTACCTCATATTGTGATATAACAAGAGCACACTATGCACTGCAATGAAAGGTGGTTGCATTTATTTTACCACAGTCTTGATATATTGAGTATATCCATATATGTTTGCCTGATTGCCCAGTATTGTCCAATTAAATGTAATCCTGGTGATTTCAAATACAATTTGATCGTTTTATGTTTAGTAAACTATTTGATCCCGAAATAAAACATATTGCACTATGGGATATATGATTGTGGGCATTTATAAGATTACATCAACCTGTGACATTCAGTGCC
>OW240914.1:239935340-239987966 GCA_933207985.1 Pelobates cultripes | reverse complement strand
TCACACAAGTATTCATCTCTTTATCTTCTCCACATTTTCTTGTGGAGTTTATCTAATTGGATTTTTTACCATTTCATTTTTACAACGTACTGAATGATAGTTAATAAAGATGTGACAAGACCAATCTCACCACTGTGCATTGGAGGAGCCTGGTTGCCCGCCTGCTGCCTTTAGACTATGGACCCATGTTGAAACGCTTGATTTTCCCCTGCAAAGACACGAAAGCCGGGTCATTCAGTGCTTGCCCTGTTTGAGCGGTGATACCCCAGATAGCTATGCCATGGAGTCCATTCGTATAATGAAAGACTATGGGAAAGACTTTGGCTCCATGGCAATTGAACTGTATGTGTGGTCTGAGTGACATTCAGTAATAATGTGTGCTCAGACCTAAGCTATCTGGGGATATGTTGCATGTCTGTATTTTATGTAATAATGTAACCTTGTGTGTTTTATTGTATTTTACTGTCTTTTTACTGCCATGTGCTTAATGGAGTTTTGCCTCTGTCCTTGGAGATAATTGGATTACTTCCAATTGGTCACAAAGGACTTCAAATCTATCTTTTGAACCAATGGACCAATGTGGATGATTTTGACATATGTTTGTATTTGGAGTATGCTGATTCTTAAAATGTAAGTTTTATGTGAATGTGATGCATACTTTTAAAGTTATGAATAATGTGGAAAAACTGTATTTCTCTGCCGGTGATAATTACATTACCCATTGTGTAAGGTAATTGTATCACAGGCAGAGGGGAGGATTTTGTGTGGGAGTGTCTGAGTGTATTGTATGTGTTTATTGGTTGTTTTCCAAAACCCTGTGGGTGGTACTAATGTGTATATAAGAACAATAAACCCACAGCTCTGGCTGTTCACTGCTTGACCCTCAAAACAGAGCCTTGTCTCGTTCTTGGGGGGATTTATTGTATGCTGTTCCAGTTCGACTGCTAGGAGTGTAAACCTATTCGTATGTTTTTTCCTATTCGGCTGTTTACGGCATTCATATGGTTTCCTGTTCAGCGGATTGGTGTTCTGCAGTAGCTGTGCCTGTGTCTCTGGAAGGGAAGATCTACTAAATGGCGGTTTAACCCTTTTATGCCTGGGGGTGCCGTTACAATTAAAAAAAAAACCCAACAATTACTGTATAATGTGTCCCCTGTTGTATAGTCCAAAACCACTACACAATGTCTCTGTGCACCAAATACCGGCGAGATGGCACCATGTAGAAAAGTCCACACAGTGTCTGTGAGTTAAAATGGCCGCCATCCATTGTTCTCACCATGTGCTTCATCCATTGTTCTCACCATGTGCCTCTGATACATGAAATTGTGGCCACCCAGTAACTCCACAGTATGTCCCCAGATGGTTCTTAAAGGGCCAGCAGCAGCACGACACAAATCCATTATGCCCAAATCATGTCTTTAAAGGGCAATACATCCCAGGGGCCATAGTCACATGGCAGGAGGCCGGCAATCAGTCTTCTCCAATGCCAGTGGCGAGGTCAGTTTCGCCACAAAAATATTGCAACAGAAATGTCAGAAACAAACAAACATTATACAGTCTCATATGATTCCTCATACCAGCACAAAGTATACAATTGCACTTTTGGTAACTTCTATATGTGGCATTTACTCTGTATTTTTGTACCCCTGTCACATTCGATGGGGACAATTGTTTTATACTGTTTTAAGTTATTATTATTATATTTATATAGCGCCAACAAATTATGTATCGCTTTACAATGGATGGACTAACAAACATGTAATCGTAACCAGACAAATTTGACGCACAGAAACAGAGGGGCTTACATGCTAGAGGGAGTGGGATAAAGTGACACAAAAGGTAAGGAAAGTATTAGGGAAGTAGATTGGTAGAGTAGTATTCAATGAAGACTTAGTGTGGGGTTGTTTGAAGCAATTAAATGTTTAATTGATATTGAGCCCTATATCGTATGGGAAGCCAATGCAGGGACTTACCTAGGGGTGAGGCATGGGAGGTGCAGGCAGACAGGAAGATGAGCCTCGCCGCTGCATTCATTATAGATTGCAATGGGGCAAGTTGGGAGCACATAAGACTACGGAGAAGCGGATTGCAGTAGTCAAGGTGAGAGAGGATAGTGGCATGGACCAGCATCTTAGCCGCATCTGGCGTTAAGTAGGGGCGGATGCGCGCAATGTTTTTGAGATTGAAGCAGCAGGATTTGGTGATTGACTGGACATGAGGGGTGAAGGAGAGGTCGGAATCAAAGAGGACACCTACACAGTGAGCCTGCATGGTGGAGCTCATGGTAGCACCATTAACGTGGAGGAAGACAGAGATGGTAGTAGCAACACTTGAGGGAGGTAAGACCAGAATTTCAGTTTTGAACAAGTTGAGTTTAAGGAAGTGGGCAGCCATCCAGTTAGAAATAGCAGAGAGGCAGTCAGAGACACACTAGTCAAGAGGGGTGGGGAGAGGTCAGGGGAAGACATATTTGCGTGTCATCCACATAGAAGTGATATTGGAAGTCAAAGGAGCTGATGAGTTTACCAAAGGAGGCAGTATAGATCAGTAGGGGACCAAAGACTGGACCTTGGGGGACACCAACAGAGAGGTTGGGAGGAAGAGGCAGAGCCAGAGAAAGAAACACTAACACTGGTGGATGAGGTGCACCAGGAGAGAGCAGTATCTCGCAGACTGAGATTAAGGAGGATGAGAAGAAGCTGTTAATGATCAATAGTATCAAAAGCGGCAGAAAGGTCAAGGAGAATTAGGGTAGAGTAGTGACAATGAGATTTCGCATCAAGTATATCATTTGATACTTTGATCAGAGCCATTTCCACAGAGTGCGGAAACTAGACTGAAGTGGGTCGAGCAGAGAATTGGACTCAAGGAAGTCTGTCAATCTCACATACATAAGTCTTTCAAGGATCATGGACACAAAAGGCAGTAGAGAGATAGGGTGGTAGTTGGACAGGGAGTTAGGGCCAAGGTTGGGCTTTTTTAGAATCAGGGTTATAGTCGCATGTTTGAAGAGTAATGACAATTTTAGTGAGAGGTGAAGCAAGAGAAGGAGACAGAGTATGGATGAGATATGAGTGAATAGGATCAAAGGAGCAGGTGGTGGGGCGGGAGGACCAGAGTAGATCAGAAACTTCTTCCACTGTAGTGGGTGTGAATGAACATAGAACAGCGGAGGCAGTGAGGTTGGGGCAAGTATTGTAAGGGGAAGGAGAGAGATGATCCCTAATTGTAGGTCTTATCAGTGAAGTGAGTTGCAAAGTTTGTGGCGGTTAAGTTGGTAGGAGGAGGAGGAGCAACAGGACGAAGAAGAGAGTTAAGTGTGAAATAGTTGTTTGGGGTCACAGAAGAGTGTGGTTATGAGGGTACTGAAGTAATTAACTTTTGCAGAGGAAAGAACCAAGCTATAGGAGCGCAGCATAAATTTATAGTGGAGAAAGTCAAATGCGGAGTGAGACTTTCTCCAGCAGCGTTAAGCAGTTCTGAAGCATTTTTGGAGGTATCGAGTCAGTATAGTGTGCCAAGGTTGTAGTTGGGGGCGTGTGCTGGGTTTAAGTGTAGGAGGTGCCATGATGTCTAGTTGAGAAGAGAGGGTGGAATTGTAGAAGGAGATTTCAGAGCTAAGGCAGGTGAGGTTTGAGATAGGTAAAATGAGAGTTTGGAGGTTAGTGGAGAAGCACTCTAGGTCAAGACATTGGAGTTTTCTGTGATATTGATGTGTCGAGAGTGATGTCAGTTGGGTCTTGGCTGTGCTGATGTCAAAAGTCAGCAGATGGTGGTCAGATAGAGGAAAAGGAATATTGGAGAGATTACAAGCGGTACAGAGGTTGGTGAAGGCGAGATCAAGAGTGTTTCCTCCTGTATGGGTTGCTGAATTAGACCACTGCGTGAGGCCAAAGGTGCGATCACCCCCATAGTATGCAGTGAAACTGTTTTTGAATGTTGGACATCTTATCTGGTGTCTCACCCCATCTTTACTACTAATGTGGAGAGACAGGAATTCCTAAGCTGTAAGTGGTAACTTCGATTAGCTCTCCTAAACTAGACCTGCAGTGCAGGGTTTGCTTATTGACTAAGAGTGTTAGCTGAGGCCTGTACTACAGGGTCCAGATCAGGTTAGCTATTGGAAGCTTCTGTTTAGGAACTTCCTCCTCTCTGGCATTAGTAGTGATGATGGAGAGGGGTGCCTTGCCAACTTCAGGTAAGACGTTAAAACATTCAAAAATGGTTTAACTACCTACATTTACTTACATTTGGGGGCAGGGGTGTACTGGTTACAGTACTTGGAGTGTTCCTTTAATTTATAATGGGAATTCAGTTTCTTTGACAATTTGAATCTGTAAAAACTTCTAATAGAAGTGTAGAATAAATTGTTTAATTTATGTACAAGTTCTTTCAATTATTTTTCCAGCAGCAAATATACTTGAGAACATTAGTGTAAACCTCTTACAAGCTTTTTCAGAAACTTGTAACAACGAAAATGGATTTTGTTAATTCTTAGGCAAAAAGTCAAACCAATCAGATTTACAAAATAATCTTATAGATAAGTGTTGAAGTACAAAGAAAAAGAAATTCACAATTTTACAGGCATAAAAGTCTATAACACTCCATAGTGCAATGGCTTCCATGAGCATTAGAATAGGGTGATTATTATGGCAAATCTAATACTCCAGCATTGTATTAATCTATTCTTTGTTCTTAAAATTCCTTTCTCTTCTATCAGTAAAATGTAAAACTACCACTTTGCAGTTCTGCTTTAGTATTGTTTGAGTTCTATAAGAATATAATTATATGCAGTAGAATAGCATAAAATTCTGCAATGCATATGTCTAATTTCAAATTAAAATTTCAGTTCTGGCATTAAATGATTGCTATTTATTTAGTCATAGATATCTAAAATTTCCAAGAATACATGAAAATGTTCTTAAAACAACTTTATCCATACTTTATCTGTGGTTCGATATAGGATTGTTTGTATTTGCATATTAATATTAACAGGCTTCAAGTTCATATTTAGACTGGGGTAGATATTCAGAAACTGGCCTATTTTTTTTATTTATATTTAAAAAAAAATGTGAGATTTGACAGAAAGCAATGATCAGTGCATAAACTCAGCTCAGAGCTGCAAACATATGACATGAATGATTGAGTCAGTGTAGGTCTGTGCCACAAAAGAATGTTTCACAGATCTGATGGATGTCTTTAACAAGACAGATCATGTTGTAGTGAGTAAGACAAAAAATCATGGTGCAAATAAAAAATGTAAAATATGCCTAAAAATGTTATTGTTTTTAAAACATTGCCAAAGAACATTGCTAGGTCATAGTCATTAAAAGAAACACTAAAAACAATGACATTAATTAAACAATTAATGTTTAAGCTGAGTGGTGGCCATCTTCCACAGCTCCAGTCTTGGGCCTGTAAAATAAGCTACAAATTCACATACTGATAGTATACGAGTCATTTGCTGACATCACCCAGGGGAATACTCCATCTTCCAGTTAATATCGGTCTGAAGCGGATCGCCTTGAGTGGACCGATCCTGGCCTACTCTTTGCTCCCTTTCGCTTTAAAGACAGAAAAAACTGCCTGCTGCTACACCTCTGCAGATGGTCAAGGCTGATTTTTGCACACATGCTCTGCTTGAAGCCTGTGGTGGTTTGGGCTGCAGCCATGCTTCCTACCCTGACTGGTGGGGGTTATCCTGGCCTTTGAGTTGGAGCCCACTTAAAAACAACAGTTGCCGCTCAAGATGGTATCTTTACCTTGTTTGAGTTTCTTTCCCTATTCCTGTGTCGGTTTCATACTCCCATGTCTGCCTGGTGAATGGAGAGAAGGGATGTCTACTCACCTGATTTTCAGGTTTAAGGTCCCATCACTGTAGGCTCTATGGAGCTTGACTGTCCTTCAGCTTAAATTGGCCATGGTGAGGTGCATGTACCTGTACCTAATGTGTGGTCGGTATTGGGAGAGACATGCAGAGGCATCCCAGTTACTAGAGCTCTGGGGTATGGGGGAGGTTCAGGGGGTGGTTGTTGGGGTTAGAGTGCAGTTTACTGAATTAGCCCCTGAGTGCTCTCTGTACTACAGGATGCTCTGCTGAGAAGTTGGGACTAGCATGGAGGGAGTAAGGGGAGGGTGGGGTTCGGTGCCCTGGATGGCCTACTATTGTCACACTATGGATAGCCCTAATGCTTCTCATTGATAGCCCTGTATTAAACTTTGTTGCTGCACACTAATCCTGCTCAAGCCTATGTGGAATGAGATAAAGCTGTTAATAAATCAGATCTTTACCAGTGTGTCATATAAAGAAGGCTAATATTAGAAATTAATGAACTATATAAGTATGCCATTTATTGTATATAAGTAGAAGCTTCCACAGGGAGCAAAACGATTATTAAAAGAAGATGAGCAGAACAAAATATACTGTGTTGGAAGGAAGCATTTAATTTGTTTAGTTCTTATATTTTCTTCTCATTCAAAAAGGTAGTGATAAATTATTTGTGTGCCTCTAGATTTACAATGCCGTCTTGACAAAATGTGCTCTCCAAGGTACTGTAAGGTAAAAATATTTATATTTGTGAATGTAGAGTTATGGAATCTAAGGTTAATGGCTTCTATTTTACAAGCACTGTAAAACAACAGTGTATGTTGATTTAGTCTGTAAAATAATATATACATATTTATATGTTGCAAAAACATTTTGACTGTGATTTCAGTCCTAGACTATTTTTGGACCATCTGGGAACCAGCAGTACTACAGGAAGCTTTATCAAAGTGTTTAGGGTGTCCTTGAGGTGATTGTTTATATATACCATGAGAACATTTACATTTGCAGGTAAATTACATCAGCTTCACCTAGGACTCTACGACATCATTCAGCGCGAAGCTACTTGTAATTACAAGAAAAAATATAGAGCAACTCAGCATATATAAAATGATTATATGTACAAATCACAGTGTGTGTATATAGTAAACATAAAATAAACATAATAACATGGTCTCCTGATTGGCCTGGCTAGGGGCCCGCACATGTGATCGTAATAGACCAGGGATTGGCAACCTTCCACACTCCAGATGTTGTGGACTACAGCTCTCCTGATTATTTGCCAGCATTATGGCTGTTAGAGCATTATGGGAGATGTAGTCCACCAGATCTGGAGTGCTTAAGGTTGCCTACCCTTGTAATAGATAGTGGCAACAAAAATATATTTTGAATTTTAAAAAAGGAAACAGAGGATAACAGAAGACTACACAAACTACTATTATAAGCAAAAGCAGTTTAAGCAATAAAGAGTTAAACAAAAAAGGAGGGTTGATGGAAAGTTCAGTTGCGGACTTCATCCACATGGCCGCAGATCCAAATTACTTCAGAGAAAGAAAGATTATAAGGATTGTAGGGTAGAATCTTACGCTGAGACCAGTACTGCATTTTGCAGTGCATGTATATCGCCAAACAATTCCTTCTCTATGAGAAGGAGTGGATTTGAGGAGATCACGGAAGACATCAGCAGTGGAGTGGCAGTGGAGTCCTTAATCTTTATTAACCTTAGTTTAACTTTTTAAAAGCAAAGGAGATGACAGAAGAGAACCTATATGTAATCTATATTGCTATATTCAGTGCTGTAGGTTACCTTCAAAATTGAAGCTGCCACTGTCACCCATGATTTGTGATATTTATATACTTACTCATGTCTGTAGAATACACTGTGTGATTTTATGCTGGCTAAGCATCATAGGAGATGTAGTTCATAAATCCCTTTGGTTAGCCATCACTGAACTGTAGAAGTTCATTTGAAGTATTTTTTCTATTTGTCCTTCAAACAGTTGTCCTGAGAGCAGAGCCGCCACCATCAGGGGGTGACAACTATAACGGTTGTCACCGGCCCGGCGGTCCTGGGGGGCCCTGACTGCTTTGGCAGTCCAGGGCCCCACAATTACTCTCTGCACATATATATAGCGATGATCGCTATATATATGTGCAGTGCAGGTGCAGCCGTGGGCCCCTGGCTCTCTGTATTTGCAGAGGGGGCCCAGCGGACTGCAGGAGCACTTTACAGATCTTCCCGGGTTACCATTGCAGCGCTCCGAGCGCGCGCACACACCACGTCTCGCGGGAGTTAGAGAGAAGAAGAGAAGAGCTGTAAACTACCCCTGCAGTCCGCTGGGCCCCCTCTGCAAATACAGGGAGCCGTGCCACCGGACCACCAGGGATCATGGAATCTTTCCCCCTCCCAGGTATGAAACAGGGAATAGGTGGAATAACTTTCATTACATTACATACATACGCTAGTAAACACACACACACACTGCATTTACTGCACTAACACATACTGCATTCACTGCACTAACACACACACTGCATTCATTACACTAACACACCCTCTGCATTCACTACACTAACACACACTCTGCATTCACTACACTGACACACACTCTGCATTCATTACACTGACACACACACTGCATTTATTGCACTAACACACACTCTGCATTCACTACACTGCCACACACACTCTGCATTCATTACACTAACACACACTCTGCATCGACTCCACTAACACACACTCTGCATCCACTCCACTGACACACACTCTGCATCCACTCCACTGACACACACTGTGCATTCACTACACTGACACACACTGTGCATTCACTACACTGACACACACTCTGCATTAACTATACACACAGCACCTACTACACAAACATCCTGTATTCACAGTACACACACTACATCCACCATACATTCAAACATTCTGCATTCACTATACAGAGACACTGCATCTAATACACACACGTCTAATACACACACTACATCCACTACAGACACTGCATCCACTAAACACATTGCATCTAGTACACACAAAAACTACATCCATTACACAAACACACACTACATCCACTACTCTGCATTCACTATACACACTGCATCCGCTACACAAACACACACTCTGCATTCACTGCACAAACAGTATCTAATCCACACAAACACTACATCCATTACACACATTCTAATTCACTTCCACTGTACACACCACATTCAGTCCTGCATCATTGTCAGCGGACTAGGTAGGAGTCCTGTGGGTGGACTCGTTGGCGGGCCGGGCGGGCCGGGCGGGGGAGGGGCCCAGACCTTGTGCTTTGTCAGGGGCCCCAAAATTTCTGATGGCGGCCCTGCTAGTGTATGCATGTAATGTAATGAAAGTTATTCCCCCCTCCCTGTTTCTTACCTTGTCCAGGGAGGTGGGAATATTCCATGATCCATGGTGGTCCGGTGGCATGGTGGGGCCCCCGGCTCCCTGTATTTGCAGAGGGGGACCAGCGGACTTCAGGAGTACTTTACAGCTCTTCTCTTCTTCTCTACGTGGTGTGCGTGGTGTGCGCGCTGCGCGGAGCGTTGCCATGGTAACCCGCGTGTCTCGCAGGAGTTAGAGACAGGGAAGATCTGTAAAGTGCTCCTGCAGTCCGCTGGGCCCCCTCTGCAAATACAGAGAGTCGGGGGCCCACGGCTGCACCTGCACTGCACATATATATATAGCGATCATCGATATATATATGTGCAGAGAGTAATAGTGGGGCCCTGGACTGCCAAAGCAGTCCGGGCCCCCCAGGACCGCCGGGCCTGTGACAATCGTTATGGTTGTCACCCCCTGATGGCGTCCCTGCCTGAGAGACAAATGTTGGTTGGAATAACTTTGGATTTCAAAATCATTCATATTTTTTTCATTTAAAATATCAATTTAGATGAGGGCATGCTTACTAAACAGTGACAACATGTCTATGAAACAGTGAGGGCATGTCTCCTAATTAATGAGCAGGCAGCATCTACTTATTGTAATTTAAAACTAGCGACTGGACAGCTATTGCTGTACAGATCCCCTCCCCACACTACAACCATGCTAAAAAATTAAAATCTTTATGGTGTAGACCATGACAGGTGCAATTTTATTTAATGAAGACATTTTACTTTGGCCAATTTCATAGCTATAATTATTGCAGCATTACCAATTAAATGCAAAACAGCTATACAAACATCTACATATGCATAACTGCCAGGATTATTATTAGTAGTACTTTATAGTTCCAACATATTCTGTAGCACTTAACAAATATATAGTAACAAACATTAAGAAATACTAATTCACACAATCACTGCAAATACACATGAAAATAAAACTGCACGCTTGTCTAAATGAAACACACACAAGTCACTTGTTGAGATTATTACTTCCCAATAAAAGTATTGCATTTCAATGAGGATTGGATTCTGAGCAGCATCAGAGAAATAGATAGGGCTAGCCAGACATGCAGACTACTGAGGAGAAACAGGACCCCTAACATCATAAGCCAGCGAGTGGCATTGCAATCCTTGCCTTTCTAAGTGCCGTAGAACCGAATGCAGTCGATAATGGTTCAGCGGTGTTCAGGAGTTTCTGTGTCCGATTTTAGTTCCATGAGATTTATGCCCAAACACCGCTGCCTGCGTTCACAAGATGGCCGCCACCTCATGGTCATTCATACGAATTGCAGCCACCCAGATGAACACTTAGAACACTGCAATGGAAATTGCTTCAAAGTATCAATTGGGCTTAACAAGCACCTGGGTGGTCTCTGGTTCGTGCGGCTGTTCGGTTCCTGAACAATATAAGCCAAATTGCTTCAGTGTATTTTGCATGGCCCATAATCCTGGAGCAGGAGGCTGGCTAGCAGACTCCTCCAGGAGCCCGTGACGAGGTTCGGTTCATCACATATCTTCCCCTCCCTGGGGAGACTAACTAGACCTCCAATCAGTCTGGGTCTGTGTTAGTCTGGTGTCTTTTCTCAAAAAGGGGCGTGATCCAGAGAGCCTCCTGCCACCTGCTCCAAAGTATAACTCTGGGGTCTTGATGGGCAAGGCAACAGTTATAATCCCCTCTCGAGGTCTCCTGTTGTTGCTGGAGGGGAAGGGCACAACTCTCCCCTCTCCCCAGCGCCATTGGAGAGGGAAATGAAAGGCACCATATCCCAGGCACTGACTCTGCTGAAGGTGCAAAAACAGGGTGAGATGGACTCCCATACTAGGGGGCTGGGGATCCGGGCCGACTGCCCAGCATTCCTGTACTCCAGGGGAGGAGACCACGGTTCCATCCACCCCTCCCGTGCCTAAAGCTTCACGGACGTGTACTCGTCCTGTCTCCTAATATCAGGCACTGCCGCTGGGGAGAGGAACCAGTGGTTTCCTATCACTTTGAACCATACTGCTGCTGGGGAGTTGGACTACCTGTCATGACTCCCGGTAATGCTGCCTGGTGCTGGGTAGTGGGACCGACCATCTCCATTCCCAGTGCTGTTAGCTGCTGATGGGACGACGGACCTACAATCTCCTCTCCCGGTAAGGCTGGTGTATGGACCTCGGTCCCTCCTCCAACAGCCAACTGGAGACCTTTCCAGGACCAGTCTATGAGGTCTCCTGTTTCTGGAGGGGGTAGTGTGGCAGGGGTTACAGCAGCCCAGTCAAGCTCCCTGTAATGGATCGACGGGCACCTTGACAGGGTACCTCCGTTGAAGGATGCTCCTAGCACTACCTGATGGTTTCCAGCACTCCAGCAGACACCATAACCACCGTAGACTCCTTCAGAGAGCAAAACAGGAACAAGCTCTTATAGATGAATACAGCAAGAGAGTATGTAGAGCATAGCAATCCCTTGTAGCAGATTCCCCCAATAAGAGACAGCACTCCAATTTGAGGGTGAAGTAGAACTGCAGATTTTAATCAAACACTCTGCTTTTATGCACATTTTGCACACATAGTACTGCCCACAAAGTTTTGCAAAACAACCAATCAATACGTACAATACACTCAGACACTCCTAGCAATTACACACAAAATCCTCCCCTCTGCCTGTGATACAATTATCTCAACACAATAGACTAACTTAATTATCACAGGCAGAAAATATACAGTTTTTACAAAATATTAATAACTTCCAAAATATACATGCCATTCACATAAAACATACATTTTCAGAATCAGCATACTTTAAACATAAACATACTCAAAAATCATAAAAATCCATCCGGTAGATAAAAAGTTAGCTGGAAGTCCTTTATTACCGACCGCAAGCACATTTTCATGCCCAAAACAGTTCCATGGATTTGGGCTGTGCGGTCGGACTATTTTACACTGAGAAAAATGACTAAGTCCCATTCAAACGAGCGTTCGAATCTTCGAACGAGACTTAGTCTCCAGCTGCAGTCTCGAATTGCAGGAGAAGGTAGGGGTCAGCGGTGTTCGTTGAAATGTGTAGCCAATTTCAGTTCCATGGATTTGGCTACACACACCGCTGACCTCGTTCAAATGAACAAAGATGGCCGCCGGCACATGTTCATTTGCACGAACTGCGGCCACCCAGCGGTCGGCAATTTACCTACAGTAGGCTCCCAGCTTGGGAGGTAAATTGCCTGCACGCTTCCACTTCTGGGTGGTCCGCCTGTGTGGTACTTGGTTCAGTAAGCCCCATTTACTGAACCAAGTGTAAAGAAGCCATGAATAAAGTACTTTAACCAAGTCAGGGGACACTGGGGACAAAGGCTTAAAGGGGCAGTGTCCCAATTATCCCCATGTCCCAAAAAGGGCCAGCACCAGTCCAATGAAAGACCATAAGCCCCCGGGCCATAGTCACAGGGCAGGAGGCTGGCAATCAGTCTTCTCCAATGCCCAGTGGCGAGGTCGGTTTTGCCACATTTCTCCCCTTTCCTAAAAAGACTAACAAGGTATCTGACCTCCTGTCGGTCAGTGCCTTGGTTAGTCCAGCAACCCACCCACAAAACATAATCAGCAGTACAGCCCATCCACAATAAATAGTTACTGCACCTGGGGGGATGTGTAGCTTGCCTTTGTCCAGGGGCTCCCCCACGGCTGTGTGGGGTTCTGGCACTCTGGATCTGTGGGTTGCTGAGTGGGCAGAGACCAGCGGTACTCTGCCCTGGTGCCAGTGCTTCAGCTGGAGTAGCCTGGTTGGTGCTCAGCTGGGCAGAGGGGGTAGTATGCTTCTCTCCCTGGAACCGGTGCTGTGGTGGGAGGGGGAGACGACTGTGGTCTGGACAGGCTGCCCCGCATCCCTGTGGTTCAGGTACAGAGGTCACGGCCCGGTCTGTGTCATCTGGGAGACTATGGTCTCCCCTTTGGTGAATAAGCTGCCGCTGGGGAGAGGTAGTAACAGGCTCCTCTCCCTGAACCATATACTGCTGCTGGGGATCTGGGCCGACTGCCCAGCATCCCTGTAGGGCCGATAGAGAGACTGCAGTCCCATCTCCACCTGCCATCTGTGGGTCTTCCCAGGAGCAGTCTATGAGGTCCCTCAACATTTGAGAGTAGGGACCACCTTCTTCTGCACCCAGTAACTCCGGCTACTGCTGGGGATCTGAGCCAGCATCCCGGTGGGCCCGGTGGAGAGACCTCAGTCCCATCTCCACCTGCCTGTTGTGGTTCCTCACAGGATCAGTCTATGAGGACCCCTGCTTCGGGTTCCCCTGGCTGCCTCAAGGGCTTCCAAAATATACATGCCATTCACATAAAACATAAATTTTCAGAATCAGCATACTTTAAACATAAACATACTAAAAAATCATAAAAATCTGTCCAGTAGATAAAAAGTTAGCAGGAGGGGCATCCACAGCGCCACTTGTCTCTGCACCTTCTGCTCAGAGCTTGGAAGCCTTTTTCCCTGTTGAACCTGAGCTCTCTCCAGGGCCTGTTGCCAGACGTCTTTCTGGGCTGCATCCCCCCAGTCCAGGTCACAATCCTCCTCGTCTGTGAACGCTGCCTGGGGACTAGCTGGTTCCATAATTCCAAGTTCCTTTCCACCAAGTGCACTGCTGAACCCTTTACTGTACTTCCTTGTTTGGGATATCCATTAGGAAGAAGAATCCCACCGCATGCCACTGGTGTAACGGATCCCCTATACTCTGGCTGAGTATATCCATTAGTAGTCTCCCAAATCCTAAGTGCTACAGTAATTACAGCTCTCCTGTTTCCATCAGAGTAGTGATTAGAGCTCTTCAGTCCCCCAAACATGAGCCTAGACTTCATGAAGGGGTAAAACAAATGTGTTTAATGGG
The DNA here is from genome assembly GCA_933207985.1 of Pelobates cultripes. Lineage (NCBI taxonomy): Eukaryota > Metazoa > Chordata > Amphibia > Anura > Pelobatidae > Pelobates > Pelobates cultripes. The sequence goes on along the minus strand of OW240914.1, from coordinate 239,973,866 downwards.
AGCCACACACAACCTTTTATGTAACTCCCCATGCAAGGGGATTCCTTAACCCCTTAAGGACCAAACTTCTGGAATAAAAGGGAATCATGATATGTCACACATGTCATGTGTCCTTAAGGGGTTAAACACATTCCCCTCTGGGCCTGAAAGGGAACTAGCTACAAGAAAACATTCCACAAACTCCTCCCCTGTGCCTGAGAGATAATTACCTGAGCACACAAACATATAATCAAATTATCTCACATCTCACATCTCACAAGTCACATCTCCTGATAGCCCTGATCTGGGTTACCAACATATCCAAAAATCGACCCGGATCAGTTCAGGAGTTTGGAATTTTCCTGGAAGTCACATTTTTGACCAACTGTCCAGGAAATCAGGGCTAATGGTCGGTCTCTTTTGGGAGCACAAAAGTACATAGAACACCAAACGGAATCCTTAAGTTACTTGTGTAGCCTGTTCCCCTTGTTCGTGGGAATGTGTCCACTGAACAGTGCCTTCCTAACTGCGGTAGAACCGAACGCAGTCGATGATGGAAGTCCAGCCGTGTTCGGGAGTTTCTGTGTCCAATTTTAGTTCCATGAGATTTATGCATAAACACCACTGCCTGCGTTTGCGGGTACAAGATGGCCGCCACCTCGTGATTGTTCATATAAAATGCAGCCACCCAGATCTTTGCAGAACACTGCAGTGGAAATTGCTTTACAGTATCAATTGGGCTTAACAAGCACCCCGGTGGTCTTTGATTCATGCAGCTGTTCCCGAACAATATAAGCCAAATTGCACAAACCAAGCCTTTTTCCACTGTATTTTGCATGACCCATAATCCTGGGGCAGGAGGCTGGCTAGCAGGCTCCTCCAGGAGGCCGTGATGAGGTTTGGGTCGTCACAATATTTATATATATATATATATATATATATATATATACACTCTAAGTGGCTATAAAATTTCATATTTCTACATTAGATTATTACATTTTTGCAGATGTTATATTAAGATGTACTGTGAATCCCATTGATATTAAACTATATGTCCATACTCCAATAATAAATTGAGGTATACTTAGTATGATTTTAACCTGTATTCCAAATGGCTGATTGTATAATTATTCAGCTGTGGTCAATTTACTCATGTTATTACAGGACATAAAAAGATTTGTCACACATTGAGCTGCATGTGATGTTATTAAGTTATTTACTGACTAATGTTAATTAGTCAACTCCTTTATTTCTTTGCTCTTAATCATAAATACAGAGTACCTGTAATTAAAGGTTACCTGCTCCTGTGTCTCTGAAGGACAGTCTTTTTATTGGAGAGCTTTAAAACTTGGCAGCTGTATCAAGTACATGATTCATACTAGAATTATGTAAGTGCAATTCTAAAAATCCAGATAAGTGATAATGAACTGCAGATCAATGGATAAACTAAAAGCTGTGCTGTGTGCTTTGATGTGAAAATGAATTATGGGAATGTTTCTTTGACAGATTCATTTTGTAGAAGTAAATACAGAACATATTAACAGGAATCTGTGTGTTTAAAACATAGTTCAATTAATAAACTGTTCACAATGTGATAAACAACCAAAAAGAAAGAATAAAACTGTTAAATAGGCTGAAAAAAAGACCTGCGTCCTTCAAGTTCAACATTTCTCTGTTTCTGCAAAAACTAGGAAAATAATTCATTCTCAACCTCAGAATGGCAGTCAGATCTTTGTTTGGATCAAGTTATCTTTGCAAGAATTCATCCACTTGCTATATAAAATATGTAGACTCTGTAAAACCACATGTTCAGGCAGATAATTCCAACTTTTCACTGTTTATACTGTGTATATCCCTTTCCTTTGCCTTAAACTAAGCCTTTTTCCCCCCTAGTCTACATGGGTCATTGCCCATTTATGTATAGTTCTATTTCTGAAAATATTTCAGGACAATTATTTGTATTGGTCCTGAATATATTTGTATAATGTTATCATATTCTCTCTGATGCTCTGTTTTTTTAAACCAAACAGATTTGCATATGTTCACCTTTCTTTATAACTAAAATGCTCAATTCCTTTAATTAATTTTGTAGCCTGCCTCTGCACTTTTTTTAGTGCCATAATATCCTGCTCTAAAACAGATGCCCAAAATTGCACAGCATATTCAAGGTGTGGTCTTACCAGTGATTTTTAAAGAGGGAAAATTATGCCCCTATTTATACATGACAATACCTTACTGGCCTTAGAAACTGACGATTGACATTGCTTGATGTTGTCTAGTTTGTTGTCTATAACAATTCCCATAATTCTTCTTGTATGTTGTTATCCCTAATTCACTACCATTTAGGGTGTAAGTTGCTTGTGCATTATTTACTCCGAAGTCCGTAACTTTGTAATTTCCTAAATTAAATTTCATCTGCCATTTGAGTGCCCGGTCCAAACATCTATCTAAATCCCTCTGCAGCAAAACAATATCCTGCTTACATTGTATTACTTTTCAGAGTTTTGTGTCATCTGCAAACACTGAAACACAACTTTCAAAGCCTATTTCAAGATCATTTATAAATGTGTTAGATAAAAGCAGTTCCAGAACAGAACCCTGACGAACATCAGTTACCAATTTTGTGCAGCACATAAATGTACCATTAATGTCACCTGTCTGTACGCTATCTTTAAGCTAATGTACTGCCCCAAAACAAGAATTTTCATCTAGACCAATTTTTTTTAGTTTGAACACCAACCTATTGTGAGGAACCATATCAAATGCCTTGGCAAAATCCAACAAGATCACATCCACTGTAACACCCTGATCTATACTTCTACTTACTTCTTCGTATAATCCTTTTAGGTTAGTTTGACATGACATATGTTCCATAAAATCATGCTGATTATTGCTAATAACACTGCTCCTCCCAATTAATTTGTGTATAGTATACCTTAATAACCCATCATATACTTTCTCAGCCACAGAAGTTAATATAACTTCCAGGCAAAGATTTTGAACCCTTTTTGAATATAGGAACAGGAACCACATGCAATAACAATTTTTCTGCAAGTTTTTTGCAGCAGTCATTTGCATATCTCAACATATTGTGATCACTATTTTCCAAATGCTCCCCTACTTGAATGTTGGTAAAAACCTGATTCCTCTTGCTGAACTTCTAGTCCCTCTATCTCAATTTATGTCCGGATAATTATAATCTCCAATAATTAACGTGTTACCCAGTGGCGTACATACCATGGGACCCGGCCGCCCTGCGACCCGGTATGTATGCCACTGTGGCCAGCCTCTTCTCCTGGGGGGCCCAGGAGCCGGCCACCTTAGGGCCCCCCGAGGCTGGCCCTGATATCACCCGGCTGGCATCTTCCGGCTCCGGCATCAGTACGCGGCGCACGAGGGAGCTGAAGAGGAAGCACACAGCCAGGGAGAGTGCTCCCTCGTGCGCCCGCCAGCCTGCCTGCTAGGTGACACCACTGGACCCCGAGAAATCCCCTCAGCACTCCCACAGGTAAGGAGGCTGGGGGGATTAAATAAAAAAAAATGTGTGTGTTAGTCTGTGTTAGAGTGTGTTAGTGTGTTCAATTTTCGCACCGGGGCCCCATGGGTCATGTGTACGACACTGATGTTACCCACATGTGTAGCTTTCCCAATTTGCTCTTACAGCTGTTCTTCCTCATCAATATTAACATTGGGTGGTTAATAACACATCCTAACCAATAATTGATTTCCATTCCTTTACCCCAAGCAGATATCTACCCAAAACATTTTCCTTTTCACATTCAGCTTGACTAAGGCTTGGCTTTACCTCTTGGTAGAGATACTAGCGTACCCCTACTCTTGTACTGTTTTTTTCTATCCATCCTAAACAATGTGTAACCACTCAGCCATTTGTTTTATTCACCCATTTTTCTGTTATTCCTTTTTTTATATATATATATATTTTTTTTAATAATATTTTGTTGTAAGAGTACATATATAAACATCATGCTGTTGTAGAAATAATATGCAAGATTTCAATTAGGCATAAAGGATAGTAACATCGCATATATTGGTACATAGCATATATCAGTAACAGAGGAATATCGTTAAGTCTGCAAAGAGATTAATCAGAACCTCTGTGGGTGCAGCTCGCTGACGTAAATAGTCAGCCATTAGAAGCAGGTATGAACTCACAAGGCTAGGTAGCCTCTTAAAATTGTGAGGTGCATTTGCAACCTTTCAGATTTTTCTTACTTGTTGTGGTGCATACAAGTAGGTAACAGTAACATTGATTACAGATTTGTGCTAAGTTTAATAGAACACTTGGGGATTAACAGGGAGAATGAGATACTTGCTCTACCATATCAGTTTACATTAATGCAGCTCATAGGCTCAGTGCCCATGCCCGCAGTCCTGTTCATGATTGGCTTAAGGAGGTGGGTGCCCATGAGGCCTGGTAAAGGATAGAGATGTGGTTTGTCACATGGGAGGTATTTTGGGCAGCATCCTAACCTACTCTGCCTAGTTGGACCAGATGTGTTCATACACCTCTAGGGAACCAGCTATCACATGAGAAATTTTTTCGCATTGTTTTGTGCGGTTCACCTTTTCAATAACTAGTGCTAGCTCGGGTCTTTTGCTCAATTTCCACAGGAAGCTCTACAGTTTTTTGCTGCTAGTGTGTATTTTGAGAGTGTTTTGGGTAGGATGTGGAGTAGATGGCAGTCTGGTAGGAGTGGTAGAGGCTCCCTATGCTCTTTTCTACTAGCAGTTGAATTTGTAGCCAGAAGGGGGTTAGTTCCGGGCATTGCCAGAAAATATGACTCAGGGTACCTATGTGTTGGCAGCATCGCGAGCGAGTTTGCTGTGCGTCTGGGTATATATCGGCTAATCTCTGGGGAGTGAGGTAGCATCACATCCACAGTTTATAAGCTGCCTCTATGTGGTATAAGCAGTGTGTGGCTCTTTTCACCTGCAACATTGCTTCAAGCCACCTGCCTGGTTCAATGCCATAACCAAGCTCACCCTCCCACTGAACCATGTAGCCCAGTTTTCAGGTCTGTCTATCTCTAACAATCGCCGGTAGCATAGGGGAAGTGACTTAGTAAGAGTCAGGTGACCCAGACACAGTGTATCAAATGCACATAAATTGTTTGAGTGTTTCTTGTTCTCAATTCAGTGCTCCCCAGGATGTGTTTTATGCATAGGTATATAAATAGCTCCCTGTGAGGCAGAAGATAGGATTGTTGGAGATCGGGAAATTGTCGTATCTCACCATCAACTATCAGGTGTGTAACTTTCCTTCCAGCTTTGGGGTGATTGCCCAACAGACAGATAATCCATGTGTTTTCCAAAGTCCTAAACAGCCTGCCTTTCGCCATCAGCCCTAATAGGCTGCGAGTCCCCAAGCTGACTCGGCACTTCCATTGTGCTGGCCAGGAAAACTGCATGCGACAAAAAGAACAGAAAAACACCAAAACCAACAATAGCACACAATAACCACCAAAAAATTAGGGAGGGAGGGTGGGAAACTTCTTAAACCTTAGGCTTCTACTTAACAAGTGGTAAGTACCCTCCCCTCTGAGCCCCCTTTATCTTGTCCCCTTTTTGCAACATTGTATCCCCATTTTGACCCTCCCCTACTATGGAAAGCAATCATGCTTCCCCTTCCTTGTCAGTCCAGGGGAATCCTTTAGCACTTAGTCATGCTGTTGAGGTATTTTGAAATATCTTATTTTATCCATAGAATTAAATGCAATGCAAACCTGCTCTCCACTGCAAAAAAGACAAAATTCCAAATCCAATGGCAATTCTCATATTTATTAAAGCCAAATACAGTTAGAATTTGGTCAGCCAAAAATAATTTGCAGCAATTGCCTAAATGTATTTGGTGTCCAGGTTAAAATCAGTGCTTTTTCATCCAATCCCTATACAAAGTACAGGAAGATTGGAAGATTCACAAAGCAACAATATTAATTAAAATTCAGAACCAAATTCATCCAGCAGGATGCTCTTGATAATTTGAAGTATTCCTCGTCCGCTGGCAGTGATTGCAGCCCCCACCCATTAGTAGCAAGTGGAATATTATTTAATAGTGAACAAGGAAACCTAATATCCCCACCCCAGTCAACAAACATTAAAAGTGGTGGGTGCTCTACTAACAATCATGTGGGGAGACCTCATGTTCCCCCTCAAAGTCCCCACCCATGAGCTGCAGCTGGGGGTTCTAAGTAATTATATAAGGAGGTGTGGATATGTCATTGTCCACCCTCTCAATCAGTGTCATGGGCTACTCACGGCCCTTCTGGGTGACTAGGTGATTGACTCCCTATTTCATCATGTTTACAATTCCACTTGTGGAAACCTCCTTGAGTCAATTCTAGAATCTCAAAGATTCCATGGAGGATACCACTAATGATAGGATCTGATTAGAGACCTCTAATATTCACTAAAGTTATAATTGCTGGGAATTTAAAGTGATTTTCTGGAAAAGGGAATTTTAAATGCAAGGCCAAAAAAGACAAACAAAATTTATTTATTTTTCTAATTTGGCTATCTTTGGCCTACATTTTTAAATGCACTTTGAACTCACTTTGAATTCCCAACAATTCTGGCTTTAGTAAGTAACCCTGTAAGTGATGAAAATGTTTCTAAGAGCAGCTAACAATGAACTATAAAGTTAGAAATTCAGTTCCCAATGGAGTCACAATGATTTGATTCATTTGAGTGATTTGTCATTCCTTGACTTCCATAAATGAAAAAGTAATATCCAGGGCTAAAAAATAGCATTCTTATGATAAAACAACGTTTTACTGCATTGACTGGATAACTGCATTGAAGAGAGGTCAATATTAAATTGCAATTCTCACTTCCTATTTAACTAGCATTTCAATAAGAAAGCACACAGTCATAGCAGGATCAACATACTTTTATTATATACATCAGTATTATGATGTATATAATAAGTATTATGTATATTCACAAATGTCCTTGTTATTGTATTTCACTTACTTACATTGCATTGTTCCAAACAAATACAAAACATGCCAGAATGTTTGAAAGCTATTTAAACTTTTGTGAAGAGCACGCAACCAATATTTCTACTTAAACCTCATAACATCATTCTTACATAGTTACATAGCTGAAAAGAGACTTGCATCCATCAAGTTCAGCCTTCCTCACATATGTTTATGCTGTTGATCCAAAAGAAGGCAAAAAACCTAGTCTGAAGCGCTTCCAATTTTGCAACAAACTAGTAACAAATTCCTTCTTGACCCGAAAATAGCAGTCAGATGTCTCCTTGGATCAAGCAGCTATTACCCCACTAATTAGAAATTATATCCCTGTATGTTATGTTTTTGCAAGTATTTATCCAATTGCAGTTTAAACATCTGTATAAACTCTGACAAAACCACCTCTTCAGGCAGAGAATTCCATTTCCTTATTGCACTTAGTGTAAAAAAACTTTTTCTCCTTTCTTCCAGCCTAAATGTGTGACCTTGTGTCCTATGTATTGCCCTGTTTATGAATAGATTTCTAGATAAAGGTTTGTACTGGCCCCGAATATATTTGTATAATGTTATCATATCCCCTCTCAGGCGCCGTTTTTCCAAACTAAACAAATTTAAATGTTTTAACCTTTCTTCGTAACTAAAATGCTCCATTCCTTTTATCAATTTTGTAGCTCGTTTCTACATTCTTGGTTTTTATATTTTTTTATTTAGCAACAATAGTTTTCTTTTGCAGAAGAAAGAGCCAAACTGTAGGAGCGCAACATACATTTATTGAGGATTAATTTAGATGCAGAGTGAGACTTGCTTCGGCAGCGTTCAGCAGTTTTGAAACATTTTTGGAGAAATCGGGTCAGCTTGGTGTGCCAAGGATGTAATTTAGGGCGCTTGCTGCATTTAAATGTAAGAACTGCCATGATGTCTAGTTGAGAGAAGATGGTGGAGTTGTAGAGGGAGCTTGCAGAGTTAGGGCAGGTCAGGTTTGAGATGGGTAATAGGAGAGTTTGCAGGTTGGTGGGGAATTGCTGCAGGTTAAGACAGTGCAGATTTCTGTGAGATTGATGTGCCAAGGGTGGTGTAATTTTGGTACAAGGTATGCCGATGTCAAATGTCAGCAGATGACGGTCAGATAAAGGGAATGGATCATTGGAGAGATTAGAGGTGGTACAGAGATTGGTAAATATGAGATACATTAGATGATTGCAACTTGATCCATATTCTCAGCTACATGGTTAACATATTGACTCCACAAAATATACAGATTTTTTGATGATGTAGTAAATTTATGTATTCATTATTGTAGACTGGTTCTTTATCCATTATTTTTCACCACTTATATATTTTTTTTGCTTATTATTTTAATAAACTAATAAACATTAAGTTTTATTTTTATTTTCATCTATTTTGCTCATTACAAATGGGTTGCTTTTTTTCTTCATGAAAGTTATGCTGGAACTTTATTTAGTTCCACTTTACTTTTGTGAGTAGTCTTCATTCTTGTTTACTTGGGTTGCACCCCCAGTTATTTAGCAACCTGACACTTTCTCCTTATACTTTCTATCGTTCTACAATCTGTGTGAATGTATAGCTGTGTATGTGTACCTGCATGTGTGTGTGTTTCTGAGCCTGTGTATATATATGTATGTTAGTAAGTGTGTATCTATGCGTGTGGCAGTGCATTTATCCCAGCATTCCAATGCCAACACTGCACACAAATACACCTCTGCATTCCAACATTAACACTGCACACAAATACACTCCTGCTTTCCAACAACATTGCACAAAAAATACAACACTGCATGTATTTCTGTGTTCCTGTGTGTATGTCAGTGTTTGTGTAAGTGTGCATCTGTGTGTATGTGGCGATGCATACATCCCATCATTCCAACGCCAATACCGCACACAAATACACCTGCATGTGTACCTGTGTGTCTGTGTGTATCCGAGTGTGTACATATTTGTGTCAGTGTGTATCTCTGTGTGTGGGTGTGCCAGTGTGTGTATCTGTGTGTCAAAGTGTGTATCTGAGTGTGTGTATATAACATTGTGTTTGTGTTAGTGTGTATATCTGTGTGTCAAGGTGTGTGCATGTATCAGTGTGTTTATGTGTGTATCTGCGTGTCAATGTGTATGCATATCTGTGTTAGTATGTATGTGCATACATCCAGGCATGTACACCTGCATTTAAAGGACAACACTACATCCAAACACACCCTTGCATGCAAGTACAAACGTTACATACAAACACACCCTTTTATTAAACTGCTAAAATTATATATAAACATCAACTCTACACACAAAAGCACACCTGAATTTAAAAACCAACACTACATACAAACACAACACAAAAGTACACCAATGCATTCCAATAGTAACAGTCCATACAAATACACCCCTACATGCACACACATACTCTATACAAACAAATGCTTAGTTTTAATTCACAAACACTACTCACAAATACAACCCTACAAGAATGGCCAAATTGTAGATCCCCATCTGGCATAGCATTGTGGGAGTTGTACAACTACAACTTTTCTCCACTCTTGCGCTAGAGGGGAGACCCAAAAAAATTCTTGCACTAGGCCCTCTCTATATTCGTTCCATCACTAGGTTGGGGGTGGAGGCTGTGATTACATGCCAGGGAGCTGGGGATTGGGAGTGGTGGTGGGGGAGAGGGCAGGTCCAGGGTGCCCAAGCAAATGCTTGCCCATGGTCCAATTGAAATTAAAGACGGCCCTGCTTGGAATAGACTGCTATTTTGATAGGAAAATGAGTATTAGGGATTCTGTTTCTTTTCTCCCTTTTTATTTTATCTGTTTGTTGGTGTGTTTAAAATGTATTTGTAACCTATTTTTTATATATATGCAATGTAACTACTTTTGTTCATAACAAATGTTCCTTCATAAGTCATTGGGACATAAAATGCATTTTATTTAATTCCATCAAGTGTTCAAGTGCAGTTAAAATTTAATTAATCAATCATCTTGATTTTATTTGTAGAATGTCGTGACATTTTGCTACCCATGATAACCAAAGAGCTGAAAGGATGGTTAGAATATGGAAGACCAGAATTATCTCAAATAAAAGAGAAGAAATATTGTGTGGATTTACTTAACAGCATTCTTGAAGTGCTTAGCAATCAAGATGTGGTAAGTGTAACATATGATTAAAATACGTTTATTCACTATAATGAACCATTCTCAATGACCATACATAATGGCAAAGTAAAATACACTTTGCCCTAGCAGAAGAGATCTGCTATGTTATACTTTTGACATTAGAGTGCATGATATTTCACATGCTTTGTTTGTCAGTGGTTTGTGAGAAACTCCTGCAAAGCCAGACAGTTTTTGGATGTGTATTTTAAGGAAACTAAAAGGATATTTAGTAGCAAATCTTTAGTTCTGCAGCACTTATCTTGTTTAATCTTAAAATATTATCAGCTGTTCACATGAAATGGTAAATGTTTGAATATTAAGCAGGGAATGTTGAAATACCTAATCTATTTGTCTTACCATAATCATGTCTGGGGAAATTCTGTGTGAGCTGTCCCTGAAAACTTTCAAAATGCTAAATACTTGCTTGTTAGGCCCGTGTCATAAAGAAACACTATGGTCACCCAAAGGGCCGGTGCTGGACTACTTTGCACCATGGGCAAGTAAGCTACTCGCACCCTCACCCCCAGAGAAAAAATAAATAAATTGACACCCTTTGTGCCTCTTTATTCCTTGTGTGTTCTGTTCTCCTCCAACCCCTTTGTGTGTTTCCTTTTTTCCTCTTACCCATCCCCTCTGAGTGTCTCTTTCTCCCCCAGCCCCTTTTTGTATATTTTTCCCCGCCATTTTTTGTGTCTCTTCTCCCAGCCTCTTCGTGTCTCTTATTCTCCCCAATTCCCAGTGTGTGTCTCTTTCTATTCCCCAGTGAGACCTAGGTGGCTGCCTAGTTTGCTCAGCGCTAGCTTTCTCCCTGATCGCCCAGACCACTTTTCAGAAGTTGCAATGTTTTCCTTAAAGGGTTAAAACCACTTCCAGTTGCAGTTAAACTTAGCTAGGTGACATTGCATATCCTACAGGAAAGCATTAATTCACTGCCTTCCTATAGAGAAGCTTGGATGCACTTGAAGTGTGCGCCACAAAGAAAGGTAAGTAAAAGCTTTTTAAAAAATAATTTTTACTGCACACATGAAGGGGGACCTATATAACTAGGGACAGGGACACCAAAGAGCTAGAAATACATATTGGCTATATAATAACCTATCACAAACAGTGTGGACAAAATACAGTGAAAATAACCGAATCACAGATTTAGTAAAGCCACATGTGGTCAGGATTCAGTCGCTCTAACGGATTCTGTAACATTACTTTGATACACATTCTCAAATTATCATTCAATTGCTTTTTGCAAGTGAATTAATAATTTGGAAAACTATTTACCTGCTGGCAGCACTAGTAAATTGGTGACCTGCCAGTGTTTGCTAGCAACATTATAAAGGTAGAAAAATGTAAATATTAAAAATCCTGTGGTCAATAAGACCCTCATGTTGCCACAAATGAGGTAATTTTCTAAACATTAAAAACTAGCACTAAGGTGACTATATAGCCACCAATGCCTATAGTATCCCTTTAAATATTAGAATCTAGCAACTGTGCAGCCATTGCAGCCCAGTTGCTAGAAAAGGCCTTATCACTAGATTAGGTTAATTTACTAGACAACCAATTAGGGTGCTCTTGGCCATATTGAAAAGCATGGGAAATTTTCCCGTCGGGGTGCAGCACCATAGCCTCACAAATTTTCCTAACAACACCCCCTTCTTGTCATCTTATCCCATTAAAAAGGTATTGAAATGTATGTTAAAGGTTTCAGCTCCTCTCACTATCACAAGACTACCTATAGATGGGCCTATTTTCAGATCACTTAGCAATCTCCTTGACAAAGCCCCGTTTGATCCCGACACAAACCTGGTGATCAAAGCGGCTATCTATCTTGCGTTCTATGGTTTTCTCACACCTACAGAGTTCACCGTTGTTCATCAAGGGGATATCACGCACAGCCTAAAAACATCGCACCTCACAATGGTGGAGGATCACTATCTACTTTCGATCCCGTCAACTACACCCCACTGTAATTCCTCTCTTCCCTACTGATAATGCCTGGTGTCCGGTCAAGGCGCTAGACCACCTATGGTCAACCCTTCACGCGCACTTACCAGACTCTCCGCTCTTATCAGTACAAGGGCACCCGCTTACCACTGCTAAATTCACGTCTCACGTCAGAACACTATTATCTAAACTGGGTTTCAATCCAACTTCATTATACGGGCACTCCTTTCGCATAGGAGCCGCCTCTTCAGCCTCCAGCACTAATACTCCGGTCCACATCATCAAGAGACTGGGGCGATGGAAATCCTCCATATACCATACTTATATTCCCTGACCAGAGAAAGAGCTTCGTCAAGCTTTCAGGAACTTGGTTATGTAAAGGCAATAAAGTGTGTATTTTCTCGAACTTCTCTTTTGCCCTCTTTTATTTACAGGCCCACTCGTACGTTGGTTTCGGCACACCACAACCAACTTTGTCCTTACAGATACTATCCATTACGTATTAAATTCCGAGCACAAGTATAAAGGCCATTAGGCTTGAATTTGTGGGAGGAGTAAGTCCCCTACTTAAACTCCCAGCCCCTACTCACCTCTACTGTTCAGATGATTGTCCCCACCCACCTACACCCTGTTATAATTACATTCTCCTTGGTGGGCCCTCTTTTATTTACAGGCCCACTCGTACGTTGGTTTCGGCACACCACAACCAACTTTGTCCTTACAGATACTATCCATTACGTATTAAATTCCGAGCACAAATGTGGTTTAAGGACCACATTCCTTCTTTATATAAGCAGGAAAAAATGTATATAATGCCGTAAGTGTATAAAAGATATATTTTATTACAATTTAAAAAATTTGGGTCTTTAACAAGTTCGGCTTCCAAGAGTGGCATTCAAAAAAATAAAAAATAAATAAATAATAAAAAATATATATATGTATTAAGGCAATTTGCCTGCATTTGTGGGAGGTGCTGGTTTGCTACCCCTAGCCTACTTAAGGCACTCCCCTTGCCTGGCTCCTTACCGTTCGAGGTCAGCGTTGAATGAGGATCCACTTCCGGGTTCTCTCAGACGCCATCTTGGTTTCAGTATCCAGGAGGTTTCACTACGTTAAGCTGTGTCCAGGAATCCTGTTCAGGCCTTTCCGCCCGTCCAGCTTCTTCTGACTCCGGTCTCCGTCGTAGATCGCGTCCCAGGGACTCCTAAACCGTAAGTCAGACTTTCCTGTCACGCCAGGACCGGTTTCCACGGCGTACGGTACAGCACGGGTCCTCGCTTTATGGCTTTTTCCCTGGTTATGACACGAATTCGGCTGAACATATTTAATCGTTCAATAGTCATTTTGCATATCCTATTTCATGTTATTGAAACGAATTATCATTCGGTTGTTTTGCCGTTTGGCAAATTTTTACATACGCTTTTGGTTCGCATAAGTCATACGGTTAAACTATTCTAACTTCTGTGTTCCCCTCACATTTGCTTTCGGCTTTTCTGTGGGTTCACGTATATCCTTTCATGAATTATATTCACCATTTCATGTGTATATAACGTTCGGTTAAAGAATTGCTTGCTTAAATAGATTATTTTGATTACTTTTAAATATTGTCAGTATTGTATTACGTCCACAAATCAAGTCCACTTCTCTGTATATACCGTTTGACTCCCACGCTTTCAGGGGTCTGCATTACTTATCCATTTATACAAATGGACTCAGCCTATGTTACAAGCCTCACTTCTGGGTTATTAATACAACACATACAAAGGATATAGGTTCATTTAAGCAATAATTCTCGGGTTGATACGTCTTTTCTATACAAATATATCAGATAGATATACATCACTTTACATCATTTTAAATCATTTTGGGGTATCCCTGCCTTTGGTTATTCTGCTACATATCATACATAACGCTGTGTTAATTAGGCCATGACCTCATCCATGTCCCTTTCTATAAAACCAGTTACATTTCGGTACAGATCATTGAACTCCCACGCCAGGAGTTTTATAACTATCCATTTGATTTCAATTCACTCAGCCTATATTACAGGCCTCATTTCTCTGTCATGACGATGACACATAAGGCTTAAATCCTTTTGCATGCATACTCAGGTTGAATCACACGTACTGATCCAGCCAATCATACGTCCCCTGCACAGTCATATACATATGTATATAACCTACGTTTCATGTTTTCCTTTACACACCATTATCACGTAACACATAGATTGTTTGTACATAGGCCACGGCCTCCCTCAGATGTCTTATTCAAGCATGCAAACATTTCTGAGCCACTCATAGCTATTCCCATGGTATCAACATAATTTTTATACATTGCTGCTACAGACTATAAGTCTGTTTCTTTTCACACTCCACACTCATCATACTACTCTCTTTTACCCATTTTTAGGCTGTCAAGCTTATATAATTGCTCCACACGGTTTATTCCTGTGATTTGTCATACTACCAGGTACGTACACCTGCTCATATGGTATTCTACCATACATTTCATTTCATCCCCCTAGTTTAGAGTACTGGCAATAGGGTCACAGGATTCCCAATAGGTATTTACCCCATCTTGGCTGTCGCCATTAGTTAGTGGTCCCGCGAGGCCAACACCCCGCCTCAAACGTTTCGGAGGCAAACACCCATCGGGCCACACGTTAGCTAGCCGCCTCGCATGTTGCAAAGAGAGGGCCTCACCTGTCACTCCCTTCCCCTGTTTTCTGTCATACAGTCACCGAGAGGCCTAAAACTCCTGCCACTACATCAAGTGGCCTCAATAACCCCTCGCGCCAACGCATAGATAGAGCCTCTCAAGCCGCTTGGCAATTAGCAATTATTATACTTGTCTGTCAACAAACAAGTATAATACTTTCGCCATCCGGCCTAGCTAGCCTGCCAGTACAATTTGGTGGTTCTATATACTAATTATTGTTTTATTTATAGTATGTCTCAGGAAGGGGTAGAGGATTTCTCCCTGCCTAGCACCCCGGCTAGAGCTGTCACTCCCACACAAGGAGGAGAGCTAGCTAGTCCAGCATCAATTAGATCCTGGACAATCCCGCGCATAACCACGGAATTAAGGAGACGACAAATCCCCTACCCCGCTACAGCAAGGAAGGCAGAACTTTTCAAACTGCTACGCACATCAACTAATAACATGGAAGCCGGGGAAGGATCTAGCCAGTCCAACCCAGGGGACATACATGCCATGTTATCCTCACTCATGGCATCCATGGGCAAGGTCAACTCCAGGCTGGAGAAACTTGAGTCGGTCACCACGGCCCTCACTCTAGCAGGGCCACCCGCGGCTGCGGTACAAACACCAGCCTTGCCATTAGTCGCTCCAGCCAGCACCCTGGATGACCAGGAAGTTAGCCCTGCCCACATGATATCTGAGCATATCAAAAGGGATATCCTGGAAGGTAAAGATGTCAACCTGGCTTCCCTGTTGATTGCCTCCCAGGACATTGTGGAACATAAGACGTATGCTTATGATGATGTTTCTGTTATTGTCAGATCTAGGGATGCCCGCCTGAACAGGAAACTGACTATCCCTGAATTTGTACTAGCGTTTGGTATTTACAGGGATGTCATCTGTGCGGTTTATCCCAACAGAAGAGAGGAGTTTGATCTCTATATGCACAAGGTGGTAGACCTGGGCAACAAATATGGTGGTTCAGCATTCTATGACTACCATAGGTCTTTTTCTGCAAAAGTGGCTGGAGCCTTCTCCCAGTACGGTACACGATCCAACTAGGGAAGGATTGATACCGTCTTATTTTGCAGACACTTTGCAGGTCTAAGAACACCAGCTTGTGCATACTGCTCCTCCACAGCCCATACTACTAATTTTTGTCCCAACACGGCAGATGGACATGCCTCCACACAAGGAACTAGTTCCTCTGGGGATCCAGGGAAACTATCCAAAGACAAATTGGGATGCCCAATCAAGTTTCTGGGCAAGTCCCAGATATGTAATAATTTCAATGTTGGGTCTTGTAATTACAGTGGGTGTAGACTATTGCATGTCTGTTCAAAATGTTTTAGAGCACATGCAAAGACCATGTGTCCAAATAAAATGTATTTCAAGCCTTACCTTACGTCCATTAATATGCCAGTATTCACAGCATTGATGTCTCAGCACCCATCTAGACACCTGGTAGATTTTCTTATTTCTGGTTTAACAGAAGGCTTCCACACAGGTATCCTACACATACCAGCTGGAACTCTGGAATGCCCTAACCTACAATCCGCCCAACACAACCCCACAGTGGTTGACACCCTCATAGACCAAGAAGTGGATGAGGGCTTTGTATTGGGGCCTTTTAGAACTCCTCCATTCACAGAATGGCGCACCAACCCTATTGGTATTGTCACAGGGAAATCTTCCCAAAAACAGAGACTCATCATTGACTTATCGGCTCCCCACTCATCGGCCAACCCCAGTCTTAATTCCCTCATACCCTCTGAGGAATTCTCTCTGCAATACACCACCATAGATCACGCCATTACAGCTATCATACAAGCAGGGGTTGGAGCCTGGCTCAGTAAGACCGACATTACTAACGCCTTCAAATTACTCCCTATCCACCCCACACTGTGGCACCTGCATGGCATCAAGTGGTCCGGGAACTACTATTTTTTCTCCCGGTTAACTTTTGGGTCCAAAAGTAGCCCAGCTATTTTCGACACATTTGCCGAAGCATTATGCTGGTTACTATTGAACATAGCCTGGGTATTACATTACTTGGACGATTTCCTACTGGTCGAGGAGAATACTGCACCTCCCACTAGCCTCAAAGCTACCACTAAGCTGTTTGAGCAACTAGGTGTACCCATCTCCCCAAAGAAAACAGAAGGGCCAGACACGGTTATCACTTTTCTGGGTATCCAATTAGACTCTGCCACAATGCAAGCAAGCCTACCATACGATAAGATAGAGAATATTCTCACTTACATAAACAACTACCTACAGCTCGGCACTTGCAACCGCAAAGAGCTACAGTCCCTGCTGGGGTCACTAAATTTTGCGATGCGCATCATACCTCAAGGCCGCTCCTTTATTTCACGACTATTGCATCTTTTCCCACTTTTTCTACATGACACGCACAGGTTGTCCTTAGATGCCCAAGCTACGGCAGATCTAAACATGTGGAAGAGATTTTTAACCACTTGGAATGGTAAAAGTATGTTCCTCCCTCAATTGACTGAATCATCTCCTACCATTTGGTCAGATGCGGCATCTACCACTGGTTTTGCAGCAATTTTTGGGAACGAATGGCTTTGGGGCAGCTGGCCTTCAGCAGTTCTGGATTTGGAAGGTTTTTCCACTACCTCAGCTCTTTTTGAGATCTACCCCATAGTGGCGGCTGCCGTAGCGTGGGGTCATTTATGGGCTAATACGCCAGTGCGTTGTTACTCAGACAACCAGGCAACCTGTCACATCATCAACAAAGGTCGTTCCAAATCTCTTACGATCATGAGATTTCTGAGGAAACTCACTTGGTTGGCAGCTTGTCATAATTTCTTCCTATGTTGTTTCCATGTGCCAGGTGTATATAACACAGCTGCTGACAATTTGTCTCGCTTTAAATTTCAGGAGTTTCATCAAGCATTCCCATCAGCAGCACCCACAGCCACCATCACTCCAACATGTCAACAACTCACACTGGACTATGTCATGCAGCATAGCAGGACATTGTCCCAGTTGGCACTTTCACACAATACAAACAAAACATACAGCAGGGCTTTCACACTATTCAAACTATTCCTTCTGGAACATAACATCATACAACCGTTTATGATGACATCTTTTTTGGGGTTTGCTTCCTTTTGCCACCTTAAACTCAAAATGTCATACAACACCATCAAGCTCTATCTCACTGGCATTCAACACCACATGCTCATCTTACACCCAAATAACAACAGTTTCATGGCCTCTCACCAAATTAAGACCATACTCAGAGGCTACCCATAGATAACCATATCTTCAAAGCATTATCTAACCTACTCGACCTAAAACCGTTTGACACTAATACGAATTCTATCATCAAAACAGCAATATACATCGCTTTCTATGGATTTCTACGACCCAGAGAATTCACTACGACCTCCACGACCCAAACCACTCCATTCCTCCTCTATTCCCACTTGACAAAACATATGGATCATTACATCCTGTCTTTACCTCACTCCAAAACCAGCCAGCACATACCTGTAAACATTCCGTACTATCCCACGCACAACAGATGGTGTCCCGTCAAGGTTCTTGATGCCTACATACAGCACCATCACTTACTGCCCTCGCAACCGTTATTACAACTACAAGGTGCAGTACTCACCACTACAACCTTCATGACCTACGTCAGGTCCTTGCTCACACAACTGGGCCTCAATGCAAACAATTACTCAGGACACTCCTTTCGTATAGGAGCCGCGTCCACAGCCTCCAGTGTCAACATCCCAACTCATGTAATCAAAACACTGGGGCGCTGGAAGTCACGGCACATACCGAACCCAGTACAAGAATTAAGGGATGCTTTCATAAACATGTCTGGTTGATAAATGTATATGTATTGGTTGTCTGTTAATAAATTTGATTACTTAATTTTTGCCCTCTTCTCAGGCCTACCTCATCGTCGGTTTCGGCACACCACAACCGACTTGCTCCTTTTATTATCCTATGCTTAATTATGGTATTTCACACTGTACTATCTTAAGCACCTAACACAAGTATTAAGGCAATTTGCCTGCATTTGTGGGAGGTGCTGGTTTGCTACCCCTAGCCTACTTAAGGCACTCCCCTTGCCTGGCTCCTTACCGTTCGAGGTCAGCGTTGAATGACCCTCCCACCACACCACTTTTAACATTTATTTCCTTTCTATTTCTTTTCCTGGGTGGGCCCTCTTCTTTCTCAGGCCTACCTCATCGTCGGTTTCGGCACACCACAACCGACTTGCTCCTTTTATCATCCTACGCTTATTCATGGTATTTCACACTGTACTATCTTAAGCACCGAACACAAATATATATATATATATATACATATATTTTTTTTTTATTATTATTATTTTTTTTTACTCATCGCCCCTTGGCCTTAGCTAAGAGAGCCCCAAAGTGAGCTAGGGCAGAACTTGGCAGCCCAATAGAGGCTAACTGGGGTCAATGCAGTGATAATACATATACTGGGAGATATCTACTAATCCCCTACTTCAAGTCTGAGGGTTTAGGCTTTAGGTCTGGGCTTGGGACCTCTGTGCCGTGTTATGCCTCGTGAGGGTGTTGGAAGCACAAAGTAATAATATGATGTGAGGAGCATGCGAGTGAGCTGGTGAGCTGCAATATTAGAGGGTGGGTGGTGCATCAACAATACAAGGGATGATAATAGATAAAAACAATGAATTGGATAACCACATTTGGAACTCAATTATCTTACGAATCGCAAGGGCATTGTCGATTATGTCTCAGTCTCTCTTGGGAACTCCCAGTGTGGTCCACAGCAATTAGACATAGGCAATTTCAGGTAAAAGCAGCGTCCATGACCATCATCACCATAATAGCTTTTAGTAAGCATCGTCCACAGATAAGTGTCCGTTCCGCCTGGGCTATTTATCCGTTGAGATGCTAGGCCTGGTAGACATGGTCGGGGTGTCAATGGCGGTATCCATCCGTCTCTTCCTTGCCTCTTGTTGCCATCTGTGGCGCTGTGGAAGTTGAAGCCATTCAAGTAGTACAATTGGGCCATTCCATTTGCTGATTGGCGTAGTGGGTAAGTCCAGGTCTTGTTGAAAGGCCGGTACATCTTGGATAGTGTGGATGGTATGCATAGCATTCTTGTAGGTGGTGCTTAGTGCGAACGGAAAGCCCCAGCGGTAACGTATGTTACGGGCCCTGAGTTGGTCTGTGATGGGT
The DNA here is from genome assembly GCA_933207985.1 of Pelobates cultripes. NCBI lineage: Eukaryota > Metazoa > Chordata > Amphibia > Anura > Pelobatidae > Pelobates > Pelobates cultripes. Next base: position 239,953,880 of record OW240914.1, on the reverse strand, counting down.
CTGAGTGCTCATCTTGCTTGCAGTGTGAGCCAGGATAAGTTTGGAAAAATAGTGATGGATACATTGTGAAATAATAAAGGTTGTGATGAATTGTGTAGAGCCGCTAGTATGTCTTCTTTCCAGCGGAAATAGTGGAGCCTGCATATTACCTCCCTTGTATTGTCTGCTGATACTCCCCTGGGGCTTAAGGCCCAGTAAGGCTCTGTCTAGCAGTATTTGGGAGTCAGGGGGTTTATCCAGGATAAGATTGAAGAGCTCTTTTAGTAGTAATGGAATATCTTCCTGGTCTTGTTCTGGAAGACCCCTATTCCTGCGATTATTGCATCTCTCCCTGTTGTCGAGGTCATCCATAGACCTCTGCATGGTGGTCATTTGAGCTGTATGTGCTGCAACTTTATCTGGGAGGGAGTTCAGTTGCGTAAAAATTACATCCCTGTCATCTTCCAGGACACCCATTCGATGTCAGCCCCTATGGCAGCTAATTTATTTTGGAAGGTCATCTCCAGTTTTCCCAACATGTGTGCTAAGTCCTGTTTAGAGGGCATGTTCCTTAACATATCTCTCACCTCAGTGTCAACTTGTTGACCTGATGCCTCTGATACCCCCCGGCTCGATGGCGTTGTGTCCGAGCGAGGCGAATCCGGCACCATATTGGGGCCTAGCTGGCTGGGTTGTTGGTCCACATTATCGCGGAAATACTTCGTCAAGGCTCCTGATTTGCTCACTGGGGTCTTGCTGGAGGAATGCTGTGAGGTTGTGGACCATTTGGGGTGCCCCATGTTTTTTTTATTTTTGCCTGATGCTATTGGATTCTACTCGCAGGACGTCAAAGCTAGTCTAAACTGCGACCATTCAGCTCCGTGGTTTGATCCACCCCTGAAAATTAGCATTTATTTGTTTTCCAGCTTTTTTTTTTATATTTTCATTTTACTTATTGTGAAACTTCTTAGTTATGGACAGTATGCTTACTTGACTAAACTGTCTAAAGTTGACTACAGGTAAGCAGCCATCTGCACCCTGTTCCAAATTATTATGCAAATGATATTTTTCTCATTTACCGAAATAATTGATGTAAATAACAGTCAGCATAATTCTCATATTATCAACTATTAAGAGTACAATTCAAATTTTATTTAACAAACCTCCTAATGATAACAGTATGTTTTTTAAACATAAAAAACTTACAATACACTGTTCCAAATGATTATGCACAGTAAGTTTCAAAACACTTTATAGGTTGTAAAGAACTGAAAATTGTCATTTGTTGTGTTTGCAGCATATTTACTGAAATCAAAAGCTAGTTCAATTAAACATATATCAACATTTCAACTTTTTAAACATTTTAACAGGTCACGTTACATTTTAACATAGGACCCCTTATTTGATAGCAGCTTCACAAGTCTTGCATCCATTGAACTTGTGAGTTTTTGGACAGTTTTCGCTTGAATTTGTTTGCAAGATGTCAGAATAGCCTCCCAGAGCTGCTGTTTGGATGTAAACTGCCTCCCACCCTCATAGATCTTTTGCTTGAGGATGCTCCAGAGGTTCTCAATAGGATTGAGGTCAGGGGAGGATGGAGGTGACACCATGACTTTCTCTCCTTTTATCCCCATAGCAGCCATTAATGCAGAGGTATTCTTTGCAGCATGAGATGGTGCATTGTCATGCATGAAGATGATTTTATTACGGAAAGCATAGTTCTTCCTTCTGTACCTGGGAAGAAAGTGGTCAGTCAGAAACTCCACATACTTTGCAGAGGTCATCTGTACACCTTCAGGGACCCTAAAGGGGCTGACCAGCTCTCTCCCCATGATTCCGGCCCAAAACATGACTCCACCATCGCCTTGCTGACGTGGCAGCCATGTGGGAACAGGGTGGCCGTCCACCAACCATCCACTACTCCATCCATCTGGACCATCCAGGGTTGCATGGCACTCATCAGTGAACAGGACTGTTTGAAAATTAGTCTTCATGTATATTTCTGCCCAGTGCAGCTGTTTCTGCTTGTGAGCATTGGTTAGTGGTGGCCAAATAGAAGGTTTATGCACTGTTGCAAGACTCTGGAGGACGCTACACCTTGATGTTTGTGGGACTCCAGAGGCACCAGCAGGTTCAAATATCTGTTTGCTGCTATGTAATGGTATTTTAGCAGATGCTCTCTTGATCCGATGCATTGATCTGGCAGAAATCTTCCTCAATGTGCCTTTATCTGCACGAACCTGTCTGTGCTCTGAATCAGCCACAAATCTCTTAATAGTGCGATGATCACGCTTACGTTTTCGTGAAATATCTAATGTTTTCATATCTCGTCCAAGGCATTGAACTATTTCACTCTTTTCGGCAGCAGATAGATCCTTTTTCTTCCCCATATTGCATGAAAATGGTGATCTGCTTATTAATGTGGAACACCCTACTTTAGTAGTTTTTCCTTAAATTGGGCTCACCTGGCAATCAAATTATCACAGTTGTCCGAGATTGTTTTCAGTGATCAAAAGAGCCCTGAGACACAATGCCATCTATGAGTTAAACTGAAAAACAACATATTTAATCTTTGTGACACTTACATAGAATTTGCATAATAATTTGGAACAGGATGTATGGTGAAGTGCTCTTATATATGCTGGTAAGTGTTAAGACAGTCCAAATTTGCAAATAGACATAACTTAGCTCAACTTCCGTTTTTTTATTTTATTTTTATTTATTCTTTGCACCCCATATACTTTTTTGTGCGTTATTTAATATACTGTATGTAAATAATGTAGATTTTTGTTTTTAACACATACAGGGTTTTTCTTTAAGCAACTTTGTCTGGGTGGACAACATTTTGTTAAAATAACCGAATTTCAACTTAACTTGGTTTAAAATCTGAATATTTTGCATGTGAAAAAAAAAAAATATATATATATATATATAGGATTTGAATATTTACTAAAACTTGGATTTTCAGTTTTGTCTGGAACCAGACAATAAATTGACCAGCATTTTTGCAGGCAAAGCTTTTTTAATCTGTACTATGTTTCCCTGGAAGCACTACCATCCAGAGGGCAAATAATTAAAAAAAAAAAAAAAAAGTTTACTGAATATATAATTAATTGATCCTTTGTATTGTCCTTATTATAGTTATATTAGCCATCATGATCATCAAGCAATATAATTGGTCTACCTCTCTGCTGTCTGTCCTGTTGGCTTGGCGTTCGGGCTCCACCCCCAATATTTATTTTTTCAATAGCAAGCATTCTCTTAACATGTCCTATTTTTCACAGTAATGTTCCTGATGTTCATCAGTTTTTACATAAAACAGACACCCTCTTAAAATTAGTGGAAGGATAAAATCCTCTTGTAACCGTTACATAACATGCCACAGTGACATGGCATATTAAAGGATCACTATAGTGTCAGGAAAACAAATCTGTTTTCTTGACACTATAGCGCCCTGAGGGTGGGTTAAAAGGGTGGGTTAAAACCCCTTCAGCCACTTACCTTATTCCAGCGCCGGGAAATCTCCTCCCCCGCCGACGTCAGCTCCCTCTGCCGATGTCAGCTGTGCTGAATGCGCATTCAAAGTGCTTTCCTATGGATGCTCTGCGCGATGGAGGCATAAAATGCTTACAGCGTCGCACATGCGCATCTAGTGGCAGTCCAGAAGACAGCCACTAAAGGCTGGCTTAACCCCAAATGTAAACATAGCAGTTTCTCTTTTTATTTTAACCCTCAGGGGTTAAATTTATTTAATTAATTAATTTAAATATTTTAAAATTATATATTTAGCTAGTTGTGGTTAGTGGAATTTAGTGGGGAATTGGGGGATTTGGTGTTAGGCTAACTAGGGGTTAACAATAAAGTTTTTAAATAAACTTTAAAAAGTTAAAAATTAACCTAAAAAAAGTTTTAATAATGTTTTAAGTAAAAAAATAAAAAAACACCCCACTTTACCCAGTCCAAATAAAAATGAACCCCTTCCCTGCCAGTCGATCACTGCCTACAGTGATCAAAATACAGGTCACAGTATTATACTGTGATCTAATTTTTTAACCCTCAGAGTTAAATAAATGTATTTAATTAATTAATTAATTTAAATATTTTATAATTATATATTTTGCTAGCTGGGGTGGGTGGGAGTTATGGGAAAATTAGGAATTTACTGTTAGTGCTGCTTACTGCTAGTTAGGGGTTAACGGTAAAAAAAAAATCTTAGAAAAATGTTAAATATGTAAAAAAAGTTTTAAGAAAGTTTATGAAAGTTTAAAAAAAATTAATTAGCAAAACAAAAGTTTAAAAACTAGTTTTTAAAAGTAAAAAGAGTTTCAAAAAGTAAAAAAATACATTTAAAAATGCTCATTACCACTACACCTGGAACAAACTAGAGAAAAAATGATCCCACGCTAAGGTTCAAAATATGCCTTTTGAATTACCCCAGGGTGTATTCTTTAATAAATAGTATGTGTTTGTGGGGAAGTTTCAATAACCAACCGTCTAAACTACTCCAAATTGGAACATGGACACAGCGTAAAACTTCAAAGTTAGAAAAAAACTGAATGGCTGCGTCTCAAATGCGCCCCTTCAACATCCACATATACCTGGCAAAGGTACATACGGTGGTATTGCTGTACTCAGACAACATAGCTGAGCAACATATGAAGTATTATACATTCGTAGCACACATAAGGTTTGCAAAATATACTGTGCAAACTCACTTTGTGTGTCAAAAAGGCAGAAAAAACACTTATTACCACTACACTTGGTACAAGCTAGCGGAAAAATGATCCCACGCTAAGGTTCAAAAATACCTTGGGGTGTCTACTTTAAGAAAAAGTAGGCCTTTGTGGGGTAGTTTGAATTATATAGCCTGGTAAAATACTCTAAAATGGGACATGGACACAGCATAAAAATTCTAAATTTGAAAAAAACTGGAATGGCTGTGTCCCAAATGTGCCCCTCCGATGTCCACATATACCTGGCTTGGAAATTGCACATAGGCCCACCGTGAAAATTCAAAGTTCGATAAAAACTGATATGGCTTGGTCTGCTATATGGCACTGTAGCTGCACGAAATAGTGCCAAAAACATTCATTGGGGGTGTCTTTTTACTCAGAAGACTTAGCCGAGCATAATTTGGGGGGTTTGAACTTAGTGGCACATGTCAAATATACAAAATGCCCAGCAAAAATGCAATCCATGTGTAAAAAATGCACAAATTATTTTTTACCACATACTTTGGCATATATTGGTGAAACAATGGGGGCATGTTAAGGCACAATATGCACCTTATGAGATACCCTGGAGTGTCTACCTTTACAAATGGTAGGCCTTTGTGGGCTTTTTTGAACAGTCAAACTGTTATAATACCCCAAAATGGATGCATAGGCTCATTAAATCTGTCTCTCAAAATTCTACTGTGAATACTGAAAAGAACAGGCCTCTTATATGGCACTCTAACTTCACGAACTAGTGCCAAAGACATACAATGGGGATGTAATTTTACTCAGCAGATGTAACTGAACACAAAATAAAACTTTGTACAGGAACAGCACACACCAACCTTACAAAATACACATGGGAATTTCTTTGTTATAAGTTTGTGTGCCAAAAAACAAAACAAAAAAACACAATTTTACTCCAATATTTAGCAGAGGTTGGTGGTGAAATGGCTACGTAGAAAGTGTCAAGACAACCCTTGGTAAATAGCCTGTGATATCTACTTTATATAAATATATACTTTTGAGTGGCAATTTTGTTTTCTTTTATGGCTATTAAGCTTACAAGACAAACATACCAAATTCTAATATCGCTCCACATTAAAAGTTTATTTTACTCCTTGTGCTTTGTGACCTGTAACTACCAAAAAAAACAAAATCCCAGACACAATATATATTCTGTAAATCAGAACAACTAAATTAATTTATTTTTAATTACTTTCCTTAACCTGCACTAATTATGCACACATAATTGCAAAAACTGTAAAAAACACACAAGAAAAATTCTTTTTTGCATTTTTCTCTATTTTTTTATAATAAATAAGCATTTATATATACGTGTGTGTGTTAAATCAAATTAAAGCCCTTTCTGTCCTTTAAAAAACAATATATAATATGTGTCGGTGCAATAAATTAGTAAAATGCAAATTGCAGTTGAACGCAAAGAGCAAAAAATTAAACAAATGCTGTTGTCATTAAATGAAAGACAAGCTTCTGAAGTTCTGTCCTTAAGGGGTTAAGGACGGAGTCAATTGTACATGTTCTGATCAAAAGAAAACATAAACAAAACCTGGAATTTGCACTTTTTGTTTGTTCAACCATAATTTACCTCATTCATATTAAGTGCACCCACACTTATTATATATAATTTTGTTCATGAGAAACTAGGCTTTCATTTCATATCAAATATTTATATTTAAAACTTAATTTAATATGAACAAAATTTAAAGAACTTTGAGAAATGAAGACATTTTGTTATTTCTCATTTTTTCCATGGTACTTTAACTGTGAATGTCAGAATACTGTTATTTTTTACTGCAATAAAATACACATATTTGTGTTCAGCGATGTCTTACGAGAACAACAGTACCCCCCCATGTACAGGATTTTATGGGGTATTGGAAAGTTACAGGGTCAAATACAGAGCTTTCACCTTTTTCATTTTTACACATTGAAATTTGCCTGATTGGTTTGCTGAGCCCATGCTGCCTTTGAGAGTGTATGGCAGCCCAGAAATTAAAATTAACCCCATCATGGCATACCATTTGCAAACGTAGACAACCCACGGTATTCAAAATAGGGTATGTCTAGTCTTTTTTAGTTGCAACTTAGTCACAAACCTTGGCCAAAGTTAGAGTTCATTTTTGTTTTTTGCATTTTTCACACAAAAACAGCAATTTCATTGATAATATTATCGTCATTATTTATTTTACTGTATTCACCGATGTCTCATGAGTAAACCAGTACCCTACATGTAAATTTTTTAAGGGGTTTGGAAAGTTACAGGGTCAAATATAGGGTTTGCCCATTTCATTTTTTACACATTTAAATTTGCCACATTGGTTATGGTCCTTTTAGACTGTATGGCAGCCTAGGAATGAGAAATACCCCCATCACGGCATACCATTTGCAAAAGTAGACAACCCAAGGTATTTAAAATGGGGTATGTCCAATCTTTTTTAGTAGCCACTTAGTCACAAACCATGGCCAAAATTTGCGTTCATATTAGTTTTTCCATTTTTTGCAAAACAAAATGCCCTTTCACTGATGATATCAATGTCATTATAAGTTTTACTGCTCTAAAACATTCATATTTGTGTTCAGAGATGTCTCACGAGTGAAACCGTATCCTCCTGTGAAGGTTTTATGGTGTTTTGGAAAGTTACAGGGTATAATATAGGGTTTTCCAATTTCTGTTTGCCAGATTGGTTAGGTGGCCTATGCTGCCTTTGAGACTATATTGCAGCCCAGGAATGAGAATTACCCTATCATGGCATACCATTCATAAAAGTAGACAACCCAGGGTATTCAGAATGGGATAAGTCTGTTCTTTTGTAGTAGCCACTTAGTCACAAACCCTAGCCAAATGTAGCATTCATATTTGTGTTTTTTTTTTTTTAAATTTCACACAAAAATTTAAGTTTTAGTGATATCATCATCGTTACAAGTTTTAGTGTTCTAAAACACTCATATTTGTGTTAAACAAAGTCTTCCGAGTACAACAGTACCACATATGTACAGGTTTTATGGGGTTTTGGAAAGTTACAGGGACTAATAGAAGGCTTTCCCATTTATGTTTGCCTGATTGGTTTACTGTGCCCATGCTGCCTTTGAGACCATATGGCAGCCCAGGAATGAGAATTACCCCTATCATGGCATACTATTTATAAAAGTAGACAAGCCAGGGTTTCAGAATTGGGTAAGTCCAGTCTTTTGTAGTAGCCACTTAGTCACAAATGCTAGCCAAAGTTAGTTTTCCAAATTTTTTTTTTTTTTTTTTGCATTTTTCACACAACAACTGCGCTTTTACTGATTATATCAGGTTATAGGGTTAAATATAGGGCTTGTAAATTAAATTTGCTGGACTTTCTGCCTGGGTTACCTTGAATTCTAATTAATAAAATTACTTAATTATGTAAAGATAGTAGATAAATATACACATCAAAAAAAAAATATATATATATATATATATATATACACACATACATACACGGACGGACGTATGTACGTACGTACATACATACACACACACACACATATACATAAGGTAGACTTGGCCAGAGGTGTAATTGGAAACCACCTGGTCCCGGTGCATAAATTGCCCTGGGCCACAACCCCCCATGTGTTTCATCCCCTTCCCCCATGTGTCTCATTCCTTCCCCCCAGACCCTATATGTGTCTCATTTCCCTTGTAGCACCCACAGTGCCTCCCTGTGTCATTTCCTTACATAGTCCCTCCATGTGTCTCATTCACCACCCTAACACCTCCATGTGTCTCCTTCCTTCTCCCTAGCCCCCCATAGGTTTCATTCCCCACCCCCTAGCTCCTCCATGTGTAACTAACAGGTTCCCACTCGACAATATTATCAAATATTGTGGCTGCTGAGAATCAGGAGTTTGCCTGCTGCCACTTACTTTAACCTGTCATGTTAACTTGGGGGTTTCTGTTTCAGGGTTTTTGGGGATTGCGAGTGCTGCCAGCTGGAAAAATAATCTGGATCTTTAAAATTTGGATACAGATTTACACAATCCAGATAAGATTTTTATAATTCGGTTCTGGTACTCTTCAGTTTTACTGAAATAGGCTGGAATCTCGACTACATTCAATTTAATCTTGTGGCTACTTTGCAAAATTCAGATTTTAATAAATGTAATGGAACAATATCCATGTTTGCAGGGTAAATGCTTTCAGACCATCTTGGATTCATTATGCCAATTCAGATTGGGGGCATTTGGACTTTAGTAAATATCTCTGATTGTGCACATTTGAAGAGCTAAATAATATGTCCAAATAACAATGCAACCCATACAATGTCACAAATGTATTGCTTTTGCATATTTTTAAATGCAAGTACATGTTATATAGTCAGTAGAATTTAGATCAATGAAATAAAGGATAAGTAAAAGTCATACTATATGTATATATATTTTATAACTCATGGGTATTTTTAGATCATACCATATGAAGGTCATATTATAAGAATTACTGATAAGAAATTTGCTTGTTTTTAATATACACTGTGCAGTTATAATCTTTCATTCAAAACTTTCAGATGACCCCTATAAAGTCTCTAATTAAAATACATATTTGAAACTTAAACTGTTGGTTTCCTGGCTGACTTTATATGTCTATATTTCTCCTGCTCTCTCTTTCTCCTCACATAGGAAGAACAATATAAATTGCATTATTTTAATACGTATGGCACCAGTGGTATATTGATAAATGTTCCTGCCTGAATTACCCTCCATGTCCTTGAACAGACATTGCAGAAGAGTTAATGTAACAATGCAAATTACAGTAGGGCTCTTGGAAAGTTGTAATGCAGCAGCAGGTTGTGACAGAAAGAATATAGATTTTGCATTTGGCCAGATAACTAGGATATTTGCCAAGATACCAAGTACTGCCATGACATTGATATATTTATCAGCAGCTTTTCACTTTCTATCCATTATATTTTACATATCACCCTCTAGCTATCACATATTTACTGTAAAAAAATGTTGTATATTGTTTTGTTGTGATTTATTGTAGCTATTGTAATTTAATGGATCACAAGTAAATATACCTCCATGTAAGCAAATCTATATACACAATAATAAATATAATTTAATTTTGAGTTTGTCCTAGCTAAATCATAATGGAAAGCAATTATCTTGGTGACCAGATCTGTGCTGATGTTTGTTGCTTTACATAAATTAGTGATTACACTGTCCATAGTCACATCGTCAGATATTTGAATCAAGTATAAACAAACTACATTAATATTGGCAACTGAGAGGAAGACAACATATGTCAGGGTAGTGATTACATTGGTGAAAAGTAAGGAATAAAAAAGCAAGTAGTGAGTGAGGTGATAGATTGCTGAGAAGGAAGTTAATTGGGTTCAAGAATGAAACTAAACTATAAAGGAAGGCACTAGAAAGGCATGTCTTAATAGAGAGTTTTTCAGAAATGCAATCAAAGAGTTAGCTCAGAGACATTGCTAGATTGCAAAAAGACCAGGTGCATCAGCCCAAGGGTATATTTTATGGTCTCTCCCACACATTTTTATTCAAGCACTTTCCAAAACCCTGTCCTATACCACACCCTATGTCCAACCCAATCCAACCATAGCTACACCACTTCTTACCACTCTGCCTGTCGGCTGTTCATTGATAACATTGTATTGATAACTCATGCTTACAGACTTATCATGGGCAACTCCACTCTAATAGAACAGGCTGCCTCCCCTATGAGACTCTTCCCTACACTTCAATCCTTTAAGAAGTCCATGAACCCACAAAATCCTGTCCTATACCTCATCCTAGAACACATCCTAGAACACGTCTCACCACTCTGCCTGTCCACTGCTTTTTCATGTTTTGCTAACTCATGCTTGCAGGACCTATCATGGGAAACTCCATTCTTATAGAACAGCCTGCCTCCTCTTATGAGACTCTCCCCTAGTCCTCAACCAGAATAGCTGTCATTCATCAAACCTATATCGTACTTACTCATTTATGGAAATTTAAAGGGGCATTCCACAAGTTGTGTAATTAGAGATGTTATTTCTCTGTCTCTATTTCAGGGGACTTGAGGTAAAAAGTGAAAGTAAGATACAAACATACCCACTTGGGGTTGTAGCCCAGCTCAGTACACCTAGCAAGTAAGCTGGTTGAAAAAAACAAAACAAAAAAAAACAAGCAGTAGGACAGAGTCGAAGTAAGAGATTATTGAGTAGAGATCGGTGTTGTATACACCTTTGTAGCAATTTAAAAAATAATGCATTGGTAGCTTTAAAGACTTTTTTTTTGCACTTATTCAAGGTTTTCCATTTTATACAAGTTTACATTTTAACAAGTTACAGTTCAGTAAAGTACAGTTCAATAGGGTACATTACAATGGGGCACAGAGTGACTAACATATTGGTCACTTGTAAAACATTACAGAAGCGTTGTAGATGCTCGGTTCGTTGACAGTGTAAGCAGTGCTAATTATGCAGTAGGATAATTTCTGTACATATTGCTAAAATATTTCCATACTTGTTAGTGAGTGTTTTTTATGTTTTGCCACACTGCAACCCCCTATACAAGTATTGCTGCTTGTTGGTAAAATGATGTGTACCCATATAGTGGTAGGTAATGCACCTTTAAGGGATTCAAAACTTGGTGGCGGAAACTAGGGTAAGTAAAGAGGGGGGTGTGCGGTTGTGTTTTTTGATACTTGCCCCATGTATCCCATGCTTCCCTCCAAAACTTTAGTGGAGGTCTGTTTGATCTGGCCATTATTTCATACAATTTTGTGCTTTCAATTTGTAAGGCACATGCGCTAATATGCGGGGGAGTCGGTTGCAGCCACTTCCTGCAGATTTTTATGAGCACAGCAGAAGTAATGTTGTATGTTAAGTACTGCTCAGTTTTTGTGAGGTGGGTTGACATATATTGCAGGAGGTAATTTTCGGGAGCGTGTGGTAGGACAGTTCCCATTACCTTCTGTATTAATGTTTGTGTGTCCATAGTTGTGCTAGAGCGAGACATGCCCACCACATGTGTAGCATGGTGCCTGGAGAGTTGTTACATATCCAGAATATCCCAGAGTGTGCGGGTGTTATGTGCTTAATTCGTGTGGGGACTAGATACCAGCTGTATAATATTTTCCTCGCTACCTCCAAATGAGATGAGCTGAACCTAAGTTTTTTATTTGCACAGAATATTTGTGCCCACTGCTCATTAGTCAGTTTCCTGCCTATTTCTGCTTCCCATGCTTGTACAAATGTGAAGCTATGTGAATCTGGTGAATGGTAGTGATGGTTGAACAATATGGACATTGGTTTCTGTGTTTTCGTTTTTTTTTTTGAATACACATCTTTTCCAGTTCTGACAGGTCTACCCATTTTTCCCCTGAGGGAAGTGTAACGGCACCCTCAGCATAAAAGGGTTAAACCGCCGTTTAGAAGATCTTCCCATTCCAGAGATACAGGCACAGCTACTGCAGAACACCAAACTCCCGAACCGCATATAAGGGAATGCTCCAAACTCCCGAACTGCATACAAGGGAATGCTTCAAACTCCCAAACTGCATACAAAATAGCACTCCAAACTCCCGAACTGGAACCTCACGAATAGCTGCTAGCAGACGAATAGGAAAAGCACCCAAGCGGCTTACACTCCTAGCAATCAGTCTCTATCAGCATACAGTAAATCCCCCCAAAGAGGAGACAAGGCTCCGTGTTGAGGGTCAAGCAGTGGTCTGTTTAATGAGGGCTACCTGCCCTGTATTTATGCAGGTCTCTCACCTGGTGGACACACCCCTAGGGGACCAGATGGAAGACTGTGACAAAGACATTGTAGCAACCAATCACAGGGCACTTAGCCATTCCCCTTTTCTTACCCAGAACCCTCTGCTCTGCTCAGTGAGATAATTGTGAAGTAATTCAATTATCTCCCAGGACAGAGCCTAAACGCCATTTTAGATGAAAATAACAAAAGACAGAAAAATACATAACTGGTACATTTTATAACATTTTACAGGCATTCAACATGTCCCCAGATAGCTAGGATCTGAGTGCACCAAAGTACTGAATAGCGCTAAGATCCTATGCACACAGTCCAATCGCCGTGGAGCCAAAGTGTTCACAAAGTCAGTTTCCATATGAATGAGCTCCACGGGATTCCTATCTGGGGTATGTTGTATTCAGGTACAAACTACCGAATATAGGGCCGTTCGTGCACTTCTACCGAACAAGAAGGGAGGTCGGCGGATTCAGCGGTGTTCGCGCCAAAATGTATCAGTTTTCAGTTCCATGAGTTGGGCGTCAAACACCGCTGTGCGTTCGCGTGTTTAAAATGGCCACAACCTCGTGTTCGGTATACGAATGGCAGCCACCCAGCATTTGTCAATTAAGCTGCGGTTAACCGCAGCTTCTGGGAGGTTAATTGCCGACACACTCCAGCTCCCAGGTGGTCCAGTCATTCGTGCGTTAGTTCGGTAGATTGAATCTACCGACCGCTGGGCAGAAAGGCACGAATAAGCCTTTTCTGCAGGGGACAAGAAGTCTTTTAACATGGGGCCATAATCCAAAGGCAACAGGCGAGCAACCAGGCTTCTCCAATTCAAAGTGGCGAGATTGGTCTCGTCACAGGAAGTATAGGTTCATTTTTTCCTAGCTAAGAGCTGATCTGTCTAAGTGCGAATTCTGCTGAATTAGGTAGCTTGTATGTACTTTGTAGCTGTTTGAATGGGACTAGTACTCCTTGGTCGAACAGTTGGTAGAGGTGTGTCAGTCCTTTTGTGCACCAAAAGGACTGACACACCTCCACCAACTGTTCGACCAAGTAGTACTAGGAAAGATATCAGGTCTGTGAAGGAATGGAGTAGTTGTACTGGGGAAAGTGTCGTATTTGATTTGTGCATCCTAATGTACCAATCCCATTCCCTCAGTGTTGTCGATGTGATTGGTGACATGTTTTTGTGTTTCTTCCTGTGTTGTGTTAACACCCAGGCTAGTGACGTTATGTATTGGCTCTCAGTGCTTCTATGGCTGTCCAAGGGGTCGGTGTGTTGTGTTGGTGTAATGCCAAAACAAGTGGGCTTATGATGGCTGACCTGTAGTAGGTAAGGAGATTTGACAGACCCATGCCCCCTTGTTTATAGGGTAGATACATGGTCTTTGCCGCAGTTCTTGGTTTCTTGGGCGCCCAAATGAATTTGTTGATAAGTTGTTGGGCCTCTTGGAAAAATTTCCTTGGCAGGCTGCGAAACAAGTATTAAAATTTTGGGTGTATTAGCATTTTTACTGCAGCAATTTTCCCCATCCATGATATGTATTTTTGCTTCCAGCTTAGTAGCTGTTGTTTTATAAAGGTGAGGGTTTTTTAATTGTCCCGGCAGAGGTTTTGCGCCTGTTTCGTGAATTTTATGCTTAAGAAGGTGAGGCTGTCTTGTCTTATGCGTGTGTCTGTTGTAGGTCTTTTGTTAATTGTGAGGGTGTATGTAGGCACATCGCCTGCGTCTTTGTACTGTTTAATTTGTAATACGAGTAGTTGCTGTATTGTTTCAGAAGGGTTTGTAGGGCAGGTATGGAGTTGGTTGGGTCGGTGAGTGGGAGCATGACATCATCCGCGAAAATGGTAATTTTGTATTCTTTGTCTTTGATTTTCACTCCCTTGATCAAGACATTGTCCCTTATGGCTTGTGCTAATGGTTTAAGGGCGAGGATGTAAAGGAAAGGGGATAATGGGCACCCTTGGCACGTGCCATTCAAAATGTGGAAGGGCTTGGAAACAAATCCGCCATTCGCTACTTGAGCAGAGGGTTTGGAGTAATGGGCCGATATCAGGAATGTAGTGGCAAAGCCAAATTTCCGCAGGACATCTCTAAGAAAGCGCCAGTGCAGTCTGTCAAACGCTTTCTCAGCGTCCAAAGACATGAAAACCCTGGGATGTCCGGAAGATTTCTGGCCATAAAATAAACTGTACAGTTTTCTTATGCCATCCGCACCCTGTCTCCCCTTCACAAATCTCACTTGGTCGGGGTGTATTAGGGAAGGGATGAGAGCCGCTGCTCTGGTGGCGTATATTTTAGCTATCCGTGTCTGTATTCAACAGTGAGATGGGTCATACATTTTTAGGGTGGTTGCGTGGTTTCCCTGCCTTTGGTAGTGTGGCAATGTGTGCCAGCAGAATCTCAGGTGGCATGTCAACCGATTGTATGATGTGGTTTAGTGTTTGGGCTTAGTGTGATCCTAGTGCATCGTGGAAGGTTTTATAGTAGTCATTTGTGAATCCGTCAGGTCCTGGTGACTTCCCCAGTGGCAGGGAGTGTATAGTTTGCGTCAGTTCTGTCAAGGTGATTGGGCTCGCTAAGGAGTCTTTTTGGGTCTGTGTTAGTGGTTTTAAGTGTATTTGTGAGAGGAAGCGTTGTGTTTCACTGTGCGTTGGTTACATAGTTACATAGCTGAAAAGAGACTTCCGTCCATCAAGTTCAGCCTTCCTCACATATGTTTTTGCTGTTGATCCAAAAGAAGGCAAAAAACCCAGTCTGAAGCGCTTCCAATTTTGCAACAAACTAGGAAAAAATTCCTTCCTGACCCCAAAATAGCAGACAGATGTGTCATTGAATCAAGCAGCTATTACCCCACTAATTAGAAATTATATCCCTGTATGTTATGTTTTTCCAAGTATTTATCCAATTGCAGTTTAAACATCTGTATAGACTCTGACAAAACCACCTCTTCAGGCAAAGAATTCCATATCCTTATTGCTCTTACTGTAAAAAAAACCTTTTCTTTGCCTTAGATGAAATCTCCTTTCTTCCAGCCTAAATGTGTGACCTCGTGTCCTATGTATATGTATATGTTGGCGTGTTTGTGAGTCATCACTTAAGTTATAAAGGCATTTATAGTAGTTAGCTATTTCCGCATTGAATTCTTGAGGGTTGTCAGTTTTCCCTCCAGTGCTATTAAGTAAGTACGGTATCTTCGATTGGGCTTGCCTATGTCGCATTAGCGATGCTAGCTTCTTGCTAGCTCTGTTGCCTTGTGTGTAATGTCTTAATTTTAGTTTTTGAAGGTTTTGAGCTGTCTTGTGGAGTAGCAGGTTACTGTTTAGTGACTTGTGTTATTTCGAATTATGAAGTGGTATTAGGATGCAGAAATTGGGCGTTGGTGAGGTCCTGTAGCTTTGTCAATAACGTTAGATACGATTTCTGGGTGCACCATTTAATATAAGATGCTCTGCTGATGAGCAGCCCCCTAATAACTGCTTTGTGGGCTTGCCAAAATAGTGGTGGGTGGGAGCTCAGGGCCTTTGTTTATCTGGAAATAAGAATTTATGTCCTTCTCTAGTTTACCCTTAAAGTCTGCATTGTTCAGTAGGGTGTTGTTTAGGCACCATGTTGTTTCCCTCTGTGTTTATATTTGTCATGGATCGTAAGAGACATTGGAGTGTGTTCCGACTACACAATGTCTCCCAATCGGCAGTGTTCCACTGATGGTATCACATCACTTGACACCAGGTTGATGTCTATTTTAGAATGTGTTTTATGGACAGAGGAGTAGAAGGAATAGCTCTTAGAGTTAGGGTGTTGGGTACGCCATATGTCATAGAGACCATGGTCGGATGTTAGTTTGGTGAGGGCTTTACATTGTGGTACTAGTGATTTTAACCTGGGGGTGGATGCGGACACCATCATGTCCATGTGCAATTGTAGAACGTGGTTCAGGTCCCCGCAGATTAGTAGGGAGGTCATAATTTGTTGGGGGATTTTGTTCAGCACTTTGTGTAAGAAGTTACGTTGATTGGTGTTCGTGCTGTAAATTCCCACTAAGGTGTATAGTGCATTGTCGATGTTACAGTGTAGAATGAGGTAACATCCTTGGGTGTCCTTCTTAATCTGTAAGAGTTCAAATGTTAGTGATGTATGGAATAAGAAGGACACTCCCCTGGTTTTGGAAGAGTATGTGGTGTGATACTGTTCGTGTAGTCTTGTTTTCCAAATTCAGGGACTTTGCCCTGGACAATATGATATCCACTTTGTCTTTTTTGGCACCTTCCAAGAAAACTCTGTTTATGTGGGGTGTTCAGCCCTCTAACGATATGGGATTGTATCTTCATAATTAAGCATGTTTAAAAAGTTAGTGGTTATGAGTATTTCGAGAAGTCTTCCTCGGGAACCCCTGGTGCGTACCCATAGTGTTTGTACAGAGTTTGTTAGTCGGTGTCATTTTAGCATGGTTGCTCAATTTTGTAGAACTCAACGGTGGAACGCATAGATGCGTTCCACCGAACATATTGAATCATTGCCGAAACCGGAAGTGACATGGACGCCACAAAGGGGACGGAACCCGGAAGTACCAGGTGGAACGCATATGCGTTCCACCGGAAGTTTGACCGCGAACTTTGAGAGGATTTAAAGGACTAAGAGGACATTATCACCATATGCCAACTGAGGAAGCCACACTGGCGAAACGCGTTTTGGCAAGCATATTGGACATTATAAGGTTTAATTTACTGTATTACTATTACTTATTTTTATTTATTTATTTATTTTTTTGAATAAACATTTTTGCTTTGGAAAATATCCTTCCATTGTTCATCATTGAGGGGAGATTGACTGCAACAAGCATAAAAGAGGTCTGGGGATCACCCAATTAAGATCCCAGAGGAAATCTACACCAGAGCCAGGTCATACTATATGGCTCTGCCATTGTGAGTGTATATGATACATATCTTATTAAGATTTTGTGTACAGCAATATTTGCACTATTTTGTACCTCTCTATCTCTTACAGCTTAAATTTAGAAGAAAGAGAAGTATTAATTTTATTTTTTCTTTCTCTCGTTATCACCATTTGCTCCACCTATTTCTTTGTGTGTTGTATAGCGGGGAGCTTACTTTTATGTATCAGCCAGTCGAGGCATATGGAGGGGGGGATTTAAAGAGGAAGGGGGAACCAAAACTAGGTATTTACAAAGACTCTTTTCTTAAGGCGTGATACTGATATGTGGTACCATGAGGGTGAAAACTCTCATGTCTCCGTATGGTGGCTATGGGTTTAGCAAATTTAGTTTAACTGTTTAAGGCACTGTGAGGTAATGACCTCGGCCGGGGGTGTGACTGTTTCACCAACTGTTTGTCAGATCTAACTATGTGTTCTTCAGGTGAGGGAGAGCCTATGCACTCCGTAAAGCTAGTGTTTTGTGTTAAGACCGTTGCATACACATAAACATGACAGTTGCTTATACATAAACATGACCACCTCTATACATTTCACATTTCTACAAGCTCAGTGTCCCCATGCAGAGACCGTAGGAAGCACCTCTAGTGGTTGTCATAGGCTGCAACACTGACAAAAAAGAAGACTACGTTAAGCTGTAAATAAACAGTGCTTTGAAATAATTTAATTTCAATAGACTAAGGAACAATGTGCACTGTCACTCAGCAGTTACAAAGGCCAGTAAGGTATTGACATGCATAGAAAGGTTATTAACTCTAACTATAGTTTTTCAACTTAAGAAAAATATAAAATATAAGATAAGAACCCACCTTGAATATATAATGCAAATTATAATGAAAGATATTGTCAGGTTCACAGTTTAGTGAATGGAGCCCAAGATGCAGATAGGTGCTGAGGGCAATGGACCAAGTTCGCAGTACAAAACGATCAGACGAGGAGAGTAGTCAAAGGTCACGACAATAGGCAGAGATTCAGAAGCTATGATACATGCAAGGGTCAAGATCAGGATACAACAGGACAGTCTCTGAAGGTCTTTACACAATGAGTAGCACAGTATAACTGAGCGAAGAGTGAAGGGTGTTTTTGAGACTTTAATAGGAAAAGTGGGTGGTCTTGTTAATTGAGGTTCCA
>OW240914.1:239886706-239931839 GCA_933207985.1 Pelobates cultripes | reverse complement strand
AAAAGCTCAGTGCCATCTTTCCTAAATTGTATATGCCCTGCCTTACACTCTCTGTCTCCTGGGGCTGGTTGATTACCAGAGAGTGGACCACCTAGGATAATCGGGACAACTCAGATTATCTTCTGTAGTAGAACTGACTACCTTTCTTACAGCACAGGAGTAGGAGACACTTTTGCTTCATTCAGATTGCTCGCTGGTCCGAACACTCTCAACTCTCCATCTGGATATACAAACTTTAAACAAACAATGGGAACTACTTCATTAAATGCATAATAATTGTGCTGTTGTTATTGTTGTATTTTTACAAGTCTGTACAATTTTGTCTAGGGGTTTGGTTTTGTTGCCAAATAATCATATACGTGAATATGCTTGCAATTGTATCTTCTGACTGTACATAAACAAAGATTTGAATGAAAAAAATGGAAACTAAATGAAAACGTGCTGACCAATATCACAGATATCGGAAATGCTTGTTAGGTACTCACCCAATATTTGGCTGACAATAGTTCCTCTGATGTCCAATTAAGGGTGTCAAACTTGGTCATTATACTACTGTCTATACACACACCCATAAAAGAGCAAATGAGCCAAACTAATAACTTGGCTTCTTGCACTGCTGTATTGAAACAAGAGCATAAGCGCACACTTGCAGATGAGACTGATCAAGACTTGTTAGAAGTTTTAAAGACATATTTTCATATGCTTCGTAACTCCTATGGTTACTTTTATGACTTCAGGAGTATATGAGTATCAATAGGGGTGGCTGTTAGCGAGAATGCTTCAGAAAAAGAGAGCTTTGCGATATACACAAGGTAAAAACAATTAGAGATAAATAAAACTAGATTTCCTGATAAAACTACAAAAAACTCCCCTGTTACTACTCTAGCCTTTATAATTTGACCTCGCCACACACATTGGCAAGTGACCTCTCGTGCTCTCTACTTAAACTCTGATTATTTGCTTGAACATGTTACAAGAACTCTCTCTTCTGAGCCTGCCAAGAAACTTGACTCCCTGTTGATTTTACAGGAACTTCAGGAGGCCTTAAAGCTTTCTAAAGAGAGCTTCTGCTCCAGATGGCCTGCTCTTGCGATATCTGAAGATTTTGGTGGATTTATTGTTGCCAAAGTTGTTACATGATCTGAATTCCCTTTTACCTGAAGATCAGCTTCCTCAAAAATCTGTGGCAGCATATATATCAGTTTTTCTGAAAGGTGGTAAAAACCCAGCAAATTGTTCCACTTACAGACTGATATCACTACTAATATAATACTTTTTACAAAGGCACTTGCACTTAAAATTGCCAGCTAGCCCACCTAGATCAAGTTGGACAACGTGATTTGTGTGCTTCATTATAAGCATGTAGCCCAAATGATCAAACAGGAGCTCCTCTCTACTGATGCAAATCAGTGTTTGACTTGGTGGACTGGCGTTTCATGGCTTTGATTCTTTAACATATAGGTTTTGGTCCTAACATAAACAGTTTGGTTTGCTCTTTCTACTGTGTCAGGACTGATGGGGCATGGTCCCAATCTCTACATATTCGGAATAGCACTAGGCAAGGCTAGGCTATCCTCTATCAACCATTATTCACGGGGAAGTGGAACGATAATATGGCCGATGGCATGTTCCTCGAGAGGAGTAGCAAGATGATGTCAGGACCCGAGTACGGCTTCCTGTAATGTTACGTATGAGACGCTGTGGCACACTTGGGGGTATGCTGTGGATAGATTATGGCCCCAAAATATAAAAATACACTTTACGCATGTTGCCAAATCACAGGCATCCTTAAAAGAACACTTTTGAGAAAGCCTGTGATTTGTTGAAAAGCGTAAAGTGTATTTTTATATTTTATGTAATAAAAAGAGCACAGTTTTTTTTTATTATTATTTATTTCTTTTTATTTGTGAATTAACCCCTTCAGGACGGAGTCAATAGTACACGTTCTGATCAAATCAAACTAAACAAAAACTGGAATTTGCGCAATATGTCTGTTCAACCGTAATTCACCACTGTCACATTTAGTGCACCCACACTTATTATATATTGTTTTGTTCAGGAGAAACAGGGCTTTCATTTATCATGAACTATTCATATATGGAACATAATTTATTATTAATACAATTTAAAAAAGTGAGAAAATAAGATTATTATTTTTTTTAAATTTGTATTTCCGTCTGACATTTTAGCGGTTAATGTCATAATACTGTTAGGTTTTACTGCAAAAAAATGTGCATATTTGTAATCAGCGATGTCTCACGAGTACAACAGTACCCCCCATTAACAGGTTTTATGGTGTTTTGGAAAATTATAGGGTCAAATATAGCACATTCTAAGTGTCTTTTAATACTAATCTATGTACTTATATTAATATTAAAATACACTTTGTATGACGTTACATATATATAATATATGCATCTACTATATATATAAAAATATATTTATTTTAATTTTACACGTCTAATTCTTTTTTTTTTTTACTTTCTCACCAGCAGGGGGACTTTCTGAAATTTCAGACAGTCCCCCTGCTGGCAGAGCCAAAGCCAGCTATAGGGGGCCATGTGATCGCTCTTTGAGAGCAATCATATGGCCCCCAGGGGCCTCATTTGCTGGGGGAGGGCTGTCTGGGCTGTCAGGCAGTCCTCCAGAAGAGGATCGTGACGGAGGTAAGTACGCCGGACCTCCAGGGGCTCAAAGCCGTTACGGGACGGAATAGAATGCCGTAACGACGTTAAGGGGTTAATAAACAGTTAGGTCTGTCATGCCACAATAGCAATGTAAGACCGTATGTCAACAAGTGGCAACATGGCATAATAATTACTGTGCAAATTTTTTAGTTTAAAGGTAACATGTAATCAGGCCCGGACTGGCCATCGGGCATACCGGGCAAATGCCTGGTGGGCCGCGATGGAAGAGGCCGGCAGAGGAGATCACAGGATCTCCCCGGCTGGCCCCTGCAGGGCCAGCGCTATCCAAGCGCCGGCCCTGCATACTGCCTCCATGGGCCGATGGGGAGATCAAAGATGCGGCCGCAGGGGAGGGAGGGAGGAGAGGACCGGCGGAGTTCTAGCCAGCAGCTCTGCCGGGTCCTCTGTCGGGGTTCTGAGCATTGCTGCGGTTACCGCGGCAATGCTCAGATCTCGCGAAAGTGAACTCTAACCGGCAGGTTAGAGTTCACTCTCACCTCTGGACCACCAGGGAAGGCTGGCAGAATGGCTCCCCACCCCCAGGCAGAACTGATCTCCTCTCCCCCCCACCCCCCCAGGATAAAGGTAAGAAGGGGGGGGTATAACTTTTTTTATTAATAAAAAATATATATTTAAATTTAAATAAAAAATACATTCACACACACAGCACCCAGACACAGCACCCAGACAGACACACACAGCACCCCCCAGACACACACATCACCCCCCAGACACAGCGCCCCCCAGACACACACAGCACCCAGACACACACAGCACCCAGACACACACAGCACCCCTCAGACACAGCACCCTCAGACACACACATCACCCCCCAGACACAGCACCCCCCGACACACACAGCACCCTCAGACACACACAGCACCCAGACACACACAGCACCCCCAGACACACACAGCACCCTCACTCACACACACAGCGCACACACACATGTGTGTATATATATATATATATATATATATATATATATAATTAAAATAACCCTCAGTGAGTTAACAGACGAAAAAAGAAACCTAGAATGTGACAGCAGATAAAAACATCCTCACACACAGCACCCCTCTTACATACACACTCTGCGCCCCTCACACATACAATAAGTCCAAATATATATATATATATATATATATATATACACACATACACACACACACACACACACACACACACACTACAGCACCCCTCACACTGCACCACTACACACATTACGCTCCAGATACACACTAGATCCCTTACCCTATATGCACTCTTAATCCTCTACACACACACACACACACACACTGGGTCCTTTACACAGTAGATCTCCTACACACACACACTACATTCCTTGTCAGCAAAACACAACATTCTCTAAACACACCCTCTCTGCAACCCCTACACACACTACGTCACCTATACACACACACTTCAGCCCGTATGCACACACTCGCTGCATCCCCTATAAAACTATGCCCCCTATACACACACTCTCTACAGCCCCTAGCCACACATATTACACCACAAACACAAATTAAATTGACCTATTTACACAATACCACACCACACTCTACACACACGCAATCCCACAAGCAGGCTCCAAACATATGCACCATGAACTTTCCTGGCCCTTTTGTCCTCTGGTATCCCACTTGTGGAGACACCAGAGACAATTTAAAAGCAAACACAGCGCAAGCATGTTATTAAATTTGCTTGCTTGCGCAGGCAAAAGTTAAACACTTTTTTGCTATGCTGTGTTAGAGTTCTAACGAAATCTCTGAATATAAGGCTTCTGTCGTACTGCAGGCCTGTCAAGTGTGCCCTCGTAGTGTTTCTTGTAAGAATATCCCCCCTGAGTTATCCCGGCCTGTCGCAGCCTGTGATAAGGGTGCATGCATTCAGAGAAAGAGTAAACGCCTAAACAATAGATGCATGGTGTCGATGTCTACATGAGCAAAGGCCAATAGGTTCGCTGTAGCCTACATTCAACACCAATAGGTTCGCTGTAGCCTACATTAAACACTAAAGACCTTTGGCCCAAGGTATGCGATACGCACTTTGTCTGATGCAGATTGTTAGGAATTGTCCGCTCAAGTTAAAACTGAATGAACTGTAATACTTAAAAATAAACCTTATAAACCTGTTCGATATAAGTTCCAAGCTAGCATGTGCTCTGCCTCTCGGTGAGCTGAACAGTCAGTCAGGTCCTACTCATGGGAAACAGAAGTGGTGGCTCATGTAAACGAGAAAAAAAAAAAAAAAAGGAAGAGAGGCAGTCACTGTATTTGTGTGTCTTGTCCTTACCAGCACCGTGCTGTGGGTTTAAGACTCAGGCAGGTGGGTACCTTCTCGCTTCTAGGTCGTGATCATCGCATATGCGGCTGGCGTGGAGCTTTGGGGGATGAATAGGACGGTCAGATCTGGGTCCCAGGTGTGGGTGCGATTTGGGGAGCTGTTGTTGTTGCCAGCCAGCCCCACCGGGAACAGGGAGTCCTGAGGCAGATTCACGATCCGCAGGAAGGCCGGAGCGTCGTGAATATCTTGGATGGTGTGCACGTTTGCTCCTTGTTGGACTGCCAGTGTCCTAGGGGACCGCCAGTGGTAATCTATCTTGTGGGCCCGGAGCGTTGTGGTGAGTGGCTTGAGTGACTTACGCCAGGCCAGGGTGCCGCTGGATAGGTCTGTGTAAAACGAGAGGTCCATATTCTCGAAGCAGAAGGGGTTCCTGTGACGGAGGGTGGACAGGATCGTCACCTTATCTTTTCTGTTGCAGAGGGCTATGATGACATCCCTTGTGGCAAGGCATTTGCCTTGGGCGGCATTTTCCAGGTGGCGGCAAAAAATGCTTCCCCCAAATGCCCAGGGCAAATGTCTTGTTAGCCTTGCGGCTAACAGACATGCTGGGCGCTGGTGGGCGGCTGGCGAGGGAGCACTTCCTCTGAGCGGTCTGCTCAGCTCCCTCGCGCACCGCAGAGTGAGGCTGGGAGCCGGAATATGACGTCATATTCTGGCTCCCAGCCTCACTCTGCGGCGCGTGAGAGAGCTGAGCAGACCGCTCAGAGGAAGTGCTCCCTCGCCCGCCCACCCATCAGCCAGCCCACCTAAGGGCAAAAAGAAACTGCTCTAAAGAAGAAACCTTTATAAAAGAAGCATAAAATCTAAGGCTTCCCTTCAAACAGCAAGGCTATCCTAACAAAATACTCAAAAAGGCATTTCAACGAGTCTCTAGCATGGACAGATCAACGAGTCTCAGAAATTACAAAGTGAAGGACACTAAACCTACAATTAGATATATAGGCACTTATGATCAACTCTGGAATCCTATCCGAAAAATCTATGCAGATAATTGGCCGATACTCACCCACAACAAAGAAGTGGCCACTAACTTCTCTACATTCCCAAGCATCACCGCAAGACGAGCTAATAACCTACGTGATCTACTAGTTCATAGTCATCTTGAACCAAAACCATCACCTAAGACATGGCTACAAGAAACAAAGGGAATTTTTAGATGTGGGAAGTGTAAGGCATGTAGGTTTATTAAACCATCAAAATCAATCATATGTACCAATACGTAGAAAACACATCTGATTAATGATTTTGTCAATTGCAGTACTACAAAAGTAGTTTACATCATCACTTGTAGTTGTAAACTACAATATATAGGAAAAACCTTCCAAGAACTGAGAATGAGAATCCTACAACATGTGAATTCAGTCTCTAACTTAAACATTTCCACTCCTGTCTCTAACCATATAAGGAATTTCCATAACTCGGATGCTTCTCATCTTATGTTTCAGGCTTTAGAACGTATCCACGTGAATACTAGAAAGGGTAATTTTAATCTTACCCTATTAAGAAAAGAATCTAGATGGATACATGTAAGACCCCTTTGGGACTAAATGAAGAGTTTAACTTTACTCCCTTCATTCACAAATAAGTGTACAGGGAGTGCAGAATTATTAGGCAAGTTGCATTTTTGAGGATTAATTTTATTATTGAACAACAACCATGTTCTCAATGAACCCAAAAAACTCATTAATATCAAAGCTGAATATTTTTGGAAGTAGTTTTTAGTTTGTTTTTAGTTTAGCTATGTTAGGGGGATATCTGTGTGTGCAGGTGACTATTACTGTGCATAATTATTAGGCAACTTAACAAAAAACAAATATATACCCATTTCAATTATTTATTATTACCAGTGAAACCAATATAACATCTCAACATTCACAAATATACATTTCTGACATTCAAAAACAAAACAAAAACAAATCAGTGACCAATATAGCCACCTTTCTTTGCAAGGACACTCAAAAGCCTGCCATTCATGGATTCTGTCAGTGTTTTGATCTGTTCACCATCAACATTGCGTGCAGCAGCAACCACAGCCTCCCAGACACTGTTCAGAGAGGTGTACTGTTTTCCCTCCTTGTAAATCTCACATTTGATGATGGACCACAGGTTCTCAATGGGGTTCAGATCAGGTGAACAAGGAGGCCATGTCATTAGATTTTCTTCTTTTATACCCTTTCTTGCCAGCCACGCTGTGGAGTACTTGGACGCGTGTGATGGAGCATTGTCCTGCATGAAAATCATGTTTTTCTTGAAGGATGCAGACTTCTTCCTGTACCACTGCTTGAAGAAGGTGTCTTCCAGGAACTGGCAGTAGGACTGGGAGTTGAGCTTGACTCCATCCTCAACCCGAAAAGGCCCCACAAGCTCATCTTTGATGATACCAGCCCAAACCAGTACTCCACCTCCACCTTGCTGGCGTCTGAGTCGGACTGGAGCTCTCTGCCCTTTACCAATCCAGCCACGGGCCCATCCATCTGGCCCATCAAGACTCACTCTCATTTCATCAGTCCATAAAACCTTAGAAAAATCAGTCTTGAGATATTTCTTGGCCCAGTCTTGACGTTTCAGCTTGTGTGTCTTGTTCAGTGGTGGTCGTCTTTCAGCCTTTCTTACCTTGGCCATGTCTCTGAGTATTGCACACCTTGTGCTTTTGGGCACTCCAGTGATGTTGCAGCTCTGAAATATGGCCAAACTGGTGGCAAGTGGCATCGTGGCAGCTGCACGCTTGACTTTTCTCAGTTCATGGGCAGTTATTTTGCGCCTTGGTTTTTCCACACGCTTCTTGCGACCCTGTTGACTATTTTGAATGAAACGCTTGATTGTTCGATGATCACGCTTCAGAAGCTTTGCAATTTTAAGAGTGCTGCATCCCTCTGCAAGATATCTCACTATTTTTGACTTTTCTGAGCCTGTCAAGTCCTTCTTTTGACCCATTTTGCCAAAGGAAAGGAAGTTGCCTAATAATTATGCACACCTGATATGGGGTGTTGATGTCATTAGACCACACCCCTTCTCATTACAGAGATGCACATCACCTAATATGCTTAATTGGTAGTAGGCTTTCGAGCCTATACAGCTTGGAGTAAGACAACATGCATAAAGAGGATGATGTGGTCAAAATACTCATTTGCCTAATAATTCTGCACTCCCTGTATAATTAGTCATTATTATAAAAACTTTCATTAATGTTACACTTTAATGTTGATAATAGTTAATGTATAACTTTTGGAATCCATTAAAGTCTTAAATTAGAGGGACAAAGGTTTAAAAATAATATCAGGAAGTATTACTTTACTGAGAGGGTAGTGGATGCATGGAATAGCCTTCCAGCTGAAGTGGTAGGGGTTAACACAGTAAAGGAGTTTAAGCATGCGTGGGATAGGCATAAGGCTATCCTAACTATAAGATAAGACTAGGGACTAATGAAAGTATTTAGAAAATTGGGCAGACTAGATGGGCCGAATGGTCCTTACCTGCGTCACATTCTATGTTTCTATGTTTCTATGTGTAGCAGATTAATGTTGCTACATTCGTTCCACTAATTATGTTACCATTGTTATTTACATATAAGTTTGTCATCTTGTAATCATTGTTACTTATATATTTATTTATCACTTTTATTCAGCGATAAACCAGAAAATTCAGGTAAACATAGGGTTAATTGACCAATTTTTTTGTAAGGGTTGAGATTCCCTCCCCAAGCTACCATTGGTCAGAATCCTGAAAAGCTTCCAATCAAATAAGAGCTTATGATTTAAATACTTGTATATTTACCTGTATCTGGTTCCCCTCTGATGAACCTCACTGGCGAAATGCGCACGTCAGGGGTTCTGGACACATACTGACAGATCATTGGTGTCGGCATCTAACTTTTCGCTTATGAATTGCGATAATACCGGCATCAAATACATTTAAGTCCAGTATTTCAGGAGTGTGTATTGGAGACTTCTTACACTGTATAACTGCACTCTGTGTATATACTTTAGTTCTCTTTCTTTTTCTTTTTTACACTTTATGGGGGGGGAATTGAATAGACCAGGCATTTGATTAAGGGGTGCCCTTAAAGGCACAGGACTCAGGAATTTTATTCTATACGCCTTCCTCTGTCACCTACTGTGACGAGACCAATCTCGCCACATTGCATTGAGAAGCCTGGTTGCCCGCCTGCTGCCTTTGGACTATGGCCCCATGTTAAAAGACTTTGTTTCGCCTGCAGAAAAGCTTTATTCTGCCGGTTGTTCGGTAGATTCAATCTACCGAACAACTGCACGAATGAATAGACCACCTGGGAGCTGGAGTGTGCCGGCAATTAACCTCCCTGAAGCTGCGGTTAACCGCAGCTTAATTGACGAATGCTAGGTGGCCGCCATTTGTATCCTGAACACGAGGTTGCGGCCATTTTAAACATACGAATGCACAGCGGTGTTCGACGCTTAATTCATGGAACTAAAATCAGACACAGTTTTGCGCGAACACCGCTGAAGCCGCCGACTTCCCTTCTTGTTCGGTGGAAGTACACGAACGGCCGGTGTTCGGTAGTTTTACTTGTCGATGTTATACCCCAGATAGGAATCCCATGGAGCACATTCGCATGAAACTGACTGTTTAAAGACTTTGGCTCCATGGCGATTGAACAGTATTCGTGTGGTCTGAGCGCCATTCGCTTAATAATGTGCGCTCAGACCTGAGATATCTGGGGATATGTTAAATGTATAGTTTTAATGTAATGTGTCTTACATGGTGTATTTTAATAGTAATTCATGTTTTAGTATCCCCACGTGCATAATGGCGATTTGCCTTTGTCTTGGGAGATAATTGAATTACTTCTCAATTATCTCCCAGGGCAGAGGGGAGGAAGCCAGGATGCATTGTGGGAATATACTGTGACTGTGTGTCCTATTTGTCTGCTTGTCTGTCCCTTGTTACAGTCTCCCATTTGGTCCCCTAGGGGAGTGTCCACCAGGTGGGAGACCTGCATAAATACTGGGCAGGTAGCCCTCATTAAACAGACCACTGCTTGACCCTCAACATGGAGCCTTGTCTCGTCTTTGGGGGGATTTACTGAATGCTGTTAGAGACTGATTGCTAGGAGTGTAAGCCGCTTGGATGCTTTTCCTATTCGTCTGCTAGCAGCGATTCGTATGGTTCCTGTTTGTGTGTTTGGAGTGCTATATTGGATGCTGTTCGGGAGTTTGGAGCATTCACTTATTGGCGGTTCATGTGTTTGGTGTTCTCTAATTGCCTCTAAGTGCCTGCATCTCTGGAAAGGGGGCCGATCGCCTAAACAGTTTTAACCCCTTGTGTGCAAAACGGTCCGTTACACCTTCTATATTATATTTTTTCTATCACTCAGGCAGCCTGTTTGTAAACGGTCTATAAATCTCCTATTTTTCTTTACACTTGGATTTATCATCTTAATGCAGCTATCATTGAGGCAACGATTGTGACTATCAACGGGTTAACTGCTGCTTGGCAGCAGTTCTTCATGGCTGAACTACAAATTTGCAGCTTTTGTTACATTTAACTAGCTAATTGCCGTCTGTCAGCAGCATATCTCAGCTGAACACTAATGACAGCACTGTTTTAGCTGTCTTTGAGTCTCTCCCCTTTGCTACAGTTATTAGGAATACATTACAAAGTATCACTTGTATAACTTGTATGGTTTTTGCATTATAATTTTTACAGTTCATATTAATAGCCACTGAGCTTTACACGCTGGATTGTCTCCACTTACTCCTGTTGCTTTTATAATTTTTTCTTTCTCACATTTATTTTAGATTTATTTATTAAAAGTTACCTTTTAAAGCTTACAATTCTTTCAGCAAACTAAACACAGGTAGAATGGCACTTTTTTTTCTTTTTTTGTTTATTCATTCATTCATTCATTCATTGGTGCTTCTCTAATTGTTTAGGATTTTTTCAAGATACAATACCAACTTACAACAAATCCTGACCCTTAGGCCCTCATAATATATAATTCTAAACTAGCTGCAGGCTTAAAGTGGCACTGTCATGCCGAAGTTACCTTTTGCCAATGGCTTCCTCTTCTCTTCCTCTCTCAAGATCTGTTCTATTTTTCTTCCTGTATGATTTAGTTGTCTTTAAAACATAAGACAAAGTAAGGGCTACTTTGTCTTATGTATTTTTTCTACGCTTGACCAGCTTTGAACCACTTCCTGTGGTCAAAGACCTTTTTCCACAATACTAACCCTTTCCTCCTTGATCTTGCGATGCCTCCTTTCAGTTTACCCGAACGTCTTCCTAAAGAATGAGTAGTTTGTTCATTTGTGTTAGGTCGACATTCTGTACTTTTAGTTCAGTTTTAAATTTCACTACTCTTCATTTCCAGGAAACATAACCTACATAAATATTTGATGCAGTTTGAGATCCTATGCTCTACTAGATGTCAATATGGAGAAGGGGATGTCTGTTCTATATTCTGTGATTTTCAGTGCTGTACCTAATGTCCCTCAGTTAATTCTCAGTGGGAGAATTAGATTTGGCTGGTTCTCTCTGGAAAAATAATGGGGAAATATATAAACATACTCAAAGTTTTGATTAATTCTAAATATCAGGAGCTTAATTATAAGTTGGTCATGAATTAGTATGTTACTCCAGAATTTTGGCGTTGTATCTTTGATGGGGTTAGATATGTTGGAGATGAGGGGGCATCGGCCTGAATATCTGGTGGTCATGTCCTGTCATTGTACCTTAATGGTTTATTCAAAAAATGCTGAGATTGTTGAATCAGATCTCCCCTTTCAGCCTTTCGCTATGCTTTTACAGAATACTATCATCCCATTGAAAATGTACAAAATTTACTAAGCATTTATTATACGCAGCAAAGTTCCTAGTTACAACTTACCAGTAGCTAAGTCCCTAATTCTAACTATGCAATGGAGTCCTTGATTGCTGCACTGAAACATACCTCTGAAAAATGTGCTCAAACATGGACGCCCTGGCTACATGCTGTGTCTTATTGTCCCAGAGTGCTAGCGCAAATACGCAAGTCAAATAAAGACTTTTCCAAAATCACCCCACCCCTTTCTATTATTTCTTCTTTTTTTTTTTTTCACTTCCAGTTTTCCTTATGTTCTTACAAATCTTAATTACCCCCCCTCTTTTCTACACACTTTGAACTAATGTCAAGATATGTCAAGATATCTAATGTACCATTTTGTATTTTAGTATATTTATTGCACAATGACGGCTAACTTGGAATTCACACAGTTCATTACATTATTGCTATTTCTTTGTTTCTTTCTTCTGTATTAATAAAAAAAATGATACAATTAAAAAATAATGTATTGCAGTATTTTGGAAATTGTTTTAAGAACTTCAATAAGGTTTGCATTTCATAGTGATATTAGATATCCCTTTTAATCGTAATCATAAAAATATAAATAGTTTAAATAAATATAATTTTGTATTATGTGTTAATGTATATACTAGAAATGGAATGGGTGTTTGTACCTTCACAACCAAAAATTGTTGGCAGACATTTTTACAAATCCCAGTTTTGAAAGTGCCACAAAACATTTTTAAACATATGATGCGTAACTTGCAAATAAAACATAAAACATCAACTTTGTACAGAGAGCTGTTCATCGACACCTAAAAATTTAAGTCGGGTACATTTTGTTTGCTTAACCTTTGCACAAACATTGAGTGTATAAAATATAAATCATGCAATATTTTCAATAAATAAAGTTACTGACAGGTCCTGAATAATTAGTGATGTGTGGCAAAAACAAACAAACAGATTAAGACATATTAGATGGCAGATTAATAACAATATAAATACAAAACCACCAGTTCTGCTCATTTATATTGGAATACAAATTCCCAGAATTTCAGCATAATTTAAATGTACCTGTATATAGGCAATATAACCACGTACAATAAACACTGGGCCATTAAAAAGCTACAGGCACAGTGAATCATATTCAATATTAAGATAGCCATTTCATTGTGTACCCTTTGGGTGTAGTTTATTTTAAAACCTGAATTTTTCATCCATCACTCCTTTTCCCTTCCTACCATGTTACTCAACTCTCCAAATGCTGTTATATTAAACATCAAGCTTGTTTTAGCTAGCTAGAGAGTAGTATCATACTTGCTTAACTACATCGAAAATGTGTTTTCTTCTTCAAAATTAAGTTAACTATATATATATATATATATATATATATATATATATATATATACACACATATACTGCCATAGACTGTGTGTATACAGTTGGAATAAAGGTGTTATATTGCATCTTAGAGATAATTTGGCTTATGTATTTAATATAATGTTAAATCATGCTAATAATGCCAAAATCAGTAATTGCATTTTGACTATACTGTTTCAATGACAAGTGCCCAGCAGAATTATTGGTAATAATCTAGATCAAGTTATAATGCATTTTAGTTGTCCTTTCTACATCTGTTTATTTAACCAAACCTCATACTGTGTGCAAATGAATTTATTACAGATTTCTACATACCATCACATTCAGGAAATAACCGTGCAGCTTCTGAGGACAGTTAACCGAACGGTCATAATGATGGAACGAGATCAAGAATTAACTGTGAGTTGAGAATGTTATCTCATTGCTAAATCTAAAAATAGTATCCAGGGTCTATTTGCTAAAATAGCAATTTATGGTAAATTGAATGTCTATTGAATTGAATGTGTCCCACAGTAAGCTATCAACCTGTTTATGAATGTCTTAAAAACTTATCTGGCTTTGTTGGACACTTCTGGTCCTTCTGGACGTTCATTTTTCTGCATTAGTAATGCCTACCAATTTTGGAAATTTGTCATTGGATGGGAACAGCAGTCTATGGACACATTACCGGCACCATAACATTTACAGTATGTGGTTATAGTGTTTAAAGTGTTCCTTTAAACATTCCCAAACATCAGAAATTAAATACAAATCTGTATCCATGGCACTATAGCTCCCTTGCACCCTTTGTTTATTTAGCCTTTACTTACCAGATCCTAGCGTCTAAGTCGCTGGGCGCTGAGTCGTGGCTCCGCCTCCTCCTTTGTCCCTTTATGAGCAGGGGTGCTAATGCGCATGCGCGGCAAATACCGCACACACATTACACTTCCCCATAGGAAAGCATTGAATTAAATATTTCCTATGGGAAAAATCATACCATAATGCATGTCCAGAATTATATATACTATATCCAGGAACTATATGATGGTATTGAGTCACTATAAATAATTACAGTGCCCTCCACTAATATTAGCCCCCTTTGTAAATATAAGAAGGTTGTGAAAACTGTCTTTATTGTTTAACCTTTTGTTAAAATAAATATACACAAAATACTCTGCTGTCATGGATATTAAACAGCAAACACAATACAGATTTATCTAAAAAAGATATTTCTTAAATATATATGTGGCAAAATTACAGTCATCCATATGTGCTACCTCCCTTTGCCAACATAACAACTCTGAGTTTTCTCATATAATGCCTGATTTCGAGGCCTACCTGGCAAGGGATCTGAGACCATTCCTCCTTACAGACTTTCCAGATCCTTCAAATTTCAAGGTCAACACTGGCGGGCATTCTTTTTCAGTGCATCCCACAGGTTTTCTATGAGGTTCAGGTCAAGGGATTGGGATGACCAAAGTAGGACCTTGAGTTTGTGTTGATTTTAATGTAAGTGTTGGATCATTGTCCTGCTGTAAGATCCAACCATGGAAAATTGTAAGCTTTCCGGCAGAGGCAGTCAGGTGTTTACTTAATATTTGATAGAGTCCATGATGCCATGTATCCTAACAAAATGTCAAGTTACTCTGGCAGAAACCTCCATTCCCCTCAAAACATTAGCCACCACTATATTTAACTGTGAGTATTAGATACTTTTTCTTTCTGTGTGCCAAACCCTCCTCTGGTGTTTATTGCCAAAAAGCTCTATTTTGGTTTCATCTGACCATAGAACCCGATCCCATTTGAAATTCGAGTACTGTTTGCCAAACTGAATACTTTTGAGTTTGGTTTTGGATGAGAGTATTAGCTTTATTTACACCCTTCCAAACAACTTGTGGTGATGTAGGTGACTTCAGATTGCAGTTTTGGAGACTTTTCAATGCTTTCCTATGGGGAATTGATGAAGAGGGAGGTCCTCACACAGCGTGAGGACGTCCAGCGACGCTCTAGCACAGGTTTTCTGTGCTATGAAGGAGGAAGTGCCCTCTAGTAGACAACTGCAATAATTACATTTGCAGGGTTAAGAGTAGTGGGAATTGGCACCCAGACCACTCCAATGGGCAGAAGTGGTCTGGGCGCCTGGAGTGTCCATTTAACGTTTTCATTACTTTGGATTTCTGATTTAAAGGGGCATGCATCAATTAACTCTAAACCAGCAAGCATACACTTTTAAACAAATATATAAACTAAAATAAATCAAGAAAAACAAAAAGTATGTAATACATGTGCAAACTTACTATAAGCTTGATTAGGTTCCAATATTAGGCACATGTCTCAGGAAGTAGAGATCTTCCCATGAACATGCCAAAACCTTTGGGTTTTTTTGTGACTTGTGTTCCGTTCTGGTCGGCTATTTAGATATATGCTTCTATTTGTTAATTGTCTTCTAGTCTTATCACTATTTTGTTGGTCCTTTTATCTGTTTGATATGTGTTTAATGGTTTCAGTGATTTGTAAGTAAAGCTAAATTTATATTAGCACTGGGACTGGTGTGCATATTTAATTTTTTGATGAAGATTCAACTGCAAATGTGTAAATGTTCAAGCATGCCCAATCAACTTTTCCAGCTTTCCTAGACCAGAAAAAGGACACTAATTGATTAGATCTGTGTCCACCCTGTAGTTAGTATGAAAAAAAAAAAAAAAAAAAGAAGAAGAGACAGGTGAACATGGAGGAAAAACAAAAAAAGAACAACACATTTACCTGCTTTTGTCTGCCTGCAAAGTGAGGCAACTGTCTCAGTCAAAGCTAACTATTTTGAATGCTAAATCTTTTCAATGAGACAGTTGTCTCGGAGTGATGCATGTCACTTTAAGCAGTGCAACAGCTAGACTTAGCATGCAAACTTGTCTTAATTTTTTTTACTTCAAAATTATTGTTAGAGATGTATTACAGTTATTAATTTTGTATAGTTTCCTCAGTTTCTTCTTGCTTAAATCTATATTTAAGGTTAGGGTCAAATTTCAAGTTACAAAGAAAATCAATAGATGCTGCAATGAGATATGGGTATTTCAAGTCTGCTGCAGAACTGTATGATATAAAAATGGAAAAATATTTAAGAATGCATTAAAAAAAAAAAAACACACATGCAAGCTTTCCTACAAACAAAAGCAAATTATTTTGTGATCACAATTATTGTTGTTGAGGATTATTAATGTTATCATAAAGAAAATCAATAGATGTGGCAATGAGATATGGTTCCTTCAAGTCTGCTGCAGAAATGTATCATATAAACTGGACAAATATTTAAGTAAACATAAAAAAACAAAAAAAAAACGCGTTTAGCAAGTAGGGATCGACCGATTATCAGTCTAGCCGATATTCGGTATCTGCCTTGAGAGTTACAGGACTGCCGGACCCTTGACAAGCCCAGCGGTCCTGGAGGGCCCTCAGCAAGCTCTTACTTACCTTCCCAGCAGCTCCCTTCAGATCCCCTGTCTAAATCTTGCGGCCATCAGAGCGTTGCCACAGGTTGCCATGCTGACTGCTAGATTTAGACAGGGGAGCTGAAAGGAGCTGCTGGGAAGGCAAGTAAGCTTGCTGTGGGCCCCCACTGCACAGTCCATGCCACCGGACCATCAGGGAATGCCATATCCCCCCTCTCTGGCCAAGTAAGAAGCAGGGAGGGGGGACACAAATTTTTTTTATTAATATTTTAAAAATTAAAATAAAAATGCCCCTCCCATTTTACACAAACACACACACTGCATCCACTACACAATCACACTGCATTTACTAATCAAATACTCACTGCATCCACTACGCACACATACATATTTATATTCTTGAAAACAATTCTGACTGGCATGTATATTTTGTGTATTTACCTTAATAAAAAAAAAAAATTGCAAAAAAAAAAACATGTTCAGTTAACAGTAGATTAAAGGTAAATGTACAGAAGTTATCGTCTATCGGCCTGAAAGTTCACAGATTATTGGTATCGTTATCGGTCGATCCTTTTAGGAAACCTTCCTGCAAACAAAACAAATTGTCATCTTTGAGTTAAACTTTTGTCATGTTATTGGATTATTTTGCTTTCTAAATATATTCTGACACTTTGTACTGCCCCAATGATATTGTCAATGTGATTGGAGCCAGCTGTCAGAATACATTTCAGTGAATATGGTTGGAACCTGAACTCGGGACAGAAGTGTTAACATTCTTTTTTTTTTTTTTCTTCAGGTTTAATTCACTTATATAGAAATGTACTTCTGCCTTCGCAATATGAATGTCTTATACATTTAAATGCCAGTTATATGCTGAATACTCTCCAGCCAATCCTCCTAGATGCCTTTTCAGTTCACGGTTTTGTCTTTTAGTACTGGTTAATATATTATTCATCTAAGAACTGGTTTAATCATAAACTTTTAAAGCTGATAAAGCATCCCGATTTTCAAATCTACTTATTGACTGGTGACATAATCTGCTCTCTTTAGTCTTGATTCTTTGTGGTCAAGGTTTAAGCGTACTGGCTCTATGAATGATCACTGTGCATATAGACTATGGCGAAATATATGCACAAAACAGACAAACTGGCCAAGGCCCAATATTTCTATGAAAATCTGAATAATAACATCTCAAACCCTAGAAACTTTTGGAAAGTCATAAATAAACTACAAACTCCCCCAATCCACTCCCAACCCTCCACTGTCAAAGTGGGTAACCAAACCCTGCAACTTCCCTTAGATGTAGCAAATTCCTTTAACAATTATTTTGTCGGATGCTCTACTGCCCTGATTGCCAAGCTAACAAATGATATGCATCCTGAAACTACTAATGTGGATCATGTCACACTAAATTTGCAAAGGCCCAATATAGACAAGTTTATTTTTAGACCTGTACCTATTAGTGTCATTAAACAACATCTTAATAATCTAAAAATGAAAAACCAGTCCGGACCCGATCAAATCCCAGCAATGCTGTTGAAGCTCCGTGCGCAGGCAATTGCTAAACACGTCTCAACTCTAATTAACAAATCCTTGGTGTCTGGATACATACCCAAACTTTAGAAGACTACAAGAGTAGTGCCTATCCATAAAAGTGGTGACACTACTTTGGTTTCTAACTATCGCCCAATATCATTGCTCCCGGTATTGTCAAAAATCTTAGAAAAATGTCCATACGCAACTTTGTGAGTACTACCAACAATTTAACTATATGACCCCTGATCAATCGGGCTTTCGCCAGAATCACTCCACTACAACTGCCCTCCTAAAAGTTTGCAATGACATCGAAACTGGCATGGAACAAGGAGCCCTAACTGGAGCTATTTTCCTTGATTTTGCTAAGGCCTTTGACACAGTAGACCACGACATTCTACTGCACAAACTCAAAAACTCAGGTATTGATGATCATTCGCTAACCTGGTTTCGATCGTATGTATCGGATCACTCGCAATATGTGTCCATTTCTGACAGCGACTCCCTCCCTCTCCCGGTCACATGTGGGGTTCCCCAGGGTTCCATTCTTGGCCCCCTACTATTTACATTATTTATAAATGATCTGCCTAATGTCTGCAAATCCTCAAATGTACACATGTACGCAGATGACACGGTAATCTATGCGAGCAAATCCAATCTACCGCAACTTGAGGCTGTGCTCCAAGACCAGTTTACAGAGGTAGAAAAGTGGATCGCAAAAAACAAACTCTTCCTGAACACTGACAAAACTGTCACAATGATCTTTGTAACAGTACCTAAATTACACAATTCCCGCCTATCCATCAAAACAAATTCAAATGGCACACTGACCGCAGTCCACTCTTTCAAATAATTGGGTATGATATTAGACCCCAATCTATCTTTTGGCCTGCACATAGAAAAGCTTGCATCTAAACTTTATCCAAAACTAGGTGCCCTGTACAGAAACAAATCCTGCCTAAGCCCTACAGTAAAGGAAAAGATTGTACAGCAAATGCTGATGCCAATCATTGATTATGGGGATGTAGTATATGCATCTGCATTGCAATCCCACATTAATAAACTGAACACATTGTATAACTCGTTCTGCCGATTTGTGCTACAATGTAATTACAGGACCCACCATTGTGACACGCTAAAAGAACTAAACTGGCTGTCACTGTAATCCAGACGCACCCTTCATCTTTCCAGCCTTGTTTTTAAGAGCTTTTCTGGGAAACTCCCACCCTACCTGAACAAAATGCTTTCCCCAGCTGTTCCCACTTCCTACAAGCTCCGATCCAATACCAACACTTTAGTCTACCTCAATACAAAAAGAAAACGGCCCGATCCTCCTTCTCCTACAGAGCACCGCAATTGTGGAACGACCTCCCGAACAATTTAAAATCATCCCTAAGCCTAAAATCCTTTAAGAGAGCCCTCTCTACATACCTCAAAACAGAATGCACCTGTCATGGTTGATTATATATTTCCTACATGTTCATGTTAAATTTTGTATTTATTGTGTATTAATATTGTTTTTGTATTTTATTGTACCCTAATGTAACATTGCAATGATTTGTGGACCCAGGACATACTTGAAAACGAGAGAAATCTCAATGTCTCTTTCCTGGTAAAATATTTTATAAATAAAATATGCAAATTCATGTTGACCCCCTTTTAAGAACAAGGTTATTTCCTAAAGTGAAATTTAAGGTGATTTCAAAATGAATTCCACATTTTTTGTAAAAGTGTAGCCCTTCTTGACTGTTTCTTGTTGAGTTGCACAAATCACCTATCAAAAGAGAATGCATATAAGGAGTTTGTTGAATTCAGACGTTGAATTAAAATAAAATAAGGATAATGGCGCGGTTACAATGCAGTGAAAGGAGCAGGAGCATGTGGGTGGAATTTTCCGAATTAGTCCACTTTGTTCTCCATCTTGCTTTGATTTTTTTTTTTTTTTATATCCTGAATAATACAGTCGCGTGATTCCTAGATTCTGTACTTCAAAAATTCCTAAATAAATTAGGATCTTACAAATAAGAAAAATATTATTCTTGAAGCTGAAATTGTTTAAATTTGTTTAGTCAAAGCTAAAATCAGAATTTCTATTTTTTGCTACCAGTTCATTTTGTAGATCTTCAAAGTCAGTCAGTGAATGTCATCTTTATTAGTATGAATAAGACAGGCCTGCATATATTTGCCATCTTTCTTGATAAACGGTGATTAGACCTTGCAGTGATTTTTCATCAGTCATCTTTAATGATGTCAAGGCTTTTCCAAATCAAAACTTTCCGTCTACTCTATTTTCAGCACAAGTAGTTATTTTGAAATTAGGATATCACATCAAGTAAAAGATAGAAATAGCAAAATTATATGTAAGTCAACCTGTTACATATACTATTTTTTAATTAGACTAGGCTGAAAATGGGCCTTCCAAAACATTATAATTTGCAATAACTGCCCAGGTAGCAATAATTGTTAGGTTCATATAAATTATTATGACTTATTTACCGTAATTAACCATACAGTCAAGCTATAATTTACATAGGCTATATAACATGCTTGGTTATCTCATGAAGAAGCTTTTTTTTTTTTTTACTTTAATTAAGAAAGTTGTCTTAAATAGACATATTTCTACTTACATGTTTGAGGGTATAGTTACATAGCTGAAAAGAGACTTGCGTCCATCAAGTTCAGCCTTCCTCACATATATGTTTTTGCTCTTACTGTAAAAAAAACCTTTTCTTTGCCTTAGATGAAATCTCCTTTCTTCCAGCCTAAATGTGTGACCTTGTGTCCTATGTGAAGCTCTGTTTATTAATAGATTTACAGATAATGGCTTGTACTGGCCCTGAATATAATGTTATCATATCCCCTCTCAGGCGCCGTTTTTCCAAACTAAAGAGATTTAC
The DNA here is from genome assembly GCA_933207985.1 of Pelobates cultripes. Taxonomy (NCBI): domain Eukaryota; kingdom Metazoa; phylum Chordata; class Amphibia; order Anura; family Pelobatidae; genus Pelobates; species Pelobates cultripes. The sequence continues at coordinate 239,910,772 of OW240914.1, read as the reverse complement.
ATTTTTAACCCTTCTTCATAACTAAAATGCTCCATTCCTTTTATCAATTTTGTAGCTTGTCTCTACACTTTTTCTAGTGCCATGATATCTTTCTTTAGAACAGGTGCCTAAAATTGCACAGCATATTCAAGGTGTGGTCTTACCAGTGATTTATAAAGAGGCAAAATTATATTTTCATCTCGAGAATTTATGCCCCTATTTATACATGACAAAACCTTACTGGCCTTAGCAACGGCAGATTGACATTGCATATTGCTGCCTAATTTGATGTCTATAACAATTCCCAAATCATTCTTCTGTGTGGTTATTCCTAGTTCACCACCATTTAGGGTGTAAATTGCTTGTGCATTCTTAACCCCGAAGTGCATAACTTTGCATTTCTCTACGTTAAATTAAATCTGCCATTTTAGTGCCCAGTCCCCCAATCTATCCAAATCCCTCTGCAGCAAGGCAATATCCTGCTCACATTTTATTACTTTACAAAGTTTTGTGTCATCTGCAAACACTGATACATGGCTTTCAATGCCCATTTCAAGATCATTTATAAATATGTTAAATAGAAGCGGTCCCAAAACAGAACCCTGAGGGACACCACTTACCACTTTTGTCCAGCCTGAAAATTTACCATTAATGACAACAATAGACAATAGTGGTTTCAAAAATACTAGGCCCTGGGGAGATAACAGCTAACTAGACAAGGGCACATGTATGAGTGTGGGGATGGATGTTTGTGTTTAAATGTATGTGTGTATGGGAGTTGTTATGGGTTTGGGAGTGGGGTAGGGACCATCTTACCTCAGTGCCTCTTGGGAGACAGGCCAGCAAACAACTTACCCTGGGTTTGTTACCCCTGTTTGTCCTGGGTCTGTTGATTTTACCTGCTTGAGGATGGATGTGGAAGGAATCCTCTCTGCCCTCAGGAGCTGCAGCTGCACTGGATGGGGGTAGGCACCTTCGTGAGCAATTTGCTCACCTTCAGCCTGGTTTTGCCGCTGGTGTGGGTCTTCCTCCATGGCCAGGCCTCTGCTGGGGCCTCTGCCATGGCTACAGCCCTTGTAGGCCGCACGAGCCTGGGCAGACGCTCCCGTCCACCTGCTCACCTAAGCCCTGATGACTTACCATTATAGGAGCCAGAGCCCGGGACCGAGGTGCCGTCAGGCCCACGTGTCTGTCCCATCTGACACATGGCCTGCTCCCTCTGAAGTTTCATGTGAGCCCCCTGGCATTGGACAGCAGGCCCGAACTGCCTGGGGTGTCTGGGAGGACTTGCCACGTAGTCGGCGCGATGGCAGATCAGTGACCGGGCCGCCGTTCGGGCATTCCTCCCTGGGCTCTAGTGGGTCCTCTGGGGATGAAGGTCGACCAAGGGGGTCCCCCTCTCCTCCCCGGGTTCTGTCCAATGTTCGTATGTATTCTGGTCCAGGTGGCGAGCGGCTCTCCATCTGGGAGGTGAGCTATTGGGTTTTACACCTTCTGTAGCGGAGGTTCGTTGGTTTGGCACCAGAGGTATGGAATGGGTTCGGCTCCTCCCAGAGCTGGTTCTGCTTTCCCGCCTTCTGGGGGTGCCAAGCACTCTAGTTATCCACGTAGGGAGTAATGATCTCAGGACAATGCCTATTTGGGGGTTGGCGGATGCTATTAAGAGGGACTTGGTGCACATTTTGGTTCAGTTTCCCGTAACTACTGGCAGCGGGCCCATAATCAAAGAGCCATGGAACACTGCCATATTAAATTGAATAGGTGGGTCTCTAAGCTTGTACTGGGGGTTAAAAGGGATCCTGGTTCGTCTGAGGGTGTTCGAACGGGAGGGCGCTAATTTATTCCGGGGTGATGGCGTGCACCTCACGAAGGTCGTACTCAACCTTTTTAATCTTGCTATCCAGGAAGCGGTGGAACAGGCCTTGGGTGGTTGGGGTGGGGCCTCCTACTGATTTTAGCCTTAAAACAGCGGGGTTGTGGTGGGGTGCATATCCTTGCAATTAGGTGTTGGGGGACTATCACATGGAATGTCAGGAGATGGACAAAGTGGGTCTCAACCTTGTCTCTGTAGGGTAAACTTTTCAGTTACCGACTTGGACGTGCACACAGAGCTAAAAGCTGGCTAGTGGTAGGCATTAAAAGGAAAATGGAATTTGGTTTGGACGAGGGGGGAGGCGAGAACCCAGTGGGCAAGTTGGTGCATAGGCATGTGGTCTCGTTCATTGGCAAGAACGTTTATGTAAAGTCTGTAGGGCCTAGGAATTAATTTAGATGTTAAGTTATGGATTATTTATGCATTATCTCTGGTTATAATTAAATTATAAAGTTAATAAAAGGTTGGATGAGTCCTACAATCTGATGTTTAATATATGCTGTGGCCTGCTTCTTCCAAATTTGGTGTCTTTCGTTATTGGGGGGTTATTTGGGATTAATCTATGTTATCTTATTTGCATCAAATTCCCCACTACGTCCATACAAGACAAATGGGATGTCAACTAAAGATCATCACCAAGGAAATTAGATGAAAGAGAGAAAACGATTTGTACAACTGTATACATGTAAAAATGTGTATTCCTAATGTTTTAGTATCCATGTCCCTATGCATATAGTCCCCCGTGTGTTGTAAAAATAATAAAAAAAAAGCTTTTTGCTTACCTTCTTCCAGCACTGAGGCTTCCTCAGCTCTATTTGCCACTACTCCTCCCGCAACGTCATGTATGTGAATACATGGCCTCCTTCGCGATGGTCCTCTCCAACGCGACTCAGAGGAACAGATGCACACGTGCAGGCATCCAACCTACTCTATAGCAAATAATTAAATCAATGCTTTCATATAGAGGCTGCAATTTCATGTTAACAAGTTTTACTTTGTAGTTGCAGCAGGAGCTCCTCCAGTTGCTGTCAGTGTATCAGTCTTAAGAGATGTGTTTAAAGGACCACTATAGTGCCAGGAAAACCCCACCCTCAGGGTCCTCCTCCTGCCCGGCTCTGGGGAGAGGAAAGGGTTAAAACTCTTTTTTCCAGCGCCGGGCGGGAAGCTCTCCTCCTCCTCTTTGGCTGAATGCGCGCGCTCTCATAGGAAAGCATTTACAATGACAGACTAGAGCAGGGGTCCTCAAACTCCGGCCCCCCAGATGTTGCTGAACTAGAACTCCCATGATTGTTTGAATTACATAGATAGCCAGAGAATCATGGGAGTTGTAGTTCAGCAACATCTGGGGGGGCTGAAGTTTGAGGACCCATGGGCTAGAGCATCTATGTCTGTCACTAGGTAACAGCATAAGAGGGTGGAGTCACACCTTCTTAAAGTGGATGTTGTTCCCCAAATACCTAGGTTGGTGGTCATAAACTAGGCATTATGTCTCACTTGGCCAAGGGTTGAGTACATGGGTTTAACCCCTTAAGGACACATGACATGTGTGACATGTCAGGATTCCCTTTTATTCCAGAAGTTTGGTCCTTAAGGGGGGGAGGGGGGGTTAAAGAAACACTCCGGGCACCATGACAACCTAATTGATACCAACAACATCTGGTATCTTGCCAGGGGTGCTGCTGATTGGTTTAGAGAGGTTAGCTGATACACTAAGCCAATCAGTAGCTCTCCATTCATAAGAAGGTACATGTCCAAATTGGTCCTTTAAGTTGGTGAAGATAATTCTGGGTATGAAGTCTATTGCCACTCTTAGACGTTCAACAGCTGCCACTGCTTAATGTTAGTTTGTTATACGCAAAAGATGGGTATGCTGCTATTACTGTTATAGCATTGACAAATCAGTACATTATTTGAAATATTGCTCCATTTTAAAATATTGCTAATGATCCTGGACTGATCATTGAAACCCTATGTTACTGTGGCAGTATGGTGTCTTTGAGGAGGGCATGTGATTTAACTTGAATTTTATAACAAGACACGGAGGCTCATATTGCATACCCCTTTCTTTACTGTCCACCAATAGCAGCAAAGAATACAAACAAAAAATAATGAACATACAGTAACATAGGCCCCTCCTTGCTCAGGTCCCAGTATAATAGGCCTTCCATTTCCCTCTTTCTTTGCTGCTCCAATACAAAGATATGTACATGTCTCATCTCTCTGATTACTTATTTCCTGCTATTGATATTGTTGATATCCTAGCATTACACTGCATAGGTTTATCTGTTATTGATTATTTTGTCTTCTGTTTTATTAGAGATTTTTATTTGTTTCTCTCTGCTTGTTTGATGCTACACATCTGTGTGTTTTTTCTGTGTACACAGGGTCCAGACCTCCCCTGTTATATATTTTATTACCCCTTTTCAATTGACCCTGTCCTTATGACTTTTTTCCTTGTGCTTTTCCTTATCTCCGTTTTGCTGTTTCCTCTCCCTGTCCCTTGGCGCCCTTTTGCGTCCGTTCTCTGCTGTGTTCAGCTGTTTTTCATTAACGAATTAAGCCCGTGCGGCTGATTCGTCACGAACACATGCTGTTCACTTTTTCCCGGCAAACAGCACCATTCGCCTGTTTGCCGCGTTAGACTAATTTTTGCACTAACTACTCGTTCGTCTGTTTTTTCCACTCTTCCTTATATTAGTCTATTTCCACAAATTTGTTTTTCTACCGAATGTTCGGTTCTTTAACTTCGCAAATTTTCACTATATTTTGCTGCGAATCTTGCGAGATTGCCTGCGGCCATTTTCTGACTTCCTGTCTTCCTCCCTACCTTGTGTGTGCTCATGTGCCACTGGTCTGGGCCCTGGTGAGATCGCTCTTGTACCTATTGCTTTCAGTTTTGGGTTACTAACCCATACTATTCTTATATCTAATTAGGAATTAGGTCCTGTTTATTCTCCATTATGCCTAAACCCAGACTACCTACTGGATCCCCACCCTCTGGGGAGACTGATGCCCCATTTAAATTTGGGTGAGACCCCTGTCACCTCAGGCACTCCACCCACCCTGGTAGACGGAACCACCCACCCTGAAGGGGCACAATTCTTAGCGCTACAGCGCTCAGTGACAGACGCCATTATGGCAGCCATGTGGTCCATGTCATCTACCCTCTCCCATACTATTTCTCAAGCCCTATTGCCACGTCCTTCGGACGAGCATTTATCGGGCTCCACGACGCCACTATCGCGTCCTGCTGTGGACTCGCTGGGAGAGGTACCCAGAAAGGCTACCCATAAGTCCAAACATCCCTCTGCCTCCAGAAACTATGACTGGCGTACCTACGGTTGCCCCAGAAAGTGTGTCCCATCCACGCAAAAAAAGAGCCTTTCCGCGCCAGGCAGAACGGGCGCGGCTATGGAAATGTGCCAGAGCACAGTTAGAAAGCGACTCAGACATCGGGTCAGGTGAGGAGGCTAAGATTGAGTCGGATGGTGACTGATACGGATGACCTCCTTCCCTCTGCTCAGGCGGAGGTGATGCAGGGCCCTCGTGGATCTGTTAGGTGTCCCACTCTTCGACCCGGATGACCTACACCATCAGAGGTCGGCAGAGTGGCTCCCGGCTGACCTTGAGAATTGGGTAAAGCAGCACGTAACAAATTGAGGGTGGAGTGTCCCAGGCCTGTGGTGCCCAATAAAGTATGTGACACTCCTGAGGTAAACTCCAAAATGACTCAGTTCCTCACTAAACTCGGCTGGAACCCCCGTAAGGGGCTAGAATCTGCCTCGAAATCTTGTCAGGATAAACACCTGGATATTTTCGGCCCTCTGGCCAAATTGTTTGACTTGGCGGAAGACGCCAGAGCGGGGAACCGCATGGTTAACCCTGACGACCTACGTGGTTGGGTCCAGAGAGCAATTTGTATTGCCGGGAGCATTAACACCTCCCTCTCTATAGAACAGCGTAAAGCCATCTTGTTTAAAATTGAACCAAAGCTGGACAATCTTGCCCTCACAGAAGCTGGTAAGGATTCCCAAGGCTTACTCTTCGGCGATTCCTTTTTTAAAGACCTAGGGCGTTTCGTTTGGGCATTTACAGCCCTTGACAAGGCCCAGGCCTCCATGAGATGGCTATTCCAGGGGCGGGTCTCCACCAGGGCTGGCAGATTCAGGAGCCGTCTGTCCGGCCGTACCTACTTCCAATCCCGTGGCACGGGACGAGGCTCCTGCCAGCAATGTTCTAACTGCCAGGAGACTAATAACCGTTCCACTTTCTTCCCGTCACATGGACGCCAGTGGCGTTTCAGAGGTTTCGGGGCAACTCCAGTTCCAGATGACCTTACAGTGAGTTCCCTCATACCTCATATTTCTTCTCATGTTTGTGTAGGGGGCAGACGCCAACATTTTTCCCCAGCTTGGTCACTAATTACCTCAGACCCTTGGGTGCTGACCACTGTTCGGGGTTTCCAGATAGAACTAGTGGGGCACCTTGTACACATTCCCCCTCCTCGACCGATATGCTTCTCACTCTGGGATCGCAGATTGATCAATGAAGAACTCTCCACCCTCCTTGTTAAAGGGGCTATAGAACGGGCACCTCTCAACCCCGCAGGTGTCATAAGCAACATTTTCCTGGTGGAAAAGAAAGGCCGTCAAATGAGGCCAGTCATAAATCTGCGCCCCCTCAATGCCATGGTTCTGTACCGCCATTTCTCGCGGCACGAGATTTGGCGATTTACCTGCCTGCCCTTTGGCCTCTCCTCAGCACCGTGGTGCTTCACGAAACTGCTGCGACCTGCAATGGCCTGGTTGCGCAGTCGGGGCTTCGTCTAAATATATACCCAGACAACATCCTTCTCATGGCTCAGGAGCACTCCACTCTCCTTACACACCTATGGTTGGCCATAAACCTCCTTTCTCGCTTGGGATTCATTATCAACTGGGAAAGGTCGTGCCTGACCCCCGCCACTCGCATGGAATTCCTAGGGTTCCTCGTGGACTCAGGGGAGGTGACGCGGAGCCTGCCGATGACAAAGACTCGATCCATCCGCAAAGAGCTTCGCAGAGCCCTCATCCGGCCCCAGCTCACCTTGCGACAGCTTGCACGGCTCATGGTCCTACTGGCCTCATCTATACAGGCAGTATTTCCGGGCCCGCTCCACTACCGACCGCTACAGCGCATGAAAATAGCGCACATCCTACGCGGATCTGGTGTCCCTGGACAGTGAAACGAACGATGAATTACGATGGTGGATCCTCAATCTATCCGCATGTTACGGCAAAGCGATCTTCGGCTCGCAGCCAGTATTCACCATCGACTCCGATGCGAGCCTCCATGGCTGGGGGGCCCATTGCAAGTGGGTTTCGACAGGAGGCCACTGGTCGGAATCCAAATCCCGGCTACACATCAACGCACTGGAGCTCCTGGCAGGCCCCTTCACCATCCGCAGTGAGATATGTCAACCACCTAGGCGGTACACAGTCTGCGGTGTTGGCCAGATTGGCGAAAGACTTTTGGGAGTTTTGCCTGGAACAGAACCTGATGGTTTACGCGGAATACTTACCTGGCATGGACAACGTTCAAGCGGACTGGGGGTCACGAGATCTTTCGGACACCAGCGACTGGAGATTGGACATGGACGTGTTCTCCAGTATATCATCTCTCTGGGGTCCCTTTACAATCGACCTCTTCGCATCCTGGCTCAACACCCAACTGTCACGTTTCTTCAGCTGGAGGCCGGATCCGACAGCGGAGGCAGTAGACGCCTTCCTGCAAGACTGGAGCGGAGACCTCCATTCTCCATGATCCCGCGCTCCCTCCTGCAAACACAGGGCTGAGTTAGTCATGGTGACCCCCTTCTGGGAGATTCAGTTATGGTTCCCTCAAATGCTCGAGATGACAAAGGACTATCCCTGACTACTGCCGTCGTTTCACAAACTGCTGCTGGACCCAATGGGACGATGTCACCCCCTCCTGTTGGAAGGCCCCCTTCCGCTCCTGGCATGGCGGATCTCCGGGGACCCTGGGAAATCCAGGGAGTTTTGGAAACAACTAGACAACTGTTGGCAGAAGCGTGGGCTCCCGGCACTAGACTGGCATTTGGGTCAGCTTGGCGAGCTTGGGCTGGCGGGTGCCTGGCTAGGGACGCGGATCCCGTTTCAGCTCCTGTAACCATGGTCCTGCAATTTCTGACTTCCCTCTTCGAAGCGGGGAAGGCTTACCGGACTATCAACCTCTACTGATCTGCCATCTCTTCAACTCATCAAGGATTTGACGGATGTCCCGCGGGGCAACACCCCTTAGTGTGCCAACTCATCAAGGGCTCTCGATTCTCCCAACCACCCAGGCCTCGCTACTCCACGACCTGGGATGTCTCCGTTGTATTGTCTTTTCTCTCATCCTGGCCCGCTAACTCCGCACTCTCCTTAAAACAATTATCAGCCAAGTTAGTTTGCCTGCTCTGCCTTGTCTCGTGCAAGAGGGTCTCGGACGTCAGAGCTCTGGACTTTGACGCCAGATGGGGTAACGTTCAACATTAGTCAACGATCTAAGACATCTATCAAATCGGTGTCCTACCAGAGTTTCCCTACCTCTCCGGCATTGTGTCCAGTGGCTTGCCTACGCGAATATGAAGATCGCATCAAACTCCACCGTATTGCTGTTTCTCCACAGCGGTTTCTATCCTTTCGTCCTCCTTTCCACCCGGTATCTAGCACCACATTGTCACGCTGGGTTAAGTGGTTATTGTCCCAGAAGGGCATTAATACCATGGTCTTTGGCGCCCATTCGGTCCGGGAGGACTCTGCCTCTTCGATTATGACCGCAGGTGTGCGTCTGGAGGATCTCATGAGGACGGCCAATTGGTCAAGGGAATCTACTTTTCAGGAATTTTACTTTCGACCGGCCCCGCATATGTTTGCTGCAGTAGTGAACCAGCTTTAAACTTGCAATATGAGCCTCCGTGTCTTATCCGGTTGTGCTTCCCTGTTGTTGAAGTGTTATCCTCTTCTTGGCGAACAGTTCTACTTTGCCTCCTCCTTGGACATTTATCGCTGTTCTTGGTTATTGACGTTATTTTGTAGGGTTGCATCTTCAGAAAGAGGGAAATGGAAGGGAAGTGCTGCCTATTATACTGGGACCTGAGCAGGGAGCGGCCTATGTTACTGTATGTTCATTATTTTTTTTCCATTCTGTTTGTATTCTTCGCTGCTATTGGTGGACACTAAAGAAAGGGATATGCAATACTCGCCTCCGTGTCTTTAATAAAAATCATGACTTTTCGTCATGTAATAGCAAAATCATGCAATTGTCCACAGCAATCAATCTGCTTAGAGAGACTGAACCTGCACTGAGAGTTTACTTAATCGTCAGTCTGAATCTAAATATTGCATTGCTGCATACTTTTAGAAACAAAAATAGTTCTAACATTAATGGCTATTACTTTGTTTGTTATTCAGTAATGTCAAAACACAACCAAGCAAAATGCTGTAAATTACTGTATAATTTTTCATAATTGTCTAGAACTGATAAAGTGCAAGCCAGTTCATAGACTGAAAGTGTAAATATCACTGCTATTGTTGAATGCCATCCTAAAAGGACATGGGCACAGAGAAATGCGTATAAATGCATATAAAACAGATAAAAAAAAAAATTTTAATAAAAAAACGGTGTTTATTTTTATCTACCCAGGTAGCTATGTATGTTTTATGATTCATACACAAAAATTGTAGCTTCTTTATTTTTTTGATTTACTTTTGGTGGTACTCGTATCAGCAGTTACTCCTAGCAGACCATAATGCATTGCAGGCAGCTCTACAGTGCAATATAGGACCGCTTGTAATATGGATTGGTTTAAAGGGAAACGGTCACTTCTCCATTTACACCGTGGAATAAACTTTGGAAATCACCTTTAATTTGTATCAACATGAAATGCTCCATTTTCTTTGAAATTTTTAAAAATATTTAGCAAATTACATCATAATCCAGTTTAAACAAGGCAAAGTCCCGGAAAACATTGCAAATGGAAAGTAAAAATAAAAATGTACAGGGTAATTCATTTTAAAAAAACTAGTTAGTTTTATTGATCTACTCACTATTATTAATGTGACGGGGTAGGTAGGGTAGTTTTATTGAATGGTGGGTGGCCAGGAGCTTTGGGACCATTAGCCTCCTGGCGTGGTTATCAGCCTTACAAACTTGCATATTTAATTAATTAGAGACCCCACCCATGGGTGGGGGCTGGGAGGAGACACTGGGCTTTCTTGTATTATAATTAGAGCCCCGCCCCCACCCACTACCTTCAAGTAGGGAAAGGGGAAATAAGAATTTCCTACCTTTTTTTTTTTAAATCAGCTCCCTCTGACCACGGTGGCGTCTACTCCAATTATATGCCTTTAAGCCCCCACCTGATACCCATTGATGGTGGCTTGGGGGAAACATATCCTCACTGTAATTTTGCAGCCTTTCTAACAACTGTGCAGCAATGTCTGCCAACTAGTTTTTATTATGAAGTAGATTAAGCCCCACCTGCCGCATGGCAAGTGGGGTCTTAAGGGGCAAATACAACATCTCTTGTTGTAGTATTAGGATATTATTGACCCCTAGAGACTTTATTTTATTCTTACTGTGGCAGCTGGCTAGCACGTACTGGCCAGCCTCAAAGTGGTTAACTCCACAGCACAGAAGGTTTTCATTTTTCTGCTGCCAGCATGCAAATAGTATGAATTTTTTAAATCCTGGCCATGATTTAAAGTAGAACAGCATTTAATCAGGTTGAAATCCAACCTAGTTCAGGTTTGCTTAGAACCTGCTAATCTTGATTGTGGTGAAATGCCACCAGGGATGTAGTTCTACCAGCAAAAACTGGTACCGAGACCATGGGTCAAGCCAGCAGTTAGCCCAGCTTGAATAGTCTCTGGAAGGGCTTACCCTCCATAATATGCAAATCTGACTGACTATCTGAGTCTTGCTTTTCAAGCATTGAGCATAATTGTTCCAACCAATGGGTGCTGCTCCATATAACTGTTACAGACACATTTGCAACCAGCAGGTGGTTTTGCATAGGCCCCACGGCCAGACAGGAGATTACACAAGACATTCCCCCGAACATCATTCATGTGCCTCTAATGGGCGCAGGGTGACTTAAACATAAGAGCCATCTGGGGACCTACATGAAGTGTCAGAAATGTGCTCCCAGTGATGGTGACTAGTGTTGCACTGACATTGTTGCAAATTATGAACAATCAAAAAGGGAGGTTATTCAGTGCTTGTAGAATACTAGTATAGTTCAAAGGCAGCTTAGTCACCAAGTCCGGTGAAGAAGTGGGGAGGGGGGGAGAAACAGGAGGGTGGTGTAGTGCCTACTATATCCTTGCAGATATGCAAGATAAAACAAAGAAACTGATGGTGTAGTATGTCGAATGCAGTAATAAAACGATGAAAAAAGGTAGTTCACTCACACTTTTGGGGATCCTGGGTGTAGCTCCAACCTATTCGCTTGGGCGGAAAAATCCTTGCCTAAGGATATGCTGTAGTCCAGGGGTCTGCAGATGGAGTTTCTCTTTACAACAAATATCTTCATAGATATGTAGAAGGGAAATAGAGACAATTATTATTCTGTCCAAGCACATAGGTTGAAGCTACACCCAGGCTCCCAAAAAGTGTGAGTGGACTACCTCTTTTCATTACTGTATTTGACATACTACACCATCAGTTTCTTTTTATCTTACATATCTGCAAGGCGCACGTTTAGTGTGCACTTCCTGTCAGTCCGGCCGGTTACAGGAAACAGAAACTCCTGTTCCGCGCGGAGTTTCTGTTTCCTGTAACCGGCCAGACTGACAGGAAGTGCACACTCAGCGTGCGCCTTCCTATCAGTCCGGCCGGGCACCGTGGACAGCAGAGCTGCTCGGCCACGCTACAGGGAAGGGCAGGGGAGAGGTGAGGAGGGAAGTAGGGAAGAGGGGAAGTAAGGGAAGGGAGAGGGTAAGTGAAGGGAAGTAAGTGAAGAGGTAAGTGAAGGGAAACAAGTGAATGCGGGGAGGAAGTAAGTGAATGCAGGGAGGAAGTAAGTGAAGGGTGGGGAGGAAGTAAGTAGGGAGGGAAGTAGTAAGTGAAGGGGAGGGGAAGTAGTAAGTGAAAGGGGAAGTAAGTGAGAGTGAAAGATGGGGGTGTAAGTGAGGAAGGGAAATATTAAGTATGAAGGGGAAAGTAAGTGGGAGGGAAGTAGTGAAGATGGGGGTGTAAACGAAGGAGGTGGAGTAAGTGAATGGGGGTGTAGATGAAGGAGGGGTAAGTGAAGATGGGGGTGTAAATGAAGGAGAGTAGAGAGTGAGGGGAGTAAGTGAAGGGGGAGTAAGTGAAGGAGGGGGGAGTAAGTGAAGGGGGGAAGAGTAAGTGATGGGGCGAGTAAGTGAAGATGGGGGGTGTTAATGAAGGAGGGGTGTAAATGAAGGATGGGGGTGTAAGTGAAGATGGGGGGAGTAAGTGAAGATGGGGGGGAGTAAGTGAAGGAGGAAGTAAGTAGCAGAAGATAGGGTGTGTAAGTGGGGGTAAGTGAAGATGGGGGTGTAAGTGAAGGAGGGGAAGTAAGTGAAGATGGGGGTGTAAATGGAGAGTATAAGTGAAGATGGGGGAGTAAGCCTGATGAAGGGGTAACAGAAGGAGGAGGGGGAGTAAGAAGAAGAAGGGGGTATGAAAAATGGGGGGTAAGAAGAACAAGGGGGAGTAAGAAGAACACAAGGAGGAGGGGGGAGAGTAAGAGTGAGGAGAAGGGGAGATGAGGAGAAGGGGGGGACTGAGAAGAACACAGGGAGAGTGGGTGGTGAGGAGAACACAGGGAGGGGGAGGTGAGGAGGACACAGGGAGGAGAGGACACTACGCGCACACACACACACACACAATGCATCCCTATACATACACAGAAACACAAAATGCATCCCTACACACACAGAAACACAACATGCTTCCCTTACACACAGAGAAACACACAATGCATCCATTACACACACACAATGCAACACTTACACACAAAGACAATGCATCCTTTGCACACATACACAGAAACACATAATGCAAACACTTACACACACACTGCTTTTCTTACATACACACAGAAACACAATGCATCACTAACACACACTCAATGCACACACTTACAGACACACACCTTGCATCCCTTATGCATACAAACACAGATTCACACAATGCATCCCTTACACACAACCAGCAACACACAATACATCCCTTATACACAAATACACACTGCTTCCACTACACACCAACACACTGCATCACCTGCACAAACTGGTATCCCTATACACTACATACCATAAGCACACATATTAGATCCTCTACAATAACACATAACACATCCCCTACACACTCCACTCCCTGTGAGCGAACTCATGGGTGGGTGGAACATATAAGTGGACTTATGAGTGGGCCTTGTGGGCATACTCACCGTCAGGCCCTGGGGCCCAGACCTTGAGCTGTGTAAGGGGCCCCCCAAAAAATGGAGCTGCTTCCAATTCTCCCAGAACATTGAATTTTGTGACCACAGTTGCAAACAGCCTCCAGAGATCCTGTTCTACACCAGACCAGTGGAGCCAAACTGCAGCCCATCATCATCCTCATTTGGTTGTAAGTAGGCAATCTAGTATATTATTAGTGACACTAATCTATAATTTACATTACATTAAAGGGACACTATAGTCCCCAGAACGACTGGAGCTTAATGAAGTGGTTCTGGTGTCTATAGCCGGTCCCTGCAGGCTTTTTAATGTAAACACACACTGTGGGCAGCACTGGCGTTAGTTCGTATGGCAGCTCATATAGGTGGGGCATTGTGATGTCACATGGGGGGCGGCAAATACAGCTGTTCCCCATGCAGCCACAGGTGCCACTGTGCTGGGAGATTGTGATTACTCTTCACTTCCTCCCAGCTTACAGAGCAGCGCATGGAGAGAGAGAGGAGGAGGCATGATTTAATCTTACAACAAATCCAGTAAGCAAATCTTTATAAATTTGGGTGGGATCAGCTCTGTTTCCACAGTTTATTGGTGTTTACTCTGATGTCTGTATTAATATTGAGGGATTTCTAAGTAGTAACATCAGTGTGTGTCAGCAGGGCCAGCCGTTGGGGTGTGCACGCTGTGCAGTCACGCAGGGTGCCATCACAACAGAGGCGCCCGGCGGACAACACAGCTCACAAGTTGGGGACACCAGCCTATTCAATTTAAACGATTCGCTGGTGGTCCACTGGTGCGCACCAGCAGTAGGTGCAGTCAGATTATAGCCTCTCCCTCGTGGTTCCGGCGCTCAGTTAGTGAGTCAGAGCACAGGCTCAGAGATTCTCAGCCTGTGCTCTGACAACATTGAAAGTCAGAGCCGTGAAGAAGCGGGTATGGCAAAGAGCTACTGATTAGCATAACATCAATATCCGTTATAAAACCAGGAAAAGGTGGGCACCATTGCACTGATTTGGTGGTGTAATGGGCCACTTGACTGGTTTTGCCCCCCAGGCCTAAGGCTGCCAGCCCTCCCCTGCCTGTGGACACCGTGGATCATCTACAGCTCGCCCGTGCGACTCAGAATACCACCGAGGGAGGGCTCGCGGGGACCGCATCTGGACCCGGGGGGACCACCGCCCCCTGGTCGAGCCAGAGGGGCTTGGCTCCCACGCTGCAATCTAAACAAGGTACTGCACCTCACCAACTACAATATATGCCCACGCACACGGTGGAACACTTGCTAAACGCCGGACGAAAGGCAAGCCACAGCGACTCCGGCGGGCCCCACTTTATAAGGTTAAATAGGCTCGGGGTTGGTCAGGGAATGGTATTCCCCTATAAAGGCAGGTCCAACATAAAAGACCACTAAGAAACGGAGAAATAAGGCTTGATCCAGACTGGTGGGGATTGGGGGGGTTGGTGGGGGGGAGGAGGCTAATACAGCATGGGGGGGTGGAGAGGGGGGGACACTTAGGAACGAAATCCTAAAAATATTGTTGGACATAAGGTTTAGGGGCCTAGTGAAACTTGTTATACAGTGTCTCTTGATACGATTTGACCTGTATTGTAACCTTACTATATACAAATAAAGAATGTCAACAAAAAAAAAGAAAGGGTAGTAGATACAGGGAATAGCCTTCCAGTGGGAGCAGTAACAGTGATATAGAAAGGGTAGTAGATACCTGGAATGGCCTTCCAGTGGGAGCAGTAACAGTGATATAGAAAGGGTAGTAGATACCTGGAATAGCCCTCGAGTGGGAGCAGTAACAGTGATATAGAAAGGGTAGTATATATCTGGAATAGCCTTCCAGTGGGAGCGGTAATGACAATGATGAATGATTGGGATGTGTATAAAACTTTATCAAAGAACCAACCACAAACATCCTATTTTATGTTGGGATAATTAGCTCTTTGCTTACCAGTGTCAGCTGTCTATATTTCAGTAATGAAAAGTTTACAATTAAACAATTTCTCCAAACTGGGTCTACAATTCACAAAATTATTGATGGGAGAACTGGGAGTGGTAATAGAGAGCTGGGAGTAATGAGAGTGTGAGCTGAGAGTGATAAGAGTTGGGATTTATGAGTGAAAGCTGTTTATCTGTTAACCCATTATGATTCGTACTGAGCTCTGTTGTTTAACTCTTACAGAAAAGCCTGGCGTGTGTCCTGTACTGCATAGCGTAATAATGTGCCCGGTACCCAACCCCTCCGGTAATTGTGAATCGGACGCAAACTGCCCTGGAAATAAGAAATGCTGTAACATTGGATGTAACTTCGGATGCACAGATGTCTAAGGTGAGGAAGGTCCTAATCAGAGGGTAAACATCTGTCACAGCCCTGGAGAGAGGACAGATAGGGGGGTATTGTACAATAATCAGTAGAAGATATGGGGTACTATGTCCATCAGTAAAAGATACGGGTTGCCCTTTCATAAGTAGACAATTTGGGGTGCTGTGAAATCAGTAGAAGATTTGGGGTGCTATATCCATTAGTAAAGGATTTGGGGTGCTATGTCTATCAGTAGAGGATTTGGGGTGCTGTGTAATCAGTAGGAGGGGTTCAGGCATTCATTGTCAGTGGTCCATCACACTGAGCCATTCCCAGAGATTCAGAGAGTGTGGGAGGCAATGTTAGAATAAATGAGGTCCGCAGAAGGTGTGAGGTTCTATAAATGTCAGTAACACAAGCTGTAATGATGAAGGCTGCGTGATTTGGAAGATCAGTTTGGTTTTATCATCGAATTAATAAATGATTTTATAATAAATACTTTGCCTTTCTTCCAACAGAAAACTAATCTCTATCCGGTAACAAGTGACGGATGCTGCATAACACATAGCACACTGATGGCATGCCTCGTGATCCATCCTACTATCTCTCCGCTTGGGATGGACTGTGTCCCACCACTTCCCATCCAATCATTGCTAATTACTGTCGCTTGATGTAACTGATTCCAATAAATAGAAATATCATCACTCCATTGTGAGACCCTATTTTCTGTGTGGGATTACAGATAGCACATAATGGGATATTAGATACAAACAGAGATAACATTTAACTGCTCTCAACCAGCCCACACACTTCCACCCCATCATGGACTTCTTCATGGTTAGAAAAGTAGTCTCCTATATTCTCTGCATTAAAATATTATCTTCTGGGCATTCCCACAAAGGCAGACTGAACGACTTTATATAACGAATACATTCAGCTTGTAGTTTGTCATTCTTCTTCTCCACCACTTGTTTCTATAGAGTTCGAGTAAATTAGCTGCAAGATTGTAACCCAGAGCCGATCAAGTCCACAGTAAGCCATCCATCCAGGGATGCACATTATTCATATTATTAAAGATACAGTGTTTTATTCATTAGGATATTTTTGGGGGGTTCCTCTTTTGGGATTCAGCAATATTTACACCCTAGGAATGTTGATTGATCATTGAGGACTAGTGATGTCACGAACACGAAATTTTCGGTTCGCGAACGCGAACTTCCGCAAATGTTCGCAAACCGGGCGAACCGCCATAGACTTCAATGGGCAGGCGAATTTTAAAACACACAGGGACTATTTCTGGCCACAATAGGGATGGAAAAGTTGTTTCAAGGGGACTAACACCTGGACTGTGGCATGCCGGAGGGGGATCCATGGCAAAACTCCCATGGAAAATTACACAGTTGATGCAGAGCCTGGTTTTAATCCATAAAGGGCAGAAATCAGCTAACATTCCTAAATCACAATGAATATGGATTGACACCTGACATATGACATATTGACACCTGTCCTCAGAGACCATGATACACACACAGAGCAGAATAGAGACTGTTCCCCCTACATAGGGTCACTTGGCAGATATGGATTGACACCTGTCTTCAGAGACCATGATACACACTGACACAGAGCAGAATAGAGACTGTTCCCCCTACATAGGGTCACTTGGCAGATATGGATTGACACCTGTCTTCAGAGAACATGATACACACTGACACAGAGCAGAATAGAGACTGTTCCCCCTACATAGGGTCACTTGGCAGATATGGATTGACACCTGTCCTCAGAGACCATGATACACACTGACACAGAGCAGAATAGAGACTGTTACTCCTACATAGGGTCACTTAGCAGATATGGATTGACACCTGTCCTCAGAGCCCCTGATACACACTGACACAGAGCAGAATAGAGACTGTTCCCCCTACATAGGGTCACTTGGCAGATATGGATTGACACCTGTCCTCAGAGATCATGATACACACTGACACAGAGCAGAATAGAGAGACTGTTCCTCCTACATAGGGTCACTTGGCAGATATGGATTGACACCTGTCCTCAGAGACCATGATACACACTGACACAGAGCAGAATAGAGACTGTTCCTCCTACATAGGGTCACTTGGCAGATATGGATTGACACCTGTCCTCAGAGAACATGATACACACTGACACAGAGCAGAATAGAGACTGTTCCCCCTACATAGGGTCACTTGGCAGATATGGATTGACACCTGTCCTCAGAGACCATGATACACACTGACACAGAGCAGAATAGGGACTGTGTAACAGATCGCCTGGCACCCCGACTGGGTACCTCCGTTAAAGGATGCTCCTAGCGCTTCCTGAGGACTCCAAGCACTGCAGCAGACACCACAACCACCGAACCGGAGAAGCATATGAATCCTCTCAAGCATATGAATGCTGTAGACAGTTGAATAGGAACCATACGAATAGGTTTACTCTCCTAGCAGTCAAACTGGAACAGCATACAATAAATCCTTCCCCAATAATGAGACGACACTTCACTTTGAGGGTTAAAACAGGAACTCAAGTGCTGGCACACCCAGCCTGGTTTTTATTACAATCCACAAAACATAGTACTGCCCACAGGGTTTTGCAGAACCACCAATAAACACATTACAACACATACAATGCAAGTACAGCAGCCAATCAGACACAATGGGAAAATAGAAACACACCCAGCATATTCCTCCCCTCTGCTTAGGAGATAATTGAGTCAATTACTGTATCTACTCAATTATCTCCAAGCTGAAAAGTTACTTTTTGTACATTTTTATAACTTTGTGAGTTAACATAGCACATACATAAAACTTATATTATTTTAACCAGTATAACTTGGGGACAAACATATCCAAAATTCACTTGAATAGGTTCAGGGGTTTAACGGTTAGGTCGAAGTCCTTTGTTTTTACTTGCAAGCATGATTTTTCCTGGCAAACCAGTTCCCACTGGTTTGGCAGTGTCCCTGGGACAACACCCTGCTAGAGAACAATGAGATCCGGGGGAGGGGAAGAGGAAGTGTCCAAAAAGTTTCAGTAAGTCCATTCACTGTGCTTAAAGAGCCAGTAGCCGCACAATAAAATACAATATGCCCAAATATTGCATTCAAAAGTACAACTTTACCAGGGGCCATAGTCAGCAGGAAGGAGGCGGGCAGCCAGGCCTCTCCAATGCCAGGTGGCGAGGCGGGTTCCGCCACATTTCTCCCCTTTCCCATTGAGACTATCCAGACTCCAGACCTTCAATCGGTCTGGGGCTCTGATAGTCGGTCGGCCTTTCTCACCCAGTGTAGCTGTCCCGGTGTTCTCCTGCCACATGTGTCCAGTTGGAAATCCATAGTCTGGTGGAAAGGTAACCAGGGTGCTCTCTCTCCTGGTTGGACAAAGCTGTTGCTGGGGAGAAGGGGTAACAGGCTCCTCTCCCTGCGACGACCTCTCTTGTAGTAGGGAAAAACAAACTGCCTTCTCTTCCAATACATTGTCCTGTTGCTGGGGGCCAGGACAGACTGTCCATATCTCCAGTGGTGCAGGTGCAGAGACTACGGTCCCTTCTGCACTGTTGTGGGGCTTACTGTCTCCCCTTGGTGGGCTAGGCTGCCGCTGGGGAGGGGAAGCGAGACTCTCCCCACCCGGTAAAATATTCTGCTGCTGGGGAGCAGGACTGACCATCCGTACTCCCTGTAGATTGGGCACAGAGACCACGGTCCCATCTGCGCTGGTGAGGGGCTTAGTGTCTCCCCTTGGTGGTTTATGCTGCCGCTGGGGAGAGGAGGTAACAAACTCCTCTCCCTTACACACTTCCAGCCGCTGGGGAGCAGGGCTGACCCTCCGTACTCCCTGTAGCTTGGGCGCAGAGACCACGGTCCCATCTGCGCTGGTGAGGGGCTTAGTGTATCCCCTTGGTGGGCTATGCTTCTGCTGGGGAGAGGGCGTAACAAGCTCCTCTCCCTGAACCATAGACTGCCGCTGGGGAGAGGGGGTAACAAGCTCCTCTCCCTGACGCTCTCTCTCTTTCGTCCGCTGGAATTCTCGGTCCAGCCTTGTGTTTCGCTCAGTCATGACCTGGTTCCAGATCACCCGGCGTGTCTCCATGGGTACATCATCCCCATACTGGGCCACTCGCTGCCTTATTTCGGCCAGCCAATTATCTCCAGACCCTTCCATACTGGTCTGCTGGTGAAGAGGGGGACCATCTGTCTCCCCTTTCAATATATTGTCCTGCTGCTGGGGAGTAAGGACGGCACCTTCTGCTCCCTGGGGTACACACTGCCGCTGGGGAGGAAGAACGGCACATTCAGCTCCCTGGGGTACACACTGCCACTGGGGAGGAAGGACGACACCTTCTGCTCCCTGGGATACACACTGCTGCTGGGGAGGAAGGACGGCACCTTCAGCTCCCTGGGGTACACACTGCCGCTGGGGAGGAAGGACGACACCTTCAGCTCCCTGGGATACATACTGCCGCTGGGGATCTGGGCCGACTGCCCAGCATCCCTGTAGGGCTGGTAGAGAGACAGCCGTCCCATCTCTACCTGCCATCGGTGGGTCTTCCCAGGACCAGTCTATGAGGTCCCCTACTTCTGCAACTGGTAGTGAAGCAGTGGGGACCTCGGCTGCGTTTTCCCAGCTGTAGGTTGGCAGGTCTGGGTCCGCCACCCAGTTTTCCTATTCTGCGTCTATGCTCTGCGGCTGACATGAGTTCAGAAGTTCCACATAGTCCATCTCTAGCTGTCGTTCCATGGCAGCCAAACGGTGGAGGTCTTGTCCCAGTCCCATAGATCTCGGGCCCTGTACCATCTCACCCCGGTAATAAAAGATAGCCCAGTACCGTGACTCTGCTGGACTGCCAAAGTCGACGTCTTCTGCTAAGGCCTTCCACAACAGGCCAGGGCTAGTGTAGTTCTCCCCCTCCGGCTGGATGCCCTTTGCCCTCCACGTCTCTGGCTGGACAGTGCACCACCACAGTGCCCGGTATGAGGCATCAAGGCTCAGTTCCCTTTCCACGAGGTACTCAAGTTGTCTGACCTGCTGCCCTCCGGGTTGGTCTCCCAGAAGCGGCATCCGCCAGGCCATTTGTTCCTCCAACCGGTATGCGACACCAGGAAGGCGCTGCTGCCGTTGATACTGGACTTCCTCCAGGGCATCGTACCATAGTTCTTGCCGGGCAATATCTCTCCATTCCAATTCACTCTCTTCCTCAGGTGTGCGTGTTGCCCAAGGATCCACGAACCCCATTTTCCCAAATCTTTATGTAGACAGGGACGCTGTATAAACACTAGCGTCGCCTTCAATTTGTAAATCCAAACGAACTGTGTCTCTGAGCTGCTTTACCTCGCACTAGGACGCCATCCCACCGCTTGCCACCAATGTAACGGATCGCCTGGCACCCCGACTGGGTACCTCCGTTAAAGGATGCTCCTAGCGCTTCCTGAGGACTCCAAACACTGCAGCAGACACCACAACCACCGAACCGGAGAAGCATATGAATCCTCTCAAGCATATGAATGCTGTAGACAGTTGAATAGGAACCATAAGAATAGGTTTACTCTCCTAGCAGTCAAACTGGAACAGCATACAATAAATCCTTCCCCCAATAATGAGACGACACTTCACTTTGAGGGTTAAAACAGGAACTCAAGTGCTGGCACACCCCGCCTGGTTTTTATTACAATCCACAAAACATAGTACTGCCCACAGGGTTTTGCAGAACCACCAATAAACAAATTACAACACATACAATGCAAGTACAGCAGCCAATCAGACACAATGGGAAAATAGAAACACACCCAGCATATTCCTCCCCTCTGCTTAGGAGATAATTGAGTCAATTACTGTATCTACTCAATTATCTCCAAGCTGAAAAGTTACTTTTTGTACATTTTTATAACTTTGTGAGTTAACATCGCACATACATAAAACTTATATTATTTTAACCAGTATAACTTGGGGACAAACATATCCAAAATTCACTTGAATAGGTTCAGAGGTTTAACGGTTAGGTCGAAGTCCTTTGTTTTTACTTGCAAGCATGATTTTTCCTGGCAAACAAGTTCCCACTGGTTTGGCAGTGTCCCTGGGACAACACCCTGCTAGAGAACAATGAATCCGGGGGAGGGGAAGAGGAAGTGTCCAAAAAGTTTCAGTAAGTCCATTCACTGTGCTTAAATTGTGCCGCACAATAAAATACAATATGCCCAAATATTGCATTCAAAAGTACAACTTTACCAGGGGCCATAGTCAGCAGGAAGGAGGCGGGCAGCCAGGCCTCTCCAATGCCAGGTGGCGAGGCGGGTTCCGCCACAGACTGTTCCTCCTACATAGGGTCACTTGGCAGATATGGATTGACACCTGTCCTCAGAGACCATGGTACACACTGACACAGAGCAGAATAGAGACTGTTCCCCCTACATAGGGTCACTTGGCACATATGGATTGACACCTGTCCTCAGAGACCATGATACACACTGACACAGAGCAGAATAGGGACTGTTACCCCTACATAGGGTCACTTGGCAGATAAGGCGTGGTCGTGGGAGGAGGATGACTTTCACCTCTTCCCCTGTTAGATTCCCGTTGTGCTGTGACATCACCCTTATACACTGTGTAAAGCATACTTTTTAATTTATTTTGCAAATGCTGCATCCTTTCCTATTTGTACTCCTGCTCATTTCCCACTGCCTGCTTATACCGGGGTCTAGTAGCTGCGGACACCCAGCACAGGTCGCTCTCCTTCAGCCTTTTATACGCAGGGTCCCTCAACAGGCACTCCATAGCATGAAAGACCCCATTTGCACAAGGTTGATGCCGAGCTACTCATTTCCCATTCCCTCCTCACACAGAGCAGAATAGGACTGTTCCCACAATTGGCAGATATGGATTGATACCTGTCCTGTCCCTGATACACACCGACACAGAGCAGAATAGGACTGTTCCTCCTGACATAGTGTCACTTGGCAGATATGGATTGACACCTATCCTAATGATCCCTGATACACACTGACGCAGAGCACAATAGGGACTGTTCCCCCTACATAGGGTCACTTGGCAGATATGGATTGACACCTGTCCTCAGAGCCCATGATACACACTGACACAGAGCAGAATAGAGACTGTTCCCCCTACATCGGGTCACTTGGCAGCTATGGATTGACACCTGTCCTCAGAGACCATGATACACACTGACACAGAGCAGAATAGGGACTGTTCCCCCTACATCGGGTTACTTGGCAGATATGGATTGACACCTGTCCTAGGGATCCCTGATACACACTGACACAGAGCAGAATAGAGACTGTTCCCCCTACATAGGGTCACTTGGCACATATGGATTGACACCTGTCCTAACGATCCCTAATACACACTGACACAGAGCAGAATAGGGACTGTTCCTCCTACATCGGGTCACTTGGCAGATATGGATTGACACCTGTCCTCAGAGACCATGATACACACTGACACATTACATAGAATAGAGACTGTCTCCCTACATAGGTCACTTCTATGAGATATGGATTGACACCTGTCCTCAGAGACCATGATACACACTGACACAGAGCAGAATAGAGACTGTTCCCCACATAGGGTCACTTGGCACATATGGATTGACACCTGTCCAGAGACCATGATACACACTGACACAGAGCAGAATAGGACTGTTACCTACATAGGTCACTTGGCAGATATGGATTGACACTGTCCCTTCAGAGCCCCTGATACACACTGACACAGAGCATTGAGTACTCTAAGAGAAATGTACTTGGCAGATATGGCGTGGTCATGGGAGGAGGAGGATGACTTCCACCTCTCCCCCTGTTAGATTCCCGTTGTGCTGTGACATCACCCTTATACGCTATGTAAAGCATACTTTTCAATTTATTTTGCAAATGCTGCATCCTTTCATACTTGTTGTAATTCGGTAACATTTCCGCCACTTTCTGCTTATACCGGGGGTCTAGTAGCGTGGACACCCAGTACAGGTCGTTCTCCTTCAGCCTTTTTATACGAGGGTCCTCAACAGGCACGACAGCATGAAAGACCCCATTTGCACAAGGTTGGATGCCGAGCTACTCTCCCATTCTCCTCACACAGAGCAGAATAGGGACTGTTCCTCCTACATAGGTTCACTTGGCAGATATGGATTGACACCTGTCCTAAGGGTCCCTGATACACACTGACACAGAGCAGAATAGGGATTGTTCCTCCTACATAGGGTCACTTGGCAGATATGGATTGACACCTGTCCTCAGAGACCATGAAACACACTGACACAGAGCAGAATAGAGACTGTTCCCCCTACGTAGGGTCACTTGGCAGATATGGATTGACACCTGTCCTCAGAGACCATGATACACACTGACACAGAGCAGAATAAGGACTGTTCCCCTTACATCGGGTCACTTGGCAGATATGGATTGACACCT
>OW240914.1:239718389-239883889 GCA_933207985.1 Pelobates cultripes | reverse complement strand
TTTGGGCATTTACAGCCCTTGACAAGGCCCAGGCCTCCATGAGATGGCTATTCCAGGGGCGGGTCTCCACCAGGGCTGGCAGATTCAGGAGCCGTCTGTCCGGCCGTACCTACTTCCAATCCCGTGGCACGGGACGAGGCTCCTGCCAGCAATGTTCTAACTGCCAGGAGACTAATAACCGTTCCACTTTCTTCCCGTCACATGGACGCCAGTGGCGTTTCAGAGGTTTCGGGGCAACTCCAGTTCCAGATGACCTTACAGTGAGTTCCCTCATACCTCATATTTCTTCTCATGTTTGTGTAGGGGGCAGACGCCAACATTTTTCCCCAGCTTGGTCACTAATTACCTCAGACCCTTGGGTGCTGACCACTGTTCGGGGTTTCCAGATAGAACTAGTGGGGCACCTTGTACACATTCCCCCTCCTCGACCGATATGCTTCTCACTCTGGGATCGCAGATTGATCAATGAAGAACTCTCCACCCTCCTTGTTAAAGGGGCTATAGAACGGGCACCTCTCAACCCCGCAGGTGTCATAAGCAACATTTTCCTGGTGGAAAAGAAAGGCCGTCAAATGAGGCCAGTCATAAATCTGCGCCCCCTCAATGCCATGGTTCTGTACCGCCATTTCTCGCGGCACGAGATTTGGCGATTTACCTGCCTGCCCTTTGGCCTCTCCTCAGCACCGTGGTGCTTCACGAAACTGCTGCGACCTGCAATGGCCTGGTTGCGCAGTCGGGGCTTCGTCTAAATATATACCCAGACAACATCCTTCTCATGGCTCAGGAGCACTCCACTCTCCTTACACACCTATGGTTGGCCATAAACCTCCTTTCTCGCTTGGGATTCATTATCAACTGGGAAAGGTCGTGCCTGACCCCCGCCACTCGCATGGAATTCCTAGGGTTCCTCGTGGACTCAGGGGAGGTGACGCGGAGCCTGCCGATGACAAAGACTCGATCCATCCGCAAAGAGCTTCGCAGAGCCCTCATCCGGCCCCAGCTCACCTTGCGACAGCTTGCACGGCTCATGGTCCTACTGGCCTCATCTATACAGGCAGTATTTCCGGGCCCGCTCCACTACCGACCGCTACAGCGCATGAAAATAGCGCACATCCTACGCGGATCTGGTGTCCCTGGACAGTGAAACGAACGATGAATTACGATGGTGGATCCTCAATCTATCCGCATGTTACGGCAAAGCGATCTTCGGCTCGCAGCCAGTATTCACCATCGACTCCGATGCGAGCCTCCATGGCTGGGGGGCCCATTGCAAGTGGGTTTCGACAGGAGGCCACTGGTCGGAATCCAAATCCCGGCTACACATCAACGCACTGGAGCTCCTGGCAGGCCCCTTCACCATCCGCAGTGAGATATGTCAACCACCTAGGCGGTACACAGTCTGCGGTGTTGGCCAGATTGGCGAAAGACTTTTGGGAGTTTTGCCTGGAACAGAACCTGATGGTTTACGCGGAATACTTACCTGGCATGGACAACGTTCAAGCGGACTGGGGGTCACGAGATCTTTCGGACACCAGCGACTGGAGATTGGACATGGACGTGTTCTCCAGTATATCATCTCTCTGGGGTCCCTTTACAATCGACCTCTTCGCATCCTGGCTCAACACCCAACTGTCACGTTTCTTCAGCTGGAGGCCGGATCCGACAGCGGAGGCAGTAGACGCCTTCCTGCAAGACTGGAGCGGAGACCTCCATTCTCCATGATCCCGCGCTCCCTCCTGCAAACACAGGGCTGAGTTAGTCATGGTGACCCCCTTCTGGGAGATTCAGTTATGGTTCCCTCAAATGCTCGAGATGACAAAGGACTATCCCTGACTACTGCCGTCGTTTCACAAACTGCTGCTGGACCCAATGGGACGATGTCACCCCCTCCTGTTGGAAGGCCCCCTTCCGCTCCTGGCATGGCGGATCTCCGGGGACCCTGGGAAATCCAGGGAGTTTTGGAAACAACTAGACAACTGTTGGCAGAAGCGTGGGCTCCCGGCACTAGACTGGCATTTGGGTCAGCTTGGCGAGCTTGGGCTGGCGGGTGCCTGGCTAGGGACGCGGATCCCGTTTCAGCTCCTGTAACCATGGTCCTGCAATTTCTGACTTCCCTCTTCGAAGCGGGGAAGGCTTACCGGACTATCAACCTCTACTGATCTGCCATCTCTTCAACTCATCAAGGATTTGACGGATGTCCCGCGGGGCAACACCCCTTAGTGTGCCAACTCATCAAGGGCTCTCGATTCTCCCAACCACCCAGGCCTCGCTACTCCACGACCTGGGATGTCTCCGTTGTATTGTCTTTTCTCTCATCCTGGCCCGCTAACTCCGCACTCTCCTTAAAACAATTATCAGCCAAGTTAGTTTGCCTGCTCTGCCTTGTCTCGTGCAAGAGGGTCTCGGACGTCAGAGCTCTGGACTTTGACGCCAGATGGGGTAACGTTCAACATTAGTCAACGATCTAAGACATCTATCAAATCGGTGTCCTACCAGAGTTTCCCTACCTCTCCGGCATTGTGTCCAGTGGCTTGCCTACGCGAATATGAAGATCGCATCAAACTCCACCGTATTGCTGTTTCTCCACAGCGGTTTCTATCCTTTCGTCCTCCTTTCCACCCGGTATCTAGCACCACATTGTCACGCTGGGTTAAGTGGTTATTGTCCCAGAAGGGCATTAATACCATGGTCTTTGGCGCCCATTCGGTCCGGGAGGACTCTGCCTCTTCGATTATGACCGCAGGTGTGCGTCTGGAGGATCTCATGAGGACGGCCAATTGGTCAAGGGAATCTACTTTTCAGGAATTTTACTTTCGACCGGCCCCGCATATGTTTGCTGCAGTAGTGAACCAGCTTTAAACTTGCAATATGAGCCTCCGTGTCTTATCCGGTTGTGCTTCCCTGTTGTTGAAGTGTTATCCTCTTCTTGGCGAACAGTTCTACTTTGCCTCCTCCTTGGACATTTATCGCTGTTCTTGGTTATTGACGTTATTTTGTAGGGTTGCATCTTCAGAAAGAGGGAAATGGAAGGGAAGTGCTGCCTATTATACTGGGACCTGAGCAGGGAGCGGCCTATGTTACTGTATGTTCATTATTTTTTTTCCATTCTGTTTGTATTCTTCGCTGCTATTGGTGGACACTAAAGAAAGGGATATGCAATACTCGCCTCCGTGTCTTTAATAAAAATCATGACTTTTCGTCATGTAATAGCAAAATCATGCAATTGTCCACAGCAATCAATCTGCTTAGAGAGACTGAACCTGCACTGAGAGTTTACTTAATCGTCAGTCTGAATCTAAATATTGCATTGCTGCATACTTTTAGAAACAAAAATAGTTCTAACATTAATGGCTATTACTTTGTTTGTTATTCAGTAATGTCAAAACACAACCAAGCAAAATGCTGTAAATTACTGTATAATTTTTCATAATTGTCTAGAACTGATAAAGTGCAAGCCAGTTCATAGACTGAAAGTGTAAATATCACTGCTATTGTTGAATGCCATCCTAAAAGGACATGGGCACAGAGAAATGCGTATAAATGCATATAAAACAGATAAAAAAAAATTTTTTAATAAAAAAACGGTGTTTATTTTTATCTACCCAGGTAGCTATGTATGTTTTATGATTCATACACAAAAATTGTAGCTTCTTTATTTTTTTGATTTACTTTTGGTGGTACTCGTATCAGCAGTTACTCCTAGCAGACCATAATGCATTGCAGGCAGCTCTACAGTGCAATATAGGACCGCTTGTAATATGGATTGGTTTAAAGGGAAACGGTCACTTCTCCATTTACACCGTGGAATAAACTTTGGAAATCACCTTTAATTTGTATCAACATGAAATGCTCCATTTTCTTTGAAATTTTTAAAAATATTTAGCAAATTACATCATAATCCAGTTTAAACAAGGCAAAGTCCCGGAAAACATTGCAAATGGAAAGTAAAAATAAAAATGTACAGGGTAATTCATTTTAAAAAAACTAGTTAGTTTTATTGATCTACTCACTATTATTAATGTGACGGGGTAGGTAGGGTAGTTTTATTGAATGGTGGGTGGCCAGGAGCTTTGGGACCATTAGCCTCCTGGCGTGGTTATCAGCCTTACAAACTTGCATATTTAATTAATTAGAGACCCCACCCATGGGTGGGGGCTGGGAGGAGACACTGGGCTTTCTTGTATTATAATTAGAGCCCCGCCCCCACCCACTACCTTCAAGTAGGGAAAGGGGAAATAAGAATTTCCTACCTTTTTTTTTTTAAATCAGCTCCCTCTGACCACGGTGGCGTCTACTCCAATTATATGCCTTTAAGCCCCCACCTGATACCCATTGATGGTGGCTTGGGGGAAACATATCCTCACTGTAATTTTGCAGCCTTTCTAACAACTGTGCAGCAATGTCTGCCAACTAGTTTTTATTATGAAGTAGATTAAGCCCCACCTGCCGCATGGCAAGTGGGGTCTTAAGGGGCAAATACAACATCTCTTGTTGTAGTATTAGGATATTATTGACCCCTAGAGACTTTATTTTATTCTTACTGTGGCAGCTGGCTAGCACGTACTGGCCAGCCTCAAAGTGGTTAACTCCACAGCACAGAAGGTTTTCATTTTTCTGCTGCCAGCATGCAAATAGTATGAATTTTTAAAATCCTGGCCATGATTTAAAGTAGAACAGCATTTAATCAGGTTGAAATCCAACCTAGTTCAGGTTTGCTTAGAACCTGCTAATCTTGATTGTGGTGAAATGCCACCAGGGATGTAGTTCTACCAGCAAAAACTGGTACCGAGACCATGGGTCAAGCCAGCAGTTAGCCCAGCTTGAATAGTCTCTGGAAGGGCTTACCCTCCATAATATGCAAATCTGACTGACTATCTGAGTCTTGCTTTTCAAGCATTGAGCATAATTGTTCCAACCAATGGGTGCTGCTCCATATAACTGTTACAGACACATTTGCAACCAGCAGGTGGTTTTGCATAGGCCCCACGGCCAGACAGGAGATTACACAAGACATTCCCCCGAACATCATTCATGTGCCTCTAATGGGCGCAGGGTGACTTAAACATAAGAGCCATCTGGGGACCTACATGAAGTGTCAGAAATGTGCTCCCAGTGATGGTGACTAGTGTTGCACTGACATTGTTGCAAATTATGAACAATCAAAAAGGGAGGTTATTCAGTGCTTGTAGAATACTAGTATAGTTCAAAGGCAGCTTAGTCACCAAGTCCGGTGAAGAAGTGGGGAGGGGGGGAGAAACAGGAGGGTGGTGTAGTGCCTACTATATCCTTGCAGATATGCAAGATAAAACAAAGAAACTGATGGTGTAGTATGTCGAATGCAGTAATAAAACGATGAAAAAAGGTAGTTCACTCACACTTTTGGGGATCCTGGGTGTAGCTCCAACCTATTCGCTTGGGCGGAAAAATCCTTGCCTAAGGATATGCTGTAGTCCAGGGGTCTGCAGATGGAGTTTCTCTTTACAACAAATATCTTCATAGATATGTAGAAGGGAAATAGAGACAATTATTATTCTGTCCAAGCACATAGGTTGAAGCTACACCCAGGCTCCCAAAAAGTGTGAGTGGACTACCTCTTTTCATTACTGTATTTGACATACTACACCATCAGTTTCTTTTTATCTTACATATCTGCAAGGCGCACGTTTAGTGTGCACTTCCTGTCAGTCCGGCCGGTTACAGGAAACAGAAACTCCTGTTCCGCGCGGAGTTTCTGTTTCCTGTAACCGGCCAGACTGACAGGAAGTGCACACTCAGCGTGCGCCTTCCTATCAGTCCGGCCGGGCACCGTGGACAGCAGAGCTGCTCGGCCACGCTACAGGGAAGGGCAGGGGAGAGGTGAGGAGGGGGGGAGTAAGGGGAAAGGGGAGAGAGGGTAAAGGGAAGGGGAGAGGGGGTAAGTGAAGGGGAGTAAGTGAAGGGGGAGTAAGTGAAGGGGAGTAGAGTGAATGCGAGGGGAGGAAGTAAGTAGATGCAGGGGAGGAGTAAGTGAAGGGGGTGGGGGGAGGGAGTAAGTAGAAGGGGGGAGTAGTAAGTGAAGGGGAGGGAGTAGTAAGTGAAGGGGGAGTAAGTGAGGGAGGAAGTAGAGAGTGAAGATGGGGGTGTAAGTGAAGGAAGGGGGGAGTAAGTGAAGGGAAGTAGGAGTGGGAGGGAGTAAGAGAGTAGAAGATGGGGTGTAAGCAGAAAGGGGAGGGTGGAAGTAAGTGAAGATGGGGTGTAAGATGAAGGAGGGTAAGTGAAGATGGGGGGTGTATGTAAATGAAGGAGGGAGTAAGTGAGAGGGGGTGTAAATAAGGAGGGGAGTAAGTGAAGATGGGGGAGTAGAGTGAAGGGGGAGTAAGTGAAGGGGAAGTGTAAATGAAGGATGGGGGTGTAAATGAAGGATGGGGGTGTAAGTGAAGATGGGGGAGTAAGTGAAGATGGGGGGAGTAAGTGGTGTATGGGGGGGAGTAAGTGAAGATGGGGGGTGTAAATGAAGGAGGGGGGAGTAAGTGAAGATGGGGGAGAAGAAGGGGGGAGTAAGTGAAGGGAGGGAGTAAGTGAAGGGAGGGAGTAAGTGAAGGAGGGGGGAGTAACAGAAGGTGGAGGAGGGGGAGTAAGAAGAAGAAGGGGGGTTTGAAAAACGGGGGGTAAGAAGAACAAGGGTGGAGTAAGAAGAACACAAGGAGGAGGGGGAGAGTAAGAGTGAGGAGAAGGGGAGATGAGGAGAAGGGGGGGGGACTGAGAAGAACACAGGGAGAGTGGGTGGTGAGGAGAACACAGGGAGGGGGAGGTGAGGAGGACACAGGGAGGAGAGGACACTACGCGCGCACACACACACACACACAATGCATCCCTATACATACACAGAAACACAAAATGCATCCCTACACACATAGAAACACAACATGCTTCCCTTACACACAGAGAAACACACAATGCATCCATTACACACACACAATGCAACACTTACACACAAAGACAATGCATCCTTTGCACACATACACAGAAACACATAATGCAAACACTTACACACACACTGCTTTTCTTACATACACACAGAAACACAATGCATCACTAACACACACTCAATGCACACACAGACACACACCTTGCATACAAACACAGATTCACACAATGCATCCCTTACACACAACCAGAAACACACAATACATCCCTTATACACAAATACACACTGCTTCCACTACACACAAACACACTGCATCACCTGCACAAACTGGTATCCCTATACACTACATACCATAAGCACACATATTAGATCCTCTACAATAACACATAACACATCCCCTACACACTCCACTCCCTGTGAGCGAACTCATGGGTGGGTGGAACATATAAGTGGACTTATGAGTGGGCCTTGTGGGCATACTCACCGTCAGGCCCTGGGGCCCAGACCTTGAGCTGTGTAAGGGGCCCCCCAAAAAATGGAGCTGCTTCCAATTCTCCCAGAACTTTGAATTTTGTGACCACAGTTGCAAACAGCCTCCAGAGATCCTGTTCTACACCAGACCAGTGGAGCCAAACTGCAGCCCATCATCATCCTCATTTGGTTGTAAGTAGGCAATCTAATACTAATCTTATTAGTGACACTAATCTATAATTTACATTACATTAAAGGGACACTATAGTCCCCAGAATGACTGGAGCTTAATGAAGTGGTTCTGGTGTCTATAGCCGGTCCCTGCAGGCTTTTTAATGTAAACACACACTGTGGGCAGCACTGGCGTTAGTTCGTATGGCAGCTCATATAGGTGGGGCATTGTGATGTTACATGGGGGGCGGCAAATATAGCTGTTCCCCATGCAGCCACAGGTGCCACTGTGCTGGGAGATTGTGATTACTCTTCACTTCCTCCCAGCTTACAGAGCAGCACATGGAAGAGAGAGAGGAGGAGGCATGATTTAATCTTACAACAAATCCAGTAAGCAAATCTTCATAAATTTGGGTGGGATCAGCTCTGTTTCCACAGTTTATTGGTGTTTACTCTGATGTCTGTATTAATATTGAGGGATTTCTAAGTAGTAACATCAGTGTGTGTCAGCAGGGCCAGTCGTTGGGGTGTGCACGCTGTGCAGTCAAGCAGGGTGCCATCACAACAGAGGCGCCTGGCGGACAACACAGCTCACAAGTTGGGGACACCAGCCTATTCAATTTAAACGATTCGCTGGTGGTCCACTGGTGCGCACCAGCAGTAGGTACAGCCAGATTATAGCCTCTCCCTCGTGGTTCCGGCGCTCAGTTAGTGAGTCAGAGCACAGGCTCAGAGATTCTCAGCCTGCGCTCTGACAACATTGAAAGTCAGAGCCGTGAAGGAGCTGGTATGGCAAAGAGCTACTGATTAGCATAACATCAATATCCGTTATAAAACCAGGAAAAGGTGGGCACCATTGCACTGATTTGGTGGTGCAATGGGCCACTTGACTGGTTTTGTCCCCCAGGCCTAAGGCTGCCAGCCCTCCCCTGCTGGGTCCTAAATACCTTCCTTCTATTACCCTCCCATAGACTATGTCACAATATACACACTTACACACACACACACATATATATATATATATATATATATATATCCAACACTTATCTTTTGTGTCACTATACCCCATTCCCTCTAGCATGTAAGCTCATTGAGCAGGGCCCTCTGTTCCTGTATGTCCAACATGTCTGGTTACAAATACGTGTCTGTTAGTCCACCCATTGTACAGCGCTACTGAACTTGTAGGCACTTTATAAATAATAATATATATAAGCATTGCAAATACAATCTTATTTGCACAAAATAAATAATACATATGTTTTCAACTGCATTATTAGTATACTATGCAGAAAAAAAAAAACAGTTTTTGTTTAATTCTTTGAAATACAAATTCACATGAATCTAAAGTGATTTATTCTTAATAATCTACCTTTCTACAAAACCAATGAATTTTAGATTAATAATGTCATAATTTCACAGGAAGGATTTATTTATCTACCCTTGCTGGAGCAAAGATGAAATTTACAAGAAGAAATGTAGTTTTATGAGTAATTTAAAGGATGAACTATAATAACATAATTAAATATACATCATGTATCTCTCTTTTTTTTAATATAATTTTTGTTTTTAAAGGTAGTATCTGATTAAAGGGGAAGTCATTTTTATCAATTTATTTTTTTGGATGGGGGCTACAGCAAATCCTTTGAAAGGGATTACTGTGTATTCCATAAATCTAAATTGGTAACATAATTGGTAACATAGCAGGATGCATTGTGCTGTAGCATTTGAACAAGTCTGATATGAGATGGGAGGGGGCAAAGATGTTTATTTAATTCACAACATGTAGTAATGAGTTCTCATCTTATCTCTAACCTTGCATGGGTTTCCTTCTTACAACACTACTTTGATTATTAAATAAAACCATGTATTTCTGTAAGAATATGATGTCCATGAACTTGTTACAATTACTGTGAATATTGTTTAGGATATACTCTTCTGTCAGAAGATGACGGTGCTTACTTAGTTTCAGAAAGCTGTATTTGTATCCTCTTGTGATCTTAATAAAGTTAGGAGGGTTTGCAGTGTTGGCTTTGGAATGCTGGGATGTATGGATTGTGACATACACACAGACGCACACTTACACAAACACTGCGATACACACAGGAAAACAGACACACATGCAGTGGTGTATTTGTGTATAACATTGTTGGAACGCAGGAGTGTATTTGTGTGCATTGTTAGTGTTGGAATGCGGGGTGTATTTGTGTGCATTGTTAGCGTATGTATGTGCATTGTTGGCATTGGACTGCTGGGATGAATGCATTGCCACACGAATAGATACACACTTACTTACATACTGGCACAAATATACAGTGCCTTGCAAAAGTATCCCCCCACTTATCTTTTTACCTATTTTGTTACATTACAGCCTTAAGTTCAATGTTTTATTAATCTGAATTTTACGTGATGGATCAGAACACATACAGCCAGATGCACACACACACACACACACACACACACACACACAGCCAGATACACACACTGACATACACATAGCCAGATACACAGACACAAACACACATACAGCCAGATGCACACACTACTGACATACACAGAGCCAGATACACACACACACACATGGCCAGATGTTCTTCCCCAGACCCAGGTAAACACACATATACCAATTTACATACTATTTTAGCAACTCTCCCATCTCCTTACCTTCTGGGTACAGAAGGGTGACTTCCCTGGGGTCCAGTGGGAGCTGGATGGCCAAGGCTGATACGAGTCTGACTTCCTTAGTCCCTCTCCTCCTCCTGTGTATGCCTCCTCCACCTCCCCGGTGGCACTCTATTACTTGGGAGGAAGTGATCTCACCTCACTTCCTCCTAGCAGGCAACATGAAAGGGGCCCAGTCCGGAGCACTCTTATAGAGCCGGGCACCCCTGATTACATCAGGCACCGCAGCCCATAGGGTTTGGATGCCGGCAGGGGGCCCACGGGGCAGCTACTTTGGAGTCACCACCCCACCTGAAACAAAAATTAATAAATCCCTACCATTTGATGTTTTCTTTTTTCTAAAATCTTCATTTTTCAGCCCCAAAAAAGACCAAATAAAAATCCATAATACCCATCAAACTTAAATTAAAAAACCATGCTCAAAAAAAAAATCTGAACATAAAGAAAAAAAACAGACGCTAAAAAGTAATCCACCTTCACCCATGGAGGGCACGGCACAGACTAAGCTCCGCAGGGCGGAGAAAGGCTTATAAAGCCTTCCCACACCCTGCAATTAGGCTCAGAAAGCTCTAGTTGGTTGGTTTAAGCCAACCAATCAGAGTGCTCTGACAGGTAAATGAAGAGACTGACAGGTACCTGTCACAGCACTCTGATTGGTTTGCTTGAAATCCAACCAATCAGAGTGCTCTGTGTCATTTTACACAGCGTGGGAAAATTCTTTGGAATCCTGCCAGCTCTGTTTCAGATACTGAAATGGACAAGAGACCATTTGGAGAAAGGACAGAGAGACGTGACGAGTGAACTCTGGCCCCAAAATTGATTAAATGTATGGATACTGCTGTTCATACCCCCCACTGATGATTATAATTGTCTCCACGGTTCCCCTAGATTGAGGGGAGATAACCCTAAGTGTGTATGATGTCTCCGGGTGTGAACGCCAGGCACGGACTGGCCATTGGGTGGGCCGCAATGGCTGTGGGGCCGAGGCCGGCAGGGGAGATCACAGGATCTCCCCGGCCGGCCCCTGCAGGGCCAGCGATATCCGAGCGCCGGCCCTGCATAGTGCCTCCATGGGCCGGTGGGGAGATCAAAGATCTCCCTCACCGGCCCAGAGGCATGGAGATGCAGCCGCAGGCGGGGGAGGGAGGAGAGGACCGGCGGAGCTCTAGCCAGCAGCTCCGCCGGGTCCTTTGGCGGGATTCTGAGCGTTGCCACGGTTACCGCAGCAAGGCTCAGATCTCGTGAGAGTGAACTCTAACCTGCAGGTTAGAGTTCACTCTTACCACTGGACCACCAGGGAAGGCAGCATTGCTCCCCACCCCCCAGGCAGAACGGATCTCCTCCCCCCCCCCCCAGGATAAAGGTTAGAAGGGGGGGGTATAACTTTTTTTATTAATAAAAAAAATAAATTTAAATTTAAATAAAAAATACATTCACACACACAGCACCCCCAGACACACACATCACCTTCCAGACACACACAGCACCCAGATACAGCACCCCCCAAACACACACAGCGCCCCTCAGACACACACAGCACCCAGACACAGCACCCAGACACAGCACCCAGACACAGCACCCCCCAGACACACCCAGCACCCTCAGACACACACAGCACCCAGACACAGCATCCCCCAACACACACAGCACCCAGACACAGCACCCCCCAGACACACACAGCACCCTCAGACACACACAGCACCTCCAGACACACACAGCACCCAGACACACAGAGCGCACCCTCAGGCACACACAGCGCACCCTCAGACACACACAGCGCACCCTCAGACACACACAGAGCACCCTCAGACACACACAGAGCACCCCCAGACACACACAGCGCACCCCCAGACACACACAGCACCCTCACTCACACACACAGCACACTCCCACACATATATAGCACACACACACACACGTGTATATATAAAATAACCCTCAGTGAGTTAACAGACAAAGAAAATTAGAAACCTAGAATGTGACAGCAGATAAAAACATCCTCACACACAGCACCCCTCTTACATACACACTCTGCGCCCCTCACACATACAATAAGTCCAAATATATATATATATATATATATATATATACACACACACACACTACAGCACCCCTCACACTGCACCACTACACACATTACGCTCCAGATACACACTAGATCCCTTACCCTATATGCACTCTTAATCCTCTACACACACACACACACACACACACACACACTGGGTGCTTTACACAGTAGATCTCCTACACACACAATACATTCCTTGTCAGCAAACGCATACAACATTCTCTAAACACACCCTCTCTACAACCCCTACTCACACTACGTCACCTATACACAAACACTTCAGCCCATATGCACACACTCGCTGCATCCCCTATAAAACTATGCCCCCTATACACACACTCTCTACAGCCCCTAGCCACACATATTACACCACAAACACAAATGAAATTGACCTATTTACACAATACCACAGCACACTCTACACACACGCAATCCCACAAGCAGGCTCCAAACATATGCACCATGAACTTTCTTGGCCCTTTTGTCCTCTGGTATCCCACTTGTGGAGACACCAGAGACGATTTAAAGCAAACACAGCGCAAGCATGTTATTAAATTTGCTTGTGCTGTGCAGAACAAATTCAGGGCCTTTTTCTAATGCCAGAGCTCTTCAGCAGGGCTCTGGGCATTGTACCAACATGCTCACTTTGAGAGGGGGCGTGTTTGTTATTAGTGATGACAAAACACACACTCTCTGGCCCTGCCCCCGTCTTAGGGGGCCACTCTGATTGAAAAATGCCCGGGCCTAATTTTTTTCCCAGTCCGGCCCTGGTGAACGCTGATGGAGAGCTGGCTCGGTGGCATGGTGTGCCTGGAGGAATGGAGAACCAGCCGATCTCCGCTTCTGATCCGCGACACTGTTGGGTGCCCTGTTCCCCCCCTCTGAACCTGTGGGAGTGACCCCGGTCTACTCCCTGGAGGTTCCCTTACCAAACGGAAGGCGCACGGCACTACCGCAACAACTTATACTCACTCAAGATGGCCAACGCCGTGTGCTCCTCCGATCCCAGAGGATGTCTATTACAGAATTCACTGCAAAAAAAAAACTGGAAAGAAAAATGTACGTTGACTTTGAATTTCTAATAATTCATGATTTAATGTATAAATTAAGATTGTGGACACCAGCAGTGTCAAATATCGGGCCGGGCTAGGGGTAGGGAATTGCCGAAGTCCCAAATTCCCGAAGTGCCGAATTTCGGAAGTGCCAACCCAATTCTTTTGCCCAAGCACATCCCTAGCCTCCAAATTAAAATGTGCAAAAATAAATAAATTAAGCTATGGGAGTCAATATAACCCTCATATTAGTATAAGAGAAGCACACCTGATAGGTGTGGGAATGTCTACTAAATGGTATACAGCTGGTGATATTCCAATGGCAAGTCTCGAAAGAAGTAAGCACTTTAATGAAAAATCTGTGCAGCGCCCTTGCGGAGCAAAAATTGACCTATTTTTTGTTGCATTGGCTATTTCTTTTTTTTTATTTCTTCCAAATAAGGTTTGTTTGTTTTTTAAATTAAGGTTTGTTAATTTTTTTTAATAGTAAAAGTTGGATGTAATTACTTTTTTGCCCTTTTTTGGGGAACAAAGAAAAAAAAAGTAGAAGAAACAAGACATCATGTGGTAATATAGTGTTTTTTTTTATTATACAGGATATTATTAGGGTGAAGGGAGTAGGTAGGACATTTTATTTGGGTAAGGGTAGTTAGTGGCTTGGGCAATGGCATGCCGATCCCCTTGTATGTTTTATCAGTAGCACCAACCCACCACCCAAGGTTGACCTTTAAAGAGAAATTTTATGCACTGTAACTGCCTCATCTCAAGGTGTCGTCCTTCTTTTAAGTGTTAATATTATATGTTTAATGCTAAATGAGAGTTCCCACCAGGAACTGCCTGGGGTAATTAGGAAACATTAACAATGATTACCTGAGAGTGTCAGTTGGCCACTTCAAACCTATCACAGCACCCATTTCTGGCATAAATTGTTATGGCTAAAGTGTAGGACCATGCTGTGGGTGTCCAGAGAACTTCATTCATGGTTAAACTGCTTAAAAATGGTGGACTGAATTTCAGTCATTAAAACTGATTCAATAAGATGAAATGGTTATAGTGTGTATTTTGACTATGTAATATTATCCTAACTCTCAGTTCACCAGTAGCGCTATACAGCACTTTTGTTTCCAAAGAAGTTGGGTTTTCCATTTTAATTTTACATATTTACAGTCATTACTATGATAGCATACCTTTAACGGTCAGTTTGTGGTTAAATTATTTTTAATTAAAAAATTTTAAACATTGTCAAAGACATTTTCAATATGTTTACCTCCTGCTCAGAAATAGAATAGATGGAGTATTAACTTGCTTTTCCAGTTTCCTGAAATACTGTCAAAGTACCAATAAAAAAAGTGTTAAGCTATGTTATGTGGAAACATTTTCATGTATATTTCTTGGAATCTTAGAGTGTATTTTACATTCAGGATATGTTGTGCTGTAGCTGACTTAAAAATAAGAAAACTCATATAAACGACAAACTGATATTAATCAGTGCTCATATTTCTACATAAAAATTGTATTAATCAGTGCTCATGTTTCTACATTATTTGAATTGTTCTGAAGAAGGTTAAATATATATTTTAAATTGATAGAATCTTACAACTATTTCATTATTGAACTAGCTTTGCTTTTTGTTCATACGTTTGTGTATGATGCTTGAAGGGTTACATTTCAAACTTAAGGTCAATATAGGCCAGCATTAGCGAATCTATGGCACGTGTGCCACAGCTGGCACGCCAGGCCCTCTCTGTGGGCATGCAGCCATAGGTTGCCGGTAGGGAGCCCATGTGTCCCGGATCGCCTGGGACCAGGGCCGGTGCTTCCTATATACGACTTAGGCAGTCGCCAGGGGAGCACTAGATTTGAGTGACCCAGTATGAGGGAAGCACACAGTAGTATGAGGGAAGCACACAGTGCTCCCTCTTGCCAGTCACTCTGAGTAGCGTGGCCGGGCAGCGCGAACCGAGGTACAGGAACATCAGTTTCCTGTACCTTGCCAGACTGAAAGGTATTTGAAACTTTTTTTTTAAATCTTTTTATAGATATTTTTAATCTTTG
Source organism: Pelobates cultripes (assembly GCA_933207985.1). Lineage (NCBI taxonomy): Eukaryota > Metazoa > Chordata > Amphibia > Anura > Pelobatidae > Pelobates > Pelobates cultripes. Next base: position 239,868,486 of record OW240914.1, on the reverse strand, counting down.
CTGATTTTCTTTTTTTAAAGTAGTCTCTTTTAAGTAGGAGTTGAAATGCTGGTGCCCGGAGGAGAATGCAGACGGAGAGGGAGGCTCTTATTGCAGCCTCTCACTCCTCCCTTGCGTGCCCTCTGTGATGCCGGGAGCCAGAATATGACGTCATGATCTGTCAGTGAGTGTATGTCAGTGAGTGTCTTTGTGAGTGTATGTCTGTCAGTGAGTGAGTGTGTCTGTCAGTGAGTGTCTGTGTGTGTGTGTCTGTCAGTCAGTGAGTGAGTGTGTCTGTCAGTGAGTGTCTGTGTGTGTGTGTCTGTCAGTGAGTGAGTACATGTCTGTCAGTGAGTGTCTGTGTGTGTGTGTGTCTGTCAGTGAGTGAGTACATGTCTGTCAGTGAGTATCTGTGTGTGTGTGTGTGTGGGTCTGTCAGTGAGTATGTCTGTCAGTGAGTGTGAGTGAGTGTATATCAGTGAGTGTGTGTGTGTGTATCTGTCAGTGAGTGAATGTCTGTCATTGAGTGAGTGTATGTCTGTCAGTGAGTGTCTGTGTGTGTGTATGTCAGTGAGTGAGTGTATGTCTGTCAGTGATTGAGTGTATGTCTGTCAGTGAGTGTCTTTCTGTGTGTGTGTGTGTGTGTGTGTGTGTGTCAGTAAGTGAGTGTATGTGTGTCAGCATGTGTGTGTGTGTCTGTCAGTGAGTGAGGGACATGAAGGGGCGGCAAAAGGGATGTTTGCCTAGATTGGCAAAAATCATTGCACCGGCCCTGGTGTAGTGGTGTTGTGGAGACAGACTCAGGCATTGAGTGTAGTGGTGTTGTGGAGACAGACTCAGGCACTGAGTGTAGTGGTGTTGTGGAGACAGGCTCAGGCACTGAGTGTAGTGGTGTTGTGGAGACAGGCTCAGGCACTGAGTGTAGTGGTGTTGTGGAGACAGGCTCAGGCACTGAGTGTAGTGGTGTTGTGGAGACAGGCTCAAGCACATAGTGTAGTGGTATTATGGAGACAGGCTTGGCGACTGTGGTGAGGACTAATAGAAAGCAGTTGTTCTTGGGGAATTCTATCATAAGTGGTGTGGAGCTGGACAATAGTGGTCTTGTGAGATGTCTTCCCGGAGCTACTGCTCACGGAGACATATTTGAAATGTTGATAAGCGAGCAAAGCAGGAAGGAGAATTGGATGTACTTGTCCATCTAGGGGCAAATGACTTGGCTTGCAATGAGGTTTCAGAGGTAACTGAAGTTTTTTTTTGTTTTTTGCCATTGATATGCGGCAGGTTGCTTCCACACTGGCATTCTCTGAAGTTTTGCATGTGCATAACAGAACGATAGGCGATGCATATTAGGGACTTTAACTTGTGGCTTGGTGAATGGTGTCAGGAGCAAGGATTTGGCTTCATTTCACATGGTAGCTCTGTTTGGAATGGAAATAAACTGTACAAAAAAGATGGTTTGCATTTTTCTCAAAAGGGAACAAATGTCAGTGAGCAGTTCAGAGGTTTTGCTAGGATGTATTTAAACTAGGAGGAGAGGGGCAAAAGGGTGATGAAACATCAATCCAATTGCCCCCCAAAACAAGGACAGAAGGTTCCTGTAGCAACTGTGTTAAAAATAAGCTTAGAGTCATGTCTACAAATGCTTGCAGTTTAGGGAATATGATCCATGAACTTGTGGCAATAATGGCAACTGAAAATGTTGATTTAGTCGCTGCCACTGAGATATGGTATAATGAGAAAAATGACTGGGACATCTACTTCCAGGGTATTCTTTATATAGAAAAGACAGGGAAGACAAGACAGGGGGAGGGTTGACCCTGTATGTGAAGGATAGCATAAAATCTAGCCTAATAAAAGTTAGTGAGGCGAACATAGAGTCTATTTGGGTTACGTTAGAATTTGGTAATCACACAGTAACTCGTAGGTGTGATTAGAAGAGTTAGATAATCAAATAGAAGACAAATAGAAGAGTTAGATAATCATATTAGTTGAGGAAATAGCTAAAATGACACTGAAGGGGGAAGTTATCATTATGGGTGACTTTAATCTTCCTGGTGTGAACTGGAAAACCAAAATCGCTGCTTGTGTCAGGAGCTCACATATTCTAAACTTCCTACTGGGATTGTCTCTAAAACAAGTAATTGAGGAACCAACTTGTAAAGAGGCCATACTAGATTTAGTGTTAACAAATGGAGATTTGGTATCAGATATTACTGTAGGCGAAAGTTTAGGATCCAGTGATCATCAGTCAGTGTGGTTTAATATAAGAACAGTGACACAGTCACAACACACAAAAACAATAGTTTTAGACTTTCGAAAAACAGACTTTTCTAAAATTAGAATATGTGTAAAGGAGTTATTTTCAGACTGTAGCAATTTAAATGGAATCTAAGAGAAATGGGATTATTTAAAAGTTGCACTGCTGAAGACAACAGAAAATTGCATTAGGCTTGTGAGTAAAGGTAACAAATTCAAGAAACCACTGTGGTACTCTGCAGATGTGGCCAAAATAGTAAAAAACTAAAAGTTAGCATTTAGTAATTATAAAAAACCCAGAGTGAGGAAGGTAGACAGATCGATAAGATTAGGCAGAAAGAGGCTAAGCAAGTTATATGAGCTTCCAAGTCACACACAGAAGAAAAAATAGCCCAGTCAGTAAAAATGGGGGACAAAACATTTTTTAAAATACTTAAATGAGAAAAAGAAAGCAAAACAAGGATTAGTTAGATTAAAAACAAAAGAAGGAATGTATGTAGAAGAGGATAAAGGTCAAGCTGACTGCCTCAATATTTTTGTTCAGGATTTACAGGTGAAAATGAAGGAAAGGGACCTCAGTTAGGAAAAAGGACAAATGAGTAATTTGTAACACGTGAGTTTACAGAGGAAGAGATTCTATTTCAACTGTCAAAAGTAAAGACAAATAAGTCAGTGGGACCTGATGGAATACACCTAAAGTTATTAAAAGAGCTTAGTGGTGTACTAGCAAAACCATTAACAGATTTATTTAACCAATTATTGTTAACAGGAGTAGTCACAGAAGATTAGAAGTTAGCGAATGTTGTGCCCATTCACAAGAAAGGTAGTAGGGAGGAGTCGGTCAACTATAGGCTTGTAAGCCTTACTTCAGTAGTGGGGAAAGTAATGGAAACCATGTTAAAGGATAGGATTGTTTAACATCTATTCACATGCATTTCAAGATCAGAAACAACATGGGTTTAATTCAGGGAGATCATGCCAAACTAATCTTATTAATTTTTTTGATTGGGTAACTAAAATAATAGATTAGGGTGATGCAGTAGACCATTGCTTACCTAGATTTCAGTAAGGCTTTTGACACTGTTGCACATAGAAGGCTTATCAATAAACTGCAATCTTTAAGTTTGGATTCCAATATTGTTGAATGGGTAAGGCAGTGGCTGAGTGACATGTAACAGTTAATGGAGTATGTCCAAAGCATGGGCTTGTCACCAGCGGGGTACCTCAGGGATCTGTACTTGGACCCATTATCTTTAATATTTTTATAAGTGATATTGTAGGTAAGGTAAGGTATGTATTTTTGCTGATGATACTAAGATATGTAACAGGGTTGATGTTCCAGGAGGGATAAACCAATTGGCAAATAATTTAGGTAAACTAGAAACATGGTCAGAGTTGTGGCAACTGACATTTGTGTGGATAAGTGCAAGATAATGCATCTTTAACATAAAAACCCAAGGGCAGAGTACAGAATATTTGATAGAGTCCTAACCTCAACATCTGAGGAAAGGGATTTAGGGGTAATTATTTCTGATGACTTAACCTTTTAAGGACCAAACTTCTGGAATAAAAGGGAATCATGACATGTCACACATGTCATGTGTCCTTAAGGGGTTAAAGGTAGGCAGACAATGTAATAGCAGAATGCTAGCAGAATGCTTGGTTGTTTAGGGAGAGATATTAGCAGTAGACAAGGGAAGTGCTCATGCCATTGTACAGAACACTGGTGAGACCTCACTTGGAGTATTGTACGCAGTACTGGAGACCATATCTCCAGAAGGATATTTATACTTTAGAGAGAGTTCAGAGAATGGTTACTAAACTGGTTCATGGATTGCAGGATAAAACTTACAGGGAAAGTTTAGAGGAACTTAACATGTATAGCTTAGAGGAAAGACGAGATGGGGGGATATGATAGAAACATTTAAATACATAAAGGGAATCAACACAGTAAACAGGGCCGTCTTTAGCGCGGGGCAAACGGGGCAGCTGCCCCGGGCCCAGTTGCTCCTGGGGGGGCCCCAGAGCAGCTGCCCCGTGGGCCCCGCGATTTCAGCAGCCCCCATGTACCCGGCGGCCGGCGGTGCAGCCGCACCGGCCCGCCAACCAAGGAGGCCCCCGGGTGGCCCATGCACTAAGGGCCACCCTGTGGGCATGTGGCAGAAGGGGCCCGGTCGGGCGCTGTGACGCTTAAACAGCGCGACCGGGCCCCTTCCTGTACCGGCTGGGAGGAAGTGAGTACCGCGTGTCACTTCCTCCCACCGGAGATAGCCGTGCGGGAGGAGGAAGGCAGGGAGGAGGGGAGTTCCAGAGAAGAACTCCCATCTGGCTCAACCTGCCACTGGACCCCAGGGAAACCATCCTCCATAAAAAGGTAAGAACCTGGAGGGTGGCTAAATGTATGTCAGTATGTGTGTGTGTTAGTATGTCTGTGTGTGTTAGTATGTCTGTGTGTGTGTGTTAGTATGTCTGTGTTTGTGTGTTAGTATGTCTGTGTGTGTTAGTATGTCTGCGTTTGTGTGTTAGTATGTCTGTGTGTGTGTGTTAGTATGTCTGTGTTTGTGTGTTAGTATGTCTGTGTGTGTTAGTATGTCTGTGTTTGTGTGTTAGTATGTCTGTGTGTGTGTTAGTATGTCTGTGTGTGTTAGTATGTCTGTGTGGTGTGTTAGTATGTCTGTGTGTGTGTGTGTTAGTATGCCTGTGTGTGTTAGTATGTCTGTGTGTGTGTGTTAGTATGTGTGTGTTAGTATGTGTGTGTGTGTGTGAGTTAGCATGTCTGTGTGTGTGTTTTAGTATGTGTGTGTGTTAGTATGTCTGTGTCTGTGTGTTAGTGTGTTAGTATGTGTTTGTGTGTTAGTATGTGTGTGTGTTAGTATGTCTGTTTGTGTATGTATGTCAGTATGTCTGTGTGTGTCTATGACAGACATACTGGCATACACACACAGACACACAGACATACTGACACACACACACACACACAGACATACACACACTGACATACACACATATACTGACATACACACACACAGACATATACACACACAAACATACTGACATACACACACAGACATACTAACACACACAGACATACTGACATACACACAGACATGCTGACATACACAGACAGACATACTAACACACTACACAGACATACTAACACACACATACATACTGTGTGTATGTCTGTGTGTTTGTATGTCAGTATGTCTGTGTATGTATGTCAGTATGTCTCACTGTGTTCCAGTGTGTGTGTGTGTATGTCAGTATGTCTGTGTATGTCAATACGCCTGTTTGTGTGTGTCTGTGTCAAAATATATGTCAGTGTATGTGTCTGTGAGTATGTATGTGTCTGTGTGTGTATCAGTATGTCTGAATGTGTGTCAATGTTTGCCAGTATATATTTTTGTGTCAGTGTATGTGTGTGTCAGTATGTATCTGCGAATGTTTTAATGTGTCTGTCTGTGTGTGTATGTGTCAGTATGTCTGTCAGTGTGATTGAGGGTTGGGCGTAATGGGGAGGGAGGGTGCAGTGACAGGGCCCAGGGGGCCCAAGAAAAGGCTTTGCCCGGGGTCCTATTCATATTATAGACGGCCCTGACAGTAAAGGAGACAGTAGAGGAGACTATATTTAAAAGAAGAAAAACTACCACAACAAGAGGACATAGTCTTAAATTAGAGGGGCAAAGTTTTTAAAATAATATCAGAAAGTAGTACTTTACTGAGAGGATAGTGGATGCATGGAATAGCCTTCCAGCTGAAGTGGTAGAGCTTAACATAGTGAAGGAAGTCAAGCATGCGTGGGATAAGTATAAGGCTATCTTAACTATAATATAAGGCAAGGTACTAATGAAAGTATTTAGAAAATTGGGAAGACTAGATGAGCCAAATGGTTCTTATCTGCTGTGACATCCTATGTTTCTATGTAGCTAAAGAAAAGGCCCTCCATGGTAATATTTTCAGAAATATTACCTGTGCCGCATGCTACAGTAGAAAGGCAGCGTGAGATTAGAGAGGTCAGATCGTGGCTGGGGCAGGAAAGACGGTTTGGGGTTTTTAGAGCACTGGGACGATTTTGCGCTTGGGTACAACCTGTATAGCAGTGATGGATTGCACTTAAACGGAAAAGAGTCTGCTGTGCTGCGGGATAGGTTGGCTAGAAGAGATTTTAAACAAGTAGTAGGGGGGGAGGGTCATAGCAATCTAGAAAATGGAGGTATGATAAAAAGGAGATGGGCTTTAGCTCAGTATAATGGGGGAGGAGCAATCTCAGAACAGAGGAGGTATGTAATATTGATAAAAATCCACAAAAAGTTCAAATGACTCATGATAATAATAATAATAAATGTATACTTACTAATGCAAGGACCCTATATAACAAAATAGAGGAAACTAGAGGCAATAGCATACACTAAACAATATGATATAATAGGCATAACAGAAACATGGTGGGATGAGACACATGACTGGGCAGTTAACTTAAATGCGTACATGTTATTTAGGAAGGATAGGAAAAACAAGAAAGGTTGTGGGGTATGTTTGTATGTCAAATACCCGGTGGGCCGCGATGGCCACGGGCCGAGGCCGGGTAGATCCAGCCGGTCCATGCAGAGCCAGCGCTATCCGAGTGCCGGCCCCGCTGTGTTCTATGAAGGGCCAGTGGGGAGAACACAGCGGGGCCGGCGCTCGGACAGCACCGGCTGGATCCTCCCGGCCTCGGCCCGTGGCCATCGCGGCCCACCGGGCATCGCGGCCCACCGGGTACTCTAAAATGCGGCCGCAGGTGGGGGAGAAAGGGAGGGAGACAGCCAAGCTGGAGAGCGGACCCGGCGGAGCGATAACTTGCAGCTCCACCGGGTTTCTCTCGCAAGATCCGGACCGTTGCCATGGCAACTGGCCGGGTCTCGCGAGAGTGAACTCTAGCCCCAAAGGGCTAGAGTTCACTTACCACGAGGACCACCAGGGATGGATGGAGGCAGCACGACCCCCCTCCTCTTCCAGGCTACAGGTATGAAGGGAGTGGGGGTAAAATGTATTTATTTTTATAATAAAAAAAAATATCAATATTGTCATTTACCTTCCTCCCCCCAATACACAATCCTTACAAACACACACATCACCCTCACCCAGCACCCTAACACTCACCCAGCACCCTAACACATACACATCACCCTTACCCAGCACCCTAACACATACACAGCACCATAACACATACTCAGCATCCTAACACATACACAGCACCCTAACACATACACAGGACCCTAACACTCACCCAGCACCCTAACGCTCACCCAGCACCCTAACACATACCCAGCACCCTAACGCTCACACAGCACCCTAAAGCTCATACAGCACCCTAACATTCACCCATCATCCTAACACATACACAGCACCCTAACGCTCACCCAGCATCCTAACGCTCACCCAGCACCCTAACATATACACAGCACCCTAACACTCACCCAGCACCCTAACACTCACCCAGCACCCTAACACATACACAGCACTCTAACACATACACAGCACCCTAACACTCACCCAGCACCCTAACACACACACAGCACCCTAACACACACACATCACCCTCACTCACACAGCATCCTCACACACACAGTACCCTTACACAGCACCCTAACACACACACACATCACCCTCACACACAGCGCCCTCACACACACACAGCACCCTCCCACACACACTATACTCCTCACAAATGCACACTACACCCTCACACACACAGCAGCCCCCAAACACGCTGCACCACTCACACACACTCACTAGATCTCCTATACGCACTCTTGAGTCCTTCAAACACACACTAGATCCCCTACACACAGACTCTGCACCAGCTACACACAAACTACATTTCTGACCTACACACTCTGGATCCCCTATGCACACACTATATTCCATTTAACCAAACACATAGTGTCTCCATAAATGGGATTCAGTGAGTATCCCAATTATGGAAACCCCTGAGAACTGTTTCAAGCAAACACAACGCAAGCATGTTATTAAATTTGCTTGCGCTGTGAAGAACAAATACAGGGCCCTTTTCTCATGCCCTGGAAGAGCATTGAACCAACATGCTCACTTCCATTGGGGATGACAAAACACACCTTATCTGGCCCCGCCCCCACCCCCTTTTCAGTGGGCCGCTGTGAATAAAAAATGCCTGGGCCGGATTTTTTCCCCAGTCCGGCCCTGATGTCAACAATGAGTTAAAGCCAAATCTTAGACATATGGAGTGTGACTAGGAAAATGTGGAAGTTTTATGGGTAGATGGAAAATATCAGCTATGAAGAAAGGTTAACAAATTTAAACCACTAAAGTGGGGAAGAGACCACTATGGGGGTGGTGGGAGAGGAGTAACCACTTAAGAGGGGAGAAGAGAGACCAATAATGGGGTGGAGGGAGAGGAGTGACCACTAAAGGGGGGGAAGAGAAGAGACCACTAAGGGAGTGGGGGATAGGAATACCAATGACGGGGGGAGGAGAGACTACTAAGGGTGTGGGGGGAGAGGAGTGACCACTAGGAGTGCACAGCTCTAAGGGAGGTGAGGATAGAGAGCACTAAGGGACAGAGGGATAGGGGAGAACACTAAGGGACAGTGGGGCAGGGGAGATCACAGGGTGACAATGGAGTGAACTAAGGGACAGGAGGGGATGGGAGAGCACTAAGGACAGGGGGAGAAGGGAGAGCACTAAGGGTATGTGTGTATATTTTGACATGTTGGCACTTTGAGGAAAAATGTTTGTTTGTATTGCGGTTTGGGCACTCAGGATCAAAAATGTTTGCCATCACTGATATAGGCAAACTAGACAATGTTAGATATTCTTCCAGTTCAGCTACTAAGGCCTTCAAATGTAAATTCACTATTCACTTTGAATTCTCACTTTAATAAATAGCTCTGCATGTGAAGCAACATGTGACGTTTTAGTGATAACACAATTTCTTACCTCCCAAGTGTCTGTCCTTTTTTTAGGCCCACATCCCTGTGTCCCTCTTTTCTATCCTTGTTGGTGGGTCTGAGTGTATAACACAGCCCAAAAGCAATTATACTCACATTAATGTGTCTTTAAACTACAATAAATGTGTTTAACCATGTTTGTAAATAAGATGTGTTGTTCTTTCTCTAGGTTTATATTTAAAAGCATAAATCATTAGTAAGTAACCCAAAAATTTATTAGAACAGTCTGGCCACAACCCCACTTCTAAAAGCAAAGCATACTTCTTTGTCTACTTGAATTGTTTTGTGTCTAATATAACATAAACATTTAGAATAAAAGCATATGTTTGAGTTGATGAGGATCACTAATAAAAAACACAATCAATCCATTAATGCATTTAGATAATTTAATCACAAGCCCAAATTCATAGAAAAATATTTACAGCTTATATAAAAAGTATATATTTTTTTATAGACTGCAGAAAATGCTTAACTTAAGTGAAAGACTTATGATTAGCTTTCAGTGTATTATGCTATTTATAGAGAACCCAACAGCGGCATCACATTTAAGAGAGCAAAAAGTCAGTACATGAAAAAACGTGACATAAGTTTTATGGTATGTACATATTAAATCCACCAAAAACATTTCTTTTTTACTTTCTTTGTTTTTTTCCGAACATCTTGTTTTTCAGGAATCACATTGTCCTCTTCAGGTTTCTGAACAGGAGCAGGAATAGGGAATGGTTCTGCTTGATCCAACATTTTTAGAACTTGATGGAATCTGCCTTCTTGTTGTCTGAAGTCATATTCTACACTAGGAAATATATGAATAAATACATAACTTAATTTAGCTTGTTATCATGTGTTTTTGGTACAATCCAATGAACATTTGGCAAAAAAAAAACTGGTCCTTTGTGTAAAAGGCTTATGGAGAAATGGTATTATTTAAATAAAGAAACATTAAAAATTAAGAATACTTTGTAACTTGTATACTGGCATATCTGGGTGCCTGGAGTGTACCTTCAATTAATCGTTTGCAATTTTATACACAGTCGGATGGTTAAAAAAACATTCAATGAAAGTGCCTTAGATAGAGATCAAGTAACCATTACTAAATTAGAACGTTCTTTCGAAGCAGGCATGCTAGTGGTGCTTCAAAAGACCTTAATGTAGATTTTGAAAACTCCATGAAAAGTAATTTAAAATCATATTTGAATCATGTTTCAGATTTTTAAATTCTGATACTCTTGCTAGTAGTATTCATGAGAAAAAATTATATATCTAAAATACATTTGTATTGGCATGTGTTTGTGCCAAAATAGTAAGATTTGCACTTTTATCCTAAAATCCTTATCAACATTTCAGTTGTACAGATATTTTTCTTTGTTTATCTGACAACGCAGAATTCATTTCATGCTTTGGACCATGGTTGTGAATAAAGAAGATTATAGAATCAGAAAATGATTATAAAAGAGTGCTGTTTAAGCTCTCTGTTAGCATTGCTTTAGCCTTCTTACATTGTACAAAATTAATTTATTTTTAACAGTATGTACTATTTAAGCTTTGAAAATGCATGCCTTGCTTTCACAATAAATGCAATTTGTATATAAAGAACTGGAATGAACATTTCCTGTTTGATTTACAAATTTAGTTTTAGAAGTATAGATAAATAATACAGATAATCAGTCTATTGTTAATTTGTATTTTAAACATTTAATGCATATATAACACTAGAGGATGACAAAAAAAAAATATTTTTTATTTTTAACTCTTAATATATGTGTTCATGCTTTACAGAAATATTGGGGACATATATAATACAGATATTAAATATCATCATGTCCCTTGTATATGTTTATATATTTTAATTCATCTAGACATACATTTTGTTTTTGGTCACACAAAACACGTATGACAAAAAATATGTAACTACAAATTAGTCAGATATGTTTGAATATATCTAATGAACCTGATCACATTTGTTGAAAATAACTTACCAGAATGTAAATATTGTTAGACAAATAATAGAGGGTACAATATCCTCAAAACCTTTTTTTTCCCCCTATTGACTGATACAATATGGTCCTAAATATGTTCTACAAGAAATAGGAAAAAGGAGAGAGAACTACTAATTCATCTATGCATTTTGAATATCATTTATTACAGGAGAAATAGAACTTTCTTTTGATACCCTAAGTGTATACATTACACAATATTAAATAGGAGTAAATTTTTTTTTAAAAAGCAATTTTTTTTTTTTTTAAATATGCAGTTATACATTTCATAATTTCTACACAACAAGTGCAAATGTAGAAAACTAACTCAAACTAGTTTCACTAACTAGTCCTGTTAAAATGCGCAATGTGTCTGGAATTTCAATTCATTTTCAGAGGAGTGACTAAATTTAGCATGTTGAGATTACAACTTTTATAGTAGTCACAGAATCTAAAACCACTACACAAAATTATATATTTGTACAAAGTACATCCCCCAGTCTATCTAACTATGACATTCTGACACTTCTTAGTTAACCATTTTAGCACAAACCAAGGTAAAATTTGTTATTTTTTGTGGGTTTTTTTCCACACGTTTTATTTTGGGAAAATTCACAGATCACACTAATCCCATTCCTGCAAATACTCCATGTTTGTATACTTATTGATATTGATATTGATCTTGTGTACAATGATACCCCACATGTATACCTAATTACATTTCCCCCCAATTTTGTGGATGAAATCCACATATTGTTGGAATTATGAGGAAACAATATGGTTCTTTGTTGGGCTTATTTGCATATGCCCACCCAGAATCCCTTGCAGTAGTGAGAGCACTGTTAAAGTGAGATTTCTGTGGGAAAAGCCAGTCTTATGGCTTGACTGGCGTGCACAAGTTATGTTCAGCCATGGGTATATATATATATTTGAAAACATAACCTGCCTATTGAATTTACATTATACATTATATATATATCAAATTATATAATGTATAATGTAAATTCAATAGGCAGGTTATTTTTTCAAATTCTATACTGTATGGTAGTTAATGCAACCACCAAAGGATAAAGATGCAGGTGTAGCAGTGTCAGAGGGGGAGAGACATGTTTCTGTTATGGCTAGTAAATCTAGGGAACGAGAGATGAAGAGGTCGTGGACAGCAGTGGATTTTGGTATATTGCAAACAAAGCATGCATTCCAGAGGGCAGTATTGAAAGAGGATTTAGAGGAAGAGTAACATGAGATGGGTATGAAATTGGTGTGGTTCCTTGAATTAGTACGTGGTGGGTTAGCTGAGATGGGACCGGGGTTTGGAGAGACATCACCAGCTGCTAGGAGCAGAGGGATAGAAAGGAAGTGAAGGTGGGATTAGGGTTTGAACGTTTTGTAGGAGGGTTTGTATATATAGGACTTGGGAGAAGTTGGAGGAGATCTGAAGAAAGATAGTAAAATTTGGGAAATGCTTTTAATTTGTATCATGTAGCTTTATTTGTAGTTTTATGACATGCAAATTATTATTTTTTTTTAAATGCATAAAATAAAAAATAAACTGAAATCTCGCAAAGAGCTCATGTTAGTTGCATCCACTTCATTTGGCAGTTGTCATCTTCCACAAAACTAAAAAGATCTTAACATGTGTCCCTTCTGATTGTGAAGCTGTGTTGGGCTTTGCCAGAACTTAAAAATTGCAGGGAGATCCTCCTGTCATGCTGAAAACAGCCATAAAATTGTGATCACAGACCGCTCTGTCTGGTTTAACTTGAAAATCTCTCTGCTGATATCAGTACTGATATTAGCAAAGGAAATCCCTTAGGGGTAGGGTCATGAGTAGCGTTTGTATATTGTTAGTGTAAAGCAAAGGCTTGTTGCTGGGATAAGGTTAATGGCTGTGTTAGACACAGTGTAAGATTGAGATTAGAGGTAAGGTTAGGGTAGGTGTATGGGTTGAGCATAGGTAAGGTGGCAGTGGGTTTAAAGTTAGCGGTAGGGTTGGTTGGTATATGGTTAATGTTGGAATTGGTACAGGGTTAGAGTTAATTACCAAAAATGAATTTAGACCATCAAGGCATTCAACCATCAGAACTGATACATGAATTTATTTTGAGTTCTATATTGTTACTTATGCTTGATGTGTAAAAATTATTGTAACCATTTTTTAAAACTAATATATAATATGTATGGGTCACCTAAAGAGAAACCCTTAAATGATAGTGGACGAGACACATGCAAATTCTAGGTTTTGTTTTGGTTCAGAATTTGAACAATTGCCTCTGTCCTTAAGGGGTTAATTTACAGTTAGACGTAACAAAAATATTGGATGGGCTGTGGTTGTATCAGGGACTAAAAATTACAAAATTGCCTGGTTCACTGTGATTTATCAAAATAGATACATTGTTACTCTTTTTACAAGTACTGAGCATGCTAACTTTTTTATTCTCTAGGATAGTGAATTGGGTGTTAAGGGCATATATTGCTGTTGAACAGTTATACAGATATCATAATAATGCATAATAAAAATAATAAAGCACTGATCATTATAATAAATAGCATCAATGCCCAAACCAAATGTTCTGTTTTTGTTTTTTAGTTTTTTAAAAGTAAATATAGGTATATTGTTTGTAGGCAAAGGGTTGAGAGATTTAACAAAGTGTTTTGTTCTATAAAAGTGGTCTATTTTTTACTAAAAATGGAGCAACCACAATGGGAACCAGTGGAATCAGCATGCACATTCCATTGGTCACTACTGCCCTTTTGCATTGTTCTGCCTAATTTTAGAACAATTTGATAAGTCTCATTCATTGACTTTTAAGAAGATTGTTTTCAATCACACTGTTTCAGTATTGCTTCAGATTTACAGGTGTAGTTTGACACCTTTGACAGCTTAATTAGTGTTTCTGAGTTTGGTATGAACTACTGCCATAGAAAATTATTTATGTTATTATATTATTACTAAAAGTCAAAGTAAAAGATAAAAACAAAGAAAAACAAGGATGTGTAATATAATTATATACTGGCTATGTTCAGGTTTTCTAATAAATGGTATGATCACGTGAGGACTATCTAGATTGTGGTTTGATTATTTACAGGTATGATTGTTTTGTTGTTGCCTCTGCAATGCCAGAAAGCACTTTCATTCTGTTAAGGAAGGTATGCTGGAGAAATGGAAACGCTCATGATAGGTGACGGAACAGGGGTTTCAATGAGTGGGTAGCATGATTAGTTTTTGGGCAGACTTAATAACAACACTGCTTCTCATCAACATACTTGGGAATAAAAGGTCCATATTCATATATTGGAAATTACTTCATATACCAAAGGTTATGTGACTTAACTGACAGTGCTTAACATATAAAGGGATAAACTTGAAAGACGGAGACAGATATGATGTCACTAATGTGACAAAATTTGAATTTGTCAGAACTGAAACAAAGCAATCAAAATTTTAATTAAAATAAAAGGTCATTTTCTAAAAAGCTACATCTGATTTATGCTTCTGTAGCAGAATAGTTAATCAGTAAGTCTGGTACTATATGCAACAAAAGGACTTCCACAGTAATCATTTATTAACTATGTTAAAAAAGGTCCAAATGAAAAGTAATCACAAGATCAGTGGCTACACGCAGGCACTGATCGGTTACAAGGACATACAGTATTTTAGACATATTTTTTGTATGTTACATTATATTCTGTTTTCTGAATAGAACACATTTATGGACTGTAGAACTTGAATGAAATATATACTTTGCTTATAAAGGGACTTGAGATGAGTGTACACATTCACTTTACGTAAGCACAGTGGTGATTTATCTACCATTCCAACATTAATAATATATATGGATAATTCAGTGGTTTGTTTTTTTCAGTCCCGTTACTTTAGTTGAAGTATTGAATTTGTCCTTTGGCAGAATGTGAATAATAACATTTGTGTCACTATAATTGTATGATAGCTCTCTATTGACTAGAAAATTGTCTGTTTCTGTATGTCATAATGTGAATACATTTTGACACTTGCATGTCTGACAAAATAATGAAGAATGCACTTTTAGGAACATTGAGGTCTGTACATTAAGCAGTGAGTTGTAGTGATCTGAAATAACATTAAAAATTTAGACTAAATTTTCTGGTATACATCCATATACCCACTCATTCCTCGCTGATATTACAGTACTTCCTTTGCTTTTTTTCACTGTCCTCCTCTTGTTTCTCATATATTTACTACATACATTCTATGTTGAGCAGCCAAATATGCATCAAGGTATTTTGATATTTTGTTCCAAAATAAGTAGGATCTTTCATTTTAGGAGAGGAATAATATAGACAGTTATATTATAACTAGTTAAATTAAATGAATGTTCACGGTCAAATATCTATAGATCATCATGAACTTACATGCTGATCTTGGTGCTGAAGAAGTTGCACTATATAGTGTCATTAGGCATTATATTCAGTTCCAAAATGTTGCAGATGTGCATTGTGTATGAAGAAGAAAAGCCCCATTGCTAAACAAGGGTGCATATTACAGGTTCTGTGGTACTGCAAGTGGTTTGTGTGTAGTATGATATTGAGACTCATCTTATTTAACTTATTTGAGGATTAAAGTGTATTTTATTTTCTGAAAATAAAAATAAAATACCCACCAATTAGTAGTAAGAATCAATTACATTAAACAAGCTGTTATAACTGTTAACTTATTTCATACAATTATTAAAGAGGCACTGTCATGGCCGAATACTGTTTCTTTAACACCCCCTCCAGACTCCACTACATCTAACTGGCCCCCTAGTCATCCCCAAATGCCCCTAAGCCCCCCATATTACCTATTTTATTTACTTTATTTTGTGTCCGGACCTATGTTCTAGACGCCGCCATCTTTGTATGGGTAGATGAAGTCCCTGTGGAACACGTCATCTTCCCACACTAGATAGCACTATGAAATTCCCGCACATGCCCAGTTAAACACTTGGACATGTGAACGGGAATTTCATGCATTTATTCATTCATCAGAAAGACGAATGAATGAATAGAAATGTCAGACGAACAAACAAACACTGAATATCAGTGTTTGTTTATTTGTTCATTCAGTTTATTACAAGGAGGGACCTACCTATATGTAAATATAGAAGCGGCAGGGAGCAGTGCTCCCCGCCACTTCCTAAGCCCCCCTTGTCCTCATTCACTCTATGGGTTTATGACCCCCCATAATAGCATAAGGGAGATTAAAACCTCCCAAATGCCCAAATTTTCTTCTCCTTTTGGACTTTTAATTTATGTTCTTTTATTTTGTATTTTATTGTTTACCTGTATTTGGCGGTTCCATAAACCTGTTCCTGGATTTTCTCCTGGATTTTTTTACCACGCTGTTCAGGAGTTCCATGTTATATGGAGACACGCTCTTCTTAATATTCCTATGTGTAAGTGCGACCAATAAATGTGATTTTGTATTTTTATAACAAACTTCACTATATCTGATTTCCTTAATTACATATATTCCATCGGATGATATTTCAAGTTCATATTCATCATACATCATATTACCCCTCAGAGGGTGAGAAGCCTGATTTCACGTTTGTTTGTGAGTGTACTCATTACCACATTTATCACACACTCCATTTAATACTGTATTATGCTATGTCAGCCTTTTGATTCTTTATACAGATTATATCCACGGATATTTACCTGATTTCAGGTTGTTTCATTTGTTTATATATATTTTTACATATTCTGGGTGTTTTCCACTTTATGTTTTGGTTGTACTCTGATTGGATGGCTTGAAATCCATCCAATCAGAGTGCTCTGTGTCATTTTACACAGCGTGGGAAAAAGGGCAAGGCTTTACAAGCCTTTCCCCGCCCTGCAAAGCTCATTCTGCACCGTTCCCTCGCCGGGTGAAGATGGATTCTTTTTTTCGCGTTGGGTTTTCCTTTTTCGTCTGATTTTTTTTTTGCACTCAGGTTTTTTATTTTATTTTGTGCAAGTTCGACGGTTATTATGTTTTTTATTTGGCCCCCCTTATTGTTATTCATGGCCGCGGCACGGGAGGGGGGAGGTGTGGTCTTTTTTTTTTCTTTTAACAGTGAGCTGCCAATGGCTGCTCACTGTTTACTAGACATGCCCCTGCGATATAGCGAGTAGGGGCAGAATTTACTAATACTAAGTAATTTTTACTTAGCATTAGTAAATTTGTCTGAAAGGCCAATTTAGGTATTTAAGCCTTTTGGTAGATAGATCCCTAATACTGTGGGAATTAGAGAGTTATCTAATAAGTGGCTGCAAGATGCAGCCGCAGCATGAGTAGGATCGGAGTTTCATTCATTAGAATGAAATTTCGATCCGACCAAAGTCCCGAATTGTGTTCTAACACAAACGGAGAAACTGTTCTCATTCTGTTAGGACGCAATTCGACAGTTTTGCCGGCATTCTGTCTAAGTGACAGGACGTTCGGGAATACTGACAGGAAGCATCGCGTGAAAAGGGTGGAAAGCTAAGAATTGTGGGAAAATTTCTCTGACCACCAGAAATGAGGCACATTGTGCTCCTCCGCTGGTCAGAGATGGTCAGGCGTAGGAAACCTCCATAAGACAAATAGTCACTACTTTGTCTTATGTTTTAAAGAAAACTAGAGCAGACAGAAAAAAAAATAAAGAACAGATCCTGAGAGAGGGAGAGAAGAGGAATCGATTAAAGAAAGGTAAATTCGGCTTACTTTAAATATTATTCATTAATGTGCCTTTGAACATATTAAGGAAAATAAGTACCTCCTAAAATTGTGTTTTGTGAGTTTCAGCAAACCCTTACAGTAAACTATATTTTCATTGGTTGGCTAACTTTGAGTTGAATAATTTGTTCTATAATCAAGATTTTATTAAAACACATTCCTGCACAAATTAGGATCAATATGAAACACACTGCAGTACTGTTTTATGAAAGAAACGCCAATCATAATTAAGGAAAACAATTTGCTGAGCCTTTCTATTATTTCTACTATATTCATCTCGCTGTTCAAATACATTCATGGCTAAAACATTTCAGAATCAGGACAACATTAAGAATTAATTTAAAATCAGCCATTTCCAAAAAAAAACTGAAAGTAAAGATTAAATGTAAACATTTACTTTGTACTTCAATCTATTTGGAAGAGAATTGGAAAGCTAGTTGGCCCATTGGATAGCATTTATGAACTACAGAAGGGTCTAATGACTAAATAGCAAGTTATATATAAAATTCCTAGGATAAACAAATTCCTCCCAATTATCTTTATAATTCAGCCGTTTCCTGTTCTAAGATGAAAAGGCAAAATGTTGAGTAGGACTTCTGTAAAGTTCTTACAGGAAATACACAGAGATTGAAAATACTTGAGAATGCCCTGCTTATTATTAGACTGTGTTTTTATATTATGGAAAGGTAAACGGTATTTGGAAGGAAAATTGTATAATAACTTTTAAAGAGTCACTTCTCTAGAAATTTCACCACTGAATAGCTCGTTGACAGTAGCCTGTAATGTGTATTCACCTTTTTCACGTGATGCTCTGTTCTTTTTTGTTTTGTTTTTAAGTTGCATTAAAGGTTACCTATTTACTTAATAGTCCAGTGCAATCCAAACACAGCTATAACACATATCACAAATCAGGATAAATTGAATTTTCTCTTTATGCTGACTACCATGTGTACAGAACATATAGCAATAGGTTGAAATGGTAAAGATGGAGATGTGACTTTGTACCTTTTTATTTTTTTATTTATTACCTTTTTTATTTAATTTATTTTTTCACAAGTAACAAATATATATTTGTTAAATATAGGTAAGTAGATAGTTTAAAATGCTGAGAAGTGACAGTTAACATGTTAAATGAACCAAAAAAATATGGTACACTTAACTTAACTATGTAAACATCCTTACACAAGCAGGGTTGTCAGTTGTCAACAGAGAATTGTCAATTTTTGCAAAAATAAATAAATACAATTAATAATGTTAGCTCGCTATGAATTAAAACATAAAGAAAAAGTAATTGGATAATTACAAGTTGAACATCTGCTAATATTAAATTGAAAACTGAATATTATTTCCTGATATTATTTTGAGACATCATGACTGTCATTAGAAAAGGGTTTACTGTCAATGTTTTAATAAACAGGGAATGAAGATAAATTAAAAACTAAACTGCAAAATAAGTCAAGCATAAACTATGACTGAAAATGTTTATTTAGTTATCTTTTAATGTAATTTTATTTTTTTGGTCTGCATTTTACAATTTGGTGTTTAGTGAATAAACCACTCATGTATTAAAACTTTCTAAAATGTTCTGAACATATTTTTGCAAATATTACTGCTTGGGAAATATCTAAATTTACAAATTAAGTGACCTGCTACACATATAACATGACAAATGAATGATAAAAAACAAAACAAAAAAAAACACTACCTGTATATAATACAAGCTGTGCTCTGACAAGTGCTACAGTTGTTTAGATCTTGTCCAGTTCTATAGAAGTTCCGCCTGTGTATTAAGAAAATCATTGAAATCATGAATTAAAATAATAAAATACATTTCTAAGATTGTCTTCTGTTGCTACTGTTTGTTTGATTGTTTATTTGTTTGACTTTTATTTAATAAAGGTAATGATTTGTAAACAGATTTTAACTGCTATAAAAAGTAATCTATCACTACATAGTGTGTCTCCCAGCTAGCATCTGTAAATTCCCCTTGTTCTTTAGCCTACATGCTCTCACTGGGAATGAAGCAAATAAGTTAATATGTGTAAAATAAAGTTTAATTGTTATTTTTCTACAAGCATCAGTAACACATCATGATTTTTTTAAGTGTGGAGTAGGTTAACTGGCTCCCCTTGGCAGGCAATTCATTAGGGATAATACTGTCCTTGAATACTGGATTCTGATTGTCTGCTGGTGAGTGCTAAGCTTGTAACTTGTTATTTCTTTTACAAATAGATATAGTTTGTTATTTTCCCATGTGTGACATTATTTGGTTTATAGTTTTCATAACCTTGCACATTCCATGTACGTGATATATTTTAAACACTTATGGACCAATGACAAGCAAGGCTTGTCATTGGTCCATAAGTGTTTAATTAAAATATATCACGCATATGGAATGTACTTTACTATAAAAATTCCATACAACCAAACTGTAACACAACCTGCATTACTAACTAGAAACTGTTGGCTGGCCTGTTGCATTTTGAGCAGTGCAAGAAGCACCTTTATTTCATAATTAATTTTCTCCTCAATTAAATGAAGTAAATTTTGTTGAAAACCAAAAGTGCCAATTAAATAAATTTCTAAACTCACATAATTGTAAGTACCTTAAGTAATTACAAGACAACAGAAACGCTACTTACACAGCAAGTAATTAATTTATAACGTTGTTTCGTAGCTCATACATTTCATAGTTGTAAATTAGAATATTGTGATATGTAGTTTCACAATTCTGCAATGGAATGGCTGTGAATAAATAATTATAACCTACCCTAAAGTACATAAAATATTTAATGTGGCTCAGTCATCAGAAATGGTCTGTACACTGTTGTATCGCATCTTACATCTATATTTAAGCTTGTATTTTTTGGCAGTTTCTAGTTATTAAGTTAGAGTAGAAAACTATTAACTTTTCTAGAGATATTTTTGAAAACAAGATGTGTTGTAATTTTTATCAATAAATGAAGGAAAACAGGTTGACATTGTACAGTTAGAATACTAAATACATAATGCATTTTCAACTATAGGATACTAAGGAAACGAATTGAAAAGTACAAAAGAAAAATGATTATTCCATCACAATCATAAAAGGTGCTTTGAGTAAACTGCAGTCATAAATAGAAATTTTGTGATCAGTACTATATGCAATAAATTATTAGCTTGAGATCTTTTACAACTAAATTACAACTAAAACTACTATATTTATTTTTGGTATTTATATACTGCCAATTTACCGCACAGCGCATTTACTACAGCTGGTTAGATTAAGCGAGCACATGTGGGGAATGGTTTAAAGCAGAATTAAGATGATAGAATCTATTTAAATGATCTAGTTTGATTTGATTGTTCATAATAGGGCCAATGCCCTCAAATATAATATATTGTGGCAAATATTTATTTGTGCTTTAACATAACTTTTACTAACATTATATTTTCATCCATTTCTTATTTTACATTTGATATCTAATGATGTTACCTGTTGTCAACTATAAAACAATCTAAACACCATAGCCACTATAATGGAATGTAGTGGTTTTGGTGCAATGTGTCTGTTCCTATATAATACAAGCTGTGCTCTGACAAGTGCTACAGTTGTTTAGATCTTGTCCAGTTCTATAGAAGTTCCGCCTGTGTATTAAGAAAATCATTGAAATCATGAATTAAAATAATAAAAAACATTTCTAAGATTGTCTTATAAATACTGCCTTTTTAGTAAAAGCCAGTGTTTACATTTAGCTTGTAGGGACACCAGACCACCACTAGAGGTGTTTCCTCCTTATAGGCCTGATATGTTTGCAGGACTGACGTTTGGCTACCTCGAAGCTTAGCATATTGCGTCTCTCTGACAGGCCCTCCAGTTCTTCTTTGTGGAGGAGTTTTAGTTTGGCTGAGATTATCATTACTGATGATCTCAATGAGGGGTCAATAGGCTGCACAACACTCACATTGTGAGGCATAATAGGTGAGTTTATCTTGTTTATGTTTTCTTTTAAAAGGGGGCCTAAATCTAGTTTGGCTAAAAAAACAAAACCTCTAATATTGGAAATACATGTTTGTGTTTTCTAACGTTAAAGTTTCTCTTTCATTAAATTACACTTGTTTTGACACTTAATTCTATTCCTATATATTTTAGCAAAGCTTCCTTGGCATAAAACCATCGGACAATACCTACATCATATTGTCTAAATCTGCAAGTTTATTTAGTAGAGTGTAAATTGTTATAAAAGCAAAGTGAATTTCAAATTTAGGACCATATAGCTAAATATATAAAATATAACTGACTTAAGAAATTTTGTTTCCAGTTTCTAACTAAAATAATTTTGGTTCCTATCTAGATTCACTTTAAATACATTTTGAATTTCCAGCATTTCACATTTTAGTAAATAACCCCAAAGTATTTGATTTTTGTATTTAATATGTTTAAAAAACAGCAATACATTGGCAGAATTATATGCATGCATACTGTTTGATATGTTAGCTGAACTCATATAATGTTTCTCTGTCATTATAAAATACATTTTAAAGCTTAACTGTTAGAGTCAAACATTTAGAACCTAATTCTTTTTATTCTGCAGTATCAAAACATGTGTGTGATAATAGTCGGTAGAACATAACTATTGTATGACAGATGTAATGTATGCAAAAAAGTTAGAAAACTTCATTTATATATACATTCAGTTTACAATTTTAGATTTGGGGAGTAATTTTAATGTTTGTAAAAAAAAAAAAACCTTTTCCAATTAGTGTGCATCTATGTACAAAGTTAAAAAGCACACATTACACATTAAAAAAATAATAGAAATAATCTGAAAAGTGCTGATTTCTATAGCTGTCCTTCTGTGTCGAATTAAGGTACATTCACTGTTTATTTTGTTTCTGTATGCTGTGAATTAACTGTAAAAGAGAGAAAATATTTCTATTGTAAAATATTGTACCTATTTTTCTGTTTTATTTTAACTTGGGCGTTTTCTCTAATAAACGTAATTAAACAAACTTTTTATTATTTCTATTTTGAAATAGCAATTATTTTCCCTTAATGTTATGTAATGCTATCCCATAGTATGACTTATTTTCAAATATAGTAAGCAGTTAAATATACGTTGAATTAAATTTTTGTCACAAATGCATCAATAGATATAATAAATTTAGTACTTGTTTACATTTTCCTTTAGATTCCAAACTTTGTCATACCCTTCACTGAATGCTCTGGCCTTTTCCAGGTCTTGAATTACATTCAAAAGGATCTTAATCTTCTCTTGATTTGACTGTAAGGATTCCTCTATGGATTTCAGTTTACCTTGTAAGGAACACAATTCACCTTGTGTGGTATGCCCTGGGTTTCCCTCTTTAGTTTCATCATAGGTATTATAATGTGTTTCAATCTTTGGGAAGAAATTGCTTTGTTCTACACCTCGACTGCACTGTGCTGTATTTGGTTGTGTTGGGTTCTGTTCTGTCCTTGTTTTAGTTGTTGCATCTTGTAATTTATCTTCCTTTTCAAATGTTTTTGATGTTTGACTACTCCTAGTGGGGGGAGTCCCTTCTGATACTTTGTGGGATTGGTGTTCTGAGTGAAAACAATATGATAGATTGCTGCTTAATGAAGGCGTTAAATTTATAATCTTTTTAGAATCAATATTTTCTTTAAACTTCTTGACTATGTTTTTATTCAGTCTATGCATATGCTCTTCTGTTTTTTGTTCCCTATGATTTGTGAAACATACATGTGAAATTGATGACTGTATACATTGTGAATTATATCTGTCAGGACATCCTGAAGAATCCTGAAGTGTTTGTTCAGTTTCCAGATTCAAGTTAGACTCTTCATATTCCTCTGAAATACTTTCCATAGAATTTTCAGGTACCTGTGTTGAAACTGTGACCCTTTGAAAAGTCTCATCAAATTCCATTCCTGAGCATTCATTTATGGGTCCATTGCTTTGTGCTTTAGATATTTCCGGTTTTAAAGAACAGTGTTTCCTGGCTCCTATAAACCCTTCCAATGTATCACTTGTTCTTAGGTGAGATAGCTTAATAGCCATGTCTTCATCTGAAAGGTCCCCATTGAACTGTACACAGCTTGAGCCTCTTGGAGATTCATTTAAATGCTTTGTTGCAGTGGGCTTTTTTTCCTTTAAAATTGGGAGATTTTTCCTGAGTCTAGGAGATGTTTGAACAGCAATAGTTTGAAGTCCTTTTTGTGATTTTGAGTAAGGAAAGGAACACATTGATCTGCTGTGACATTTTTCTGACTTTCCATTTATTAGTTGAGTGTTTTCACCAGACTTTAAATCCAATCCTGCAAAGCCAGGGGGATTTGTGTTTGTTGTATCCTCCTTAAATCGTACTTGCTGAGATTTGTTTCTACGGTAATTAGAATGATTTAGGAGTTCTGAAGAATCTTGATTTTTTCGTTTCAGCAGTGCAGGTCTAACTTTCATTGTTTGATGTTCCATTGAGTCACAGGATATGTTTCGTAGACAACTAGTTTCGTTGCGACCCATTTCACTAGGTCATATCAAGAGTGTATGAAACGAAAACCACACTTTGAAAAAGTTCTCAATATGTCTGTGTGCACGATCCATTCATGTTTGTTTTCTTCGGTATTTCCAGACAAAGCCTTGAAGTGTTTTTGCTTTTCTCATAAAATCTATGCTTCACCAAAGGGTTTCATTAATATGTATAGTACATTTATATATATATAAAAAAATAGTGATGCTTTGGTATTCTTCTAATTTGTGAGTTAAAACTATTTACTAAAATGTTGTATCTTAGAAAAACATACTATATTTTGCCCCACTTCAAAATGCATAGTATTTTAATGTGCCTTTTGATTTTAATTATTAAGAGGGGACTTTTTGTTTTCAGGAATTATTACTATTAAGTCTTGAAATGTAAACTACTTAAATATATTTTCCTTGATTGTGGCATTACTAAAAACTGCATTGCAATAAGCATGACATTTTTTTCACAATGATTGGAACGTCAAATGTAACATAATTATTTCCTTGAATGATGAAATAACACATTGAAGATACTCCTCTCGAAGTCACTTTATGATTTAAGGAAGAACAGTCTTCTGCTTCCAGTAGTGAACTTTTTCAGTACTCATATAAGCATTTTCTGAAACAAAAAGAAATATAATACAATTTTAAGAGCAACTCCATACAAATAATGATTCAAATAATATTAAGTAGTCATAACTGCATTCCAGGTTATTAGGGCATAATGATAAATTATGGATGAACTAACTGTAACCCATCACCAATTAAATTTTGAAAGGATGTGGAAAGTGATAGATGTAGTAGTCCCAATTTTGATTGAAGCAGTCGGACCAAGTTAGGAAGGTGAATTTAACAGATTCCAGGTGGGTCATCTGAGATCTCTGGCCAGATGTGTTCAGTTCCAGTAACAGCTAAGATACTGTACAGAACCCCTAGACTAGAATGAAGACTACACAAACATTTCAGCCAAATGGATGATAAAGTAGTTTATTTTTTTAAGTCAATGTCTCTTTTTAGGACATCACTTCTTAAGCCCTATTTGGGCTGAAGCACCATATATCTGCTAAGACTATGCACAACTTCAAGGTCTGAAACCTACCAAGAATGCATACCTAATGTCTGACACTTGCACATCAGGTCAGGATTTTTGAATGCACACTGCTTGCTCTTGATTATCAGCACCTATTTTTTTTTGGGTCACATAAACAGTGCTTTCAGTCAAAGAGAAATAAAAAATGACTGCACCTATGGATCACGAGTACTCAAGTACAATAACATAAAATAGTTATTTATTTAAATGCATGCATTACAAAAAGGTTAGAGTGTATTCAATCTACTATTTGAAATAACAATAAAAATATGGAAAGTTTTGCTAAAATTGATAAGCATTATATTAAAGGCAGTGCTTTCACAAAATATATAATCTAACTTAAAGAAACACTATAGGGTCAGGAACACAAACATGTATTCCTGACCCTATTGTGTTAAAAACACAATCTAGCCCCCCCTTGCCCAGGATTACCGTGTAAATTTAGTAGAATCCTTTTTATCAGTCTGCTTCTGCTGGCTCTGCCACTGATCTGCCCGCTTGGCTGACATCATCTGAAGTGTTGATCAAAGCCTATCACAAGGCTTTCCCTTAGGCAAGCATTGGATTGGATGAGCTTGCCAAGGAGGCAGATCAGGGGCAGAGCCAGCAGAAGCCCAACACATCAGAATCTTCTCATAGAGATGCATTGAATCAATTCCTCTCTATGAGGAAAGTTCAGTGTCTCCATGCACCTCTTCCACATTTGAAACAAAACAAATGAAAATTGAACAAAAGGAATTCCTCTGGTTGTAATGGATATATTTATCCTTGAATTTATAGAAATATCTACATGCAATTATATATACTTATATATATATATATATATATATATATATATATATATATATATATATATATATATATTTATATAAAGAAACAGCCAAATCTTGTTCTAAAAAATAGTAGGTGTAGCGGTAACCGACTCGTTACCTCTGCTAATTCCTTGCCTTCAGCCACTCAGGAACCACTCAGAGTGTAAAGGGACCCATTTCGCCCCAGTAACCGGACACCACACAGTCCTGGAGGTACAACACAATTTTATTGGCCACACACGGCTTTTATGCATATCCTGTGCAAAGGGGGGATCACACACACATACAAAGACACATCCCACAATCCTCCCCGTCCCCGAGGTCCCAGCGTGGGAATGGACTCCATTCCCTTCGTCCCCAAAGCCCACCACTGAATCCCTGGGGTTTTTCAACACCAACCGCCAGGGGTCTTCTTCCCAAGAGCTTTTGTGCATGGGAGTCTAGGTGCAGGAAAAAGGTACCGTCCCTTTGTCTCCCAGACTCAGAAAAGCCCACCTGCAGGAAAAGAGCTGGTCCCTTTGTCCCTTGGGCTCATGAGAGCCCGCCAAAACTCGCCAGTGCCCCAGAAGGGCCCACACCAATCTCGCATCGGTCCCTCGATTGACCGGTCTCTGTTTGCGAGGTCCTGGTGTGGAAAGCGTCTACTTTCAGGGTACAAATGCTTCCCCGGATGGCGTTCGCCTGTACGAAGCACTCGTTAATTGTTTCCCTTGTGGTCTGCGGTTTTGACACTTATGTTGCGAGGTGATTGGGAGGTGTGAACATTCTATACTAACATTCTAAATGAGGTATTGTCGTGGTCCCTGTTCAGGAGGTGAATTAATCCCCTTCGTGGGAGCGCTCCCGGATGTATAAAATAGCAGCTCTGGCTACACTGGGTGGTTTACCTCTTATTCCACAGCATCTATTTATAGGCTTCCTGAATTTCTTTATTTTCTAGAGGCTTACCATGACCAAATATTTCACTAAGAAGCACAAACGCTGTGCCTCATTGTTGCGGGTTGCCACACTGTACTCTTCAATCCAATAGGCCCAAGATGACACCTCAAAAATGGCGTCTCCCTCGTCAACATCTGGAGGCAGCGACAACACATGTACATGTGACCACATGTAGATGCCACTGACACAAAATATGTTGAATGATTTAAAATCCTCACTGATTGTATATTTTACTATATTGTTATCTGAAATCAGAGCTGACATTCAAGCACTTTGTTGATGCACTAATCATTTTTAGAAGCTCACAGCTTGCTGGAAAAACCTACAAGACTATGGAGTCTAAACTCCAAACGATTAATAACAAGTTGACTGTGACTTTAATGCCAGGAATAATAACATATGCATCAGAGGAATCACTAAGGACATTAGTGTCACGTATTCATCCACACATAAAAATGTGGTTAATGGCATTTACCGTCCTGACAGGAAAAGTTGTACTGAGCAGCATTACCATCCTGACAGGAAACGCTGTGCCGAGCAGCATTACCATCCTGACAGGAAACGTTGTGCCGAGCAACAATCATGCACATAGAAACCTGGTAATTGCCTTTGGGGTCAAATCGGCAAATCGGATCCACAGGTGGGGTATTTAAACACAATTCTCCTTTTGCTCATTGCCCTGTCATGGTTTCATCCTGATGGTAATCCGAGAGTGTGTTCCTGATCTTGATTTACTGGTATTTGACTTTGGCTTCATTTTGACTTCTTGAATTCTGGTATCCTTGACTTTTGCCTTTCTCTCATCGTTGTGTCTGATTCTGTGTTCCTGACCTCAGCAAGTATTCTGTCTATTCTTGGATACGTTAAAGGGACGCTATAGTCACCTGAACAACTACAGCTTAATGTAGTTGTTCAGGTGAGATCTATAGCTCCCTGCAGGCAATCTAATGTAAACACTGTATTTTCAGAGAAACTCAGAGGCTTACCAACAGAGGCCGTCACAACATTATGCATAAGTGGCGATTCCCTACCAAGTTGGTGGTGAAGGCAATTGCATGGCAAAAGTTATTCTCACAAACTTCTGACCCTGTGGAATACTCCCTATTTGCCTTTTGCCTTCACTCTAAGAACAAAGCCAGATTCAACTACTAAACTAAACAGGTTTAACTAAAGTTTCAAAACAAGGTATAAAGTACTTTTATATGCACATACACATGTATTAAGGCAGTTTTGCCTGTATTTGTGGGAGGGGCTTAAATTAATTCACTCCCCTATATAAGGGACACCCCTTACCTGACTCATATTGCTTCCGGGTCATCCAGACGCCATTTTACCTGATTACTCCATGAGGTTTTCTAAGCTGAGCTGTGTCAGGAATCCAGCCACAGGCTTTTCCGGCCTACCACCTTCTTTCTTCAATCTATCGCTGTGGATGGTGTCCAAGTGACTCACAAACCGTAAGTTGACCTACCCATTACGCCAGGCATCAGTCCCACGGCACCATGCAAGGGTCAGGTCCTCACTTTACTGCTGCATTTTGTCTAAGTCTGTTCTAAAACCATTGCATATTCATGCATATCATTCGTTTAAACCCCCTACTGGTCTTTGGGTGTACTACAGACTTCTTAGACATTTCATGTACAAACCAACGAACCACTGCATCTTTGCCTACACACTGACCCCTACCGGTCATTCGGTGTACTACAGGCTTCTCAGACATTATTGCATTTCATGTACAAACCAACGAACCACCGCATTTTTCACCTACACACTGACCCCTATTGGTCATTCGGTGTACTACAGGCTTCTTAGGCGTTGTTTGCATTTTCATGTACAAACCAATAAACCACTGCATTTACACCTACACACTGACCCTACTGGTCTTTCGGTGGACTACAGGCTT
Organism: Pelobates cultripes; assembly: GCA_933207985.1. Classification (NCBI taxonomy): domain Eukaryota; kingdom Metazoa; phylum Chordata; class Amphibia; order Anura; family Pelobatidae; genus Pelobates; species Pelobates cultripes. Next base: position 239,839,345 of record OW240914.1, on the reverse strand, counting down.
CTTAGACATTATCGCATTTCATGTACAAATCAACGAACCACCGCATTTGCGCCTACACACTGACCCCTACCGGTCATTCTGTGTACTACAGGCTTCTCCGACATTATTGCATTTCAGGTACAAACCAACAAACCACTTAATTTTTCACCTACACACTGACCCCTATCAGTCATTCGGTGTACTACAGGCTTCTTAGACATTATTGCATTTTATGTACAAACCAACAAACCACTGCATTTTTCACCTACATACTGACCCCTATCAGTCATTCGGTGTACTACAGGCTTCTTAGACATTATTGCTTTTTGTGTACAAAACAATAAACCACTGCATTTTTACCTACACACTTACACCTACCTGTCATTCAGTGTACTACAGGCTTCTCAGACATTATTGCATTTCATGTACAAACCAACGAACCACAGCATTTTCGCCTACATGCTGACCCCTACCGGTCAATCGGTATACTACAGTCTTCTCAGACTTTATTTCACTTCATAAGCAAACAAACTAACTACAGCATTTTCGCTTTTATACTGACTCCTATCTGTCATACGGTAGGATTAACCCCTTAGGGACACATGACATGTGTGACATGTCATGATTCCCTTTTATTCCAGAAGTTTGGTCCTTAAGGGGTTAAAGGGTATTTTTACCATACAATCAGCATTTATGACCCCTACTGGTCAACAGCAAAACTGTCTTCACATGTCATATACAATTTACCAGCCAATATAAATTACACATAAGATTGTTTTAACCCCTTAAGGACACAAGACATGTGTGACGTGTCATGATTCCCTTTTATTCCAGAAGTTTGGTCCTTACGGGGTTAAACATAACCATAAACCATAAATGAAACTCCAGCACGGGCTCAAATTCAGGTTTAATTCACAATAATTTACATTTCACATCAAGACCAACGGTGGTTCTATCGACACTGCCACCTACAGGTCTGTCAAGTACATTGACAATTTTCATGGGGTTTTACAAACACCAAAACACTTACACCTATAGGTCAACAGACAAACAACATTTCACATACCAATCAGTATCCAACTACACTGCCACCTATAGGGCACTCGGCAGATCTCCAGTGCACTTGCATTTTGCAACACCATGTTCACTGACCCCTACCATTCAATAACATAGTTACATAGTTACATAGCTGAAAAGAGACTTGCGTCCATCAAGTTCAGCCTACCTCACATTTGTTTTTTGCTGTTGATCCAAAAGAAGGCAAAAAAACCCAGTTTGAAGCACAATTTTGCAACAAACTAGGAAAAAAATTCCTTCTTGACCCCAGAATGGCAGTCAGATTTATCCTTGGATCAAGCAGTTATTAATAAGACATACAACAATTCACATAGCAAGCACTATATCAACATCAGGTATAAAATACATATATTATTACACAGTAGCAGACGCGTCTGTATATACGTAACTGGTAATATAGTTCACATACATTTTTCACAGCACGCTGCTCACGCAACATACTTTCCCCTAGTAAGGGGACATACAACATACAAGGTGGGCACAGACCACATTTTCACTTGTACATACGGCACATAATGGATTAAGATTGATACATATTTAACCAGTATGGCTACGATGTTTAATATTTACACATCATGGCACTTTACTTTTCACATATACTGTACGTATTAATATAAGCTTGGTCTATGCCATATTTCCTTATGCCATACGGTTTTATCCATTCAGGTTACAGTTACTACTAAAAAACCTATATGGATTGTCAGGTTCAATACCATACTACCAGGTACATACACCTGCTCACGTAGTTATCCATCTCTTACCTTCCCTGGAATAGTAATAGTGTACTGGCAATTAGGGTTCTAGGGCCCAATAGGTATTACCTCCTTTTTTCTCTGCATTATGCTTCGGTTAGTGGTCCCGCGAGGCCAACACCCCGCCTCACACTCGGAGGCATACACCCCTCGGGCCACTCGTGAGCTAGCCGCCTCGCATTGTATCATAGAGAGGGCCTCACCTGTCACTCCCCTTCCTATTTTTCTGGTTATTGTCACCGAGAGGCTAACATCCTGCCACAACGTTCGGTGGCCACACAAAATCCCCTCGTGCCAAGCATAGATAGAGCCTCTCAAGCCACTTGGCAACTAGCAGGGCCTCACCAGTCACCAAAAAACACCAAGCCTAATCGTTTTGCCTTACGGCTTAGCTAGCAAGCCAGTACAAGAACCCTGGGTACAAATAATTGCATCTTTATTGTTATTTAAGTATTTCTCCAAAAGATGGTGAAGAATCACATCTTCCTAGCACCCCGGCTAGAATTGATACACCTTCAAGCAGAGGAGATGTTGCTAGTCCTGCAGCAATCAGATCCTGGATGATCCCACACATTACCACCGACCTAAGGAGGTGACAAATCCCCTACCCTGCTACAGCAAGGAAAGCAGAGTTATTCAAACTCCTCCATACATCAACGGACAACACAGAGGCAGGGGAAGGCCCAGCTACATCAACTCAGGTGACACCCAGGCTATGCTAGCCTCACTCAAACTCATGAGCCAAAAATTTTTATGACAGACTAGCAATCTCGAGTTGGTCACCACAGCCCTCACAAGGCTGGGCCTCACGTTACTGTACAACCAGCACCAACCGAAACTCGGTTACCTGGTACAATCAATTCTTATGACACACAAGATGTTAACCCTGCACGTATGATCCCAGCACATTGGGGAAGTAAGGCATATATATGTATGATGATGTATCTGTGATGGTCAGATTCAGGGATTCCAGGTAAATCGGGAACTGACCATCTCTTGGATGGGTTGGTATTTGGAATATGTAGAGATGTTTATTTGTGCAGGTACCCATACAGAAGGGGTTCTGTCCCAAACAAACGGATGAGCACTCAGGCTCCAGGTACCAGCACCTCTGAACTACCAGAGACGATTGATATGAGTAGTTGCATTGCATATAGACTGTTGCATATATGTTCAAATGGTTCAGGGCACATGACAAACCATGTGGCCCAATACAACTTACAAATAACGTACTCACCATCTGTACACACCAATGCATTTTCAACACTACGGACTCATCACCCTTCCAGACTTGTAGTAGATTTACTAAAGCTCTGGAGCTTCAAAGGGCTCCCATACAGGTATCATAAACACACCTTCAAGGAATATAGCATGCCCTCACTTACAGTCAGCACAACAAAACCATTGGCTGAAAACACACTCATAGCCAAGATTTGCAGAGTGGTCTTCCAATCTCCACTATTTACAGCATGGCACCAAACAGACACATTGGTATTGTCACAAGGCATCTTCCCTTAAACAAAGACTAACCATAGACTTATTGGCACCACACACCTCCGCTACCCCAAGTCTCAACTTCCTTCTTACTATACAACACCATTGATCTACCTTTACAGCTATCACTCAAGCATGGGTTAAAGCTTGTTTAGGTAAGACCAATATCATCAACGCAGTAAACAGCTCCATCTACCCTACACACTGGCACTTACATGGCATAAATTGGGCAATCCTTTCCCTGCTCAACTTTCGAGCTACAGATTAACCTACTATCGCTATTCGCAGATACTCTGTGCTGGTTATGATAACATATCCAGAGGCATTACAGTCATACACTATCTAGAAGACTTCTTGTTGCTCAAAGAAAGCATATTTTTCACTAGAAGCCTCATGGCAGCTTAGTCTGGTTGACCACTTGGGCGTCCCAGTACCCCATAAGAAACAGAAGGCGCAGACACTATCATCACATTACTGGGCATATGACTTGAGTCGGCATCCATACACGCAAGTTACCACAAGACAAATAGGGAACATTCTCAACTAAATCAATCACTACCTCCTGCTTAGTACTTACAACTACAAGGAACTACAATCCCTACCAGGTTCCTTAATTTTGCCATGCCAATCATACCACAAGACCACGCTTTCACATCCAGAGTACTTTCCCCTTTTTTCCACACTTCCAACATGACGATCAGAGGAGGTGCCTAGACACCTCAGCAACAGCAGACCTACACATGGGGGGGGGATTTCTTAACCACTTGGCATGGTAAAAGCATGTTCCTTCCAGGATTGTCTGACACTTCTCCAACCAGATGGTCAGACGCAGCGTATAGCACGGGTTTGGCAGCGATCTACCGGGAACAATTGCTTTGGGGCTGTTGGCCATGGCATCCAGGTTTTGAAATTTTTCCACCACTTCAGCCCCTTTGGGAGATCTACCCCGTTGTAGCAGCTGCTGTGGCATGGGGTAAATCATGGTCAGGGTCATCAATCCGTTGTTACTCAGACAACTAAGCACATATCATATCATCAACAAACGCCACTACTCATCCATAAGTTCATGATGTTTCTGGGGAACTCACTTGGTTGGCCACTTATCACATTTCACTTTCATGTACCAGACGGGGGTATACATCCCTGCCGACAACTGTCTCATTTATATTCCAGGCATGTTCATCATACGCTTCCTACAGCCGCCCATACAGTCACTTCCACTCTTTCCAGAGACAAAATCATGGATTAGACATACTCATGCAGCATAGCATGCACTATCCCACCTAGCACTTTCGTCCCATACTTGTAGAACGCATAATACAGCTTTTCATCTGGCTTAAAGAATCTCATTGGAACACGACATAGCTCAACCTGTGTCACAAAATTTCTCCTAAGTTTTGCTTATTTTTGCCACCTTAAACTTAAACTATCTCATACACCATTAATTATATATTTTACAGGCATTCAACAACACATGATAACCTATGGCCAAAACTACCATAAACTTCATGCTATCATACCAGAAAAGAATATACTCAGAGGTTTTCAGGAATCCATTCCCCCACGTTCCTCTCAGAGATTACCAATAGCCATCCAACTGTTCATCCTTATCGGACCTATTAGATCTACAACCATTCAATTATACTACCAAGTCGGCCATTACCAGCCATGCACATTGCCTTTTATGCCTTTCTCAGGCCAGAGAATCCACTACCATAACCACCACTCAGACAGATCATTGTCTTCAACGATCCCACGTACGTAAACACATATATCATTACCTATTGGCTCTACCACATTCCGAAATGAGTCAACATGCACCAACAGTAGAGATAACATACTATCCTACCCACAACAAATGGTGCCCACTTTCGGTCCTAGATTCCTACCTTCAAAATCCTTTCAGGAATTAAATACTGTAATGCATTTAAGGAAATGTCTGGTTAATTTGTATATATTTGTTGACTGTATTAAATCTTTGATTATTCATTTTTGCCCTCTTTATTTACAGGCCTACCGTATCGTCGGTATCGGCACACCACAACCGACTTGCTCCCTTTACACTATCCTAAGCTTATGCTGGATCCTTACTCCATATACGGCTATTTTGCCCCTTACACAAGTATTAAGGCAGTTTTGCCTGTATTTGTGGGAGGGGCTTAAATTAATTCACTCCCCTATATAAGGGACACCCCTTACCTGACTCATATCGCTTGAGGTCAGCATCAGAATGACCCTCCCACCCACTCCTCATTTCAACACTTTCTCTTTTCTTTCCATTTACTTTACTTTCTTACTCCTTGGTGGGCCCTCTTTATTTACAGGCCTACCGTATCGTCGGTATCGGCACACCACAACCGACTTGCTCCCTTTACACTATCCTAAGCTTATGCTGGATCCTTACTCCATATACGGATATTTTGCCCCTTACACAAATATACACTATCATTATAAGTGTATTTTAATATATACATGTAAAATAAAAATAGTCAATCAATAAATTTAAAAAATGAAAAAATAAAATACATAGAAAAATATATATACTTGTATAATTTTGTTCAAACTTTATTTTTATATATATATACTGATATCAAAATTCATTCAGAATGAAGTTATGAATATATATGTATATCTCTTTATATATATATATAGCTATATATAAATAAAAATGTTTTAAAAATGCATAAATGTATACATAAATATATAAACTGATACATTTATGTCATATTTTTGTATAATTAAGTAATTTTATTGATTACAATTTGAGGGACCTGTCTGACAACACAGGCAGAAAGTCCAGATAATTTAGTTTGCAAGCCCTATTTTTAACCCTGTAACTTCCCAAAACACCATAAAACTTGCACATAGGGGGTTACTGTTATACTCAGGAGACTTTGCTAAACACAGATATTAGTGTTTCAAAACAGTAAAACTTATCAGAGCGATGATATTATTTAAAAAAAAGTGTTTTTTTTTTTGTGCATTTTTCACACACAAACAGCACTTCCACTGACAATATCATTGTTGTGATATGTTTTACTATTTTAAAACACACATATTTGTGTTCAGTGATGTCTTCCTGGTATAGAAGTTTTAATGATGTTTTTAAAAGTTACAGGGTCAAGTATAAAGCTTGCATTTCATTTTTTTCACATTAAAATTTGCCAGATTGGTTATATTGCCTTTGATACCTTATTGTAGCCCAGGAATGAGAAGTAACCCCCATGATGGCATACCATTTGCAAAAGTAGACAACTCAAGGTATTACAAATGGAATATGTCCAGTCTTTTTTAGTAGTCAGAAACACTGGCCAAAATTAACGTTCATATTTGTTTTTTGCATTTTTCACACGTATATTCATTTATCAAACTTGGATTAGATTTTATGCATATTGAATTATGTTTCATATGTGAATATTTGATGTGAAATGAAAGCCCTGTTTCTCCTGAACAAAATGATATATAATAAGTGCAGGTGCATGTGACGGCGCTCCCTGTACCCCTGGCTGGGTACCTCCGCCAAGGACCGCTTCCTAGCTGGAACAGGGGTCAAACCGCAGCACTTCTGCCCACAGTCACTGTGACTTGACTGGGGCCCTGGAACGGCTTCTTCCTGGAGCTGAATGGGGAATTCGCTCTAGAGTCCCCCAGGTGCTGAACGAACTCAGTCCTGGGAGCTCTAGTCCTTACAAGGACTTTCCCCGTTGAATCCCCTGCAAGCTGGAACAGCAGACACAAGAGTAAATCTTCTTTCCCTCAAATAACAGGATTACACACAGTTTTGGAATGCAAGCTGGATTGCTTTGATGGCAGCCACAACTGGCTTTATATGCATGTCCTCATGCAAGGGGCACTCCCCCCTGGACCTTGTGGGGGAATGCAGCACAAAGTCACAAATCAATGACATTAAGGTTACAAGGCACGACACTCCCACACACAGCACACAATTCCTCCCCTCTGCCTGGGAGATAATTGAGTCAGATACTGTATTAACCCAATTATCTCCAGGCAGAAAAAAACACACATTTCTGTAAAGTCCCAAAAGTATTTGGGACTCATATTAAAGAGGTGAATTATGGTTGAACATACATATAGCTCAAATTCCAGATTTTGTTTAAATTTTGTTTTGATCAGAACAATAGCCTCTGTCCTTAACTTGCAATATTCATGCAAGGTCTGATATGTTAGTATAAAAGTAAAAACAGCTCCGTTGGAGCTGACCGGGGAGCTGCACGGAGGAGAAGGGAGCTGACAGGAGCTGCAGGAAGGTAAGTTACAGCTCACTGTCAGCCCCCAACAGGACCGCCGGGCTTGTAATGAGCCCGGCGGTCCTTGTCTGTATTATGGCAATGTAAGTTGCCATAATACAGAATGACTCGAGTATAAGCCGAGTTGGGGTTTTTCAGCACAAAAAATGTGCCGAAAAACTCTGCTTATACTCAAGTATATACGGTATACTGAATCTGTGGATCATGCACTCTCTAGTGAGTCAGAGCACACTGCAGGCTGCAAGCATACACTCTGACTAGGAATGCAGTGAAAACCAATTAATCCATTCTGGATGTCAGAAATAAGTCAAAATGAGCTGGCATGGAACCCACCCACAATACAGAACACACAGTAAAAGGCATGCAAACGACGAAGCTCAGCTCCCTACCGTTCCACCACTTGAGAAATACACCAAAAAAGTATAAAAAAGTCCCCAAACCACTGGCAAAATTTCCAGAATGGCTCCAAAATGCGATGCAAAAGCCGCTCCAACACCTCCACACTCAATGCCACGTTCTTCCCACAGACACTAGCATGCATGGGGGCGGCGCTATAAACCTCCCAGGCACAATGCATCCTGGGGAAACTTGCTTTGTAATGCAAAAAAATTTGTAAACCGAGGCATTATTTTCAATGGATTTTCATTGGTAATGAAATTTGTTAACCGAGACGTGTGTAAACCGAGGTACCACTGTACGTTAGTTTGGCATGATCTGCCTTTCATAAAAACATCAAAGAGGTATTGTTCCACATAAATAGTTGCTAAAGGCCTTATTAACCAGATTTATATATGTTTTACCCTAGTATATATGAGTGAAAACATTATTTTACTATTTATTAATTTTGTTAAATATATTGGTTTCCTATATATGCAGGGAATTTGGTATATTTAGGTACAGCCATCTTATATTTTTTTTATCTTGAGTTTTAAAGGATTACTCTTAGCCCTTTGGCCTTCAATAAATTGATGCTTAGAGTCACTATGAAACACTGCACATGCATAACATTGATGCAAGAGGTATAACGTCACCTCTGGCAGCATCATTAGCTACCCAGAAGAATAGTACTGTCCTGTTTTCCAAATTTAATTCCCTGGTGTCCCACATGCACGAGCATATGGCTTGGCACGCTCAAACTATGCAGAGAACACTTCAGCCAGGGCTGGCCTTGGGCCCTTTGGCACCCTGTGCGAAAAATCTTTGCAGCACCCTCCCCCCACCCCACATACACACAGGTACAGACAGACCATCACATACATACACCCACGCATACAGTCTCTCTCTCACACACACACACACAGTTACATGTAGACAGTCACACACACAGAGGCAGACAGTCACACACACACAGTGACACACACAGGCAGACAGTCACACACACACACGTACTCACACACACAGAGGCAGACATCCACACACACAGACATCCACACACACAGGCAGACAGTCACACACAGGCAGACAGCCACACACACACACAGGCAGACAGCCACACAGGCAGACAGCCACACACACACACTCACACACACAGAGGCAGACAGCCACACACTCACACACACAGACATCCAACATGCACAATGAAAAATATGTAAAAATTATTTTGTCTTGAATAAAAGAGAATATGTTTGGGGGAAAAGGCCTGTATTGAATGTTGAAGTAGATAAATGTATAATTAGAAACTGATAATTCAGAAGGTGATGTTGGATGGCATAATTTGCATAACATTTGAATAAAATATTTTATATATCAGTTAAGTAAAGTTCACATACATATACTAATTGGGGATATTGAGATATTTATACTATTTTAATTTTGCTGCAGTATAACTATGTATTATTAATATTCTAATAATTTTAGTTATCCGTATAGGTATGTGGTTAAAATAATCTCAGGAAGTCTCAGCAAGTAGAATTAATTTTTCAGCTTAGCAGTGAACAATTTTAACACAATATTTGAAAACACTAAGGTATCTTTCCTGCAGAGAAACAGAGGTTATTTTTACTTTCTTACAAGTCATAATTTACATGAATAATTTTCTGCAACTGAAATGCTTGTGTCTGGATACTTTCACAGATGATTAACTGAAGTACAACAATGATAATCATTTTTATGCATCCTTAATTAGGTTTGTAACACTGCTGTATAATTAGTAGATTCAATGTTCTAAAAATTAGTGCTAGTTATCAGGGCTGGATTAACATGTCAGTTGCCAATTGTTCATATGCACAGAATGCAATGGTGTCCCGAGTATCTGAGTCAGATAAAATAAATTTAATGAATTAAATGTAACACAGTGGGGCAATATACTATATACCTTTGTTCATCAAAAGATGTTGCTTGTCAAGATAGCAAACCCACATATAAAAAAAATATAAAATATAAAATAATGAAGTATTGGTAAGGCATATAATCAACTCTTGTATGGCTATAACGGGAATAACATTCTTATCCTTTTAAGCCAGGAACTCCTATAGATTAAAATCATAAAAATAGCAGTGTATATAAAATGACAAAAATGTTATTGAACAATTATAACAATAAGCTCAATAAGCTTTCTCAAAAATCATCTAGAAAGATACAAGTATAAAAATACAATATTTAGGCAATATTGGCACCTTACTGCTGTAACGCTGCCACTCAAAAAAGCTTGCGTTCCACAATGGATCCTATGACTACTGCTGTCTGGAACTGAGATTTGCACCTTCTCTAGGTGAAACAGAATAACATGCCCTCACAATTTGTCATTGCAAGTCTTTGATTATCTTCAATCCTCGATCGGGACCACACCTTATATCCAAAAGGGGTCTTTGCCTTCTGAAATGTACCTGCCCACTTTATGGCATCACCACGTCTACACGTTTCGCCATAGGCTCTCCAGGACATCAGTGTGCTGATGCTACCATCTTTACTACTAATATTAAAGAGCAAGGGTTACAATTGGCTCAATTTCAAGTCCATAATTTGCATGGCTCAAATAGCCAAATCCACAAATATCTATTAGTTCATTAGTCAATAGATGTGTGTGTATATTAAAGGATTCCAATTTGCTAAACTTCACTTTTCTAATTTGCTTTGCCAAACAGCAAAATCCATGAATGTATATTAATTTGTTTTCCAAGAAAAAATATATAAAGATAGTTCACCAATCCTAACTTATTATTAATATCTAAACAGGAATTAAAAAGGAATGACCAAATGAAATCCATATGTGTCTATAATTAGTATACTACAGAGGAGATAAAAAAATCATATTAGTTAAATTATATAAATTAGTAAGGAGATGTAGATACCAAAAATATAAACCAAAATAAAAATGGAAATAAAATAAACGCAAAAAACATAACATAAAATACACATCAGGATATATATCACACCTCCAAGTTTTCTTTTGGAATTTTAAATGTAAATTTATATCTATTTTTTTTTTATATATATATTTATTAATTGTTATAGGCACTTGTAACACTTTATGGCTGCTAGCACCTTGCAATAGAAATTTGAGATATGTCCTGGTATGTATTTTATGTTATTTTATTTGGTTTTATTTTATTTCCATTGTGAAAAACACCCCTTTTCAAGTGAGTTTGCCACAAGTTCTTAGAGGGGCCTGCTTGCCAGCCTCCTGCCCACAGACAATGGACCCTGTAAAAGTCTCCGTTTGTCTGTTGGAATTATATGGTTCGGTAACTGAGCAGCCGCACAAACCAGAGACCACCATGGGGCTTGTTAAGCTTAATTGATAAATTTTTGCAATTTCCACCACAGTGGTCTAAGTGTTCATCTGGGTGGCCGCAATTCCTATGGACGACCACAAGGTGGTGTCCATCTTGTTCTCATGGAACAAAACCACGAATAGACTTCAGGGAAACTTAGCCGCGAATACCCTGGAACTATTTTTGGCATGAAAACTTTGCCGTTCCCAGTCGGTCCTCCAGCAGCACTTAGCCACGATTTTATGGAACTATTTTCGTCTTGAAGACGTCGCGGTTCCCGGTCGGTCCTCCAGTGGCACGTAGCCGCTATTCTATGGAACTATTTTTGGCTATTGGACCATGCCTGCGGTTGGTCAAATAAATAACTTCCAGGAAATTCATAAACCCCTGAACTGATCTGGGTGATTTTTGGCTATCAGGGAATGTATTTGTGGAGTTAAATGTATTTTTAGGGTACTTTTTGGTTGTTTTAAAAAAAAAAAATTTCTGTGCTTGGAGATAATTGGATTAGAATTAGTACAGTTACTGATCCAATTATCTCCCAAGCAGAGGGATGGGATTGTGCTGTGTGTGGGAGTGTCGTGCCTTATTGTTATTGGTCTGTGAAGTTGCAAATCAGTCCCCCACAAGGTCCCTGTGGGCATACCCCTTGCACTGTCATATAAGGCCAAGTGTGGCTCCCATTAAACAGAGATTTGTTTACCCCTTCATGAAGTCTTGGCTCATGTTTGGGGGATTGGAGAACTACATTCACTCTGGGGATTGCTATAATCACTATACTCTCCTGAGTATAATCACTAGCTCTTATAAGAGCTGTTCCTGCTACGGACTAAGAGAGGTCTACCCACTGGATGCTGGATCCTGGTCTTGGGTCCAGGGTAGGTGGAGGACAATGACACCCAAACCAAGCTGTTGTGGTTTGTGGGGTTTATGGGCGTTATGGTGTTCCTGTACAGTGCTTATGGTGCCCGCAAGTATTGGGAAGCAGCGATTGACGGAGGTACCTGGTCGGGGGAACCAGGCGGTCCATCACATCCATATTAAATAAAAAACTGTCATACTTTATACTAATGTAGCCACTAGATTTAAACATTTAATAGATAAGCCTCATCTGTGCATGGCAAGTGGAGGAATATTATTATTATTATTATTATTTTATTATTATTTATATAGCGCCAGCAAATTCCATAGCACTGTACAATGGGTGGACTAATAGACCCATAACTGTAACCAGACAAATGGACGCACAGGAACAGAGGGGTTGAGGATCCTGCTCAATGAGCTTACATGTTAGAGGGAGTGGGGTATAGTGAAACAAAGTGTATTAGTAGGGGTAATGAAGTAGGTTTCTAAAAAAGTATTCACTGAGAACTTAGTAGGTTATTTTTGACAGTTGTAAGAGAGGAGTTATGGGAAAGGGGGAGAGAGGGGGTGAATTTGTGTATTTGATTTATATTTGGTTGTCATGAGGTTGTTGGTCAATGTTCTTTTGCGGTGCTTTATATTGGTTTGCATGTGGATATTGTTTATTTTCCCAACACCTCCAAATTAATAATACTGAATTGGTTGGATTCTGTCCACATTTAGCTTTAGTAAATCTGAGAATTGCCAATGCAGGTGGACTTCGGTCATTTTGACTGAGTTTTGTCCATTCTGACAAAATATGGTGTTTAGTGAATAACCCTGTTATTTTTGTAAAGCATGCTTAGTGATGTTATTATATACATTACCCATTGCCCTGCATTAGAAAGTGGAAAAGAGACGAAATGTTTAGAAGAAGCCATAGAAAAAGTTACTAAAAAGTTAATTCCTCCAGTCTATGGGAAAACTGCAATTCAGTAAGATGAATAAAAAACCCTTACTCTGCAAATATAACCCAGCTCCATGGCATATTGTGTGCCATTGTTTTCAAATGTACTTTTTATTTGCCGATGGGAATTGTTGATTTCTTTGACAATTATTCTGTTGCCTTTACCTTTGCCAAGGATCTATGATGTCTACACTGAACATGAAATACATGTATCTAGTGTGTCCACTATTATGTTAGCCAATGTAATGAGCATGAAGAATGTTTCATGGTGATCCAGTGTAGTTTTTTGAGTTAGCCTAAGTTAATGTCCAATCTTTGCTCCCCCTTTAGTAATGCCTAGGACAAGAGATGGTTCGTAACAGGTCTAGAATGTCATTGTTATTTTGGCTTATCACTTTTTATATGCTTTTGTATATAAAGTGGTGTGTCGTAATGGGTCTAAACAAGATAGCATCATTGTGATTTTCTGATATCGTTTTTCCACGTGGGCTTTCTCTTATAGTGGTGTAGGGGGAAATTCCCTGTTTATTGAAATGCAGATTTTTTTTTTTTGTAGTATAATGTACTGTTCCACAGCAGAAAAGCTGGATTTTAGATTGTAAGCTCATTTAGGCAGGGCCCTCTGTTTCCGTATGCCCTCTGTTTCCCTCTGTTTAATTATTTGCCTTGTTTACCTATTGTAAAGCTCTGCTGTATATGTTGGTGCTATATAAATAATTGTAATTGACTTGGTAACTGCTCTAGTAATTTGTGATTGTACATATGAATTGTAGACAGGGCCGGATTAACATAGGGGCTGATGGAGCTTTTTTTTTTTTACACACTACTCTTAGGTTTGCCACCTGACTGGTATTTTACTGGCACAGCCGGTATTCGAGTCTGCATGGCCATGCCATTATTGCAGTAATACCGGCAATACAAATGCAAATATTTTTCTCAGAATAAATGGAGATTACTCTGCAATACCAGCAGCGGCCAGTAGGGGTCACTGTGTGTGTAGAGAGGCAGGAATAGGAAGTTACAGAATATCCCTGCCTCTCTCTACTACTCACTGATCGGTGGGGGAGCAGCTACACAGCACAGAGAGTCCAGACAGCAGCTCTACAACTCAGGTAAGTGAGGGATGGGGGAAAGGCTGCAGGGAGACATGGGGACACTGAGATGCTAGGGGACGCAGAGAGACATAGGGACATTGGGAGACAATGGGACACGGAAACACTATGTCCCCATTTCTCCCATGTCCCCCTGTCCCCCATCCAGTGTTGCTAGTGTCTCAGTGTCCCCTAGTCTCCCATGTCTCTGTGTCCCTAGTGTCTTAGTGTCCCCAAATGTTTCGGTGTCCCCATGTCTCCCAGTGTCTGAGTTCCTAGTTTCTCAGTGTTCCTAGTGTCCCTATATGTCCCAGTGTCCCCATGTCTATGTCCACAACTGTCCCCATGTCTCTCAGTGTCCCCAAGTGTCTGTTTCTCAGCCAGTGTCCCCTAGTCTTCCAGAGTCTGTGTTCCCATGTCTTAGTGTCCCCAAATGTTTCAGTGTCCCCATGTCTCCAAGTGTCTGTGTCCCTAGTGTCTCAGTGTCCCCATGTCTCTGTGTCCCCAGTACCCTAGTGACATGGGGACACACTGGGACACTGGGAGAAATGGGGACACAGACACTGTGAGACTAGGGGACTGGGCGACATGGGGACACTGACACTGTGATACATAGGGACACTGGGTGACTTGCGAGACTGAGACACTGGGAGCAATCCATCTATACAGCAGAATCAAACTGTGAGTAGTTTGTTGGTGATTTTACAGAATTTTCTCTGATGTCACTCCTTGTGATTATACAAATGATTAAAGCTGGTATTTTTTTCCAAGAAAGGTGGCAACCCTAACTACTCTTCACATACTCTTGCTTAAAGGAGCACTATAGGGTTAGGAACACAATCATGTATTTCTGACCCTATTATGTTAAAACCACCACCCTGGCCCCTTCTTGCCTCCCTAAGTATAGTAAAATAAAACTTGTATTCAAGTCTGCAGCTGGTGGCTCTGCCTCTGAACCGACTGTCTGCTGACATCAGAAGTGGTGGTCTGAGCAAATTACAATACTTCCCCATAGGATTGGCTGAGACTGTCAACTAGGCAGATCAGGGGCAGAGCCAGCACAAGTCCAACATAGCCCTGGCCAATCAGCATCTCATCATAAAGATAAATTGAATCAAAGCATCTATATGAGGAAAGTTCAGTGTCTGCATGCAGAGGGTGGAGACACTGAATGGCAGTTCTGCACACTAGGCAGTGCTGCCCCAGGAAGCATCGCTAGCAGCCATCTGAAAAGACAGTGTTTACTGCAAAAGGCCTGAATAGAATGACTCTACTTACCAGAACAAATACAATAAGCTGTAGTTGTTCTGGTGACTATAGTGTCCCTTTAAGTTTGGAAGCTTAAGAGGGATGTATGGGAACAAAACTTGTGTGGACTGGCTGACAATAAAATTAGTTTAGGTAATGCAGATGTTGGTCTCTCTAACACTGTGGCATGTCCCCTTTCTTCTACACTCACTACATACACCTTTTCTCTGTCTCAGACTATATACCAGGAGCTTCTGTCTGCTGGTAAGAAGGTAAGGAGACAAGTGGAGCAGCGAGTGCTAGGGGGCAGTCCTTAGAAAGCATGGAGTCAGCGCATCATTAGATGCATTTATGTCAAGCACAGGGTGCTGCCTGCATAGTATGCCCTTAGTTGGACAGCCTGCAAGATTGGCGGGCAGCCTGTCATGCATTCATGCCAGGCTGTCCTTCAAATTCTTTGGACAAACATGCCCCCTTTTTGGGCATGTTCTCCTCTTTTGGCAGGTCTGGTCACATGATTCGCACCAGTGGCCCACCCTTTTACCCCGCCCATTGACTTCCTGTTTCACTGGACACTGCCATTGGGGGTTATGGATTTACTTAAAAGATAAAAGCATAAATTAGAGAGATTAGCATAGAGTGTGTTTTTTCTTATAGCTGCATCCTATGAGTTTCCCTCCAGCACCATCTCCATCAGATACATGACTGTTTTAGTGTTTTTGGTCGATAAGATTCCATAATTAGGCCCATCGTAATTGTTAGCACCAGGCCCAGTGTGCTCTTAATCCGGCCCTGATTGTAGATCTAAAGCCATATATGCTTGATATTTATAAAATGGTCAAGTCTCTTTTTTTGTTTGTTTTTTTTCCTTCCAGTCACCAGTTAAATATGTTGATTATAATTTTAACTACTAAACATGTTGACTGATTAAGTAAATCTGCCCCAGCATCCATCCTGTCAAACTGGGTCACCAATGACGTGCATTATCTGAATATACTATAATTACTAATTAGTGTATCAAAATATGAAAATCCACATCCATTGAAGATAAAGCCAACACTTATTTTTCCTTTCCTATGTGGAATGTCTTGTTGTTACTCATCAATCTATAAAATTCTGAAAAGCATAACAATATACACATAATTTATCTTCACTAATTAAGAAAACATATGTTGGTTGGTTTGGGGCTGTTACTTCAGACTTGTCAGATGGTTAAAACCTTGTGGTATTAAACTAAAGATCTCAGTTCGTCATATATAATTTCCCATCTGGTCAACTAAGTCACTTATAAATCACTGATCTGTATTTTAAAAAGCCGAATTTTAATAATGTCGGCTATGTGTTTTCTTTTTTTGGGGGGATATGCAGACTTTAATTGGAATCGAGACACAGTGTTTCGACCACGCTATATGGTCTTTATCAATTATAAATATTCATTGCCACAGTACATATATGTCAGTTACATTAATTGAATTGTATTTTTTTTGTTTAATTCTTTATTTTTTGTGTGCATATGATGACAACAAGCGTGTAGAGCAGCATCTACGAGCATTCTTATGGCATTTCACAGTGTGGCAGTTTAGTCGGCACATTTTTATATAATATGAAGTTAACAGACTAGTGGTCAACGCTGATATAAGATAACATGCTTTTAACAATGCTAGTCGCGCTTAGAAATTATAATTCTGTAGCTTGTGTGTAGTGCGACATGTATGTCCTAAGAACATGGTGAAGCGATTAACAAATTATTAAGGCAGCGGAGGCAGCATTATTCTATGGAAAGTAGGCTAGTGTTTCAAGTTACGTGCCTATGTAGCTTATTGAGATTTAAAAAAAAATGGTTGTCATAAGATATATTAGATATGCTTTAAGTCGCGTGTATGTACATAAATGCTTTTCTGCTGGGTTGCGTTGTACAGTATGCAATATAAATGGTAGTGAGAATACAGTTGCGAACTTCTCATGGATACGGTGTACATATCTCTATTTCAAGGTGGGTCCTGCTATATCCTCCCCACAGGCAAAACTGGCATGTCTAAGACTAAAGTCAAACCTTAGTTTACCACAATATTTCAAGAGGCTAGTGCTTATAGTGTCAGCTCGCATGCAACTGAAATACTTCCAACATAGCAAACCAAGGAAGCTTAGGCAATTGTATGCTAAAACCACTGAGGTCCGTAAGAAGGGCTGTGCAGCACTCCGGGCAATGCTATTCGGGACAGCTGGTTCACACGGGCAATTTAGCTGGTTCCTCTGCTTATGGCTCACTCCCCTCTCCCACGGAGGTGTAGTGCGTATGGAGTCCCATCATACAGGCAGGTCTGGCTGAGCTTATCACATGTGCCCACAGTTCTGGTTCAAAGTGTGGCTGGCAACAGGGATTCCGTCTTGGTTGTTCTGCCTGAGAGTGAGTCTTTGGTACCAGGGGTGTCCCCTGGTGGCCCACGGCCTGGGAAGACAGTAGTGGAGGCCCATCTTTTGTACCTTGGATAGAAGCTGGATCATTCGAAGCGTGGGTTTTGGTGCCAGAGTGGGGGCTCCATCCTCTGCTTGGTAGTTGTATTCAGCCTAAGTGGTCGCTGTTGGTGCTGTCCGCGGGTAAGCCTGTGTGGGCCACGAGGTCCCTGTGTTGGCAATGAGGTGCAGGGTCAGCTTGGTTGTAGGTGTTGGGGCAGTTGTATCTGCGGTCATTGGGTCCACCGCAAACAGGTGCTTGCAAGCCGACGCTCATATTTGGTGACTTAGTTCCCCTTCTCCTGTGCCTGCGCCATGAGGTCTTGCGGACATTTTAAGGGGTGAGTAGGTTTTCCCTGGTGCTTTGGATCGGCCAGACAGTCGCCCCCACTGTGGAGACTGGGATAACCGGTCCTGCCCCCTGTGTTTTCTATTTATAAATACATTTCTATTGAGTTCTTAAAATATTAGCATATAGTGGGATTAACTGTACCACAAGTATAATAAAACTTCTGTAAAAGATATATTCAGAAAATACAAACCAACAGACAAAAATAAGTAGAATTACCTCAGAAATTCTGAAATTCATGTGCTTCTAAAGGTCACTTTCTCAAAATATTTAATTTCAGCATAAAATAATAAAATAACTTCCTCACAAAGTGTAGGGGAGGCTTATCACATCAGGATTTTAAAATATGTTATAAGTCTATGCATGTTACAAGGATTATGGAGTGAAGAATCCCCAATAATTATAAATTATGGATTGGCCTTGAGGCATCCACACTTCTTTTTGTGGTTTGCTGCCTACCATGGATTGATTCTGTGTAGGCCTCAACTGTGTGTATATGGCATTTCCAATTAACTAAATACTTTCTTGCCATGACTCCCTCAACACTCTTGCCATTGAGTGACAACCCAACTTCTGAGGCAGGTGGAGGATGTTCTTTAGATATCATGTTCCCGCAGGTGTTTATCCCGGAGGTGAGACATGATGTTGACTCATGTAGACAAATTTGATCTTTGGAAACTTTGAATTGGGATGAAACGGCTTCTACTTTTTTTTTTTGATTTGTGTACTACCAGATTAGAAATTACATTCTCTAAAAACTGTGCTTGGCTTGAGTCCTTGCTAGCTTTGAAGAGATGCACTCCTCTTGGAGCCTATCGTGCAGTGAGCACATACTGTGTCAGCACTTGCAATTTGATGTTTGTGGTCCAGGACTCACTGCCATCTCCATTCCATACTTTCCTTGTATCTCAGATAGTTGCTGGTGATATATGAATGGTGAGTGGACATTTCTGCTTATCTGGTGAAGTAGTCAGATGAAGTCCATGGAATTATTGCCCTACTGATAGATGATCCACCTCTCTTTGAGTCTGTAGCAATGCTTTTACATAGAACTAGTAGCTCTGTGACATGGTACAAACAGACATTCACAATCAGATTACTAAGCGCATCATACCCGTATACTGAAAAGAGAGCAAGGACCCCATCCCTGGGTGCTTGAGTAAAAGCAGTATAGGAAATTAGGAGGCTAGAGGATCTGTTCACTAATACTACAAAATCAAACACCTAGTTTTATTGGCTGAGATTAATGACTCCCTGAACCTACTCGGTCTAATTAAGTTGTTTCCATGAAAGTCGAGTGATATTTTGGGAGACTATTGTGGGGCTTGCGTGGATTGTGCTGTGCTGACTTTGAAACATTATTTATGCTAGCTTGGTACTTTGGGTGTTTGTCAGTAGATTGTCATATTGTATTGATTGCTGTTCAATAATGGCAAAGTTTAGTCAATTAAAAATTTGGTATGCACACTATGTTGACTACATTTGAATGCAGTGTGCCCTTTGATATTTGCAATATATTTCTTTACTGTATCTTGCAGTCTGTACCAGTAGACCTCTCAGTAAACGTAATTTATCTTCATTTAATTTAAAACAATTGAAATAAGAAAATGATGATTTTGTAACTGGTTTATAAACAAACTTTGGGTTTGAGATTCAATGAATAGTGTTCCTTGCATATAATAATGTAAAACATTGATTCACTATGATTCTAGCAGATACTGAATTTTGTTGCTTGAAAATGAACTGTTACTGTTCAATTTATGAAAGTTTCATTTGCAAATACCTGAAATTATACTGCTGAAGTTCTCATGGAGTTGATGTGTGCAGGGGAAGTGCTCTCAGAAGAAGGGACAACTGTGACTAAATGAGCCAGTGAGTCTACGAGCTTTAATGCAACACCTTCACTATCAATATTCAATCTTTCTGAAAAACTCATACAAATTGCAGTGACACTAGAAGCTGTATGAGCAGGGACTACTTTGTCTCTCATGAGTCAATTTTCTGGGCAAAAAGCAGAACTCTAATGAGCCTTCACATTCTACATTGCCATTTCACAGTACATGTCACTTATGACAGCTCCTGGGCAATTGCCATTCTCGCAATGATATTCCGGATTATTAAAAAAACAATGGGCGTATGAGTCCAAATATGATGCGAATCCAGCAACTGCATATGTTAAAAGCTGTATAGAGAGAGGAAGTGGAAAATTAAGGAGAGGTAATTATGTCTCCCTTTTCCCCATACCTCCAACTGCCTGTAAACAGCATGTCACCTAGTGTTAGACACCACAAAGAACAGTGTCACTTTAAACTCCTGGGCAGAAATAGTAGTATCAATCTAATTTGATAGAAACACTAGTATATGTTTCCTAGTTCTTTGCTTCACTTACCCAAGGATGAACTATCCCTGCAACTACAATAGCTTACTGTGCCTCTATATTCGGTACATTTCCCATAATTCTCTCACAGCTACCAAGTGGTTTCAACAAGTGTGGCTAAAACATCAAGTTAATTTAAAAAAATCCCAAAACAAATCAATAAAATGTAATTTATTACTAAATGTATTACTGCAATTCACGAGTGATATCATAAGAATTGTTAATTGCATATTTGTCATGGGGTCTTTGTCCTAGATCGTTAAATAACCTAGCTATACCCCTGATGGTATCTGCTTTTAAGCAATATGTTTTATTGATAGAGATGTACTTTAATGTTTTGTATCAAATGATTTCATGGTATCAAATGTGTACACATGTGCTATGGCTTCAAACATAGCGGCAAAACAATTAAAATATGTATTTCACATTTTTAGCTCCGAGGTAATTAATCAAGCATTTCTGTTAAATTTAAATCTAACATTTACAGCCAATTAATCACAGATATACAATTTGGCATTTAACAAGAAGGAAATAATCATAGGTATAAATGCAATATAAAGGTAAAGTCCCAACTGTATGCAACCTGTAAATTAAAAATCTCTTTTGTTAAGATTGTCTGTTGTAAGAAACCATAGAGTATATTAAACTGTTGATTAAAACAATTTGTTTTTAAAAGAAATATACACATTCTTTTAATGACGCATATTTAGTGTCTATTTCAAGTAACGCGGAGCAGAAAATCTGTGTTTTTAGATGAACATCAAGAGGAATATTTGTGTGTTTGTGTAAATGACTGCAAAGAGGAATAGCTGTTTATATGAATGCAAAGTAGAATATTTGAGACTTTGTATGGATGCAGAATGGGATTATGTGGATTATTGTATAGCAGAATATCTGTATTTATATGACTGGGTGTAGAGCAGAATATATGTGGGTGTGTTTGTATAGAATAATGCAGAATGCAATATTTACACTGCTCGGTAAAAAGCAGAAAAATATTAGGTTAAGCAGAGTTCCATTGCTATCCTGAACATGAGTACTAGCCTCAATTGACATAGGCACCTAGACACCTAAAAGCTCAGTGACGACTAGTAAGCTCTGCAACCTTTGCACAGAACATAATTAATTATTGACATACACACAAATATTGACAGAGGGGCTAGGGGGCAAATAGACACACAGTGGAGCTGGGTGGGGCAAAGAGACATACCATGTAGCGGGGTGGGTGGACAAAGAGACACACAGAGAGGCTGAGTGAAGAATGAGACACACAGAGGGAATAGGGAGACAAAGAGGCACAAACAGAGGTTGGGGAGAATAAGATAAACA
This sequence comes from Pelobates cultripes, assembly GCA_933207985.1. NCBI lineage: Eukaryota > Metazoa > Chordata > Amphibia > Anura > Pelobatidae > Pelobates > Pelobates cultripes. Next base: position 239,817,404 of record OW240914.1, on the reverse strand, counting down.
AAAGGGCTAGAGGGACAAAGAGACACCTGGAGGAGCTAGGGGGTGCAAAGAGACACACAGAGGGACCGAGTGGACAAAGAGACACACAGAGGTGCTGGGGGGATAAAGATACACACAGAAGGGCTGTGAGGGACAAAGAGACTCACAAAGGTCCTGCAGGGGAGAAACGCAGAGGGACTGGGGAAGGAAAAAAAGGCACATAAAGGAGTTGGGGAGATAAAGGCACGCAAAGGGGCTGTGTGGAAAATGGGATACACAGAGGTAATAGGGGAACTAAGAAACACACAGAGCGGTTGGGGAGAATGAGATACACAGAGGGGCTGAGGAGGCAAAGAGACTCACAGAGGGTGGGGGGGACAAAGAGAGACAGAGGGGCTGTGAGGAACAAAGAGATTCACAAAGGTGCTGTGGGGGAGACAGACAGAGGGGCTGGGGAAGGCGAAAAAGACACACAAAGGAGTTGGGGAGAAAAAGACACACAACGGGGCTGGGAGAAGAAATAGACACACAAAGTTGGCAATTATTGTTTTGGGTGGGGGTTTAAAGCAAGTTTAAAGGAAGGCAAAACAGCATCTGGACATTCCTGCCCTCATACCAAGTACTTTGTATTTACTTAGTAAGCTTAAGTTGTTAAGTGTTTTCTTAACATATAAGCCTCAATTACAATCCAGCCAACATTTGTTGGTTTATAATAAGCCTTTCATGAGTTCAAATTGATTACATTAACATTGTTAAAGACTTTTTGGGGAGCTAATACATATTGCTTTGAATAATACAAAAAAAAATATTGGAAATCAATATTCTTAGCAATATTGGATTTGGATAAATAGCCTTGAAAAAAAATTGACAACAAAAAGCTGTAGATAAATGCATTTTTTTGATACTTGTCTACAGTCAGCACCAGCAGCCAGCTGACAAATAGTTAAAGGTCAGTGGAGGTCAATATGACCCCCACATTAGGCTTATCACCTCCCTATACCCTTCCCCACTTTGCCACGAGTGGGTGCATGCCCGCTAAACAGCAAACCGTCAGTGGTAGCTTGGTGCAATAAAATACTTTTCACTGGTCAACTTTTGTACAGATCTCCCCATGCTCTAATTTCTTGGCATCTGGTAGGAGCCTCAAATTAATAAAAAATGGGTTGTGGACAGATCACTGTCCATCTCATGTACCCCCACGGAGGATCTCTTATCAAAATAATAAAACCTGTGACAAAGAGGCCTCTGCCATGAGCTCCTGCTGGCTAGCCTCCTGCCCAAGGACTATGGGTCTTGTAAAATACATTTTAAAAGACTTGGTTTGTAGGGTTTCCCTGTACTGTTCGGGAACAGAACAGACCCACGAACTGCAGACCACCTCTTTGCTAGTTAACCTCATTGTCCCCTATTTACATGTTAATAACTGAGTCATACCTCAGTGTTCTAAGTTTTCAGCTGGGTGGCCGCTATTCGTATGCATGAATACGTGGGAAAAGAGTTGGCGGCGGTGTTTGGTGTGGTTGTGACTGATTCTGCGACTGTGCATGCATTAAAGAGTTCTACTCCCAGTATTAAGTCCCGGTTAATGTGTGGGGGGAAATATGATACTGGCTATAATTACTGCTATACAGCTGTACTCTCTGGAGGAGAGCTTTGACCACTGGGAGCTAGATCCAGGACTCGGATTCAGGGTGGGAGGAGATGGCGAGACCCCAGCCAAGCTGCAGCGGCTAAGGGGCTGAAAGTGCTTATGATGTCCCAGGGATAGCTAGGAAGCGTGTTTGACGGAGGTACCCAGTCAGGGTACTAGGTGGTCCGCCACACCACCCATGGCCCTATCCAATAATAAAGCACACTCATGGGCCCCAGACCCCACCTCTGGCCAGCATGTCACTTAATGACCCTCAAAAGCCCCATGCAAGGTCAAGACAAGTGATACTTTCCTGTCATAGTGTTGTGCTTATTTAGCTAGTGTTTTATTATTATTATTATTATTATTATTATTATTATTTTATTTTATTTTTTGTGATATGGTCCTTTTTAATAAAATTTTAAAAAGAAAGAAGACTTCTAATGGTAAATATACTGTGATCCTTGTCAGCAGGTAGCACGGTCCTCTAGGGCAAAAACATGCACAGTCCTTGTAATTCATATACTCCAGGCACTTTATTTGTAAGTTCACACAGGATACAGCAGTTAAATGAAAACATAAATGTAACAGAAAACCCTATAAACAAAAACCTAGCTCGTCTGAGCACTAACTGACATAAGTTTCCCTATCTCTCAGGGTTACACTAAACAATATTGCACCAACCTTTTAGATAGCAACACTCTGCTATCTAACCTGTTGCTTTCCTTTCTGCACTCCCAGTGCTCCAAGCCAGCTTTGCCCTGACTGCTTTCCTTTCTGCACTCCCAGTGCTCCAAGCCAGCCTTGCCCTGACTGCTTTCCTTTCCGCACTCCCAGTGCCTAGTCTCTTTGACTCTATCTGGAGAGATCAGCCTCTCTCCTACCTGCTTCCTGGGAGGAAGCCAGCAATCCCTCTCTACCTGTCTAGCAGGGAGGAGTTTATTCCCACTGCAACAGCTCATTAACTGCAGCTGTGCAGTGGGTTGGAGACAGTCCAAAAAACCCTGGCCTGGATCTATGTCTCCCCAGAAAACCACTAAACTGTGGAGTGGAGCATTGGCCCACCCTTCTCTCCAAATGCTCCACCCCAGGGGCCCATAACTAAACAATGCGTTGTGTTGTGCAAAACACAAACTACACATACTCCCCCTGGGGTTAAAAGGCCTATCTGCCTTCACTTTATCACATATCCTCCCCCCCAGCTCAGACCCATCGGGTCGAGCGACCTTAGAACACAAACCACGAATGTTCACGTCACCTGGGGCTGTACCAGCCCTGACTTGCTCCTCAGTTACAGAAAGTGGCCTATTGTAGATGGCTGCTACCTTGCTCCCTTGTAGTTTAAGGAACCCCCACCCAAGCGGACAACCCAAATAGTTAGCTGCCTCAAATCCTAGATAACACTTAGTGTTAGCGGTCAGACCGACAGCCCTTACATTATTCACAACTAACTGGACCTTCATCAGGTGTGCTTCCAAGTCCACCCTGTGAATCGCCACATCACCAAGGTAGGCAGCGGCATTCTCTCCGTGGGGCCAAAGTATCTTATTCATATGCTGAAAGGGGGCTGGTGCACTATGCCACCTGAATGGCAGTACTTTATGTTGCCATAACCCCTTGGGAGTAGAAAACGCTGTCCTTCCCTTTGCTGTCTCTGTCAGGGGAACCTGCCAATACCTTATGACCAGGTCCAAGGTACTCAGAAACCTGGCCTTACCTATACGCTCTTGTGTTTGAGCTACATGTACTACAGGGCATTTAACTTTTACTACCTCTGTGGCAAACTCTACCTCTGCCATGGGGTATGTGCGGGTGTCACCATGTGTACCCACAATATCAAACACTTGTCTTAAATCACATTTTTCTGGCTGGAGCAGAACACTTTTCAAAGTAACCCCACTCCTTGAATCTATCAATGTTTGTGCACTCTTCTCTACCACCATCACCACTTTTAGCTGTGCTGTAACACCACCACCAGTCACCATACACATCTTTAAGCAAGGCAATACTATCCTATGCAGAGCCCTTATTCCTATGTCACATTGTATTGGCTCTTCAGTCTCAGGACAGTTATATGCAATATGTCCTTGCATGTGGTAGTTGAAGCATCTGAGGTTTTTCTCAGTCTGGTCTCGTAGCCATAATGGGACTTTTGGGTACGTTCTGCCAGCATAGTTATATTGTCCCAGGCTCAGTATCAGGTTTGATAGTCTCTCAATGTCCGAGTTACTTTCAAATGCAAACTTTACAAAGGCTTTGCGTGTAATTAACTTTTCTATATCACTTATACGTCCAATTCCTTCATGAGCTAAATTTTCTGGGTGCTCAAACTCTTCAAGACCTGGTTCTGTCACCAGCTCATCCATCATCAGTTCTGCGAATTCCTGGGAGCCTTCATTGCTCCCTACGGCTAATGCTACAGGTCTCATCTCTATATCCTCAGGGGGTTGGCCAAGGAGGCTGTCTAGAGCACCCTCCTCCTGCATGAATGCAGCCCTTGATCCCAGCTCCATCCTATCATGCTCGGCCTGGCTTGGCATGGAGCGCTGTTCTACCTGAGGCCCAGACTCCTGGCTTAGTTCATCTCTCCTTTGCCTGGTTTCCTCCCCAGGGGTATCCTCCACTTGCTCGGCCTTGAGTGGCCACCTCTCAGTGTCAGAAATGCTTTCCTCTGGGCTGTCTGGCAGTCTCCCTGTTCCCTTGGGGGTGTCCAGAGACGCAGTCATGGCCTCTCGCTGGATCATGACAGCCCCGGTATCAAACAGCCGGTCAGGCAGTCCGAGTCCCGCCTTTAATTCCACAACTGTGTTCCCAGAGTCTGGCAGCTGTTCCAGGTAGTTAATGCGCCCAGGCCTTGTAGCAGTAGTCTTTGCCAGCAGATCCAGTTCTATGGCTCCCAAACAATCCTTCAAAGTCTTTGTAGCAATACCAGACGTGTTTGAAATATTTAATTCAGCTGCGCCAATGTCACCTGCTTTGTAACCTTCGCCTTGGTCGGGCTTAGGTGCGGACGTGCCCATCTTATCACCACAGCTTGGTTCTGTAACTGTCGCTCTCTCTTGGCTTAGATCAGAAGCAGCTACTTTGCCTTTCTTTTCTCTGCCAAACTGTTCAACAGCTGGTCGACAATCTTGGGTAGCCTCGGCTACTAAACAGTGCACCGCATTGCTATACTCAGCTGGGGTGCTTTGCTTCTCTCTATTAAGCTCAGCTCTTTTGCAGTTGTCTTCTCTGACTCCCCAAGTCAGTCTGCTTTTCATGCCTTTAACTTGTTCACTTGGGTGTACATCAGGGGCTCCTGCTTCGTTTTCTTTTATATGTGATCCCCCTGGAATTGCATCTATTCCCTTCTCTTCACCAGTCCTTCTGGACGCTTCACTTAGAAAATCTAGAACTCTTGTTTCCACTATAAAATCTGGGTTCCACAATAACTGGTCATCATTTTCATACACTCTTTCAGTTTCCTTGTACTTGCAGATGCCAACTGGAATCTCTGCCTGGAACATGGAACCAACCATTATTTCCTTTTGCCAGTCTTCTGAAGGAACATAATCCTCATCATCTTCTGATTCTTCTTCTATTTCATTATTTGCATCAAAATACTTGCACCTCCGTGGCCTGATTGCCTCTTGTACATCCCGACATGTAGCAGATGGCACTGTGTCATCGTTACATGATTGAGTCTCATCTTTGTTTTCCACACTGCAGGCACTGTTCCGGTCATTCTCCTTTTCTTCTTTCATTACCTTGGGAAGATTTATCAGTACCTTTCTGTTTTCAAATGTCTTTCCAGCATTCTCTTGAAACATGCAAGATGCAGTTTCTGAGCGTGAAAATATTTTTGTTTCCAACTCTTTTCCCAGGATCGCTTTATCTGTTGTGATGCCACTTAGAGCAAGTTTGAGGCTTTCACGTGAAGCTGCAACATTTTGGTTCTCAAATAAACACTTGTCAACTTCAGTAATCAGTATGCCTCGCGCTCCTTTCTTATTTTGGTGCATGTCATCAGTGTCACCTTCTTCCACATTAGCACTACTTTCAGGCTCAATTGTATCTTTCTTGCCTTCTATTTCTTGTTCTCTCTCTTCTGTGTGTTTCTCAACATCAAGCTTTGCTGCCTCCATGCTTTTCAGCTTGCTAAAGACTTCTTCTACTGCCTCTGTCATCTTATGCAGGATGTCAGTAGCTTGGTTACGGGGTCCCTTGTCCCCACACACCCTGCTGGAGGCAATCTGCAAAACATCAGTAAGGGCAGCTCTATACTCCTGCTGAGCGTCCCTCAGGTTCTTAATCTGTGCAGCCAGGAAATGGTTGGTGTTTTGTTGTATAGCAGTTGCCTCTTGTTGTACAGCAGTTGCCTGTACCAGAGCCTTCAGCAGGTCCTCCATTATAGCACCAAGCAGGTAATAGTCTTAAAGGTACAGTGCTACTATTTTTTTTTTTTTTTTTTTAAACAGGTCTGCAAAAATAAAAAGTCCTCAAGCAGACTACTGAATGACTGGCACACCCACAGACCCTCAATTTGCTACTATGCCCGCATTCTCCACCATATTGTGATCCTTGTTTGCAGGTAGCACGGTCCTCTAGGGCAAAAACATGCACAGTCCTTGTAATTGCATATACTCCAGGCACTTTATTTGTAAGTTCACACAGGATACAGCAGTTAAATGAAAACATAAATGTAACAGAAAACCCTATAAACAAAAACCTAGCTCGTCTGAGCACTAACTGACATAAGTTTCCCTATCTCTCAGGGTTAAACTAAACAATATTGCACCAACCTTTTAGATAGCAACACTCTGCTATCTAACCTGTTGCTTTCCTTTCTGCACTCCCAGTGCTCCAAGCCAGCTTTGCCCTGACTGCTTTCCTTTCTGCACTCCCAGTGCTCCAAGCCAGCCTTGCCCTGACTGCTTTCCTTTCTGCACTCCCAGTGCCTAGTCTCTTTGACTCTATCTGGAGAGATCAGCCTCTCTCCTACCTGCTTCCTGGGAGGAAGCCAGCAATCCCTCTCCTACCTGCCTAGCAGGGAGGAGTTTATTCCCACTGCAACAGCTCATTAACTGCAGCTGAGCAGTGGGTTGGAGACGATCCAAAAAACCCTGGCCTGGATCTATGTCTCCCCAGAAAACCACTAAACTGTGGAGTGGAGCATTGGCCCACCCTTCTCTCCAAATGCTCCACCCCAGGGGCCCATAACTAAACAATGCGTTGTGTTGTGCAAAACACAAACTACACATACTCCCCCTGGGGTTAAAAGGCCTATCTGCCTTCACTTTATCACAATACATATATATATATATAAATATATATTCACATATATGTGTGTATATATATATATATATATATATGTGTGTGTATATATATATATATATATATATATATATATATATATATAAATATATATTCACATATATGTGTGTGTATATATATATATATATATATATATATATATATATACACACACACACATACATTACTGGTATTAGAGCAATTACCACCTTTCTGCAAGGTTTTTTTTTTTTTACAGTATATGGATGGTTGGTTAGAGGGATCCTAGCCACCTGGGGGATTAGACAGTCTTGGGAAAACATTTTTTACCTATGCAATGCTTAGTGAATATTCCCCTAGACATACAGAGCAAGATTTTTTATGTGACAGGGTGTCAGCCTCATGTCCTGCTTTCTACTTTTGTACTTATTTTGTAGCTAAGTAGTACTGTATACATAGCTTGAAAGACCAAATGGTCAGTAGGCCTGATTATAATACAAGATACTCATGTTTTGAAAGAGTTAAATTTACATTTTTTTTTTAAAATAAACAATATTTTTCTGTTCTTGTGTTTTTGCGCCTGACACCATCTTTTGCTATCTTTTTTTTACAATCCTGCACCTGACAAAAATAGCATTCTTTCTAATACCTGCAATTTTTAATTGGGTTCCTAAATCTCATACTGTCACTTGCATCAGTTAACAGGAGACTAACTAACAGCATTACGAAATGTTATATGAAAATGTTTACTTTCGCTTCTGAGACTCCCATAATTGGTTAATGTTGCCATTGATGCATGCACCCCTAGACAAACTGTGTTTTATATATATGATGTACTACGCATTAAAACCTTTGAATGCTTGAATACTACATCCAAGTGGTGTGACTTCGTTGAGTATATCCAACAGCTGATAACGGAAAACAGAAACTTCATTGTTGGTGCATAAGTCCATAGCAGCATAAGGGTTTCCAAACCCTGCGATGATTTCCAGACAATAATATAAAAACCTCATAAACATTTCTTTGAAACAAGGCTTCTGAAGCACATTTATCAGATGCTATTCATTACACAGCCGTCACATTTATCAAGATCAGATGCTATTATGTTGTTTGGCACGAAATCCAGTTGATGTCCGATAAACATATCAGCCAATAGACTGGAATCAGGGTCATAGTTTTACCTTCTTGGCTATTGTACATAAAGTGGAACAAGTTTTCATTATCAACTTAAATAAATCAAGTTTATGTTTAGTAAGAATGATTGCATGTGGGCACTGAACCAACGAAAATATTATACCAAATATAAAGTGCGGTAATATGTGATTGCATTTAAAATGTTTGCCATTGAGTACATATCATGGAAAGGTTAAGTTAGAAGGAATGGAGATAGGGGTTCTTTAGCATTTTGGTGCTTAAAACTGAGGGGATTAATATTTCATATTGCACAATCAGATCTACTAATTTTTTTGATAGCATACTCTTTCAGCAGTTTACCCTTGATCATTAACCCCTAAAAATTGTGCACGTTTTTTTCAAATGTCCCTTTTTGTTTTATTACATGTTTTGTACAGTCACCTTCTGGTTATTTGCTTCTGGGACATAACAAGCTTGTTTGTAACACTATGCACGGCAAAAATAAAGAATTAAAATTAAAAAAAAAAACTGAGGGGAAATTAGGGTTAGCAAGTATTTCTGGTTAGTAGGGATTTAGGATTGGCAAAGACGCCCCTAAACCTAATGTTTCTTAGTTTATCTCTGAGTACCCTTAAGTTAAAACAACCCCAAGTTCCTCTAATCCTAAACTTATAAGCGTTGCTGCACTTGCATTATTATAGTATCAGGTACAACAGTGTACTTTGATTTTCAATGGAAAAACATTATTGCATTCCTATAATGCTGATCACTCTTATAAAGTCAGCATTTTAAAGCCAATGTTTAGAAACTGCATATCTCAAAAGCAGAATAAGCAAATGATGCTCTTCATCGTTAGGAACATAGCATTTGGAACACTATTAGAGTTTGTGTCTATTGAGGCAAAAACAATTTTCTATAGATTCTATTGCGTTTTCATTTAATTTGCACTTTCTGCAATATCAGACTAGGAGCACATTACATACAAAATGCTAAGAAAGCAACTGACCATATTTTTTTTATTGTTTACCTGTGTGCAGGTGTACATTCAATAAATGTTAATGTTTTTTTTAAATGTCTAAAATTAGCAAACATAATAATGAAAAACAATATTTTCATTTTTAATTGCATATGTGCTGCATAAGAGCACCTCTGGGGAAAATGGAATTTAAATGAGGTATTTGAAACAGGGCAGAATGTAAATAGCATCATTGTTAGAGTTTTTTTATTGCATATTATGCCAGGAGGTAAAACGTGATGTTTACTTTTTAATTATCGCATTACGTGCTTTGCATTTACCTTTAACTGTGCTATATAAAGGGATTAGTGTGTGCAATTGTTTTAGTGTATGAAGTTATTTTGTGAATATATCTGCCTTCTGTTTAACAGTTACGCACTAAAATGTTTATGTATAGCCATATGTTTTAAATCCATTTATGGTTCAAGTTCTATGAAAATCATAATTTCATCTTAGATATTTCTATCTGCCTTTTTAATATACCCAAAAATGGAAGTAGAATGCTGGTTGTAAGAACATAAAAGTAAACAATAGTATTAGTTATAGAAAGTAAACAATGGGGGGTGAACAACCTGGCACTACCTGGGTCTGACCTTCCTTATTGGGGTTGAGTCTTACCCAGATGGTACAAGGTGGAGGAGGCAGCCAAGCCTTGCAGTGTTTTATCTCTTAGTCTCCATACCCCCCTCTGGACTGGTGGGTGTTATCCCAGTCCACACTGACCACTTTGGCATTTTTGGCTACCTATAATACATTTTCGAACTAGCTATTGACTTAGAGGTTCCAATATGCTAAACAGAAACAAGTTTACCTTGAATGTTATTTGTGATCCCAGCAAGCTCTCTTGTAATTTGAACAGCTTCGCCAGTCATTTTGGCAGAGACAAACAGTCATATTGGATTTACCCATTCCAACAACTCCTATCATGCACTGTCTCCCTGCACAATCCACCTTAGCACGCAGGGTACTGGAAAGAGCCATGAGGGCTCCCATCAGTTGCTGATGGGAGGAACTAGAAAGGGTGGCTGGCTTTCTACAGGCAGCGGGAGCCCAGTGGCTTTCATCCCCAACACAGCTTCCATTCCCTTAAATGATGGTAGCAAAATCGGGTGAACAACGGCCTGTAATAGGTGCTAGACCAGGGGCAGATCACGGCGCCCCAACTCTGAAGTATGGTGTCTTTGCCCGCATACAAATCTGGAGGCTGGTTGGCCTTTATTTGCTGCCCCTGGAGTTATTGAGCCAGTTCATGAAGGCACTAAGGGTCCTGGCCAACTATTATATGCCTGAGTTACAATTTTTTTTCGACAAGGAGTTGGATAGTCTCTTTGCTTATAGGTCTGCAGGATGCATAAATAACTATATTTCATTTTCATGTTACTATCAGTTTGATTACAGTCAAAGTCTGTTGATATGCCTGTGAGTTTCCTAGCATGTCTGAATGCCAGCCAATGTTATATTATATCAGCCACACTTACTACTTAAAAGTTTCTTATTATCTGCTCGCTGTTCTCTATTACTCAATGTGAGGGCTGATTATATTGATATTAAATACCCATAATTAAAATGTGGTTATTCTTTGCTATATTGTTATTGTCATGTATAATCTTCATGCCGCAATATTCATGCAACTAGAGTACGTAGGTATCGATTATTTAAAGCTATGTTTTTATGCTTCTAGTCTCTAGGATATCGCTATCAATATTATAAAAAGGTGCAACATTCTTGACATGTACTGACAATCTCATACACAATTATTATTCATGTTCTTGCTGTAATGTCTCTACCAGTCTATATTTCCTCTGCACTGCAACAATAAAGAATGTATAAAAAAGCAAATAGAAAAAAAGAAAATAAACATTGGCAAAAGTTATAGAAAATAAAAATTTATTTTTAAGCAACACTATGGTTGTTTGCAGGGTATTTTACAAGAGATATTTTACAAGAGAAAATGGTCAATGAGCATTTCAACATTTCAATATTTCAATATGTTTCTGTAAAGGAGCCATATTTGATATCAAATGTAAGCTTTAGGAACTGCAATTAAATAACGAGTGGATTAGTTAGAATTCCCCACTACCTGTGGACAATGTAGGAGATAGACAGTTTCTGTTATTAATTCATTGGTGGATCAACTCTGCTTGCTCATGCATAGAATGGCATACTTAATATGGAATAACTAAGATTACTGAGAGTTGGTGAGATTAAACACTTGATGAAACTGTCCATTTAAATGGGTATACATCATTTAGGAAGGATATAAATATAAAAATAATGGGGCAGGGTATGTCTATGTCTGTATGGATGTGTGTGTGTGTATATATGTATGTGTGTATATATGTAATAGCATATCTAATGTGTAATAGCAAGTCAGTTGAGGTGTGCCAAAACTGACGTGAGGTTAGGCCTGTAAAAGAGGGCCCACCTAGGAGAAATGTTAATGAATTGAGGGTGCGGTAGGAGGGGCACCGGGAACGTCGATGACAGGTAAGCTGGGCTTGTTGTGGTTTATATAGGGAGAAAAAAAAATGTACCTCCCACAATTCCAGGCCAAGCCTTCTATTTGTGTACGGCACATTACGAGGACGTAGGGCAATGATGGTAAAAGAAGCAGTATTAGTAATAGCAAGTCAGTTGAGGTGTGCCGAAACTGACGTGAGGTTAGGCCTGTAAAAGAGGGCAAAAGTATTAGAAACTATTTCTCAAAATACATATAAGTTTATTTAAATACAAACATTATTTAGACATGTCATGGAAAGCCATTCGTATTTATTTTTCAGGGTTAGGAATGTAACTATTGTATGCAGATGATTTCCATCTTCCCATGTTTTTTATGATGTGTGTAGGTACTTGGTTACCTGAGGCAGCTGAAGCTGCACCAATGCGAAAGGAATGACCCGTGAATGCGTGTGGGTTATGTCCTAGCCGGATCAATAATGTACGAATGTAATACATAAATTGTTTAGTGGTTAGGGGTTTTCCTTGAATAGCTAACAGTGGTCATATATATATAAAATCAGATTTGAAGCCAAGTATTAAAGAAATGGTATGTGATTATGATACAGTTGAGGATGTGGAAGCCTTATAGGTACGAAAAATTAGTGGACAATCATTCATAGTAGGAATAGGTTACAGTCTGCCAAACATGAATTCTGATAGGGAAGTGCATCTAAATTAATAAGTTTGCATGGCTGCGTAATTTATTGATCATTGGATATGGTATCATTGAGATTAACTCCATGTATGAAATTTATATGGGTCTTAAAATAATGTTTCATTATATAATTAATTATACAAGAAATTGTATTTCAATTGGATAAGGGCACGTTATTCACTATATTCAAGTATTCACTTAATAAATCATTATTTCGGTGTTAAAATTAATGTTCCCCTATACACTTTTGTTATTATATTTTATCATTGTTATGTATTTATAAAAATGCTGTAATTATTGTTTATTTAAAAAGCGCTGGACTTTCCTACCACCATTTCATGCAGGATCTACTATACAATGTCATGATAGTAAGTAAAAAGTAAAATTAAAACAACACCCACTGAATGTTTGTGTCAGGGCATTGTACAATATTGAAAAGACAAAAACAAAAATCTGAAGTGCACTTGCTGGATTTGTGAACTTAAATGCATCTCTGCAACAGTATTTAACTAATGAAAAACCATGTTTATCTTTTTATTTTAGTTTTTACTTTTATTTTATTCTTCTAGATGAATACAAGCATGTTTTTAAGAAACTACCTTGTCCATTGTTCTTCTTTTACATCCCACACAGTTAACTTATCCTTATAACTTAGTGGATGACATAACCGTGTTTGTGCTATGCTTTATGTTGCAGTGTCTTTTCCTGATTAATAGGATTACTTACATTGTATTTGACACTTTGATATTTTTCTAAATTTGTATCAATATGTTTATCAAAGCGATAGTATAGCTACAAACATGTTTTATAGACCTAAGCTAGATTTGGAAGTCCAAGGCCGGGTGACCTTGTATTTCCAAAACTAATGTATTATTATACAGGTCAACTAGCCCAGATCATAATGGGGCATGCTCCCCCCTGGAGATAGAATCTAGGTAGACTTGGAATTTGACTTGATGGGCTCTGATCTCCCAATGTGTTATATGTGATTGGATAGATTGCAAAGGGCATTAAGTTTTTCCTGGCCTATCCTCTTGCTGTGGTCCTATAGAATACAGCTTTTCCTCTTGATATGCATCCTTCCCTTCGGGAAGCTGGCATCCAAACATGCTTGTATTTGACACCGGGTCTTTCCGTTATTAGCTTCCCTCAGTTACGACTTATCTTCCAGCTTTATTTTTTTTTAGATATGTACAGCTTAGGTGTTTTTGTCAACTAAATGGATTCATAGATACTCCCTAACTGTCCCAACAATGTTTAAACATCTCTATTTAAAAGGGTCCAAACAAAAAGCCTTATTTCTTTATTATCTTTCATATATGTTTAAACACTGCAGTTTAGGGTGCCTTACGTTATGTTGGGCAGTGGGAGAGTGACCCGTGTGGTGATATGGAGGGTAATTCCTGAGCGGATGTTTGGGAAGCTGTGGCTAAGGTATCAATTTGTACTGTTTCTTGTGAGCAAATGTACAATATATTATTTCAATGATATATGACTCCAGTTTGTGTTTTTTAGGATGGGAAGGCCCCTTTGGATTACTTCTGGCAATTGGCCAACAGGGACATATTAACTTTTTTGTGATTCAATTTTATTGAGATTGTAATGAATGACAATACATTCTTCATCAGTAAAGCAAAAAGAGAGATGACATAGGATAACCTGAACTGTGACACCTTATTTGAGTAGAGCAGTACATTCCACAATGTCCATGCACAATCAGGTAAACCCAATAAGTCAGACAGAAACATATGGCCAGTTACAGTGCAAGGAATTTTCAGTTCCATTAAAACAGTTTAGGTCTACATTATTTCTATTATTTATAAAGTGCCAACTAATGTCGCAAAGCTGTACAGTAGGTGGACTAACAAACAAATATTTGCATCAAGACAAGTTGGAAATACAGGAACCGAAAAGGCTGAGGGCCTTGCTCAGACAAGCTTATTTTCTAGGGGACAAATGGTGGTCATGTCATGTGGTGGTATACTTCTGGAGAGAAATGGAGGGGTCTCCTGGTGGCAATCTTCCTGAAACCTTTTGAATTAGCATTTTTATCCCCTTTTTGGCCACTTGTGAGATTTCCATCTTGCACTCAATAACTTTTTAATAAGATATCTTCAGTGGTACGGAGGAGTCTGGCTGTTTCCTTTTTGTAAGACCTGGGATCCATGGTGACTGAGCTATTGCAGTGGATCCCCCTCCCCTCCTTTTCCTCCTCTGCTCCTTTCCCTTTCTTTCACTCTTTTTTCTTACTTTTTTTATATTTTTTGTCTTTTGCCTTTCTCTTTACTATTCTCTATGGAAAACCTGTTCTTTTTTTGTTAAATTATAAAATCCAATTCAATCTGCCAGTACTTTGTTTCACAAATACTGTCTCTTAAATAAAGAATTAGAAAAAATATATGATGAGATGTTTACCATGCTTTTAAACAGCCATGGCTGCACAGCAATGTTCCCAGTTTAGGACAGCTGTCCCATTTCAGAGGATAAAATACGCTACTGATTTTGTTTGGGATTTCTACAACTAGGAGAGCATATTTGTAGTGTCTTATACATGTGTAGGGCAAGTTTGCTGTTTGATAAGGGTTTATATAAGCCTAGGCTATATACCCACCATGCTAATGCATTTATGTTTTGCTCGTGATTGGTGTCATGCGTCACTCACTGGCATGTTGGGAGTTTGGTATACTATTAATCATTGTGATTTGGGAGAAAAGGTAACTAAAACTCTTTTTATGCACTCGAAGGGGGAGCCAGGAGCATAAACCATGAACAAGTCACTATTGCATTCAGAATACATTTTTATTCCTAATGCTATAGTGTTCCTTTAGGGACACGCTAAACATCCTAGCTTCTACTGTCCACCTTCAAATATCTCAAATGGACAACAATATAAACTTTCATTTTAGGAATGAAGTGGGTTTGTGGCTAGGGGCAGTGCTTTTCTGAGAAGTTTTAGGTTACTAAAAATGCAATTTAACCAAGAACAATATCTACAAAGACTGCTTTTTAAACACATGTATTTTAGTTTAAAGATGTGTTACTTGGATTTGATTAACATTATTCCTCAAATAATTTTGCATTATTATCAAAGTAATCCTAGCAACAGGTGAATATGGTTATTTATGCAACAATGGAGGGGGATAATTGAATAAATGCCCTGATAAATTGATTAGAGATCCCTGTCCTACATACTTTTATAGTCTTAATCTTAATGTAGCTACATTTACATTTGTGCATAGTTAGCTATACCCACATTTCTCACAAGAAAACTTTTTTCATTTGTCTATGAAATAATATTTGTGATTGGTGTGTAAATTATAAATATTTGAATTACAAGATATTTTGGCCTGGTGAGAGAGATTCTGCTTTTATTACTTCATATGACCCTATATTTTTCCAATAGAGCTGATTTAAAATGCCTGAAATTAAATATTCATAAATTTAAAAAATCTTCCCTTTGGTCTAAAATCAGTGTTATTTAAACTCTTAATGATACATTTACATAAAACTGTTGCACAATTAAAAAGGCAAATGTTTCATAAACATATGTTTAAAAGAAGAAACTTTCTTACATGTCTCCAAGCATATAATTAATGATGGACTACACAGATGAACTATTATTAGGGTTATTACAATGGTAGAATACCTATAGTGTGCCTGTCACTGCAAGTAATTAACATTTATGAGAATGCTTAAAACGTCTCCAGGGAATTTAAAAAGATTGTCGAAATTCATCTTCAGCTTATTTCCAGCACTAAATTGCTTCTCATACAAAGTTGCTGGAAATATGAAGTAGTTACTTAATAAGTGAGACTAGTACCCTGCTGCTAATTAGTCATAACAATGAGTTACAAATCTTGAACTGTATCAGTACATGCATATGTAATGTATATGTTGCGGCTCCCGGGCCGCTGCATGGCGCAGCCGTGCACCACCGGCACGACCTCGCCGATATTGCAGGCTTACCTGCTCACCGGCGAGTCTGGAACCACTCCTCTGCACCTTCTAGGCGTAGCACCTAAATCAAAGATGGCGCTGACCACGTGGTCGCGCACACCACAAGCTCCGCCCCTCAAATTTATATGGACGTACGCGTGACATCACAACGTCAACGCACGCGCACGTTCTGGGGTCAGAGCTCACCCTCTGACCAATCAGAGCCCATAGAGGGATATTTAAATCCCTAATTCACTCCAGTTCCTTGCCCTGTTGTGGTTTCCTGTTCCTGGTTCCCGAGAGTGCGTTTATCTTTGTGAATCTGACTTCCTGGTATCCTGATCTTGGCTTTTCCCTGGTTATTCCGAATCTGGTTCCCCTGACTTGGCTTGTTTAAATGGTATCTGAGTATTTCTGGCTTCCTTGACCTCGGCTTTCCCTTTGACCATTCTCTATCTCTAGCGTATTAGTCCGGCCATTCTAAGGTCTGGTTTACGCTCTGTCCTTTTATTTCCTTCCTTTTTTTATGTATATGTTTACATAGTTTCCACGTGTTGGACCACACTAGCAGTCATGACCATATGTGTATTATTTTACACAAATATATTAATTTTAACCCCTTAAGGACAGAGCTTCAGAATGCTTAAAACTTAATGACAACAGCATTTTTTTCATTTTTTGCTGTTTGCGTTCAACTGCAATTTGCATTTTACTAATTTATTGCACCGACACATATTATATATTGTTTTTTAAAGGACAGAAAGGGCTTTAATTTGATGTAACACACATATATATAAATGCTTATTTATTATAAAAAAATACAGAAAAATGCAAAAAAATGAAAATATTTGTGTTTTTTTGACAGTTTTTGCAATAATAATGTGTGCATAATTAGTGCAGGTTAAGGAAAGTAATTAAAAATAAATTAATTTAGTTGTTCTGATTTACAGAATATATAATGTGTCTGGGATTTTTTTTTTTTTTTTGGTAGTTACAGGTCACAAAGCACAAGGAGTAAAATAAACTTTTAATGTGGAGCGATTTTAGAATTTGGTATGCTTGTCTTGTAAGCTTAATAGCCATAAAAGAAAACAAAATTGCCACACAAAAGTATATATTTATATAAAGTAGACATCACAGGCTATTTACCTAGGGTTGTTTTGACACTTTTTACATAGCCATTTCACCGCCAACCTCTGCTAAAAATTGGAGTAAAATTATGTTTTTTTTTGGTTTTTGGCACACAAACTTATAACAAAGATGTTCTCATGTGTATTGGTGTGTGCTATTCCTGTAAAAAGTTTATTTTGTGTTCAGTTACATCTGCTGAGTAAAATGACATCCCCATTGTATGTCTTTGGCACTATTTTGTGAAGTTACAGTGCCATATAGGAGGCCTGTTCTTTTCAGTATTCAAAGTAGAATTTTGAGAGATGGATTTAATGAGCCTATGCTTCCATTTGGGGTATTCTAACAGTTTGACTGTTCAAAAAAGCCCACAAAGGCCTACCATTTGTTAAAGTAGACACTCCAGGGTATCTCATAAGGTGAATATTGTGCCTTAACATGCCCCCATTTTTTCACCAATGTTAGCTAAAGTATGTGGTAAATAATTTTGTGCGTTTTTTACACATGGATTGCATTTTTCCTGGGCATTTTGTATATTTTACATGTGCCACTAAGTTCCAACCCCCCACATTATGCTCAGCTAAGTCTTCTGAGTAAAATGACACCCCCATTGTATGTCGTTGGCACTATTTCGTGAAGCTACAGTGCCATATAGGAGACCCGTCCTTTTCAGTATTCACAGTAGAATTTTGAGAGACGGATTTAATGAGCCTATGCTTCCATTTGGGATATTATACCAGTTTAACTGTTCAAAACCCCCCCCACAAAGGCCTACCATTTGTAAAAGTAGACACTCCAGGGTATTTCATAAGGTGCATATTGTGCCTTAACATGGCCCCATTTTTTCACCAATATATGCTAAAGTATGTGATTAAAAAATAATTTTGTGCGTTTTTTACACATGGATTGCATTTTTAATGGGCATTTTGTATATTTCACATGTGCCACTAAGTTCCAACCCCCCAAATTATGCTCAGCTAAGTCTTCTGAGTAAAAAAACACCCCCAATGAATGTCTTTGGCACTATTTCGCGAAGCTACAGTGCCATATAGGAGACCAAGCCATATCAGTTTTTACCGAACTTTGAATTTTGACACTGGGCCTATGTGCAATTTCCAAGCATCTTAGCAGGGTTTAAATTCAAACTACCCCACAAAGGCCTACAATTTCTTAAAGTAGACACACCAGGGTATTTCAAAAGGTATATTTTGAACCTTAGTGTGAGACCATTTTCCCGCTAGTTTGTACCCAGGGCCAGATTAAGAGCCCAGTGGGCCTGGTGCTGACAATTATGACGGGCCTAATTACAGAATCATATCGACCAAAAACAGTAAAACACTCCCAAGCGTCATGGATCTGATGGAGATGGTGCTGGAGAGAAAGAAAACAGCAGCTATAAGAAAACACATACCCTAGGCTAATCTCTCTCTAATTTATGTTTTCATCTTTCAAGTAAATCCATAACCCCTAACAGCAGTGTCCAGTCAAGCAGGAAGTCAATGGGCACGGTAAAAGGGTGTGCCACTGACACAAATCACGTAACCTGCCAAAAGGGGCGAACATGCCCAAAAAGAGGATATGTCTGCCCAAAGAATTAGAAGGCCGGCCTGGTATGAATGCATGTCAGGCTGCCTGCCAATCATGCAGCTGGCCAACTAAGGGCATACTATGCAGACAGCACCCTGAGCTTGGCATAAATGCATCTAATGATGCGCTCGCTCGATGCTTTCTAAGGACTGTCCCCTAGCACTCGCTGGTCCACTTGTCTCCTTACCTTCTAGCAGGCAGAAGCTCCTGGTATATAGTCTGGGACAGAGAAAAGCTGTATGTAGTGAGTGTAGAAGAAAGGGAACATGCCACCAGAGTCAGCATTACCTTAAAGGATCACTATAAGGTCAGGAACACAAATATGAATTCATGACCCTATAGTGTTAACACCACCATCTAGCCCCCCTGGGCCCCTCATGTCTCCATGCGGGGGGAGGAGACACTGAATGTTTGGATGCATTTAAGCAGCCATGACCCAGGAAGGATCTCTAACAGCTATCTGAGGCGTGGACAGTGAAGTTATCACTAGGCTGTAATGTAAACACTGCATTTTCTCTGAAAAGACAGTGTTTACAGCAAAAAGCCTGATGGTAATGATTCTACTCACCAGAGCAAATTCAATAAGCTGTAGTTGTTCTGGTGACTCTAAGGTTCCTTTAACTATATTCATTGTCAGCCAGTCCACACAAGTTTTGTTCCCATACATCCCTCCTTAAGTTTCCATACTTAAGTAAGAGTATGTGAAAAGTAGTTAGGGTTGCCACCTTTCTTGGAAAAACATAATGGCCTTGCTAATTTGCATAATTAAATATGTATGGGTGACATCACATGATGTAAATCACAAGGAGTGACATAAGAGAAAATGCTGTAAAATCACCAAAAAAGATTCCTCCCAGTGGCCCCATGTCTCCCAGTGACCCCATGTGTCGATTACTCCAGGTCTCAGTGTTCCTCTGTATCAGTGTCTCAGTGCCCCATGTCTCCCAGTGTCCCCTAGTGTCGTGTACCCAGGTCTCCCAGTGATCCTATGTATCAGTGTCTCAATGCCCTATGTCTCCCTGTGTCCCCATGTATCCCAGGGTCCCCATGTCACTAGGAAGACTTGAAGACCTGGTGACACGGGGAGACCTAGGGACACAGAGACACCAGTGACACTGGGAGACTAGGGGACTCTGGCTGGGACACATGGGGACACTGGGAAAATAGGGGACACTTGAAGACATGGGGACACAGACACTAGAGACACTGGCTGGGGGACATGGGGACATTGAGACATGGGGGCACTGGGAGAGATGGGGACAAGGAGACACCAGGGCCACAAACACTAGGGACACTAGCTTGGAGACATTGAGACACTTGAGGCACTGGGAGACATGGAGGCACTAGGAAACATGGGGACAGTGAGACACTGGCAGACTGGGGGCACTGGGAGACTAGGGGGCACTGAGACACCAGGGACACTGGCTGGGAGACATGGGGACACTGTGTCCCCATGTGTCTGTGTCATAATGTCTCCCAATGTCCCTTAGTGTCTCAGTGTCCCCATGTCTCCTTGCAGCCTCCCACTCCCCCCAATCCCTTACTTCCCTGAGCTGTAGGCTGTCTCTGCGGGGTGGGAGTTGCTGTCTGGACTCTCTGTAGCTGCACCCCTGCAGATCAGTGAGTATAGATAGGCAGGGAGGGATATGCTGGAGCTTCCTATCCCTGCCTGTCTCCACATACAGCGACCCCTACTGGCCAGTGCTGGTATTACATAGTAATCTCTTGTTTATACTGAGAAAAATACCAGCATTTGTATTGCCAGTATTACTGTAATATTGGCACCAGCCAGGCAGCCTCAAATACTGGCTGTGCCAATAAAATAAAAGCCAGGTGTAATCCCTAAGTGTAGTGTGTGAAAAAAAAAATGTAAAAAAAATATATATATATATTTTTTTATAAATCAATGGGCCTATTCCATGGGCCTGGGCCTGGAGCTGCAGCTCCATCAGCCCCTATGTTAATCCAGCCCTGCTTGTACCAAGTTTAGTGGTAAGTATTTTTCTGCCTTTTTGACACACAAAGTGAGTTTGCACAGTATATTTTGCAAACCTTATGAGTACTATCAGTGTATAATACTTCATATGTTGCTCAGCTATGTCGGTTGAGTACAGCAATACCCCCGTATGTACCTTTGCCAGGTATATGTGGACATCGGAGGGGCACATTTGGGACACAGCCATTCCATTTTTTTTCAAACTTTACATTTTTACGCTGTGCCCATGTCCCATTATAGAGTATTTTACCAGGCTATATAATCCAAATACCCCATAAAGCCATACCATGTCTTAAAGAAGACATCCCAGGGTATTTCAAAAGGCATATTTTGAACCTTAGCGTGGGATCATTTTTCCGCTAGCTTGTACCAAGTGTAGTGGTAATAAGTGTTTTTTCTGCCTTTTTGACACACAAAGTGAGTTTGCACAGTATATTTTGCAAACCTTATGTGTGCTACGACTGTATAATACTTCATATGTTGCTCAGCTATGTCGTCTGAGTACAGCAATACCACCGTATGTACCTTTGCCAGGTATATGTGGATGTTGAAGGGGCGCATTTGAGACGCAGCCATTCGTTTTTTTTCTAACTTTGAAGTTTTACGCTGTGTCCATGTTCCATTTTGGAGTAGTTTAGATGGTTGGTTATTGAAACTTCCCCACAAACACATACTATTTATTAAAGAATACACCCTGGGGTAATTCAAAAGGCATATTTTGAACCTTAGCGCAGGATCATTTTTTCTCTAGTTTGTTCCAGGTGTAGTCCCTTTAAGTGTACAACATTTTGCAAATATTTAAAAAAATGTGGATTTAACTTCATTAATAGAAATGTTCTTGATTAATATATAAACAATATCTGTTGATGAAATGTTCTATGCACTTATACCCATAAATGTGTTTTTTTTTAGAAGATATCTTGATTAATATATCTGTGAAGGCGATGCTGAATTATGATGGAGAACATAGTTTTGCAGACATAGCATTTGACAGAACATTTGTGCATCTATTTATAGTTAAACTTTTCTCACATTTCACTTCTCATACAACTGTTGATATCTTGTAAACATGGTATTGAAACTGTCATACTTCAGTATTGATTGGGGTATTAAACTGCTGATCCAGGTTTAAGCTCCGAGTGGGTTCCCAAACAGCTTTGGGTCTAAAATTAGCAATTTATTTCTATTAGCCATTTGTCTCCTGTTCTGACAGCCCTGAGTCCCCTGACCAGAACAGGGGACTCAGGGCTGTCAGGAATAATTGACAAAATGCAGAAATAAGTGGGGAAGAGGGAAGAGTACATCTGCCTGTTGCAGACTGCTGGCATGGATCCTGGGAACTCTGACTGGTCAGATAGTTGCTATGGGTTACCATGGTAACAATTTGAAAACTGGAGCTTGCGAGAGAAGTGTGTAGTGCCTTCAGCAGGAAAGTGCAGAGCAGTATAGTGGACCACAAGGGGAACCAAGGTAGTCAAAGTCATATAACAGAGCTCCACAGCAATAGAGAGTGGTGCAATTTACAAAAAAATAGCAGCAGTTTTGTGAGCCAAAATACTGTAAGAAGGGAACTTGTTAAAAGTGAAAGAAGGACCATAAATACTTTTTTTTTGCAATAGTAATGATATGGCAATATTGCTTTACTATTTAAATTAAAAGTGCTCTATTGCTAAGAGGGCCTGCAGAAATGCAGAATGCAGTCTAAAACATGATTCCTGGTTGAGTTAATTTGTATGTTAAGCACGGATTTGTTGCTGAGTTTCTCAGAATCATTGTACTTATGGTGGACCTTTCTCCAAAGTCCCACTTGCAATAATTAGATGATGCACAATAGTAAGCTTTGACTTTGCATCAAGCAGAGGCGAGTTTTATCATGTTTGTTCTCTCCACAACTTGTAAATAGTATCAAAAGAAAATCCCATATGCCACCAAGTTCAACAGGAATTTAGTTTCCTCTACCTGTGTCCAAATTTAATCTGCAATGATAGAATGTGAATGCTGGGGGTAGCTTAGCATTGCAGTCCAAATTATATTTGACAAATGAAAAATGGGACTGCTTCTTCACTATATAAAATAAACAGTGCGATTAGTTGTGTGGCGGTCTACCAGAGTATCACCACCACGCATGCCCTTTTCCGAATAAACAAACACAAATAATCCCAAAGTCAAAATATAGGTGATGTCCCATAGCCCCCCACACATGAGCCAAGACCTAATGCTGGAAGAAGACTGTTTTTTTTTTTGGAGCCACAAATGGCTTTTTATGCAAAAGCTCCAACACAGGATTTCTAACACAAGAAAACAGGGAAATCGATCTCATGATCCTCTGTGCCTGAGAGATAATTATCAGAATACATATCGCTAATTATATTCTCTCTCAGGGACATAAAAATAATACATTTTTTAACCACCCCAAAAGTACCCCAAAATAAATGGAAACCCTACAGATAGCCTGCATCTGGGTGAACAATATATCCAAAAATCAGCCAGATCCGTTCGGTAGTTTTGGATCGCCATTGCGGGGAAGTTTTGATCGGTCTGCCACAAGGTTGAAGCCCAAATTAGTTCCAGGGAAGTTGTGGCAAGAGCCAGTATCCGTTCACCACATAAGGTAGATGGAAGCTGATTCGTGTAAAATGCTTCCCGTGTTCGGTAGTCTGTAACTCCCAAACGCCATTCGTATAGGTAGACTGAAACGGACAGAAGGTCCATGTTGAGCGGTGTTCGCAGGAGTGCCTGGCCGAAATGAGTTCCAGGCACTCAATGACCAAACCCAGCTGCCAGCGTTCGGGAGACAAAATGGCCACCATCCATTGTCCCAACCACGTGTGTTTGCATGCAAGAAATAGCGCCAACCCAGTGGAGCAGTCTATTAATTATGTCCTTTGCGGTTTTCGTACAAGATACTCAACATACCATGTTCTAATGGGTCTCTGCGGTGGTCTTGTTTTGGGAACCGAACAAAATAAATGAAGCAAAATTAAATATGAATCCATTGTACGAAAGGAGCCAAAAGTGATGGGGTATTCCTTCACAAGTTGAAAGCAAAATATGTACCAGGTTAGTTACATTTGTCAGTGTAAGTGCCATTTGTGTGAAAAATGCAAAATAGTCACTTTCACTGATGATATAGTTGTAATACATTTTACTGCTTTGAAACACTAATATTTGTGTTCAGCAAAGTCTCCGGAGTAAAACAGTACCCCCCATGTTACAGGTATTATGGTGTCTTGGAAAGTTACAGGGTAAAATATAGTGCTAGCAAATAAATTCTCTGGACTTTCTGACTGGGTTATCAGGCAGGTCCCACAAATTGCAATTAACAAAATGACTTAATTATGTAAAAATATTACATATATATATATATATATATGTATATGTATATGTATATATATATATATATATATATATATATATATATATATATATATATATATATATATATATATATATATATATATATATATAAATAATAAATTGAAAAAAATAAAATAAAAAAAAATAAATTGAAAAAAATTATATACCAGTTTTAATTTGTACTAACTGTTTACATATACAGTATATACTCGAGTATAAGTCTAGTTTTTCAGCACATTTTTTGTGCTTAAAACCCCCCACTCGACTTATACTCGAGTCACTGTCTGTATTATGGCAACTTAGAGAGCCGCGGCCGTCAGAGCCATGGCAACAATCCGCGCGGCAACCAGACCGCGAGACTTACAGTGGAGCTGACCGGAACGGAGGAGAAGGGAGCTGACAGGAGCTGCAGGAAAGGTAAGTAAATGCTTCCTGCCAGCCCCCCCACTTCACAGCCCATGCCACTGGACCACCCTCCCTGACCAGTTAACAAGCAGGTAGGGGGGGACAAAAAATAAAATATAAAAAAAAAATTAAAATAATAAAAATGCCCTCCCCCCACCCAGTTCACACACACTACACAAACACACACTCTGCATTATATACACACTCTGCATTATATACACAGAGTGTGTGTATATAATGCAGAGTGTGTGTTTGTATGAGTGTGTGTGTGTATATAATGCAGAGTGTGTGTTTGTATGAGTGTGTGTGTGTATATGTAATTATAAAAATCGCAGAATTTCATAGCCCCAAGTTTTACCCTCGACTTATCCACGAGGCATAGCATATTTCACAATTGTTGGTCACAAAACTGCACTCGACTTATACATGAGATCGACTTATACACGAGTATATACGGTATATGTATATATACATAATGTCTCTCTTTGTCCTTGCACACACACACAATGCCATAAATGATCATACAAATATCGAAAGGCTTGCACTCACGGTCTTGTTTTCTTTTAAAAGGTTCCTTTTTTTCATTCCTTTAAAATACGATCAACGTTTCAGCCAACGTCCTTGGCTTTCATCAGGATCAATACAGCAGGGGGCCACGGGGGAGGACATTAGGTTCCCCCCCTTATTCTTGTTTAGGGCCCCCACCCACCGCTCAGGTGTGGGGGCCGGGGGGGAGGACATTGGGTCCCCCCCCCCCAATTTGTATTTAGGGCCCCCACCCACCGCTCAGGGGGACAGGGGGAGGACTTTTTTTTTTTTAATAGACATGCCCCTACTCGCGATATAGTGAGTAGTTTTTAATAGACATGCCCCTACTCGCGATATAGTGAGTAGTTGCATAATTTACTAATCTTTACTAAACTTTACTTAGTATTAGTAAATTTGGCTGAAAGACCAATTCAGGTCTTTCAGCCTTTTAGTAGATAGCTCCCTAATACCGTGGGAATTAAGTAGTTATCTACTTATTCATTCCTGTCATTACATGACTGGCTAAGTAACTTACATTTTATATGAATGTGTGTTACTTGATTGTAAAAATCAAACGGCAACGATGCAGCCCTACAGAGCCCCTGACGCGCGTTTCGCCCACGTGCTTGGTGGGCAAAACGCGCGCGTCAGGGGCTCTGTAGGGCTGCATCGTTGCCGTTTGATTTTTACAATCAAGTAACACACATTCATATAAAATGTAAGTGTGATTTTTACTTTATCATACATTGTTTACTTTAATGTCTTCTCATAGTGAATCCGATTAATAGCTGGGGTAGACCTAGGTGCCCTCGAAGGTGTATTGCCAGGTGTATTGGCAGTATTTCTACAGGATTTAGTGTTCCCATTGAAGGCACGGGGGGTGAATTGGCAACATTTATCAGGATTTAGTGTTCCCATTGGCGGTATCGCATTATTTAATCTTAGACAGTTCGTATCTATAGCATTAGAGTGTTCTGTCTATAGATATCGTTTACACTTGGGAATTCAGTTCGGACTAGGTATAGTCAGTCACTCTAGCCGATTACAGTTTTCTTCTGATATCATTGGGCACTTCCTGTATACTCGTTCTTAGGAGTCTTGTAGGTTTACTGTATTTGTCTCTACCAAGTTTATTAGTCTATTGTTAGTATTGCAGTACCTTCAATCATACTTGACTCTGCTACACTGTATGTTTGATTGTCTCCATATTAAGTACATACGGATACTTTATATCTTCCATCACACTTATCCGTTTCTTTTAGCAGTTTGACTCCTACATATGTTCTATTGGAGACTTTTTTATACTCTTTCACCCTCCTAGGATTGTGGCCATTTGGCATTAGGTCTACCCTATATGGCACAGACGTGTGCTACAGCTTTCTACCTCCTTATATTCTAGACATTTTAGTCTAGCTTAAGTGTATCATATTGTACATATATTTTTTTCTTTTTCTTTGATTTTTGGCTCTCATTTTTAATGCTACATATTCTTTCACTAGATCTGGCTTAGGGCTAGTATCTATTGTACAGATACACATTGTCGTCAATTTACAATAAAACTTTTTTGTTTTCTTTTATATATTTTTAGTTCAAACCAGTGTTCCAATTTTTTGGTGTGTAATATAGGCACATCATATTATCTCCCCTCTCCCAGTGGATATATACACTATTCTTCAGTGTTCATAGTTCTACGAAGGGTTACCCCCCCTGTATTTAGTGTACCTCTTTGGCTGTACCCTATTAGTTTTCATCTTTAACATATTTACATATTTATTTTATATTCTAATTTATATTTAATTAATATCATTCTATGTGTATTTTTATATATGTATGTGTGTGTATATATATATAAAATTATATATATATATATATTAATATTAATATTAAAATACACCTAGACAGTGTATTTTAATGTATATATGTATATATGTGTAAGTATATATATATATATATATATATATATATATATATAATATATATGATCTAAGTATATATTGTTTCATTTCAAACTGTTTTAAAACTTTATTACAGGCAGCAGGGGGACTACCTGTCATTCTAGGCACTCCCCCTAGGCACTCCTATGGACGGCTATTCCGTCAATATGATTGTGAGGTCCTCGCAAGGACCTCGCGATCACATGGCCCAGGATCACATGGGATGCCAGATAAGTCCTGCCATTGCGATCGCCAGCGTGTGATCGCCGGTGAGCAGGTAAGTCCCCTGGACGGCGTGGAGGTGCCATGCCGCCTGCCGGCGTTTAGAGCCGGGTCCCCATGGACGGTATAGCATGCCTGCCATCCTTAAGGGGTTAACGTACTTCAATATTTATTATTAAAAATGCATTTCTGCAAGGAAAATGAAAATTGCCTTCACTATGCTATTCATAAAGTAATACAATTAATCAATTTGATTACTTATATATTTAATAAAAGTGGTTAATTATAATCCAAATTGGGAAGCCTGTAACAAAAGAGTGACAGAATCGCTCTAAAAAGCATGCTCTTTCTTTTGATATGCACATAACTTTGTTGCTATAGGGAATGAAACCCTAATTAGTTCTATACAGTACATGACATATAATTAGGAATCAATGTTTTATTATACTCACTAATAAACACTTACCCAGTGTTTGTGTAAATTTTGTTCTATTAGTTAGTTAACAGTATATTGTAGCTCCAAAAATGGACAGATTTACTACTAATGATAATAGAGCAAGCTCACTGGAGATCAAAACAGCATGTGCTATATAAAATTAATGGAGCATTTATTTTGATTGGCTGGGTCATTGTTTTACAAATTATCTATAGATAGCTAGATAGATACATATATATATCTAGATACAGCACACATCAGGGAACTAAAGCAAGACCCCAAAATATGGATTATCCCATCAAAAACATCACTGTTGGGAGTCATGCTAAGTGACTGTAGGCTTAGTCTTGTAAATCATTACATTTTTAATCAGTAGAGACAATGACATGAAACATCATGTTCAGTACTGGGAAGTTTGAAAGGTACTATGTGGTAGAAGCATGTTGGAATACATCACTAAATGAAATACAAATGTATCACAGGAAGTGATATCAACTTCCGCTTACATTACTTCCTGTGATGCTCAACTATCCAAAAACCGGAAGTGACATCAGCATCCTTCCAGAAACTGCAAATTGCTGTATGAACACCTGAATCCACTAACAAACACCAGAGAACACATATAAAGCTGTACTACAGCAGGATACCATCCACTTATGAGAAAGTCTTTGGGGAAATGCGTTATGTGAGGACTTATTTTATCCACAGTTTGTTATTTGTTTTTACTTATATAGCTGTTGTTTCCAGCTTTTTATTTAATAAACCTAGTATTTTATACATCATCACCTGTTGGAGTACATGCTTCATAAAATCCTCATCATCCTTCCGGTTCCAGCAGATATCCCTAGGTGGGGATTGTTCCCCCTCAAGTTCTTCATACCAGAGCAGGACATTGCTCTAGGTGACGTAAGTAGGATATTTTCCTCCATCAATACCAATTGTTTGTATATACTATACCATTGGATTTCCTATTTTTTCTTTTTTCATATATACCTACTCCACCCTGAAAACAAGCTCCACTTATATCCATAGACAGGGTTTGTTCTGTCCAGACCTTCAAAATAGAGCTGAGACAGCTCTAAAAAGTGTGAGTGTGCACCTTTGCCCATTTGTACTCCCTTCACAAACATCTACTGTACTGCACCATAATCTGTTTCTTGCTTTGTACTTATAGATTCATATACTAAGAACATCTGTGCTGATCACCTCCTGTCTGTTATCTATGGATTCCTTTGAGTCTGTGTTTGCTGTATACAACAGCTTTGAAACACAACTTAGGAAAAGATGCAAAGCCAGTGCACCACTCATGGACAGCTGTACTAATTTGCATATGCCCACCCAGAATCCTTTGCAGTAGTAACATCACTGCAAATGTGTGATTTCTGTGGAAAAAGCATGTCTTATGGCTTGGCTGATGTGCAGATTTTTGTTTAACATTGTATTAACTATCCACAGACTTCAGGTGGAAGGGGTTTTCAATCACAATTTTTTTTCTCCCCACCATAACCTTTTTTTTTTGCTTCTCAAGCACTACCAAGCCTCAATAGCAAACCAGTAACCAACCCCATACTGATGATTTGCATTATGCATTATGGGTGGTTCACTGGCTTTGCATCTTTTCTTAAGTTGTGTTTCAAAGCCGTTGTATACAGTAAACACAGACTCAAAGGAATCCATATTTAAAATGGAATGAGGCAAAAATTTGATTTTTGTTAAACTAATTTGTATATGCTCACCCAGAATCCTTTTATGGTAGTAACATCACTGCAAATTTTTGATTTCTGTGGGAAAAGCAAGTCTTATGGCTTGACCGGTGTAATTAACTATATATATATATATATATATATATATATATATAGCTCTTTTTTGGCCAGCTTACTATCCCAGCAGGGTACCTGTAAACAGATAGAGAATAAAGGTTGATAGTGTGTATCTTATTCTTGCAATTAAGCTGGAAATTCAGGGCCTGTCTGTCTCTCTGCAGATATTTGGATGTTAATGTCCTCCATGACTCTTTCTTACCATGCGTTTGTGGTATCCTCGGGTATTCAAAGCTGTTCTCTACATCTCCTATTAGGCCTTCTGATATTTTGACACATCCAAACACATTTAACACTGCCTATCTTAACACATTTTATTACCCTTACCCTCTCTTTTGATACTCTCTTCTCTACATTGTTTAAGACCAACAGGGAACTGTGTTTCAGGGATCCTGAACATGGGGACACCACCCAGTTCTTTAATTACTTGTTACTGTTATTCTCTGCTAGGAGATTTGTCTCTGATAACTTACTTTTGTCTTGTCCTGATCAGCTTCCAGGATTTTTCTCTTATACCTTGCTTTTGTCTTATTTTGATCATCTTCCCGCTTTTGGCTATTCTGATGTCTTTGCTATATATTCGTAGGTGGATCAGTGAGTTGATATCACATTCACTATTGGCATACAACTTGGTGTCATTCATGTAGAGGAGGTACTTGCTGGAAGCTCCTGGGGTTGAGAGGGTTGAAGCCTATGCCGAAAAGCAGCAAGGATCACCTTGGTATATGCCGCATTTGATGTTTAGTTGTGTAATTGTCCTGGAATTGGATTCTAGTGTTGTTCTCCACTTGCCCATTAAGTTCTTGACGATGGCTCTTAGTTTCTTGCTGACCTTGTATACAGCCACACATTCCCGTATCCTGGTTTGTGGCATTGTATCATTGGCTTCCTTGTCTTTTCTATTCTAGTCAATCCATGTGCAAAGGCTGTGCAAAGATTGATCTTTCTTGTCGTGGAATCTCATTGCTTGATCTAACAGTAGCTTGTGTTTTGAGCCCCTGGTGTTGGTGTTTATTGGCCTTTCTGGATATTGCTAATGTATACTCATGCCCCTCTATCTATGAGGTGAAAAGGGATTTTCTTGTTGTTGGTAGGTGGTTGGTTAGTTAGTAGATAGATTGTGATTCCTTCACAATCCGTATAGTGTCCTTCACAATCTGTATAGTTCTGTCTTGTGTTAGCAAGTTTGGATGGGAACCTGTTAGTTGCTAGTTCATTTGTGCTGATTCTCGAAATGTTGTTAACGCCAGCTTGGTTACTCACATATTTTTAAGGTATATATTGTTATTTGTCGTAGTAACTGGTGAGGCTAGGCATTATAGGCACCCAGACCACTTCATCTCAGGGAGGTGATGTGACTGCAGAGGCCCTGTTGTTTTGGTCATGTAATGTAAAACATTGTTGTTTTGCAGATACAACGTTTACATTGCAAGGCTAAACAAACCTTTAGTAGCTTTCTGACAGCTACTAGATGGTGATATGAACACACAACTGATACAGACACCTCATTAACATTCAACATCCTCATGCATTCCACTGGATATAATGCTTCTCTTTGAGAAGCATTTGTTTGGAGCAAAACAGTGCTTCTCTATGAGAAGTATAGTATTGGATGAGAAGTCAGACGACGTCAGCATGTTTGCTGACGAAAAATGGAGTAGTAGGCGTCTGGAAAAAAAACAAATCCTTGTCCTGGAAAAAAGGAAAGTAAATGTTTAATCATAAAACAGGGGGCAAATATGAGGGTTAGTGGGGATAGATCTAAAAGAATACTCTTCTGCCCTTCTCAACACTACTAACTATTCCCCTCTTTCATCTCTAAATTGTTTAAGACCAATATGGCACATTGTTTCAGAGATTCCACACATGGGGGAACCCAGACAGTGCGTTAATTACTTGTTACTGTATTTGTCTCTGATACCTTGCTTTTGTTTAATTTTACATTTTAATTTATTGATTCCCTTTAAAGTTGAACACAATACTGTCTGAAAATTTGACTTTGAGTAGCATGAGTAGCAGGTTTGATCTACTTACTGATGTGTTTCGCTTGATTGTTAGTCTCTTCATCTGTCAACCATTATATACACTTATATCAATTATATCGTATTAAAGAAAAAAAATGCATATTTTTGTATTGTGAAGAGCAGTATTCATAGTGTGGCAATATAGAAAAGCATTTTTATTCATCTGCAGCTAAAAATGTTGGAAAAAATAACATTAAGGATAAAGAAGTTCAACTGAATTAAATATAGAGAGACTTGCACACATGAATTACTAATAGAAGCTGACATTTACATTTTTTAGAGTAAAATGCATTTCCCCAATAGAATGTTTTTATATATTTGAACTTATGTATTATAATATGACATTGTGTTTGAATGTAATGGCTTATTTGGTTAGTATGATCATTTTAGCAGTAAGCAGTTTTGTTGTATGCTTAGTCCAACTGTTTCTTAAAATTGTTGGTTAAAAATGGATTTAATTTAGGTAAGACATAAAAGACACATCAAATTTGTTTGGTAAATGTTGAGGGAATGTATCTGTAACGGAGCTCCTTGTACTCCGACCGAGTACCCTCCGTTGACGGATGCTCCTAGCGCTTCCTGAGGACTTCAAGCACTGCAGCAGACACCACAACCACCGCAGACTCCGCAACCGCCGTATCTGGACTGGAGTCTCGCCGTCTTCCTTCCACCCTGGATCAGCTTCTGTCCTCCAGGACTGTGTGGGAAAGAACTCTCCCTTCCACCCTGTATGAATCTCCAGCATCCAGGACTGTGTGGTGAAGACCCCTCCTCCAAGGAGAGCGTGTCAGGAACAAGCTCTTAAAAGAGCTAAGTGACTTAAGCTCAGGGGAGCAAGCAGAGCATAGCAATCCCCAGTGTGATTATAACAGCTCCCTCCAATAATGAGACAAGGCTACATTTAGAGAGATCAAGAAGAACTGTCAAAACCTTTATTTCCCCTGGGACCAGCCAATATGGTCACCACAATAACATTGTTGTGAAACCTTAATAAAATCACAAACAGTCAAACCATATCAAGCAACACACAGTGAATTATCACAACACAATGGCACATTTTAAAAGGTGGAGGGAGACAATATTTAACAGTAAATATCTCACCTGCCTGCAAAATTAGCAATATGCAAATCTACCCGAATATGCAAATGAACCAGTCTTGCAATTCAGGTAGTGCATATTGCTGTTGCTACCAACAGAGGGCACTAGACAAGCTCCATAGCCAAACCCACCTAGTTGGTAGCAAACCTCAGCAATACAAGAGAGCAGGCAATACATTACACAGTACATACACACACACTATAAACAATTACATTACACACACCCTGCACCTATAATGGGTACAGGGTGACTAAAACATAAGATAAATAAAGCAGCCTACATAAATAGTCTGTCTGAAGGTAGACTAGGGGTCAGATACATGAAAGAGTCATAGTCACAGGGGAGGAGGCTGGCAAGTAGGCCTCTCCAGGACCAAGTGGCGAAGGGCACTTCGTCACAGTATCTGTCAATATTATTGTTACATTTTTATAAATGGGATCCTGTAAAAATGTGGGTTCGTTTTGAATGCTGTTTTGAATGCATTGTTAAATCTGGACAGGGCTCATTAATTGAAGTATGTGTAAGCAGCTAGCGTCCTTATGAAGGACAATCATGCAGTGTATTGGACCATTTCCAAAAGAGATGGTGAAAAGACTTTGCCTAGTGCCATAAATGCTTTTACTGATAACTCTAACACACTTCTCTTTCCAGTAATCATTCATGGTTTTAAAATTAACATGCATACTGAATTTTTCTAACATTAAGGAACAATACATTATCACAAAATGATCACTTAATCTGGATTAAATTAATGTTAAATGTAATGTTGGATTATAGTCCATCTAATGTAACTCTAGAAACAGTTTTTTCAACTTACTGTTGAAATATGTAATTATTATCTCAGTTGACTATGAAGAGTAACACTACTGGGAAAAAGTCATAAACATTGTCAGTGTTATTGGCTAAGCTTTAAAAATTCTAGATCCATCCTTCAAAAGTACTACATTAATGACCCAAATAGCCATCTTCCCTCAGCCACATGCATTCATTTCTCCCATAGACACATTCATCTG
The DNA here is from genome assembly GCA_933207985.1 of Pelobates cultripes. Lineage (NCBI taxonomy): Eukaryota > Metazoa > Chordata > Amphibia > Anura > Pelobatidae > Pelobates > Pelobates cultripes. The sequence continues at coordinate 239,783,737 of OW240914.1, read as the reverse complement.
TTATCTCATATCCTCACGGCCACATCCCTCCACACTATGTTGGGAAGCATTAAGGTCACTGTACTATAATTCTGCTCTTTCCTTCCATAGCACTCCTGGAACTTGCCTGTGTTCAAATGAAAGGGGAGATATAAGTAATGATCAGTCCTGAGGCACGAAGAAGACACTGGTAGTTTTACAGAATGCACTCCAATGGATTTACCCTGATAGCACTGGAAGCTGCCTTTTAAAATCTGGCTGACCGTTTTATATGCATTTAGTATTATGTCACAGAATTGGCCGCTGAGCAGATCTCAGAATGCCTATAGATAATGTGATGATTTAAGACAGGGACAAAAGTTCAAAATGTGGGATAGTCCGCTCAGACCATAAAACCCTAACAACACCCTCTTATGGGATAAGACAGTGCAAGGATAAGGGCACTAAACTACAAGAACCACAATGCTGAATTAATGGAAACAATGACACAATCAATGTAATGCATGTTCTACAATGTGTACCACCTCGAGATGCTGTTTGACTACACAATGTTAAAATTGACTAGCTCATCACTGTACCACGGTAGGACTCCCCCACCCCCTTCCCCCTGATTACTTTCTGTACCCTTACCCGACTCACAAGCATACTAAAGTTATATAAAAAGTCCCCCCCTCCAACCTCTTTTCTGTACCCTCATGACAAACTGAAAACCAATAGAAATTGTCAAATTCAAATTAAATAAATAAATAAATGTGGGATAGTCCTTGCAAACTAGGGACAGTAGGCATCCATCTATGCTAACCTAAGGGTAAACAAAGATAACACTCATCATTGCACTACCTGTAATTAACCCATCAAGTGAGATGGGTAGTATTAAAAGTAGACTGTCTATCTTCAGAATTTGGCAGCCCATAAAATTTTTGGCAGCACATAAATAAAAAATAACTTCACTGTGGCATACCATTTGAAAAAGTAGACAACCCAAGGTATTCAAAATGGGGTATGTCCAGTGTTTATTAGTAGCCACTTAGTTGCGAACGCTAGCTAATGTTGGTGTCCATATTTGTATTTAGCATTTTTTACACAAAAACTGCACTTTTAATGGTGATATCGTCGTGATAAGCTTTACGGTTTTAAAAACTCATATTTGTGTTCAGCGAAGTCTCCCAAGTACCCCCATGTCCAGAATTGTGGTGGTTTGGAAAGTTATATGGATAAACATAGGACTTGCAAATTAAATTCTCTTGACTTGCTGCCTGGGTTGTCAGGCTGGTCCATCAAATTATAATTAATTTGAAGAAAGTTCCATAAAGGGACTGAAACCTTTGATCCTATGTTTTAATCTTGCAAAATAAAGAAGAATTTTACTGAAGACCGTGAGTGCAGCTATCTCTATTTCTATGATATGTATATATTTATGGTATATATATATGTGTATATATATATATATATATTTATTTTTTTACCCTGATTGCTGTATTAATTTTTCAATCTTTTCTGACCAGCAGGGGGACTGCCTGTCAGTTTAGGCAGTCCCCATGCAGGCAGCTGCATAGGCAGCTATGCCTACCATCTGATCACTCTTTCAGAGTGATCACATGGCCCCTGGGGGCCTAAATTGCAGAGGGGGGATACCTCGAAGTCCCCCAGAAGTGGATCGCGGCAGAGGTGAGTACACCTCGGGCTTGAAAGCCGTTAGTGTGTTCTATGCCGCCGTAATGACTTTAGAGACCATTATAATACAAAGAACGCCCTAACGGTGTTAAGGGGTTAAGATAAATTACTGTATTATTGCTGTGGAGCTCTGCTAATCACCTGCACCATCCCATCCTAACTGGGAAATATGATGGTGGTGGTAGCATCATGCTTTGGGGTTTTTGTTTAGCAGCAAGTAATAGAAAAATAAATAAATATATGTAAATATATATATATATATATATATATATATATATATATGTATATATATATATATATAATATAAATATGGGCTAGCACTCACGGTCTTTTGAAGTAAAATCAGTTCTTTATTGAACAATCTTTAAAAAATCTACGTTTCAGCCTACGTTCTGAGCTTTCATCAGGATCAACATGAAAGCTGATGAAAGCTCAGAACTTGGGCTGAAACGTTGATTTTTTAAAGATTCTTCAATAAAGTACTGATTTTACTTCAAAAGACCGTGAGTGCTAGCCCATATTTATATTTTGTATTTTTGGTTGTGGCTAAGTTTATGCACCCTGCAACAAAATACTGCATTATTTGCTGGATATATTTGAGTGCAAGGACTGGACTGTTATATATATATATATATATATATAAAATGGGGTTATAATACACATTTAATATCATATAATATGCATCAAAAGAAAAATATTGGTGGTTTCTATCATCAAGCAATTGATATAAATAATGGGCTTATAATACAAAACTATTAGTATTATAAGGTAAAATAGTGGTATAATGGTCTTATATTACACATTTAATATCATACAATATGCATCACACATTAATTTTTAGAAGTAAAATATTGTGGTTTGTATCATCAAAAAATTAGGCAATTTCCTTGTCAATGCTTGTAACTAGCTTGACTGTAAAATATCTATTAATCTATATTTATTAATCTCATCTTTTACACAAGAGATCATAGGTCACTTCAGAAAACATGGTAATTGGTAAAGAGAAAATTGCAGTCTCTGTCACACATTATCTCAAAGCATCTCATTATATGCAATGTGCTAGCCTTAGGATTTAGTATTTTACAATCTTTCTAAGCAAAATAGTAGATCACTGTCTTTCAAAGGGAATATTTAATCGCCAATATTAAGACAGAGAGTGTGTGTGTGCTTTTTATTAACCATGTTGTTTAATTTCAAACACTAAGGATAAATATAAGAAAATAAAGGAGGAGAAGGGATCCACTTTTTCACAGTAGAACACAATGAACTTCATACTAATAATTATAATGCAGTCTCGGAAAAAGAATAGTCTCTTGACCTGTGGTAGGCTGTCCAGCAGGATTGCAATGCTGTGCCCAAGATCGAAGTTCAGTATGCCTAATTCAAAATAATGGAACTATGTATTTGTTGATTCTTCTAAGTTAAATTCATCCCAGTGATTTGTGGAGTTTGATAAAGGAGCAGAGACTTAACTGATGGTTGGTGAGCTTTGGCATTGAAAATGTGGCATAGTCTCCAAGGTGAATTTGTAGCATTTCCTGCTCCATCCATAACACCAAATGTATGGATGAAAAGTAGGATATGAGTTAGGTGCAGTGTACTGCACTATACTACTGGGAGATGTTTGAAAAAAACAGCTTGATATGGCTATTTTTTTTTGTACAGTATTGACTGGGAGATCTCCTTAATTAATTTAATTCCTTGATATGGTATATAACTGGGCATATTACCCTATGGGGTGCATATCACTGAACACAAAATTGACTGCATGGGGGCACACTGCCATTTTACTGATTAGGCACATACTCTTTGCTTCTCCTATTTCACACTATAAGTTGCAGCATTATAAAAAAAAAAGGCAGGAGAGACCAGGGTTAGAGACTTCTAAGCTACCTTTACAAAGTTTTCTCGTTTTACATCATCAGATACCACAGCTTAAAAACCCTTAGACTCTAAGGAGCTCTGTTTCTTTAAATGACCTAGAAATGACTCTGTCAAGTAGAGGCTGCTGGTCAGAATGCTTCCCTAACTTCAGGAGGTACTTCTATTAATAATGGCATCTTTCTTGGGAGTAGACATCTGTGACTCAGTTATATATATACCTCTCTCCAAGACCTGCCTATTGAATATCATCATACTGAACAAAGTGGGTCATATGCACCTATAGACTGAATTCATCAACAACATTAAAATGGGAAATACGTTTGAAACAGATTGTTTCCAAGAAGACTGTTTTACTGATATCTGACTCTTTCTTGCTGCTTTTATCTCTGTTGCCCACTTTTTAACAATTTCAATGCATATTTCCTGGTGACTCATCCTGTTGTAATTCATTTTTTGCATTATAGTTTTCTGTCGATTGCCATGTCATGCCAGAACTATACTAGCTAACATATATTTCATTTTCCTCTGCTCTCTTTTTTTTTTTTTTTTTTTCTCCTCAAGAGTCAGGGAGTAACATCTTAATCTATATGCCCTTTGTGGCCTTCTAACAGCTCATTAATAAATGCACACTGACAAATACAGTTACATATACTTCATAGGTGCAGAAGCTGTCGTTGGTTTATAGCTCTACTGAGTTTTCTCTAATCATTTGGTGGCAACTTTGTACAGCTTTTACAGCTTGATATTCATTTGGGGAATGATTCCTGAGTCATTGAGCACTAGTTTGAATCTTTTTTAGGTAATCTGCGACCAATTTATAGTCTTCAATCTGGATCTAATTAGGTTATGTTTAGTTTGCTAAGTATGGGCTATTGTAACAATATATATCAGGGGCACCTTTCATGTATACCAAACATAGGAAAAGAATTAAGAACATCATCTTGGAGGTGAGAACATATAAAATAATAAAATAAAAGTAGTAGCACAATTAGAGAAAAATGTTACATAATCAAACTTGTAAAAAGTAACTATCTTCCCAGGGCTCCCAGTGTTGTGTAGTGTTTCAACAAAAAGTAAGATAAATACCTCCAACATCTAGCTCAGAATCTAAACACAACAGAGGAACATACATTCTCCACTGACCAGGTATCCATTGAAGATAAACTTGAACGGCAACTCCCTTCAGATAGTAAAGCAAAGAGCACTGTAAAGACATTTTTATGTATAAACTCAACAGGTCATAGCCAAATAAAAGTAAAAAAAAATAAAATTTGAGAAATGCAATTAAAAATAGTAAGTCCAAGTAATTTGGTGTAGATAAAATATAAGCCAAATGTAACAAACTCATAGAGTCAGAAGTGGACAGAATCAAGGAGACACAAGGGAAAAATGGACTGGGTGTGACAAGGTGAAAGACAACATTTTTATCTTGAAATGAAGCAACCAATTTCAAAAGATATCAACATACATAATGGGCACCAGCCTTTTGCATGTATTCCATGATTAGGAACAAGGATCTTTGCCACTGAAAAGTCTCATGTGCTAATTCCTGTCTAGACTTGGAATCATGTCTTCTTAGAAAGTGCTTATAAGAGCTCTATGGAACCTCTCTATGTCTGTCTGTCTATCTAACTATCTGTCTGTCTATCTACATTGTTATATAGTTACATAGGCTGAAAAAAAATACTTTTATGAGCCAATCAATGTTAGCCTTTTTCACATTTGTTTCTGTTGTTGATCCAAAAAAAGCAAAAACCTAGTTTAAAGCACTTTCCAATTTTGCAACAAACTATTTAAAATAAATCTTTCTTGACCCCAGAATTGGGTCAGTTGGATCAAGAATTGGATCAAGAAGATGTTATCACATATATTAAATCCTCAATATTATGTTTTTGCATGAATTTATCTCAATGGGTGATGTTGTATCATATGTATATTCAACTTTTAATGAATACATTTAAACAATGGTTTGTACTTTCCCCAAATATATTGGTATAATGCTACCATATCTCCTCTGAGATTTGGTTTTTCTAAACTAAACAAATGTACATTTGTTAGCATTTCTTCTTAATTAAAATGGTCCATTATTTTGTATCCGCTATTGCCATAATATCCTTCTCTAGATCAAGTGTCTAAAGTTGCATAGCATATTCATGGTGGAGTCCTACTATTGAGTTATAAAAATGCAAATTTATATAATCTACATTCAATTTCATTTGCCATTTGAGTGCCTAGTCCCCTAATCTTTCGTGCTTCTGTGGTGAAGTAATAACCAGCTTACATTATACTGCCCTACCTAGTTTTGTGTCATCTGCAAACACTGGAAGATGACTTCCAATCCTTATTGCAAGATCATTTACAAATACATTGAATGGAAGTGGCCCCAGAACAGAATTCTGAGGGACATCACTTACCATCTTTGAAAATGTGCTATTAATGATAACTATTTGTATTCTATCATTAATCCAACCAATGTTTTTTCATTTGATCACTTATCTTTTGTGTAGAACTCTATTGAATGCCTTGGCAAAATTCAAATGGATCACATCCACTACAACACCTATAGTCCTATTTACGTCTCTGTAGAATGCAATTAATAAATATGACATGATCTATGTTATATAAAACTATGCTGATTTCTACAGTAGAAAATATGGTGTAATTAAAACGTCACTTTTAATTCATTCATATTAAAATGAAAAACGTATCAAAAATGAGCACATCATCTAAACAAAGGTACAAAAATCACCCGTAATCTTTCCACAAATTAAAAGAGAAGAAGAAATGCTGATTTCTATCTATCTATCTATCTATCTATCTCTTTTATTTTATTTTGGTAGTTTAGCTCAATGTAGCTAAACTCACGATACAGGCTATTACCTTGAGCAGTACAGACCTTACAAAGACTGTAATTAACTGTAATGAGCAGTTGCGTTACAAGGAAGTCTCTGATCGAATAACCACTTAAATTCAGTGTTGTGTGAGATGGTAGGGGGCTTGCAAAGGCTGCAGACAAGATATCTGCAGCTTTTACAAGCTTTTTAAAAAATACCTAAAGGGAATAAAATGATAGTTAAACGCATGTATATTTTCATCTTTAGTATATCTGTTAAATACTGATTTATTTATTTATTCTGAGCAGAGGACTGTCTGTTTAACATGTCCATTTTAAATGAATTATCCAATAATTGCAGTGTGGGCTGCTAAAATTTTAGCAAAGTAAGAATTTATATGATATAATACAGTGACCTTGCAGGTTGTAAGAGGACATCATGTTATTCTTTTGGCATCGACACAACAGAAATAATGCAGTAGAATTTGATTGTCAGGTTTTGAATGCCTCCTTGTAATTCAATGTTTATGGTGATGTATAGTACCATTACCGATATTGTTTACTATAAGTGTACAATGACATATTTCTACATATTATTGTACTTTTATTTAAATTCCAAAAAATACTTGTATATCTAAGTTTGGAGAGATAAGGTTTAACTCTGCTATTTTTACACAGTGATTTGTGTTGTTATACAGCAGATTTTAGAGTAAAAAATCTAGCTAAACCCTTCTGTGACAAACTACCCTCTGTAAGGGAGTTTATCTTGAGGTTTTGGAGGGAAACCGCTTGCCAGCCTCCTGCCCTGTGACTATGGCCCCTTTAATTTACTGTGATTAAAACTACTATTTGTGCATATTGGGACTTAGCACAATGCCCCATTAAACTTTCAAAGTGGAACTTCGAACTACCGAACAGCCGGACCACACACAAGTGGAGCGTGCAGCCAATTTACCTCCCAGGCTGGGAGTTAACCACAGCCAAATTGACGAACAGCTTGGTGGTCGCCTTTGTATAGTCGAACACGTGGCAGCGACCATCTTGTTTAGTCGAACGTGTTCACCTGTGTTTTGTTGTCGAGTTCACGGAACTCAAATCGGACACGCGACGGCATGAACACCGCTGAACTTTACCTTCTCTGGAACTTCGATGCTTCGATGGCAGTCGAACAGTGTTCGAAAATTCGAACGCCACTTTAACATCGGCTATATACATGAACGGCTCCCGCTCATGCATTCTAACTGAACTTAGCATTGGAAATAGACCGGCTGCACAGCCTAATTCTCTGGAACTGTTTTGGGCATGAAAATGTGCGTGCGGTGGGTCAAAAGAGACTTCCCAAAATTTCCTGAATCTCTGCTCTGATCTGGGTGATATTTAGATATGTTGTTCATCCAGATCAGGGCTATCCAGAGATGTAATATTTATGGGGATATGTTGGAGTTTTGGGGTGTTGGGGTGTGTCTGTACTTTGGGTAAAAATGTGTTTTCTGCCTGTGGTTAATTAAGTTAGTACATTATCTACCTTAATTATATCACAGGCAGAGGGGAGGGCTTGCTGACTATATGTGGGAGTGTTACAGTGATAATTATTGTTTCCATTGGTTTATGTTCCTTGTTTATATATGCCTTGGCCATGGACTAGAAAAAAATCTAATCAGATAATATCCACTATACGTTTCTAGATAGACATAGTGTGTATGGTGCTTGGAGTGTTCCTTTAAGACATTGGTCTTGTTCCAATCTATATGCTGAGGGTAGGAAAACTGGTTAGTGAACACAATACCGGAGGAACACACCACACAAGTGTTTAGTGCTTAACTGCTCTGCACTCATCAGGGAAAATGGCGAGGCAACAACTTTATTGTACCACAGACAAATTAATAGATTTAGGGCCTTTTAGGATAACATCCTCAACACCCCCACTTGCTCTATCATGTGTTATTCATAATAAACATTTTTTTAGGGAAGAATTACATTCCAAACAAATTCAAGAATCTTCTAAATTGAACTTTTTTTTTGATGATTTAGTCATGATCACAGACCATGTCAACTTCATTGATCAGTGATCGGATGAAATGGTATTTGATATCAATATTACCTCCCCAATAGGCCTTATGTTTATGTTATAAAGTATATGCTATTGAATTTTGAATAACTTTTCTCTGTAAATTCATCTTTTCTAGAATATAGTTCACAGACACAGTGGTACACATATGCACACAAATACACCATCAAACATACAGACACAAAAGTACATATCCACATTTTTTATTCAGGGAATAACATGACATTGGTGGCCTCTATTCATGAATATAGTCATTAAAGGAACACTGTAGCACTGTTCAAACATGTATTTTATATGTATGAATTAATAGAACAATTTAGATTATCGCCACCCCAATTAAATAAGCAATTTTACTTATCTTATTTCCCACAGTGTGCTAGTGTCGCTGCAACCACCCCACCTCCTCTGGCTGAGATTATCAAAACTGATGATGTTGCCCAAATCAGTCATCCCCCATGGGGATCGTTCAGCGCCACCATGCAGGGAGTGGAGGCACTGAATATCTTTACTTCAATCTTTGCAGGACAAAATCCAGGAAGTACCTCTAGTGGCTCTCAGATGACAGCCACTAGTGTTGGCCTTACACAGTAGTATAAACACTACTTTTTCTCAGAAAGGGTAGTGTTTGCTCTGCCGAGCCTTTAGAGATAAGCTCTTTACCCCAAAAACTACTACATTAAGCTACAGTGATTATGGTGCCTACAATGTCAGTCCCTCTTCTGTTAGAAGTATGCTTTGTTTAATGCTATTATCCACTTGGTTCAGTAAATGGGGCTTACTGAACCAAGTACCACACAGGCGGCCCACCCAGAAGTGGAAGTGTGCAGGCAATTTACCTCCCAGGCTGGGTGGTAAAAACAAACGAACATGTGGTGGCGGCGGCCATCTTTGTTCATTCAAACAAAGACTGCGGTATGTGTAGCCAAATTCATGGAACTGAAATCGGCTACACATTTCAACGAACACCACTGACCCTTACCTTCTCCTACACTCCGTTTTCAGCTACAAAGACTAAGTCCCGTTCGGCAGTTTGAACTCACTGTTATACTGAGCCAAACGCACGAACGGCCTCGTTCGTGCATTCGAATGGGACTGTCATTTTTCTGCATGAAAGGACTTCCGTCTAACTTTTTATCTTCTGGATGGATTTGTCTGAATTTTGGATATGTTTATAATTAAAGTGTGCTGAGTTTGAATATGTTTTTATGAAGATTGGACGTATATTTTTAAAGTTACAGTATATGTATAAAAACTGTATTTTTCCTGTCTGTGTACCATAATTATATCACAGGCAGAGGGGAGGATTTTGTGTGTAATTGCTGGGATTGTTTTCTGTAATGTACGTGTGTTATTGGTTGTTCTGTAAAACCCTGTGGGTGGTCCTATGTAAGGAAAACCTGCATAAAAGAAGGCCTTCTGGTGCAAATTAAAGCAGATTATCTTGTACCTTCATGAAATTTCGGCTCATGTTTGGGGGATTGGAGAACTACACTCTGGGGATTTCTATAATCACGATACTCCCCAGGGTATAATCACTAAGCTCTGCTAAGAGCTTATTCCTCTCCGAATTCCAGAGAGCAGGAACAGGTCGACCTACTGGAAGCTGGACCCTGGTCTTGGGTCCAGAGTGGGTGGAGACGGCGAGACCCCAACCAAACTGCGGCGGTTCGTGGGGTCTGCAGTGGTTGTGGTGTTGGGCAGCGTGCTTGGAGCCCTCGGAAAGCACTAGGAGCATCCGTCAGCGGCAGACACCCGGTCGGGGTGCCAGCGGTTCCGTTACAGTGCCGAAGCATGAGGGTGTCCAGCATCAGTTAGACCTGGAGGCGCCTCTAGTGGCTATAATGTAGACAAGATAATTGTGGCAGTTTCTTAATAACTGCAATCATTACAGTTGCAGGATTAAGGGGACAGGGGCACTGCACCCAGACCACTTCATTGAGCTGAAGTGGTCTGGGTGCCTATAGTGGTCCTTTAAGAGTAAAAACCAGCTATATCGAGAGAGAGAATAGGAGACATTCTACTTTATAACAAGAATAGAAAGTAAAATGAAAAAATAATAAAAAAACTATTTTGAGTTTTCTTTTAACACTAATTTTAACTATCACACTTTTGATAGTAAACAAACTTTGAAAAAGTATTGGCCCATTTTATTAGAAGACGAGATACTAGGTCCAAAATTACCATCTAAACCCTGTGTAATTTTTTTAAAAAATGAAGAAACTTAAGACTGTTTAACACCTAGCATTTTTTAGGAGAAAACAACCTAAAAATGATTCAACTAAAGTTAATGAGGGTTTTTACACTTGTAGAGCCTGTAAAGCATGCCATTTTTTTTTACCTAGAGTGACAACCTCATTTAAAAGTAATGTTACTAATGAAACTTTTAAAATCAGGGGCCATACTTCCTGCTCCTCCACACATATTGTGTATCTGCTCACTTGTAAGTGTGGAGTACAGTATGTGGGAAAGACGGGAAAACAGGCAAAGGTTGGCTTTTTAGAACATCTAAATAATATAAGAGACTATTATTTGATCAGCCTTTTTCCATATTTGGATTTGTGAGTTCAACCTTGAATTGATTTTAATTTAAGTGGTTTAAACGTATTACACTATTTGGTCTCTTGTTTTATATCTATGTAGATCTACGTTTGTACATTTTGTAACGAGGATTTTTGAGGAACCTTGTATTTCTTCATCTATTAGTGAAAAAGGGTAATTTAATTCGTACACATACGCACATGGCATGGTCACGATTGACCCAAGTTCATAAATTTTCAGGATGGCAGTTGATTCATTTTGGGCCGTTAACGCATGCGCAAAGATTTAAAGGTGCAAAGGTGCGAATTTTAAAATTAAAGCTTTGAAAGTTTTCAGCATTATCTCTGCATAGGAATATTGGATTTAGAAGTGTTTTTTTTTTTTTTGCTCTCAAATTGCATTTTTCAGCTTTCTGCAGGTAAGAAATGAGGGGTTGTTTCTAATTAAGAAAAAATGGCATTATCTTACTAGCAATGTTAAGTTAAAGGCCATTTTTTTCATCTTTAGCCCATAGGTTAATATGGACCATTCTATGTCCGCCAAGTTATCTACAATAGATAGATATATAATTTTCTAATTTTTTTTATTGGAAATATTATCAAAGAATGCACAGAGGGTACAGTCTTTTGTGACTTCTGTTTCAACAGCCCTCAAGACCGGTCATTCGCTAGATCTCCATCACGGAGAAGGGAGAAGCCGGCGGTCTGCCCAGGATGGGGAGCAAGGCATTTGGAAATTTGCAGGCTTTGAGGAAATGCTTGGCCATAATTGCTGGTGAATCTTCAACCTCTGCAGAAGATATAGCCTCATGGATAAAACAGGCAGTGGCACAAGGGATTGCCGAATCTACTAGAGGTAAGAGGCCTAGACAAGATTCCTTCCAAATGAGTTCGGAATTATCAAAGGAGGAGAGACAAGGCAAGGTAGAATCCTGGGAATTGGAACAAACTTCCTTCAGTGATGAGGAATTTTCCAGCAGCCAATGTTCTTTGGACTACAGGGCTGTGGAGCATCTGATCTCCTTAGTCAGGAGAACCTTGGAGATTCCAGAAGAGGTGCAAGAATCATCTGCTTCAGACAAATATTTTGAGGATCTGAGCCGCAAAAGAGTCTCCTTCCCAGTACATAAATCCATAAAGGAGCTTATGAAGACAGAATGGGCCACTCCAGAGAAAAGATTGTCCTTACAATCACATCTCCCGAAACTATATCCAATTAATGAAGGTGATTCTAAACTTTGGATCTCTAATCCTAAGGTTGATGCACCAGTTATTAAAGTGGCTAAACATTTCTCGCTACCTTTTGATAGTAATGCTATCTCTTAGACATCCTATGTACAAGAAAATTGACGCCAACCTTTCAAAATTCTTTGTTGCAGCAGGTTTAGGCTGTCATCCAGCAGTAGCCATTTCTGCCATGTCAAGAGCTATAAAGCCTGGATAATGGATACAGAGGAGGGCCTGGATAGAGGTGTAAGAAAGCACCACATCTTCTGGTCCCTAAAATATGTTAAATTGGCCAGTGAATGGCTTTTAGAGGCTTATACAGCTCTTATCAATGTCCTTTCAAAACCTTGGGGAGTAGACATTGCATCTAAACACAATTTATGTGCCTTACCCTTTCTAGGGGATGTCCTCTTTGATAAACACTTAGAAGAGGCCATTAGGAGAGCAGCAGAAGCCAAACAGGTCCTTCTTCCACAGGATAGGAGACCAAGGAAACCACTTCCAGACCGTAGACCTTACAGAGAACATACTTCCTATACTTCCTATAGGGGTAGTAAGTCCTGTAAACCGGGCAGAAAATATTCTAGGAACACTACCTGGAGAAGTGGTCAATCAGCAAAAGCATCCAGAGGCAAGAATACTTCGACTTCCTTTCATTTCAATAAACAGTTCTGAAGATAACAGTCCCCAGGCTTCCATAGTAGGTGCCGGACGTTTACACTTCCAGAAAACCTGGGATCAGATTCAGGATATGTGGGTAAAAGCCATAGTGTCATCCGGCTACACCCTGGAATTCGAAGAAGATATTCCACCTCCTCGATTCATAAGGACACAAGTACCTTCCAACCCTCAAAAGAAAGAGGTGTTATTGCATTACGTTTGGTCTCTTCTTCAACAAGAAGTCGTACTACTAGCACCAAAAAAGGAAAGATTTCAGGGTTTTTATTCCCCTCTCTTCCTATTAAAAAAAACAGGAGGGAAATGGAGACTGATTCTGGATTTACATCAGCTCCATCTCTTCCTCATAATCAGGAAATTCCTCACGGAGTTCTTAAGATCTATCATATCGGTGATTCAACAGGCGAAGTGGATGATTTCAGTAGACTTAAGGATATTGTAAAAATATGTTAAAGCAGAGAAAGTTCTCCCCTTTCCTTTTAGTATTTGTGGACATAGGTAAATATCTTAAATATCTGTCTCTTAACTAAATACCACGTTCATGGATTATGCAATAATAAGAAAGGGAATATGAGGAACGTTTTGGTTAATAAGGAAAATGTATCAATACTTACCATAATTTTCTTTTCCTGGCTATTATTCATGGCAGCATTTAATGTTCCCTCCCACTTTGGGGACATGCTTGTTACTAGACTGAGGAGCTAGGTTGACAGGGATCCTTATATACCTGCCCACTTAATTGTTTAAGTTTTTTCTAGTTCTATTGGCTGAAGGGAGGAGCTAACCCATTGGTTAAATGCTGCCATGAATAATAGCCAGGAAAAGAAAATTACAGTAAGTATGGATACATTTTCCTTATTAACCAAAATGCTCCTCATATTCCCTTTTTTATTATTGCATAATCCCTGAACGTGGTATTTATTTAAGAGACAGACATTTAAGATATTTACCTATGTCCACAAATACTAAAAGGAAGGGGGAGAACCTTCTAGCGTTAACATATTTTACAATAGTAAATATTGTTCAGTGTTGTTGTCTGACAGTGTTGTTGAGAAGGGATTTTAGTACTATTAGTTCTTGGCACCATGTGACAAATTGAGAAGTTAGTTGGGATTTCTGACATCAATGCAAGGGGCTTTCCAGTGAATTTTATTATATTGCAAAGTACATATACACATGCAGGACCATGGATAATATATATATATATATATATATATATATATATACATATTGCCCTTCCCTTATATTAGCACCTATGGTAATTATGAGCAAAGAAGGCCATGAAAATTTGTCTTTATTGCATAACTTTTTGATCCTTTTGTTTAAAAAATACCTAAAAAAATTAATTTTATATATATTAACTAACTGCAAGTGGTTATTATTTAACAGATTAGTTTTAATCTCCTTTCTAGGGGCTATGCAATCATCAAGAAGAGGCCCTCTGAACATGCTAGCTGATCTAGTCTATTTTTTTTTTTAGTATTCTCGTATATTTTAGTTAGTACTACAAATGCTGACTGGCTTAAAGTTGGAGAGTGTGTATATTAAAATATATAACTACTTGAAGATTTCCTCCTCCTTAATTGGCTGCACTATTTTGTGAGACAGTATTTGCATTTCTTTGAAGATTGGAATAGTGGTGCCATGTTTGTGTTCATTTGCTGATGACATAATGATAAAGAATGGAGAGGAGGAAAAATCATATATCTTCAATGATGCAATGCCTAGCAATATAACTAGTGTAATGTTGTAACGGCACCCCACGGCATAAAAGGGTTAAACCGCCGTTTAGTAGATCTTCCCTTCCAGAGACACAGGCACAGCTACTGCAGAACACCAAACTCCTGAACAGGATATCAACTAGCACTCCAAATTCCCAAACTGGAACCTCACGAATAGCTGCTAGCAGCTGAACAGGAAAAGCACCCAAGCAGCTTACACTCCTGGCAATCAGTCTCTAACAGCATACAGTAAATCCCCCCAAGAACGAGACAAAGCTCCGTGTTGAGGGTCAAGCAGTGAACAGTCAGAGCTGTGGGTTTATTGTACTTATGTACACATTCTTACACATTAGTACCACCCACAGGGTTTTGGAACACAACCAATAAACACATACATACACACACATACACTCAGACACTCCCACACAAAATCCTCCCCTCTGCCTGTTATACAATTACCTTACACAATGGGTAATGTAATTATAACAAGCAGAGAAATACAATTTTTCCACATTATTCATAACTTGCAAAGTATGCATCACATTCACATACTTACATTTTTAGAATCAGCATACTCCAAATACAAATATATGTCAAAATCATCCAAATTGGTCCAGTGGTTCAAAAGATAGATCGTAGTCCTTTGTGACCAAAGGAAGCATGGCTTTTCTGCCCAAAACCAGTTCCACAGAGTCTTCTATCCTGGAGATAATTGGGAAGTAATCCAATTATCTCCAAGGACAGAGGCAAAACTCCATTGAATACATGGCAGCAAAAGACCATAAAACACATAAAAACATATAACTGTGCAGCCATTGCACAAAACAGGTACATTCAACATATCCCCAGATAGCTCAGATCTGAGCGCACATTATTAATGAATTGCGCTCAGACCGCATACATACAGTTCAATTGCCATGGAGCCAAAGTCTTTCACATAGTCTTTCATTATACGAATGGGCTCCATGGCATAGCTATCTGGGGTATCACCGCTCAAACAGGGCAAGCACCAAATGACCCGGCTTTCATGTCTTCACAGGGGAAAATCAAGCGTTTCAACATGGGGCCACAGTCTAAAGGCAGCAGGCGGGCAACCAGGCTCCTCCAATGCATAGTGGTGAGATTGGTCTCGTCACAAATGTGTATATGAAATGTTATAAATCCCTATGCAATGGCAACATGTCATTTTTGCACAAGAAGTGAACTTTAAGACCACTTTAATACTACTTAGTTTTTACTAAGAACGTTGAAGTAAGACATTTATTTTTTATGTTACGCTGATTACAACCCTTGAAATTTTAGATCTCAGATCCAAGATACATTTTGTTAAACAATTGCCACAACATTTAATAAAAATGTATGATTTGCATTTTCTTCATTACTCTTCTTAATAAAATCTTTTTTTCAAATCATAAACTGCTGCTTGGGTATCAAGCCTGACTGGTATATCTTGATCTATTAAGACAAGGAGAGACAAATTGAGAGAGAGTGTGAGGAAAATAAGACACCATTTGTCTTGCTGCCACAGCCACTCAAAAATCTGTTGGAAATACCTCTATAAGTCGATGTATGTCGTTTGTTTAGTTCCATTTCTCACAAACTGCAGTTTTGCATCTTGCAACAGAGCCAAATGTATATAATTGGGGGGGGGGAAAAGAATCAGAAGAATGACATATTCAGTCTTCTTGGTCTGCAAGAATATTAACCACATGCTTGATTATAATGTGTTGTTTCATCTATACAGAACTCAGAAGCCAGGTGTCTGGCACCTTTAACAACTCTAGTCTTTACCCCTGTAACTCTGTATTCTGTCCTTTTGTCAAATTGCCAGATTGCAGACACTGCAAAATAGGGCTGTAAACCACGCCTAAAATTTTGGGATAATTTACCACAGCTCTCAGACCATTACATCAACTATCTGTAGCCAGTTGCATTGCTATTAATGTGCTGTCTTACACATGCAGTTTCATTTATAAAACAGGTAGTTTGTACCTTTAAAACCTCCCTTTTTTTGGGGTTTGGAAACATGTAAAGTGAGGTGATCTGCTTCACCGTGTCTGTGTTACATATGCAGTTTTTAAATAACATTCAAATGCAGCAGATGTTTATTGTGTCTGTATAAAATATGAACTATGTGAGTACATTTTATATCAATGTCTAAACTTGGTTCTTAGAGCTTAAATTTCCATGACGCTTAGTCAGCCTAGCCACTTACCAAACAATGTTTTAAACTCAAATTTAAAATAGCTGTATGCATGTATGCCAGGATGGAAGTAATGCAGTAATCTCTATATGCAGAGGGCTGCTATGCACTGGAATTCTTGTAAAGTGCATTATGGGTGTGCACAAGGAACACTCCAGGCTCTATACCAGCTTCATTTGAATTATGTTATGGAGGTCTCGTTATCTCTGCCCAGCTACTTCCATTTGAGTCTGATGCTTTAATCAGGAAGCATCAGACCAGTGAACCGCATATAGGCTGAAAGTGTCAGCTGATGCTCTCAGTTTTAAGTAGCTTTCTATTCACAAAATGGAGTGCAGTACCTTTTTCACTCCATTTTGTGATGGGCTTAGAGCATCAACTGATGCTTTCAGATTATTAGCGACACCCCGATCCAAGGCTTCCCGTTTGAATCCTCGGACTCAAACAGGAGCTGATAGGCGCTGGTTTGAAGACTTTGCAGTTAAACTGTTTTTAATGGTTTAACCCCCGAAGGTAAGCCTGTACCTGCAACATACTCCTACCACAATAACTTGATTCTGATGCCCAGAGTATCCCTTTAAACATGCCGTCAATTTGAATATTTCTATAGTGTTTTCAGAACATATGGACAGCAGTCCTACTGAATTAAGGGTTGCTGAAAGACATACGTGGTGTATTCAACTACAGCCTGTGTTGTATTGCCTATTTAGACTTATGTATTTAAAGCTATCACATATTTACAACAGATGTAAAAAAAAATAAAAAATTTCTTTATCCTTATATACAGATGTGAGAAGACTCTGGCTTCCACATCTCCAGTTTTGTGCCACTTATTGTTCTGGAATTTTAATAACTATGAAATCATTATATTGTATGACATTCGCAATTTAGTTTAGATACACCCAAAAATTATAAAAATGATGTTAATTTACATAATTTAAATGAATTTATCTTTGTATCAATTACAGAAATATAGGAGGGATACAAATATAGTGATGTCACATAACATAATGTAATCAGAGTCATCATTTGTTACATAGAAACATAGAATGTGATGGCAGATAAGAACCATTCTAGTCTGCCCTATTTTCTAAATACTTTCATTAGTAGCTGGCCTTATGCATATCCCAGGCATGCTTAAACTCCTTTACTGTATTTACCTCTACCACTTCAGCTGGAAGGCTATTCCATGCATCCACTACCCTCTCAGTAAACTAACAATTCCTGATATTATTTTTAAACCTTTGCCCCTCTAATTTAAGACTATGTCCTCTTGATGTGGTAGTTTTTCTTCTTTTAAATATAGTCTCCTCCTTTAAGTGTTGATTCCCTTTTTAAAGCAGCATTTGTAGGTTAAACGTTATGGTTGCATTCTAACAGTCAGAGAGGGCTCTGAGAACACTAAATAAACTACAAGGAATCTTGGCATGCTGCATTAGCAGTCATCAATGTTCTGTGTAGTGGAAATTCTTGATGTAAGGGCACTAGAACGGCATAAAACAGAAAACATCTCAAAAAATACTAAATGTTTCTTTCATATACCTAAAAAAGCTGAGTATTTGGCCATTTTTGTCACTACTACTGTACTAATAACTTGGAGGAAAGACGAGACAGGGGGAATATATATTACCTTTATGTATCTAAAAAAGGTATTCTGGAAACTCTTTCAATTCTTGAGTAAATTTTCTTTTTTGGGGCAATAAGTATGCATATTACTTTGGAAAAAAAATACACTATATTAACTAAATTTCTTTCTTGTGTGACTTTGTCCTTTTATAGTGGTAATATCTTGAAAGGCAATTGACCTGCTTCTGCTATGTATCCAACCGACTAAACGTACTCTGATGCCCAGTCATATTCAAAGTGAAAGTGACTAGTGGCATCTGTGTTTCGTGGAGATATTAACCACTTCACATATGATTTACCAAGCATAACAGAAGAGGATTAAAGTCCTTATCAACTAACTACAGGGATATGATTTTATGACTCCCTAAGCACCAATCGAAGCATAACATCTGATATTACCTTATTTGCTCCTTAAATTCTTTTTGAAAAATTACACTTCTAAAAATGTAGTCTACTAAACAGGCAAGATGACAATTAAAGATAAAATTATTTTAAGTATAATTATATAGATAGTGCACCTTTATTCTTAAAAAAATGAATAAAAACAAATTAACATTAAAAGAATGCAAAGAAAAGGAAAATGAAGAGAAACTAGCTAGCCGACACGCTTAACTTAGTACTGCAATAATTAATATAAAGACTCTGTTAACCAACTGAGTCTAACTTCCTAAATTATCTGATTTTCATTAGTCATTAGTAAATGGATTCAGGCACAGTTGAAAAATATTTAAAGCTGTCTAGGGCCATAGGAAGTACTAAAATCACATAGCTCATGTATCCCAGAGGAAGCTGGTTTGTTCACAAAATGTGCATAGTGTTCTTGCCCTGCCATCAGTATAGAAAAAGGGTATTATTTATCCACTGGGTATGCCCACTTTAGAGTTTGTTGAAAATCTTGTCCATTTATTCTTTGTTCAATCCCTTGCTGTATTTACATATATCTGTAATATTATTGATATTGTTTTCTGTATTCCTGGATAAATATGCACTCATATATTCCCTGTATATCTCAAGTTGGACTTTGGGAAGTACTCCTTGGGCACAGAAACTGAAGAAATCACAGAGTTCCCAGCTTGACATACAGGATTGTGTTTTAAACTTTATTCTGCGTTTCTGGACACTTTTTAACCTAACCACAACACACAACTGCGGTTTCACTCTGTGTTTAAAATAGCACCCACTGCTAGGTGCATTTGCAGAAATGCAGTATGAAGTCTGAAATACATTGCCTGTTTGTGCTCATTTGCATGCCAAGCTGGGAATAATGGGATAGTTGTGTAAACATGATTTCCCAAGTTTGTGTCCAAGGAGTGCTTCTCAAAGTCCAACTTGAGATGTGTGTGTATATATATATATATATATATATATATATATATATATATATATATATATTGATTGCAAAGGATAGCACTCCAAGGAATTTTACTTTTATTTACCGTCCAATTTTTTCATATATATATGTATATATATATATATATATATATATATATATATATATAATATACCAAATTGGTGTGGTGCACATTATACTATATAAACCATTAAATGATAAGCTATATATATATAGAGAGAGAGAGAGAGAGAGAAAGAGAGAGATAGTGATAAACAGTTTATAATTGAAGTAATTGTAAGCACTAGGGAATGGCTATAGAATAAAAAATGAAAAGAGTAAATAAAATGAATATATATATATATATATATTTTCTTTCTCTCATTTCTGCAAAGCACTCTTGATATTGTCACATATAGTCCAATGTAGTCAGAGATCACACATAACTCCAGTTGAGGACTAATGCATTGTGTGTGTTAGATTACTAGAAGAGCCAAGTAAGCTGTCTTGTAATAACATCTTATTTGCTCGGGCATACAACAGCAATTTTGATATATAACACAGATTTGTATATCTACCAACAAGTTAGGAAAAAAAAGAAACTCATTTACAAATACAAAATAATACGAAATAAATAAAAACATTAAAAAAACACAAAATATAAATTTGTAAATCTATAAATATAAAAAAAATTAACTGCACATTTGACAGCGAAATAAAAACATAAAAAAAGTTGCAAAACATATACGGTTGTCTTATTGATACAACACTGCAAAACATTGCACACAGTGTTTACATTTACAATGTTTTAGTCCTCTAGTTAGGCTTTTATCAAAACACATTTAGCAAAACTAGTCAATAGTGGACTAATTATTAGACTAATGCATTGTTTGTGTTAGATTACCAAAAAAGCCAAGTAAGGTGTCTTGTAATAAAATCTATTTTGCTCGGTCATAAAACAGTGAGACAGCAATTTTGAAATATAATACCTTTTTTTTTGTAACTACCAGTCAAAAGAAAAAAACAATGAAGTAGGACAAAAAAAAAAAAACAAGTTTGGATTGGAAAAAAAAATCCCCAAAAAATAAATTACAACTAATTATAATTCCAAAGCTTTTTCCAGTGCATCCATTTCATTCTAAATTTTATAAGTTGATTTTCAACTTAGTAAATCCCACTGTTTTTTTCTAAATATTTCTTTTAAAACCCTTAGTTGACGAGTTTTCATACCATCCATTGTAATACATACCAATGGTTGAACAACCTTTTATCATTATATTAGTATTATATCTGTATACCATTTATCATACTATGTATCATTTTAAAATGACAGTGCATTCAAGATATCATGACTCAGACTATGATCAATAACAACTTCAAATAGCAGTAAAAGTCAAAGAGAGTAATAGTGAAAAAAATACAGCTGTTACCCAGTTACATGAAATTGCTCAGAATACATGAAATTGCTCTTTATTCAGTTTTGGTATAGCTCATTCCTGTACATGGTTAAATCTATGAAAGCTAACTCCGAAAGCCAGATGTTTTTGAACCACACTTCCCATGATGCACAGTCAGCCAAAAGGTAAGCCATCAATGAAAATTCAATGCATCTTAAATGGTATTTGTTCAAATTTTATGGAAAAAAAGTCATGTTCTGTCTATTTTTTTTATCACTATTACAAACACTGAATTCTATGTACAAGTTCCATTGTACAGACACATTAATCTCTGCTAGTCTTTACTCTTAGAACTGGATCAGCCATAGCAATTAATATTTTGAGCATTTGATGGAAGTAAAAAATAAAAACTGATTGCTAAACCTCACTGGTCAAGAGAGTCTTTCAGGTTTGTTTTTTAAGTAACATACAGATATATACCTGTATATGCAAGCAAGCACCCAAAATATAATTGATAATATCCAGGTTGAGATGCAACATACAAAAAGAATAATGCTACATATTACTAAGATTTGTATTTGTAAAGCAGTTGTCATCACATTGCATTCATTTGAGAATAATATTCTGAAAAGTATGCTAGCAATAGAGAAAACCCTGTTTCTTCTCTCACATCATATACAAGGACAACACATTTCCTTACCTGAATGATATAAGATTATTACCTGGAGAACATATAAATCTTCCTTTTCTCACATACCAGTCAGTGCTTTGACAAATATAATGCAAGTCTTAAAAAAAAGATATAGTAAGTCCTTTATCTCAGAAAAAATCACTGATTGCATGCAAGGAGCCTGCTGGTTGTGCTAACGTAGGAATAAATAATAAAAATCAGTTGAAACTGAACAGTGTGCTCCATATGTGAGCAGAAGACCTCTAGTGGTTAAAAACTGCATCACTACTAACTAGCTTTCATTGCAATGTAGTTGGGTGTTACAAGACAGTTAGTAACATTTAACCAATATATCAGGGATGTGGGAATTTAAAAAAAATTACTTGTCCAGTTGACTAAAGTAGGCCAAATGTTTGTGAGCTAGATGATTTCTTCAAATCATTTTTTTGGTTTGTTTCAGATTTTCTATTTACAATCTTTGGCCTCAGTTTTCCATCCAGATTTAATGTGAAAAATCCTGTTATGGAAGCTCCTGTGCTACTGACTTTTGGATGTAGAATGATCTTTATTGCACATAACGTGGTTATTTATACAAAGCAGTATTTTATTCTCCTCACACACAATGCTTTGCACAGAACTGTAGTCCCTCCTGGATTTGTCTGGGAACTTAATTAAGTTAGTACCAGCCAACACAAAAGTTTCCTTGCTATATATATCTCTTGAAAACCGGTCAACAAGCGCCCTCACTGTTCAAACAGATTTGAGAATACGAGCCTATGTTACAGCGTGTTACTAGCAAGAAGTTCCAGGCATGCATTGGTTTAATCTTGTTCTTAAAAGAAGTTCCTGGGCCTTGGGGACAGGAGTTCTCTCAAGTCTCATGTATCCTCCAATACCTCCTCACCTCCATGACCTCCCCTCCAATTAGTGCCCTATTTGGTGGTTGGGGGACCAAGCAATACCCGTTAAAAGATGTTCTAAACCACAGCACAGTTCCGATCCAAGGAACAGTTCCAGATTGTTTCAGAGTATCTCCCGGTCAGGCACTCAATGTGTAGGATGAGTCCAAACTATTTCCAAAGGTGGCCAAGGCCAACTGGGAAGCACAATAAGCATCCAGGGCCTCCATGCCACTCCCCAAATGACTATAGCCCCTTTTATGGGCTCTTGGGACCAGGTCCATGGTCTGTGGGCAGGCTGTTGGCATTAAGGCCTCTACAAAAGTCAGTGGTACTGGAGCTTCCATCACAAACCCTAAATTACTCATCCTCACCCCCTCATAATCTCTGCATGTATCCTTCTCATATTGTATGGTGGTATCTACTCATTGCTAAATTAAAGCAAATATGGGTGCTGTATAAAAGACTGAGGGTTTCAGAACTGCTACTAGCCCTAAGGATACCTTAAACATTAAGCTAGTGAAGTCAGCATATTTGCATAAGCACAGAGAACTCCCCTGTTTGCATCAATTGTTATCAACACACAAACATACAAATGCACACACATATGATATATTTTATATGATTGTGTTAGTTTTTGTAATGGTTTGGGGTGAATGGGCTCCATATGCAGAGAGAAAACAAATCAATGTCACTTTAGTCATAGCAGGGAGGACTATCCAGAAGCAAAATTTAGAACCAATTAGCAAAGGTCAAGGACCAGGAAACAAGTGTAAAGTCTTAAGCAGGATAATCCAAGGCAGGATTATGCAGGGTACAAGGTTCATGATCAGGAAACAGGTTTAGAGTTCTTGTATATTACAGGCAGAGGAGATTTGTAACCTCTAGTTAGCTCACAAGCCATCTGAGCAATGAACATAGGGTGGACTGAATTTAAATAGGACAGCGAAAGGCCAAACCCTCCCATGGAAAGGGGTCCAGAGGAGGGCTCTCTCTACCTCTTGTATTTGTCTGTGTATATGGAACGTTCTCCACTAATTGTACAGCGCTATGGAATCTGTTGGCACTTTATAAATAACAGTTATAAATAATAATGGCCTTCCTTAGTGAATAGGTTTCCCCTTTTGTGGGTGGGACGAACGCTGGATTTACACCCTATCTTGCTGATCCACACACCCTTATGGACTGAATTTGGTCCCCTAGGGTTCTGACAAATTGAGGGGTTCCTGGAGCAAAATGGGGGACAGCAGAGAGGGACAAATACAGAGTGCCCGCTGTAGGGGAGGTGTGCTGGAGGACAAACATGGTGCGCCTCCTACCCCCTGCATGCTGCAACCCCCATGGAGCAGGAGCTGGTGGGGAAACATCAAGTGTGTCACACCTTACACTCCCTACACGTCATAGTAAACTTGCAACCCACGTGGAGTATCTGCCTCAGCGCACCTGCCTCTTCTTTCTTTCTGTGACAGTTTTAAACAAACCCATCTAAACAACCATCAAGAGAACTATGTTGTGCTTGCAGGCCTACAAGTGCTTTGTTTAAGCTTATTATTTTGTTGTATCATATTAAGTTAGAAGCAACTCTGCCAAACATTTTCCATAATTTACATTACCTAAAATAGTTGAAGATATTTGCACATTCATTCCGTTATAAATACTCCTCTGCCAGCCAGCAGGAAGAAAAAAAATCAATTCTTCTTTCTGTTAAATGATTTTAAAAGCTAAATGTATAAATAATATAGAGTAGTCTGATCTATTTCTTGCCTTGTGCAAAGTACTCAAGCCTACTGTGGTGACTCATGATAGAAAAAAATAAAAAAATAACTTCTGTTGACTGGATACCATTTTCAATGTTCCTTGTTCCTGTGCAAAACATTGTAAATCCCATAACGAAATTGATTATTCATCCTATAAATGTTCAGTTGTGGGAGGGGTTTATCGGCCTTAAAAATGACGGTAGCTTGTATTGTGTGATGAAATGGAACATCACTTCGGTCAGAGTCATTTCCGGTCGGTGTCTTTCAAGTTGCAGCCGGCAAAACAAGTTCTTGAGTAGGGAAGGCTAACACCACAGCAAGTCCTTTCCTCAGTAATTTTCAATCAGTGCTGCCCCGGTTCTATATTTTCAATTCACAAGGTGATCTGCACTTTCCCAGTTCTATATTTTCTATGCACAAATGTAATGTTGTGGGCAACAATAGATTTAACTTATTGTAATCATTCAATCTATCATGCTTAACATTTGCACACGTGCAGCCACACTACACATTTTGTTTGGGAGCACAGCAATTCTAATTTGGCCTGTGTTGAGCCATGCTACATATTTGGTTCGGGAGCACAGCACATATAATTTGGCCTGTGTTCAGCCACACTACACATTTTATTTGGAAAAACTTGATACCAAGAGGTATACAGTAGAAGGGTGCAACAGTATCCAATTTAGATATAACAACTAGTAACAAATTGGATAATGTGTTGAGTCTAATCCTGTCAAGATAGCTGCCCTAATATAGGTTCAGGCTATTGTTACCCTTACAACCAAATAATATAATAACCCTATTGTGCCTAGTTTGAAGGTCCAATAATGAACATCCTAAGCATTCATCTGATACCTAAGTCAGCTTGAGAGTGAACGGTTTCAATGTCTAATAACCATAACATCTTGGAACGAAAAATAAAGTAAATATAAAATATATATATTGGCAGTAACGATGTCTGGCCCATTTATCCTAACCTGTCTCTGTGAATTGACAAATAATTGTGTAACCACACCACCATGAAGCTAAAAAATATAAACAAAAGAATAAGAGAAACAGAAATAAAATAATTTTCCAATTCAAAATTACATCTTTAGCATGACTTCAACAGGGACTTAGTAATCCCAAATGAATTAATCACAAACATTTAGTGTATGGTAACAATTGGTATATTCTTATCTGCTTAATTATTCTCTGTAAATTGATTAAAAAATAAAATAAAAAAATGTAATAACCATATTTGGAGCTGTATAATTACAATAAAAACAAAAAATAAAATAATCTTTGTGTCAGACCGCCAATATATCACTGCCACAGATTCCCTTTTCCCCAAATATAACAGCTCCAACAACCCTGAAAGTAAATATCGCCAGTATTGCATATCCCCACACACATGCGCCGAGGCTTAATGCTGGGAGTAGAATTGTTTAATGCAGGCACAGTCACAGAATTTATACATGTCACAAACTCCTCCTCTGAGCTTGAAAGATAATTAAGTCAGGAACTGTACAACCTCAATTATTTCCAGGTATAGAAAAACATAAACATTTTCAAACACCCCAAAAGTACCTCCAAAATCCATGGAAACTCAGCAAAAGTCACATCCCCGCATAGCCCTGACCTGAGTGACCATCATATCCAAAATTCACTCAGATGGGTTCCGTAGTTTTGAATTGGGGGGAAGTTTTGACTGGCCTGCCATGAGGTCGAAGCCAATATAGGGAAATTGTGGCAAGGGCCAGTCTCCATTCGCGGGATTTTTTACGAAAACCACATAGTTTATATGAAATCTTTAAGTGTAGAATGCTCCCCTCATTCGGTAGTTCATATCTCCTGAACGCCGTCGGTATGGGTGATCAGGAACTTGAACGGACAGCAGGTCTATCCTCACCGGTGTTCACGCGAGTGCTTGGCCGAAATCAGTTCCAAGTACTCGACGACCATGTCCCACTGCCTGTGTTCGGGAGGCAGAATGGCCGCCATCCATTTTGTCGACCACGTGCGTTCGGTTGCACAAAATGGTGGCCACACAGTGGAGTATTCTATTACTTGTTTCCTTTGTGGTTTTCCTACTTAATACTCAGTGTTCCACGTTCTAATGAGGTTCTGGGGTGGTCCTCCTTCGGGAACTGAACCAGGTGGGTACGAACAAATAAACACATTTCCAGCAAATGAACTGGGTCAAATCTAAGTGATGGGGTATTCCTTCAGAATCTTAACACCTTGGAATGAAATATGAAATATTAAATAAAAACATATAATGCCAGTGGCGATGTCTGGCTATATCCCCATTTAGCCTAACCTGTTTCTGTGAATTGGCAAAGACTTGTATAACCACAATACCATGGAGCTAAAAAATATAAATAAAAGAATTATATTAAATAAGAGAAACAAAACAATCAGAATACCCTAATAAATAATAAAAGTATTTAATAATACAACGGCAGTAGTGATGCTGATACCTGAGTTGTGTCAAATTTTGCATTGGTGTTTTTTTGGCTATTTGCCTCTCACATTTTTAATACTGATTAGGATATCAAAACATCAAAACATCAAAACAGCTCAGCTGGAGACATTGCAATATACACTGAAAGTGATATGTGATGTGTGTGTGTGTGTATATATATATATATATATATATATACCCCACATTGGTCAATAAGTAAACAAACTAATTATCAATAGTACCAACTATAAACTGTAAATTACCTTCCTCTAATTTATAAGCCCACAAACGTGACGTATATGTTCGAAGGCATGCTACTGAACATATAGAATAATCGGAACATTGCCCAGAAAACAAGCGAGATCTGGGAAATCGATATGTCTTCAGTGCTTTCAAAATCATTTTCAACAATACAAACTTTTGGAGGCTATCATATTTATTATATAAAATGAGTTTGTTAATAGTTATCAGCAACTGAGCAACTGATATAATGTCTAACTTTAATATCTCTTAATTCTCTAGTTCTGGTTGATTCCATGAATTTAATAATTTTCACCCTCGTTTTTTCCTTCCTACGAAATGGATTGGTTCATTCAAAATCTCCTCATCCAATCGTACATAAGATACTCACATAAATACCGGACTCAATTTCAGTCCTGTTCCCCTCTGATGAGCCGAAAGGTGAAACGAACATGAGGGGTCTAGACGTTCGAACCATTCTATTCACTCACATGCAGACTTATTCACCAAACCGAAGAGTCTTAGACATTGAAACCGTTCACTCTCAAGCTGACTTAGGTATCAGATGAATGCTTAGGATGGGGACCCATTGGATGGATGACTATTGAGCTTTCAAACTAGGGACAGTCTTTGTTAAGGGGTGCCCTCGAAGGCTCAATAGGGTTATTATAGTATTTGATTGTAAGCGTAACCATAGCCTGAACCTACATCAGGACAGGATTAGACTCGACACATCATCCAATTTGTTACTAGTTGTTATATCTAAATTGGATACTGTTGCGCCCTCATACTGTATACATCCTAGGTATTGAGTTTTAGCCCAAATGCAGGCTGTGTGAGCTCTGAGTGTTTGGTTGTAGATTGTAGTATTTTACTAGATTTTTAGAGGTTGAGGATATATACACCTCTATACTGCATTGTGAGGTATGAGAGAAATGTAACTTTGTATGAGAGATATGTAACTTTGCATCATTTAGTAGACCTACCCTCTTATATTCACATTAGATTTTTATTATTGTTGTGTGTGTATGTTATTTGTCTTTTTTTCTGTATTTTTGTATTTCGTTTTTTTATAACATTGGTGGAGATTTTCCCTCAGGATACTATATACTACACTTTTTTTAAGCAATATTTGCATTAAAGGTTTGGTTTTAATCCATTTGTTTAGTCTGCACATTCACCTTAGTAGGTACCCTTCCACTTGTATACTAGAATGTGTATTGGATATACCGATTTATATAATTTCACCACTAGACACTCATATCTTTTCTTTGTCAAACAATAAAACTTGACATAAAATCAAACAAAATAATCAAAAGACAATATCCAGCAGTATGTTGAAATCAACAGTGAGTAAACATATACACTACCAATATATGTATAAGTCTTTATAAAAGCAAACGCGTTTTGACTTGTACCAAGTCTTCCTCAGTGCAGAATAAGTCCTTTTATCCCACTGGTCCATATTTATGTAGTCTTCTAATTTCTCCATCATGCTCACTTGTTGACGCGGCGTTCCTCTTCCTCCTTCCTGTTTTCAGTCATGCCCCTTCCCAGTTGCATATGTGCGTCTTTCCCGGTGCATTTATGATGTCACTTCCAGTCCGACTTGTGTAGTTCCTTTTGTGGACCGGATGTTGTGTAGTGTCTATTTTAAAATTTGGCAAAACGCCCTTTCAGTGCATAACATAGGACTGTCCATAAGTATATTTGAATGTAGACATATAAAATAAAAAATAAAATAAAATAAACAAATACCTATCACCTCACATATTAAAAAGAAAACAAGCAAAGCACAATAGAATCTTGCTTGTAATACCTAAAATAAGGGTACACAATGTAAAATATTGATTTAGTGATTTCAAACATGTACAATGAGGTATTCCAATAAGAGTATGTCATACAAATATTTGAAAATGAATAATACAGATATGTAATAAAGATCCATGCAGCTTTAATTGACTCAACAACATGATAAAGCCCAAGTATAATTTAAATGTCCAAATATTATAGAAAATATGTCAAAGGATATTAAAAAATCTAATCTTAAAAAATATTAAGGTATACTATTAATGAACGATAAACAGTACTATTATTATTATTATTATTAATGCGATTTATATAGCGCCAACAGATTCCGTAGTGCTTTACAATATTATTAGAGGGGGGATTTGACTATAAATAGGACAATTACAAAAAAACTTACAGAACGAACGGTTGAAGAGGGCCCTGCTCAAACGAGCGTACAGTCTATAGGAGGTGGGGTATAAAACACACTAGGACAGGGAACAGGAGTCAAATTAGGTGGGAGTGGAGCAGAACTGTAGGAGAAGGTAGAGTGCTGCCCTTTAGGAGAGAGCAAGAGACAGGTATGTGAGGTAGAGGTTATTTTGGGAGGCCATAGACTTTCCTAAATAAATTAGTTTTAAGGCACTTCTTAAATGATTGAAGACTAGGGGAGGGTCTGATGGTGGTAGGCAGGCTATTCCATGGGACAGGAGTTTCAGAAAGCGGGAGGACATCCAATCAGCCATAGAAGAAAGGCAAGAGGTGACACGTTGCAGAATATCATGGCAGAGGTCTGGGGAGGAGAGATATATCTGGGTGTCTTCAGCGTACAGGTGGTATTTGAATCCAAAAGAGGTAATAAGCTTGCCAAGAGAGGCAGTGTAAAGAGAAAATAGAAGGGGACCAAGGACAGAGTCTTGGGGGACTCCAACTGAGACAGAACGAATGGTGGAGGTATCATTAGAACTAAAAAAATGGCCAATTCAAAATCAAGATTTAAGCCGTTTGGCTTAATGTATCAAACTCGAATATCCACCTGCTTTCCACCTTACTGAGTTCTCTAAAGTTGTCCTCCCCTCGCCAGTTGTGACCTTTTTTTGTGAATTGCCATAAAGCTAAGAAAGGGAAGGGTCCCCATTGTGTGATTGACAGAAATGAGCTGACAGACTATGATTAATATAACACCTCTGGATATCCCCTTGTGTTCCAGAATGCGGGTCTTAAGGCTTCGTGTAATCATACCCATATACTGTAACCCACAGGGGATATAGAGGAGGTATATCATATTCTTAGAATGACAATATGTCTTTAATTTTAACCTTTTTTAGGATTTGAATTCTACATCAGTTGTTTTATTAAATTTAGTTCTTTTGCAGGCTGTGCACATTTTACAAGGATAAAAACCCTGTGATAAATTAAACATATTGACTATCGTTGGCTATTTAAGGAAACTTTTAACTAATTTATTTTTCATATTTGTAGCTCCTCCATAAATTATATTTGGTCACCCAAAATCTCTTTTAAGCCCTTGTCTATTTTTAAAATATACCAGTATTTGTTAAAACTATATTTAATGTTATTGGCATCCTCGTTAAAATCCAGAATAAAGGGAACACCCTTATTTTCAATTCTTAAATTTTGGTTATCCTTCGCATCTTTTTATATTGACTAAATGCTTAGTCCTATCAAGTGCCTGTATTTCCAGTTTTTGTTTTTTAAGATAATTCTTATCTTTAAAGAAAGTTGTCAGCACTTTGCAGTTCGCTACAATTCCGTTGCATTCTAATGTATTGACCTTTGGATATATTATTTATTTACGTCGACCTTCTTGAAAAATGCTTTACTCTTGAAACATTGATTATCTGTATATATTTCTAAATCTAAAAAGTGTACCATATTAAAAGTGCATTCACTAGTCAGGATTATGCCTTTTTGGTTATTATTTACACTGGTTAAAAATTCCTGTAAAAGATGCATACTGCGCTTCCAAATAAAGAAAATATCGTCAGTATATCTGCGATAGAGAACCAAGTTCACATTCCAGATGCCATCTAAGCCCAGGAAGGATTCCTTCCAAAAGGACATCAAAAAGTTGGCATAACTGGGTGCGAACTTGGTTCCCATCACAATCCCGATCAGCTGAAGGAAAAACTCTCCCTCAAACTAAAAATAATTAGTGCACAAAATTAGCTTAATACTCTTCATAATAAATTCAATCTTTATTGTTTTTTATGTGTTTTGCTTTTAAGATATGTTCCACCGCCTTACATCCCAGCTTATGTGATATAATTGTATATAAGCTGGTGATGTCACAAGTGACCAGAATGAGATCCTCCTCCCACTTTTTTTCCAATATTTTCTAGGTCCTACAAAGTTGGGTGGCGTATCTCAAGTAGGTAGGTTTAGACGTCACTAGAGGCTGGAGTTGTTTATCCACATACTCCGAAAGGCGGCTGAGAAGAGAACCCACACCAGAGACAATAGGTCTTCATGGTGGGTTTACTGGATCTTTGTGCATTTTTGGGATAGTATAGAATACCGGTGTTTTACATGCATTTAAATTTAAATACTGGTACTCTTTAGCATTCCAGACACCCTGAGATCTTCCCTGTTCAATCAGAGCGTTATATGATACTTTAATATCCTCTGTAGTGTCCTTGGGCAGTTTTCTTTAGGTTGTAACATTGTTTAGTTATCTATAGATCTCCTTTATGTAAACCTTTTTTCTCTTACCTGATTCCACTTGGATCTGGCTCTTCCTCCCGCAATGGCAAGGCTATCCTGGAACCTAATGTGTGTGTCCTTAAAGCAATGCTTTCCTAAGGGGTTTTGGAAGATGCTGAACATGCTTATGCGCAGTGTGAGGATGTCTAGCGTTGATTCATGAAGTTAAACTCCCTGAAACAGCAGGAAGTGTCAGAAGTGGCTTGTAGTTTCCCTAAAATTGTTCTACATTGCAGAGTTAAGGGGATAGGGACAGTGCACCCAGACCAATTCAATGAACTAAAGTGGTTTGGTGCCTATTGTGGTGCCTATTGTGTGCCTTTAAAAACAGTTTTAAGTAAAACTATAAATAAATGATGTAACATGTTAGCGTTGTAACATGTTATGGGGAAACAGAAATGCAGTAGAATAAAGAATGAACAATAAGTTATATTAATTTTATTGCTGTTTGAGGAAATGTCTCTAAGGACTTGTTTTAAAAGAAATAGTTTGTGCCCATCTTTTTTATTCTTCTCTCTAAATTATAACTTCCTGTAGCAAAATGCTCAGTTTGCCTATAATCCTTTATATAATCTCATAATCCTTTTTCTTTCTCTTTAAAATTCATAATTTTTGTCTTGTTTGAAATTATTCATGTTATTGATTTGACAAGGACATTGTGTAGAGAGTGCTGATACCTTCTTCTTGAAATTGTTATAAATTACTTCTTTCATTAATCATAATGCCCTGTGGTATTCAGTATCTCTTTACAGACTGCCAAAATAAAATCTATTGGAGCAATTTGCATCTCCAGACATTTTTCCCAGAATCTTGAAAAAATAAAAGTTTAAATATTATTTTAATCTGGTGATTACAAAAAAAAAAATCCTTGTCTGTTAAAGGATTGATTTTATGGTTTAGAATAAAATAAAGTAATTATGTGTAGTTATAAAATATGTATTTTGAATCAAAATATATATTTTTTTGGTAAATGCAAGAGACAGAAATATAACCTCTTCCAATCATTAATATGTCCGTATGTGTTCTCAATAGGAATTTACTAAATGAACACTCCACGCACCACAACCGCTAAAGTTAGTTGTAGTGATTATGGTGCAAGGAATGCACTGGTGCCCTCCCAGAGTAACTAGTCAAATTATGTAAAAATAGTTTAACAACATACCTTGGGTCTGTCAGGCACCCGCCTTTGCTCTTCCACTGAACTAAGCCTGGTGGTGCTTGACCACACTTAATGGCTAAGCTCACTCAGCTAACACTCTCTGCCACTAAGAGCCAATCCAGACAAGCAGGGTTTCTCTTTGTGGAGCCTGATGGACCCCATGAAAGTTGTCAAACTAATTTGACATGCTTTGACTACTAATTCTGAAAGGGTGCAAAGGCAATCCTGGCACCATAAACATCACTGCGTATTTGAGTGTTCATTTAAACAAATGCTGTAATGACCTGAAAACCTTTTTGTTTTTGAATTATATGTAATTTTTAGGGTTATCCCCTGCCAGTAGGTTTTAGGCCTAAAAAAACTATTTATGTTTTTTTTTCTCTCTATTTGTGGCAAAGCCTAGAGTTTGAAACCATTTTCTAACTTGCCTATTTCCTTTAATATATGCCACACTTGTTGTTAATAGTTATCATACTCAAGTGTGGTTCATGGGAGGAAACCTGAGTATAAATACTTATATTCAATTAAAATACACAGTGCATTATAAAATTATTTAAAACTGGTTCAATATGAAAATATTTTGAACTCTAGTGTTTTCAGATATGATGACATAAGCAGAATATATTTAAATTCTTTACCTAAAAATCTAAGCTACTTTTATCTTAATTCTGATATTATATTATATGTTTTATCTTTTACAGAGCCATTTTGTGGCATGCATGACAGCGATCTTGAGCCAAATGGATGATCAGCATTATACAATATACATTGACACATTCCAATCAAGCTCAGATTTAGTAGTAAGTTCAAATTTTTGTATTTTTCTCTTTGCTTTACAATATTATTTACATTGCCTGGTTAAATCCACCTCTAGTGGCTGTCATAGTGACAGCACTTAAGCACTTCTA
Organism: Pelobates cultripes; assembly: GCA_933207985.1. NCBI lineage: Eukaryota > Metazoa > Chordata > Amphibia > Anura > Pelobatidae > Pelobates > Pelobates cultripes. The sequence goes on along the minus strand of OW240914.1, from coordinate 239,749,989 downwards.
CTGCAATGACTGAATAGAACTTGGTCAGGTGTTGTGGAAGGCCATGCAAAAGCACTGAATGCAGTGCTTTCATATGGGAAAGTTAGGATGCCTGCATATGCATTGGACCCCCAATTCTCCTCTATGAGGAGCCTTGGATAGGACTATAGGATAGGACTATTGCCTAGGAGGCCATACTTCCACAATAACAATTTGGAAGTTGGAGAGGTGGAGAGGTGAGCAGGGCTGAGGGAGCCTCTGCATTGGAAAATGGTACAACTTTCATTTTATAAATTGTTATTGCACACAGGGGGGACAGGGAAAGGCAGGGTCTGGAAAAAGTCAATGTTTACAGCAAAAAGGGAATCATTATACTCACCAGAACAACTACATTAAACTGTAGTTGTGCTGGTCACTATAGTGTCCCTTTAAGTATAATTTACATAAGTTTGATTTACATTTACTCAATGACATTCATTTTGGAAAGACATGTAGTAACCTTCCATTTAATTGTAATTTGGTGCTTAAGGGATTAACAATTATAGCAAAACAAATATATATAATAGAGTGATATAGATTATGCTTTTAATTATTGTATTAATTTTGTAGGACTTTCTGATGGAAACATTTATAATGTTTAAGGATCTCATTGGAAAAAATGTTTATCCTTCTGACTGGATGACCATGAGCATGGTGCAAAATAGGTAACACCATTTTACTGATACTCGAAATAGGTTTCTTTAGATTGTGATTGACATGTTGTTTTGATTTATTTCACGCAGATTATATATCTGTTGAACATTGTGTAAAACAATGTATTATTGTGTTTATATATTTTCTAATATTGGGGTTTCATAATATAACAAACAGAAAACTTTTCAGAGAAAATGCAGTGTTTTCATTACAGTTTAATGAGAACTCCACTGGCCACTCCTCAGATGGCTGCTAAAGCTACTTCCTTGGGCAGTGCTGCAGAGTAAGTAGCACTACAATTCAGTGTCTCCCCCCTCTGCATGCAGACACTGAACTTTCCTCATAGAGATGCATTGATTCAATTCATCTCTATGAGGAGATGCTGATTGGCTAGGGCTATGTTTGACTTGTGTTGGCTCTGCCCCTGATCTGCCTCCTTGACAGTCTCAGCTAATCCCATGGGGAAGTATTGTGATTGGCTCAGACCATCACTATTGTCAGCAGAAAGTGGGCAAGTCTGAGGCAGACAGGGGCAGAGCCAGCAGCTACAAGTAAGATTTTACTATATTTAGGGAGACAAGATGGGACCAGGGGGGATAGATGGTGGTTTGAACACTTTAGGGTCAAGAATACATGTTTGTGTTCCTGACCCTATAGTGCTCCTTTAATACATTTGTTAAAGAAAAATGCTAATGGAACACTCACATATTAAAGAGCTAATTAACCGAGCTTTGGTGTGTAGAACCTTTACGTCCGTAACCAAAAGGTAACTTTATATTCACTAAACAAAAATAGTGTAATTGACCCTTTTTTTAGAATAGGTAACTAATCTAGGTAATAGTTATACTCATAAAGATAAAGCTTTCATCCTGGCTTAGTATTGAAGCTCTGAGTTGTTTAGGACCACACTACCTTCTTTAATATCGCAGGGACTCAAATATGTGGTATTAAAAATGCATATTTAACTTTATTTCAAATATATAGAAATATAAAAGCAACAAAAATGCAATATAAAATACCAACATCAAAGTTAAGTCTTTGTTAGAGTTCCAGAAATGTATTTCACAGTTTCTTTAGCTTTTTCAATCTGGTATAATATTTATATCCTTTCTTGTGCACTTCATTGATTATTGGCTCTTCCCCTCCCTCACGGTGCATTGTGTACCACGCTTAGTTCCTAGATTAGACGCGGCACAACCTCATTTCCAGGTTGGGTCACGGGTTTCTGATTTTCTCGATTCAACCATGTAGTGTCTCGCTCTATGATATGCATTCCAAAATGTGTTCCACCACTTGTGGAACTCAAAATACAATTCAAATTGATTGAAAATCCGCCAGATATTGATATTTTTGATGCAAATATAATAAGGGGAAAAAAAGAAAAAAGATGAAAGAAAACAGGAGTATTCATATTTATACCAATTTGATTAATGTTTAAGATCTTACAAACATTATCATTCATACTAAATAACAGGTGTACTATTAAATATTCAATTTTAAATCACCATAATGCACTATTCCCTTTTTAAAAAAAAGTATCTAAACTTATTTTATTGCTCACTGATTTGCACTAATACTGCACTTTAAAGGTGTATAGCTCTCCACTGTTTTCTATTTGTCATTTCACATGTGCTTTTGGGGGATTACACATACAGTGTGTGGTAGCAGCAAAACAGCTATAGTTTGAAGTTACAGATTTTTACATTGTTTTATGACACAGCTTTTAGTACACACCCCTTTTGTTGTCTTTTGGGATCGCATAGTACATAAAGTTATCTATCCGTCTGGGTCACTATATCAGTCAGTGACCGCAAATCAACAGAAGTATCCACAGATGAGAGGAAAATAGCAGTTTAATTTTTCATATATATATTTTATTCATCAAGGTTAGAAAGTCATGGTCAGTCATTGGTCTTAAATATGTAACAGACCCTATGTGAGGTGTAGCTAAATGCGAGAGTGAGGATATATGTCAAATAACAAGTAGAAAAGTAAAAAAACAATGAAAATAAAAGACAAAAATCAACATATGTACTGGTGGGAACCCAAAACTTCTCATCTCAGTACCAAGGTAAAATGCAGCTGTTTGGGGTGAGGAAGAGAGAGGAGAGAATGGAGATTGTGTACATATTAGGCAGTATATTATGATAATTAGCTTTTCCACCTATGGAGGGATGTTCTTGGAGAAAAGAAAGCCAGGGATTCCAGGTCTTAGAGTATCTATGTGTCATAGCGTGACAGATCTCCTCCATTACCTTTATATTTTCAACTTTTTGTATCCAATCTCTTATTGAGGGTGGACGGACTCTGTTCCAAAAAGTCGGGATAAGTTGATTAGCCACCGTCAGTAGATGGTTCGCTAAGGAGGTTTTTAAATTGTTGTAAAGAATGTGGTAGCAGAAAAAATATTACCGCTGTGGGTGTAAACGGGAGTTGGACATTTGTAATGATGTGTATGAAGGAGAGTATTCACCTCCAAAACCCTTGGATAAATGTACATTGCCACCAGATGTGTGAGGGAATACCCATGAATTAATGACACCTCCAATGACACCTGATGTTAGATAAGGGTGGAAAACAGGTTTTGAAGTCGTGTGGGTGTACAATGCCAACTGGAAATGCACTTATAGTTATTCTCTTATGCTGCTACTCTTTAGGATTTTCTTCCAGTCATCTGGATTACTTGTAGTTTCTGTTTTCCATTTGGCAGTAGATTTTGGTAGGTCATCTGGTGGGGTGTATTGTAAGAGCTTGTAGAGGAGGGAAAGGAGTTTTCTGTTGGAGCTTTGGCTTGTGCAATACATCTCAAACTTAGTGAAATCGCGTGAACCCTCAAGAAGGTGTGAGGTAGTGTTTATAAAGTGTGTGAGTTGATTGTTGTGGAATTGTTGCAATTTTTTATGATTTATTTTTTCATTGTCTTTCATATAATATGCTATATCAAAAACAATATCAGCTCCTTGAGAGCAAATTATCTACACTTTTACTTGTGGGTGCCATACTTACGCTCAGTGATAATTTGGCAAAAAAAGACAAAATAGACTTTCTCCCTTTTCTCCCATCTAAATGCATACATGAGGAAATTTAGCCAACAAATCTATCATTTGCTTCATTATGTTTGTTATCCTGCTGAAAAGCCCTTTTTCCAGGGCACCATTCCCTACTTCTTCAACTCTTCAGAGGGACTGTAATGGCCACCATTCTCCCTTATTTAAAAAAAAAAAATTATGTTTCTAAACTTAACAACTGTATTCTGATAGGATGAGACAAGGAGGTATGAAGGACTTTGAACACACCATTCACATTCTACATATTAATTTAGGCACCAGTAACAACCTTCAATGTATCATAAATTCTTGTTGTAACTGTACACATTCATACTTTACACATTATCTGTTGTATAACTATCAGTGAGCTCTCTATAACCTTCTTTCTTACTGTAGCAGAGCTCCAGTCCTAGCATGGACTCTCCTCCGCTGGGTACTCCAAGATTGGCTCAGGAACAAATAAAATACTCCAGTAGATCAGTCAGAGGTAGTAAAGTATTTCAGGAATCTCCCACCTCATCCCCAGCAACTGGACGACACTCAGCTTTGGGGGTATAACTGGTTTTAATGGAGCCACACAAAGCCTTTTATGTGAACCCATGCAAGGGACATTCCCTACTGGACCTGAGAGTAGACTGAGACAAGATACACAACATAATTATATTAACTCTCTGGTCCAGGACATATACAGTAATAACACCCCAAAATATACAGTTAACAAAAAGGTCATATATCCCTGGGTAGCCTGGATTTGAGCGCCCAACATATCTGAAAAGCGCTCAGATCCCACAAACGCAGCTGAAACGCCACCGAGGTATAGTTTAAACCGACCGCACACGAGGCGCCTGCCCAAAAGAGTTCCATGAAATCAGGCTGTGAGGTCTGTCTCTTTCAGGAGTACAAAACAAGCTAAAACTTACGAATGAACTGTTCGTGTGTACGCTCATCCCAAATATCTTGTTCGGGAGTATGCTCCCACCGAACGCCATTCAGTTTGTATAAATTCCGCCGAATATAACTGGAGGTGGAAGTCCCAGCGGTGTTCGCACCGTTGAATGTCCGATTTTAGTTCCATGCACTCGACGACCAAACATCTCTGTGTTTGTGACTAAAGTTGGCACCCGCCACGTGTTCGCACATACGAATGGCGGCCAACCTAGCTGACTGCTTAGAATGTTGGTGTTATTGCAGTTTATTTAGGTGTTACTGGGGTCAGCAGGCGGCACACTCCACATATGGGTTGACTGGCATTCAGTGATTTGTTTGGTTTCCTAACATGGGAGGTGGATGCAATTTACCGAACAACCATGCGAATAGGGGAAATAGGGGAAATAGCTTGATAATCCAGGAAGAGGGTGATCTGTCCCACACAAAATATTAAGCAAAACATACACAATAACGGGAGAAGATACGGATAGTCCATAGAAGGAACAAAGTGTACTTCCAAAGGTCCATTCTGCTACACTTACTTAAAAACTCATTTCAACATCAACATCTTTACTCCATGAACGCTTACACCTTTTCCATAAGCCTTCCTTCTTTCCATAAGCAACTTTACTACATCATCCTTCTATATCCCATAAATTTTGCTCCTACTTCCATCTCCTTATTACCATAAGAGAATATCTATCTCAAGTACCTTTGCCCCCATTTCCCCATAAGCACTTTTTATCCATCAGGTTGTATATCTTTTTATTGTATTTTAAAGGGGGAACATCACTTTTCATGTTTTTTTTTTGTATTATTATGTTGATCTATATTTAATCAATATTTGAGGTGTGCAAAATAACAATAAAAGTAGAAATCCACACCTCTTTATCCTCTGAATTAATTTGGGGTGAGTTAGTCATAGTCCCCTCCATGGGCATAAGGTAAGGCTATTTAAAATGAATAACGGTGGGTGGACAGATCACTTGCCATGGATGGGGGCTAAATCTCCATTCTAGCTTCCTGTCTGTTATTGTTATAAGCTTTGCCTTTTACTCTTGGCAGTCAGTATAGAGCCTACAGAGAAAATGGGAAATTAAACAATGTTTTTATTTCTCATCTTTAAGACTTTGCTTTGCATGGACTGGATTACTATGTTATTTGGTAAAGATTTAATATAAATGTAAAAGAAAATGGAGTATCTAATGAAAAAGGTGAACACAATTTATTGTTGATTATCAGTGTTTTATTCTATGTATAGGTAACCTATAGCATGCAAGGTGTCTTTGCACAGCACACAATGCTACCAGACACAAACAGAACTGGCCTGACAGGGGTTCTAATGGGACTTCTTCAAATATATATGCCAAATTGCAGGGGGGTAGGGTGGAGCAGCCCTTAATTAAGTTCCGTGTTTGGAGAAGTATATATGTTGTGTGTATGTTGTAGTAGCATGTGTTTGGAGCAGTATGTGTGTTTATTAGTGTAATTGTATGTCTTGAAGATGCAGCAGTGTGTGTGTGTGTTTAGCACTGTGTATGAATCCTGAAAAACTGTGTGCAGTTTGTGTGCTCTGGCAGTGTACATTGAAAGGGTGTCTGACAGTTTGTATTGTGGCAATGTTTCAGGCAGTGGGAGTGTCTGGCAGTGTGCATTGGTATAGGTTTGTGTCTGGCAGTGTATATCAGTGGCTATGTGTGTATTCTTTGACAGTGGCTGGAATGTATTTATTTGTGTGTTTCTATGATTGTCTTTTGTGAGTATATGCAGATTTTTCAAGCAGCCTGCACACAAACATAAGAAGCCCAATCAAACACAACACCTCTGACTACCCACATACACAACTCAACCTCTATATGCAATGCCCCAAGCAAATTCCACACATACACACAACAAGCAGCCCTGCACACAGAGCCACATTTGCACACATAACATGATAACCATCCCACACACATACATACATACATACATACATAAAACATACATTATCACTGCTCATGCATATACACAATATAATATAACTCACATATACCCTGCTTCTAGCTGTTTTGCCTCAGACTCACACAAGCCAAGATTCATGCTACTGCTGTGGGACTGCATAGTTCATTTTTGTTCAAATACCTGAAAGATCATATTTGGAGTCTATGGTGAAATTAGCGATGCACATATACTGAATGCCCTTCCTTTTTATTTTGGACAGGTGTTCTATCAAATTTCCTTACCCGTGAAAATCCCCTACTCTCGTCACTTCCAGTGAGGGTAGGGGATTTTGATGGAACACCGGAGTATTTCAAACACAGCATAACAATGTTGATAATATTTTATAACCCGGGATAGCTCTGCTGTTAGTGTTTTACAAGAGTAAATCGTAGTATGGGAAATACATATTTTTGTTTAAAGGACCACTATAGTGCCAGGAAAACATACTCGTTTTCCTGGCACTGTAGTGCCCTGAGGGTGCCCCCACCCTCAGGGTCCCCCTCCCGCCCGGCTGAAACTGCTATGTTTATAAAAAAATGGGTTAACCCTAGCTGGACCAGGCACCCAGACCACTTCATTAAGCTGAAGTGGTCTGGGTGCCTAGAGTGGTCCTTTAAAAGCTATTCTTACTCTTTGGAATATTGGCTTTATGTGTGACAAATTCCTCATTAACTTTTTAGCTGCTATTGCTGCAGCTGAGCATTGTAATGTCATCACTGTGTCGCCAAGGATACAGACTAATTATTCAGCCCTGTAAGTACACCTTGTCTCATTCCACATTGATACCATAAGCATAACAAGTGCCTTCACTTTCCATTTAATGCTATTTTAGCTACAATATAATGCCAGTATTAAAAGTTGCACTTTAAACAAAAATATTTGCAACCTTTTTAAACATGGACATCGTATGCTATGAATTATGTTGCTGACTGATATATTTTGCTGACTGATATATTTTACTAATTTGTTTTATCAATATTCTTCTGTTTCCTATGAATAAAATAGTATGATTTGATGTTAATAGTGTTAGCTTGTGAAAAATATTTACAATTAAAATTCTTAACAGAGCCGTTGGTTGCCAAGACAGCTTTCTCAGGGAGCCTCAGAAGAGGGGTGCAAATGCTGTACCACACTCTGGGAGGCTTTCAAAATAGGGGAGAATAGCAGGTGCCTACTCTACCCAAATCTACAGCTTTGGGGCGCTGCGTGCATGGGAGTGGTGGTCATCCTGCACTGCTTCCTTTTGTGCACTATATTGATGCCAAAGCCAAGATGTGACATCACCCCAGCCACTTTACTGGGCTTGCATGGGAGCTGCGCAGGCAAAGCACAGTGGTTTAAGAAACCCCATCTGTCCAACTGGGGGAGGATCCACTCCAGCTCTCCCAGGTAAATGTAGAGAGGATTGGTGAATCTCTTAAAAATAAATACATAAATAAAAACCATTTGTGTGTGTAGTCAGAAAGTATTCAGACCCTTTCATTTGTTTCACATTTTTTTTTTTTATGTTTCAGTCTTATGCTAGCATTGTTTAAATATTTTTTTCCCCACATCAATCTAAACTCAATTCAATCACCATAATGGCAAAGCTGCCTGTAACAGTATGTGTGACTGTGTGTGTGTGTACCTGTCTGCCTGTAACTGTGTGTGTGTGACTGCTAGCCTGTGACTCTGTATATGTTACTGTCTGTCTGTGACTGTGTGTGTGTGTGTGTGTGTGGCGGTCTGCCTGTGTCTGTGTGTGGCTGCATGTAACAGTGTGACTATCTGTCTATGACTGTGTGTGTTTGTGATTGTGTGAGGCTGTCTGCCTGTGACTATGTGTGTATTACTGAGTTCCTAGAACTGTGTGTGATTGTGTGTGTATGACTGACTCTATGACAAGTGTGTGTGTGTGTCTGCCTATAAATGTGTGACTTGTGCATGTGACTGCATTTGACAGTGTATGTGTATAATTGTCAAATACAGTCACATGCATCTGACTATGTGTCTGACTGTGTGACTGTGTGCATTTAACACAAAATTACACACAAGGGCCTACATGCATTTTATAGTAAAATCTGAATTAATACCCATCACAAATCTCACACACAGTCAATATGGACATGTATCATACACAGTCAATAAATCAACTTCAAATATCACACACAGCCAAAACATTGTATACTTATCACACAAAGCCATTATGCCTATCACACACAGACAACACACATTACATCAAATTATTGATTTATTACAGTGGTACTCAGTCATAATGAATACACATTACACTGTGGGTTATAGTTGGGGAGCTTAGTGATACGCTTATAGACATAGGAGTTTTATTGTTGTGGAGTTCTGTAATAAACCAGTACACACCACATAGCACTGTAAAAGCTTCTTTTTTTTTTTTCTGTGCCCCTCAATGATAAATGGATAAACACAGCACAGTTTTTTAATACTAAGAAGATCAAGGAAAATATGGTAAATCCAGAGCTCCAAAGTAAAACAACTTGCACAATGATATAAAGTGTCCAATAGAGACAAGAAAAGCACTCCATTCCCAATTTAATTTTGTTTTTCTGTTTTTTTGTCTCCGCCCCCTCTTTTTTTGATGCCAGAGCAGAGATGTGTTAGCTACAACTCCTATCATTGCTGCTTATAATGGTGGTCAAGCCATGATCACAATATTGTAATAAAACTGCACTACAATGATACTTGTTTCTCCAGATATCCTTACTTTTTATAACATGAGTTCCTCTGAGTGTGGTATTGCTATCTTTGTGAGAACTTTCGTTGCTAGAATGCGAACATCTGAACGGTGTTATGTCAGACACTCCATTCCTATACCTTCTAGCCAGCTATAGCAGCACTGGATAGGGTATTACCAAAGCAACCAGGGCTTATGCCCTGTGGTGGCAATGGGAAGAGTGCAGAAGGTGCTCCTGTGGGCAATATTTTCTGCTATCCCCATCTATGCAGAAGACTTGATTGACAGGCGTGATAAAAACCTTTTACCAGCAAAACTGCTTGCACAATGCACAGATGAAATGTAATCCTCTTTTAAACAAGCAAAATTAGTTTTGGGCATGCCAGGTGCCCTTTACATTTTTAATTCACCTTGCATTCTCACTTTATTGAATAACCCTGCAAAAGAATGACTGGAAATTTTGTCTGTGCATATCCCAGCAGAAAATAAATAGCAATCTTACTGATAGCAGAACAAAAAAATATATACATTAACCCCTTAATGCCGTTACGGCGTTCTATGCCGTCCCGCATGTTGTACTCCTGAGACTTTGCTGAATCCAAATATGTGGGTTTTTTTGCAGTTAAAGCTAATGGTATTATGACATTTACAGCTAAAATGTCTACAATTTTTTTAAAAAAATCTTAGTTTCTCACAGTTTTTTAAATTTTATTTATAATAAATTATGTTCCATATATGAATAGTTAATGATAAATTAAAGCCCTGTTTCTCCTGAACAAAATGATATATAATAAGTGTGGGTGCACTTAATGTGACAGCGGTGAATTACGGTTGAACAGACATATAGCGCAAATTCCAGTTTTTGTTTACGTTTTGTTTTGATCAGAACGTGGACTATTGACTCCGTCCTGAAGGGGTTAAAAAAAATAGTAAATAGACCCAGGAGAAACTATATAAAATAAGGGAATAAAAATGTACTATAAATGTCTAAAAGTCCATATCAATGATAAATGTTCCAAATGAACGGTAGAGCTTCACTCCATTATAAATCTACAATAAAGCAAAATCACCAGATCACAGTACTTTCTGTAAAGTACACTTTTTTAGTACACATGGTTAAAGGACCACTATAGTGCCAGGAAAACATACTCGTTTTCCTGGCACTATAGTGCCCTGAGGCTGCCCCCACCCTAAGGGGCCCACTCCCGCCGGGCTGGATGGAGAGGAAGGGGTTAAACACTTACCTTTCTCCAGTGCCGGGCTCCCTCTGTACTGGAGACTCTCCTCCTCCTTTCCCCGTCATCGGCTGAATGCGCATGCGCGGCAAGAGCAGTGCGCGCATTCAGCCAGTCTCATAGGAAAGCATTCTCAATGCTTTCCTATGGACGCTGGCGTCTTCTCACTGTGAAAATCACAGTGAGAAGCGTGGAAGGGCCTCTAGCGGCTGTCAATGAGACAGCCACTATAGGCTGGATTAACCCTAAAGTAAACATAGCAGAAAGGGTTAATCCTAGATGGACCTGGCACCCAGACCACTTCATTAAGCTTAAGTGGTCTGGGTGCCTATAGTGCTCCTTTAAAAACACTTTCTCATCACAGAATTAGTTATAGGCATCTCAAAAAATGTTTTATCGTTAGCAATTTTGGGGCCCTGGGTGCCCTGACCTTGAGCTCCGCCTTAGAGTCCGCTCACAGGGCTGTTCCTGAGTCCACCCACAAGGATGCAGTACTTAATTGGGTGTGTGTATAATGGATGTAGAATTAGAATGTGTGTAATGGACGCAGAATGTGTGTGTAAAGTGGATCAGAGTGAGTAGAAAATGGATGCAGTGTGTATAGTGAATGCAGATTTTAAATTTGTATAATGGATGTAGTGTTTGTGTGTATTAGATACAGTGTGTGCAGCGGATGCAGTGTGTATAGTGAATGCAGAATGTGTGTTGTGTAGTGTTTGTATAGTAAATACAGAGTGTGTTTGTGTACTGGGTGTAGTATGTGTTTGAGTAGTGGATGTTGTGTTTGTATTAGATGCAATGAGTGTAATGAATGTAGTGTATGTGTGTATTAGATGCAGTGTGTGTAGTGTATGCAGTGTCTGTGTATAGTGAATGCAGATTATGTGTTTGTGTAATGAATGTAATTATGTGTGTGTGTATTAGAAGCAGTATCTGTGTATAGTGAATGCAGAGTGTGTGTTAGTGTCAAGGCCAGCCCAAGGCAATGTGCTGCCAGTGTCCATAGGTGAAATGACCCCACCCCCCACCAAAAAACAAAACAAAACCATGGTCGCAAAAACACGCTTACATACATTAATTTATGCAGTATGTAATAAACGAAGTGTCTGAGCTTGTGTATTGTATGCAGAGTGTGTAATAGATGCAGTGTTTGTGTTTGTGTACTGGATGCAGTGTGTGTAGTGCTAGCAGTGTTGGTGTTTGTGTAGTGAGTGCAGTGTGTGTGTGTGTAGTATATGCAATGTGTTTGTTTGTGTAGAGGATGCAATGTTTGTTTGAGTAGTAGATGCAGTGTCTGTGTTTGTGTAGTGAGTTCAGTGTGTGTGTGTAGTAGATGCAATGTGTTTGTTTGTGTAGTGGATGTAGTGTGTGTTTGTGAAGGGGTTGCAGTGTATGTCTGTGTAGTGAATGCAGTGTGTGTCTGTACTGGATGCAGTGTGTGTAGTGCTGGCAGTGTCTGTGTTTGTGTAGTGTTTGTAGTGCTGTGTAGTGGATGTGTATTTATAGTGGTGTGTACTGGATGTAGTGTATGTGTGTTTGTAGTGGTGTGTACTGGATGTGGTGTATGTGTGTAGTGGTGTGTATTGGATGTAGTGTATGTGTGTTTATAGTGGTGTGTAGTGTATGTGTGTTTGTATGTGTTTATAGTGGTGTGTACTGGATGTAGTGTATGTGTGGTTTATAATGGTGTGTAGTAGATGTAGTCTGTAGTGGTGTGTAGTTGATGTAGTGTGTTTGTAGTGGATGTAGTGTATGTGTGTTTGTAGTGTGTTTGTAGGGGATGTAGTGTATGTGTGTTTGTAGTGGTGTGTACTGGATGTAGTGAATGTGTGTTTGTAGTGCTGTGTACTGGTTGTTGTGTATGTGTGTTTGTGGGCTGTGGGAAGGGATGTAGTTTTTTTTTTTAATGTGCAATTAAATGTATTTCCCCCCTTCCTGCCTCTTACCTATTGGCAGGAAGGGGGGACATGAGATTTCCTAGTGGTCCAGTGACACAGGAAGGTTTTTTGTGAAGAGGGAGCCCAGAGATCATATTTCCATCTTCTCCATCAGGTCCTTTCCTCTTGCGAGCTGTGAGAGCATGGCAACGCTCCTGCGGCTCAACAGAGAAAAATGTACGTGCGCTCTCTCTCTCTCTCTCTCTCTCTCTCTCTCTCTCTCTCTCTCTATATATATATATATATATATATATATATATATATATATATATAAAAATGGGCTGCACAGCACTATTGTTAAAGGTACAAAGTGCCACCTGGAGCCATTATCCCACTGGGACCAATGGTCGGGCCGGCCCTGGTTAGACTAGTGAATGTAGAGTGTGTGTTAGTGTAGTGTATGCAGAGTGTGTGTTAATGTAGAGTGTGTGTTAGTGTAGTGCATGCAGTTAGTGTAAATGTTGAGCACACATGGGGGTAAAAAAAGACAGATTGTGTTGGGCCCCCTTTGCGGTATACAAGCAGCCAGGGCCCACTGCTGCACATATATCTAGTGATAATCGTTATATATATATGTGTTCCTGTTACAATCATTATGGTTGTCACCCCCTGATGGCCGGCCTTAGCATAGATATAGTGTCAACATATTCCACAGTGCTTTACAATTATGGAAAGGATATATTAAAAGTAAAGAAGGCCCTGCTTAAACAAGCATTTTAAGCAGGCAGATATATATATATATATATATATATATAGTTAGGTGTATAGTCTATGGACAATTACTGGTAAGGTAGCTTGACTAGGATTTGAACCAAGATTTACCAGTTCTTTATTTACTATTGTTCTTATCACATTCACCCATGACTACAGCAGTTTCTTTGTTTCTGGGAAGTTCAAGACCGTTTCCATTCTCTTCTCCTACTGTCTTCTCCAAGATCGAACTATGGCATTTGTGCCTTGCACTCAGTCTGCTTGTCATAGCACATGGAATTGCCATAACATCTTCTAAATCATTTTTTCTTCTTCATTTAAGGATCATTAAGGAGATGAAGTGGCCTGAGTGTTGTGGTCCTGTAGGTTTAACTCTGCAATGTAAAAGTTTGACCTTTTTAGAAACGGCAATATTTACATTGCAGGGTTTAACACACTTTGTATGCTACCTTCCTAAAACACTTTAGTGCTATATTATTTGCAACATAGAATTCTAGACAGGCTATATCACACCAGTTATTAGCTTTCTTGTCCATCAACTTGCTTTGTTGGGAAATTTTACTTTTATCGTCATCATTCTCAGTAGTGTGTTGTAACATTAGAGTCTTTCTATTGCTGGTTCCAAAAAAATATTATTTAAAAAACATTTTATTTCTTTCCTGGTTTACTTTCTTTCCTGGTTTACTCAAGACTGAGACACTGGTGTCTCTATTACTGGTTCCAAAAAACACATTATCAAAAATGCTTCTTAAACTTTATAAGTCTGCTAACTTAGAATACATAAGAAGATATGTAAGCAAAATGTATTTAATCTTTCAAGATTATTTTCTTTTCAGAATTGTATCATTGGAGGATTGGAGAAAGGCAGTGGTTCTTACAATCAAAAAGAGTTTAAAATCTCTTCCCAGAAATTATAGGTCTCTAAGCTTAAATTCTGAGGCTGGGAAAATACTTGAAGGGTTGTTAAGGGGTAATATTCAGAAAATATTCAGAAATTCATTGGGATAAACAAAGTCAGTAGCAGAAATCATCATGATTTTATGAAACATAGGTCATGTCAAACTAAATTGCACTCTAATTAAATTCTACGAAGAATAAAGTAGACGTATAGATCAGGATATTGCAGTGGATGTGATCTACTTGGATTTTGCCAAGATGTTTGAAGTTTTCCACACAAAATACTAATTTCTTTATTATTAAAAAAACTGGTCTAGGTGAACATTTTTGTTCTTGGGTGGAACGTTGGCTTAAAGAAAAAGAGCAGAGAGTTACCATTAGTGATATATTGTTAAGCTGGACAAATGTGGCAAGTTGTTTTCCTCAGGAAAACTATGCAACCTATTTATAAATGATTTTGAAATAGGCATTGGAAAGTCATGTGTCAGTGTCTGCAGATGCCTCTCTATTTTTGTTCTTGCTTACCTTGCTTGCTGTCTTATGTTTTTCTGAGGATCCTCATGTGTCATGACAAAATGTAACTATGTACTGTTAGATGGGGATCATCAGTGGACAGCCAATTTCAGGTCTCTCCAGAGATATTCGATGGGTCTACTACCCATGCTTCACTCATGCTTCACTGTTGGGATGGTGTTGCACATGTGATGAGCAGTGCCTGGTTTCCTGCAGACATAATGCTTTGAGTTGAATCCAAGCAGCTCAATCTTGGTTTCATCAGGCCAGAATGTCTTGTTTCTCACAGTCTAAGAGTCCATTGAATTCTTTTGTGCAAATATCAAGCGAGCATTTCCAAATTTGCCACAGAAGGACTCCAGTCAAAGTGTAGAAACATTTAAAAGATAATCCAGAGAAACTGCATGTATCTGAGCTAAAATTCAAATGTCATAGCAGAGAGTCTGAATGCTTATGTCATTGTGAATTTTTTTTTTCTTTTTAACAAATTTGCAAAACCAACAATCTGTTTTTTTTGGGTATTGATGCAGATTGTGGCATAATGCTGCAATATAAACAAATGTGAAAAAAATTAAGAAATCTGACTAGTTTTTAAATGCACTGTTTGTTTGTGAGTCTCGTAGAATGTGACGGCAGATAAGAACCATTCGGCCCATCTAGTCTGCCCAATTTTCTAAATACTTTCATTAGTCCCTGACCTTATCTTAAGTCTAGGATAGCCTTATGCCTATCCCATGCATGCTTAAACTCCTTCACTGTGTTAACCTCTACCACCTTAGCTGGCAGGCTTTCCATGCATCCACTACCCTCTCAGTAAAGTAATACTTCCTAATATTATTTTTAAACCTTTGCCCCTCTAATTTAAGACTATGTCCTCTTGTTGAGGTAGTTTTTCTTCTTTTACTGTGTTGATTCCCTTTATGTATTTAAATGTTTCTATCATATCCCCCCGTCTTGTCTTTCCTCCAAACTATACATGTTAAGATCCTTTAACCTTTCCTTTTAAGTTTTATCCTGTAATCCATGAACCAGTTTAGTAACCCTTCTCTGAACTTTCTCCAAAGTATCAATATCCTTCTGGAGATTTGGTCTCCAGTACTGCGTGCAATACTCCAAGTGAGGTCTCACCAGTGTTCTGTTCCCTCTTTCTATAGCATTCTGCTAGCATTTCCTGCTGTTCTATTACACTGTCGGTCTACTTTTAGGTCATCTGAAATTATTACCCCTAAATCCCTTTCCTCAGATTTAGAGGTTAGGACTCTGTGAAATATACTATACTCTGCCCATAGGATTTTACGTCCAAGATGCATTATCTTGCACTTATCCACATTAAATGTCACTTGCCACAGCTCTGACCATTTTTCTAGTTTACCTAAATCATTTGCCATTTGGCTTATCCCTCCTGGTTTATCAATCCTGTTACATATTTTGGTATCATCAGCAAAAAGACATACCTTACCATCAAGACCTTCTGCCATATCACTAATAAAAATATTAAAGAGAATGGGTTCAAGTACAGATTCCTGAGGTACCCTGCTAGTACTGTCAAGTAAGATCTTGCTTTGAATATACTCCATTGACTCCCTGTTGCCAGTCAATCAGCCACTGCCAAACTTATTTAACAATACTTAAAGGTTGCAGTTTATTGATAGGCCTTATATGTGCGACAGTGTCAAAAGCCTTACTGAAATCTAGGTAAGCAATGTCTACTGCATCACCCTGATCTATTATTTTAGTTACCCAATCAAAAAAATCTATAAGATTAGTTTGACATGACACCCCAGAGGTAAACCCATGATGTCTTTGATCTTGAAATCCCTGTGATTTTAGCTGTTCAACAATCCTATCCTTTAACATGGTTTCCATTACTTTCCCTACTACTGAAGTTAAGCTTACTGGCCTATAATTGCCCAACTCCTCCCTACTACCTTTCTTGTGAATGGGCACAACATTCGCTAATTTCCAATCTTTTGGGACTACTCCCATTACCAATGATTGGTTAAATAATTCTGTTAATGGTTTTGCTAGTACACCACTAAACTATTTTAATAACTTTGGGTGTATTCTATAAGGCCCCATCGACTTATTTGTCTTTACTTTTGACAGTTGAAATAGAACCTCTGCCTTTTTAAACTCACATGTAAAAAATTACTAATTTGTCCTCTGTCCTAACTGAGGTCCCTTCATTTTCATCTGTAAATAAAGAACAAAAATATTAATAGAGGCAGTCAGCTAGACCGTTATCCTCTTCTACATACCTACCTTCTTTAATTTTTAATCTAACTAATCCTTGTTTTACTTTCCTTTTCTCATTTAAGTGTCTAAAAAATGTTTTGTCCCTCTTTTTTACTGACTGGGCTATTTTCTCTTCTGTGTGTTACTTTGAAGCTCTTACAACTTGCTTAGCCTCTTTCTGCATCTTCCTTTTTTTTTTATAATTACTAAATGTCTACGTTTTTTACCATTTTGGCCACTTCTGCGGAGTACCACAGTGGTTTCTTTGATTTTTTGCTCTTACTGACAAGCCTAACACAATTTTCTGTTGTCTTCAGTAGTGCAACTTTTAAATAATCCCATTTCTCTTGGACTCCATTTAAACTGTTCCAGTCTGATAATGACTCCTTTACACACATTCTAATTTTAGAAAAATCAGTTTTTGCTAAAGTCTAAAACTTTTGTTTTTGTGGGGTGTGGCTCAATCACTGTTCTTATATTGACTGGTGATCACTGGATCCTAAACTTTCACCTACAGTAATATCTGATACCAAATCTCCATTTGTTAACACTAAATCTAGTATTGCCTCCTTACGAGTTGACTCCTCAACGACTTGTTTTAGAGATAGTCCCAGTAAGGAGTTTAGAATATGTGTGCTCCTGGCACAAGCAGCTATTTTAGTTTTCCAGTTCACATCCGGAAGATTAAAGTCACCCATGATGATAACGTCCCCCTTCATTGTAATTTTAGCTATTTCCTCAACTAGTAGATTACCTAACTCTTCTATTTGTCCTGGGGGCCTATAAATCACACCTACACGAGTTGCTGTGTGATTACCAAATTCGAACGTAACCCAAACTGACTCTATGTTCGCCTCACTAGCATTTATTAGGCTAGATTTTATGTTATCCTTCACATACAGGGACACCCCTCCCCCTTTCTTGCCTTCTCTGTCTTTTCTATATAAAGAATACACTGATATTGCTATGTCCCAGTCATTTTTATCATTATACCATGTCTCAGTAACAGTGACTAAATCTACATTATCAGTTGCCATTATTGCAACATGTCCATGGATCTTTTTCCCTAAACTGCGAGCATTTGTAGACATGACTCTATGCTAATCATTTTTTAACACACTTGGCATTTTCTGTCCTTGTTTTGGGGGCAATGTTTTATCACCCTTATGCCCCCGCCCTCCTAGCATCCTATACATCTCCCGCTACTCCCTTCATGAATCCAAAATTCAATCCAATGATCCTCATAGAGGAGCATTGGAAATCATAGGTGCATGCACAGCAATGCAATGAGTCTCTATGACAACCCATGATGGCACTGTATATGTGTACATGTGTAAGTGTCGTCATGGTATGCCTGGGTATCCGAGCCAGGAAATCTTACATTCCTGGCTCTCCTATTCAGAGGGCTTGGATGAGTGGCTTGAAGCCATGCTTCCAAGCCAACAAATAGCTAAAATATTACATTTTGTGCTTAATGGGGGAAAACTGCTCTAGGTTCCACAATAACATTAATTAGATAAAGTTTCTATAGTGAATACAGTGTTCCTTTAAACGCCTTATCACACAATGCTTACTAAATCAACTTATATTTCTTAACTTAAAATACTAGCAATAAAATAAAATGTAATCTACAAGCAAATAATGCTCTAGAATTGTGAAGCCAAACATCGGTATCTCAGATGTCTGGGAACTACATCTTCCATGATGCTAAGACAGCCTTCAATGCCCTGGGGCAGGGGTAGGCAACCTACGGCACTAGTGCCATGCACGGCACTCGAGGTGTCTTTGCACGGCACTCAAGGCTGCTAGAGCCAAACAGGCTCTGGCCTATCAGGAGTCCCAGTAAAACTTCAAATATCTGCTAATACGAAAAGATGGTGAAGGACAATCCTCAATTTAAGCATTGCAGCACATAGAGGAAATCATCTCAGATCACTTCCTCCAAGCACTTGTGAATGGGAATCCACAACGTAGTAGAGCAGTCTGCAGCTGCTGTTGCAGCTCCTGTCTTTGACCTGTACCAGGCCAGCCTGGTCCCCACTGGAAGCCAACCATACTGCTAGATATACACAGATATTGTGGATCAAACCAAGTGTTTATCTGAGTATCTGCTCCTTTCCAAATTGTTAAAATAAATGTGTGCACGCTCTGAAGTAAATTACACTGAGACACAGGTATCAGGTTAATGAAAAACTTCGGAATGTTTACTCAGGGGATGGCAAGCCCCTTATAAAGCAAAAATACATCATATGCAAAAATGTAGATAGAGAGAATACATCTTTAATTGGTTAGGTGTTAAGTGTCTTATCTAATGCACATCCTACGAGGCGTGATTTTACTCCGTATGTAGGCTCCATCTTGTTACACGAGGTAGTTAGTCAGTGGGAGGGGGTGCTCTAGCAGCCATTTTGAGTGGATATTGAATACAGGTATACACAGTAAATAGACATTTTACTATCACTAATTTACATTCATAACACAGAAATGAAGAATAACCCTCCCCTTATACAAATAATACGAACAGCCCACACACAAACATACACACAATCTGCACAAACGTAACCCACTAACAATCCACATACACGCACACAACCCCACATGCAGCCTCTCACATGCAATAACCCCAAACAGCCCACACACACTACAAAACACACAATGTGACATATCCATCCACACACAATTCCACAAACAGCCCTCATACACAGCCCACATTCATATGTATCATACACAATACCATAAACTACTAATGAACATATACAATATAATAGCTTATATACGCACAACGATGCAAGGATCTACAGTAAAAATAACAAGCAGCATACACACCTCAATTTAAAAATATAGGACCGGCACGCTACGGGACATCACAATCCTATATCTGCACAGTGCTGCTAAAAGGTTGCCTACCCCTGCCCTAGGGAATAGCCTATGATGCCTTATGGCTGTTTTGGCTCTGAAGCTGAAAAGTAAAAAATCAATGACTATATCAAGAAATTGATTTGTGGTTCAGCATCTTCCCTTTCTTAATACTGGTTATAACACGGTGTATAGACCAAAAATATAATGCATCTTAAAAATAAATCTCTCTTTTTCTTGTATGATATATTTCTCTATTTTAAAGCATGTATAAAACTGCTGTAAATCAGAATGCGTTGCAAATTTATTTTAGACTCAGGGCCATCCTTTGTTAAAAATTTTTTTACAAAATTATAATACTTACTTATAGTGCAGTTCTGAGACAGTGTCTTTGTAGCAGTCACTCCACCCACAATGAGATCATAGAGAAGCCTTGTGGAACTAGGGTGCATGCAACGCAATCGTTGGGCTCTGCAAACTCAATACTTCTCAGAGAGAAGCATGAAATTAATTGCCAATCTATGAGAAGTATTAGCAGCGTTCAGCTTCATAATGCTGTGTGGGATGAAACCAAACATGTAAATTAAACATCCTAAGGATGAAGTGCCTCTTGTGGCTGTCTGCCTGACAGCCACTAAAGGCCGCTAAATGCAAGCATTGACGTTTGTTTTACAGTGTCTTAAAAAAAAAAAAAAAAAAAGTAGCTATGTGCATAAACCACTACCATTAGATGCATTGGTTTTGGTGCTTTGAGAGTCCTTTGAAGTAAAAAAAGCATAGGTAATTTTAAGGACAGATATTTGACATATTGACACAAAAGGAGTAACAAGCCCTGTTATTCATAGTATAAAAATATGTAAATGTAAAGTAGATGAAGGATTGTAAAATGCACCACAATCGGAGAACTTGAACCATTAGAAATGAGTGTTACTGTACACACATACACAGACACAAACTCACACATATACTGCTTACATCTATTGACACAGAGTAAATGATTTAGGTTTCTAGGAAACCTTTTTTGTGCTTACTTCTCTGCATTCTGTTATTGAATTGATCCTCTAAATCCAACCTTTTAATTTAGAAAATCATTTAAGCCTATGAATTCCATTATCATTTGTCCTTACCTCTTTCTTACTTAACCGTATCCGTCGCTCAGAGGTAAGCAAGATAGAACGGGTAGCCTTCCTAGACAACTAAGAATGACATAATAATCCCTACATGTCAACTTCCTAAAGCTTGGTATTCATGATGCATAGTACGATCACATTGGAAATAGACTTTTGCAAATATCATTTTAACAGTGTAGACTCTTCTTTAGATTCTAAGGGTTATGTTGAATGTTATGCTATACTCAAGGGTGTATGTTCTGGATCAATGATGATTTTGATTGGTTACTAAAATTGATTGACTAATGCCACATAGTTCCTGTCAAGGTTGACTACAATAAGTGGATACATTTGATTCATGTAAAATTTCACAGAATTAAATTTACTTCAATCAACTGATCTCTAATTTACATGGTAATGCTAAAGTATTAATGATGATTTTGGGAAAAAGAGAAGGATAATTATGCAGACAGGAGAAAGGGAAAGTAGGGAAAATAGTGAACAGAAAATAATACTAAGATTATGATATTGTCATTATAGTAATGATTTTATTTTAATATTAATGATATATTATTAAATTGTTTTATATCAATCCATTGACATTTTTATTATTATTACTATATATTTGATATGCTTAATATAATTTGCAATCAAGGTAGGCAAGAAGCATTTGTTACATAGGTTGAGGGAATTGGGTTCAAATTAAAATCTGAATTCATATGCAATTAAACAACTATTTGCATGACTATGTTGGATGACAGAAATATGCGGTAAGAGAGGTAAGCTTGTCTATTTAATAACTAAATGTTTAAATGTGTATATAAAACAAATGAAAAATGCATGCAAATATCGCTATAAAAAGATAATTACCCAAACAGTGACATTGTCAAAGAGTATCTTGCTGACTACGGCAGTTAGTTTACATTTTGAGAAATTATAGTAATCTTGGCAGAGCAACATACATGATTAAAAATGCCAGCAAACCTCAGTGAACTGAAGCAACGTTGTAACAACAATGTGAGGAACTGATAGTCATACAGAACATGATTACTTCAAGTTATTGCTAGTGATGTCGCGAACATGAAACCACGGGTTTGATAGAAAATAGACACTATTCTCGCAGAGGGTCATAAATATCTTGTGTGAAAATCACAGAGTGAAGGAGGAGAGCGAGAAAAAAAACAAGCAAACAGTGCAGAAGATGGTGCTAGAAAGGGAGATTAAAAGCAAAATAATTACTTATATATAATAAGTAATTACTTATATTAAGAATATTAAGACCTATATCCAGCATACACAGACACACACTCACACACATGTACATTTACAATATATGCAAGTGCATACAACAATATACATATAAATACAACCAAATGCACAAATATATGTGTGTGTGTGTGTATATATATATATATATATATATATATATATATTTATATATATATTCCCTGGCCATGGCAGCACAACATTAGGTAGCTCCTCCCTATCCTCATTGGACAGGAATAATAATTAAGCCGTATAAGTACCACCTCCAACCCCTCCTTCCCCAGTCTTTTTTTCCTGTCCTATCGTCTAGGACATGTTGGTCCTTTGGACCTTAAAATTCTCCAGATTATACCCATTTGAGCCCAAAGATGCTGAAGCATGGGATTTTGCTCCCAAGGTTGATGCTGCAGTTGTCAGGTTAGCAAAACATACTACCCTACCTGTGGACGATGCTGGTTCATTCAGGGACCCAATGGATCGTAAAATGGAGTACTACCTTTCCAAGTCATATGTATCCTCAGGCTCAAGTCTCCACCCTGCCATTGCTCTCACATCAGTCACAAGAGCTATGAAAGTATGGTTACAAGATCTGGAGGAGGACATCAGGAGTGGCAGGAGCCGTTCCTCCATTATGGATAGTATGAGAGATATGCATCTACAATTGAATTTTCATCCAAAGCAGCAGTAGATCTAGTAAGGAATCTTGCTAGGAATATGTCCTTTTCGATTTCCTCCAGACGGGCACTTTGGCTTAGATCTTGGGCAGCTGACGCTTCCTCCAAGAATAGTTTATGTTCTTTGCCTTTCCACGGGAATATGTTGATTGGTAAGAACTTAGACGAATGTATAAAGAGAGCGGCTGAAGGTAATAAGGCTTTCCTTCCTCAAGAAAGGAAATATAAAGGATCCTTTCGTGCCCAAAAAGAATATCATTCCTTTCAGGATACTAGATCTTACAAGCCCGGCAGAGAATATTCCAGATTTCAACCGGGAAGAGGAGCCCAATCTGGAGGAAGAGGAGGCAAGTCACGAGGTACTTTTTCCTCCAAAAACCCAAGGAATTCATGACTATACAGGGAGTGCAGAATTATTAGGCAAGTTGTATTTTTGAGGATTAATTTTATTATTGAACAACAACCATGTTCTCAATGAACCCAAAAAACTCATTAATATCAAAGCTGAATATTTTTGGAAGTAGTTTTTAGTTTGTTTTTAGTTATAGCTATGTTAGGGGGATATCTGTGTGTGCAGGTGACTATTACTGTGCATAATTATTAGGCAACTTAACAAAAAACAAATATATACCCATTTCAATTATTTATTATTACCAGTGAAACCAATATAACATCTCAACATTCACAAATATACATTTCTGACATTCAAAAACAAAACAAAAACAAATCAGTGACCAATATAGCCACCTTTCTTTGCAAGGACACTCAAAAGCCTGCCATCCATGGATTCTGTCAGTGTTTTGATCTGTTCACCATCAACATTGCGTGCAGCAGCAACCACAGCCTCCCAGACACTGTTCAGAGAGGTGTACTGTTTTCCCTCCTTGTAAATCTCACATTTGATGATGGACCACAGGTTCTCAATGGGGTTCAGATCAGGTGAACAAGGAGGCCATGTCATTAGATTTTCTTCTTTTATACCCTTTCTTGCCAGCCACGCTGTGGAGTACTTGGACGCGTGTGATGGAGCATTGTCCTGCATGAAAATCATGTTTTTCTTGAAGGATGCAGACTTCTTCCTGTACCACTGCTTGAAGAAGGTGTCTTCCAGGAACTGGCAGTAGGACTGGGAGTTGAGCTTGACTCCATCCTCAACCCGAAAAGGCCCCACAAGCTCATCTTTGATGATACCAGCCCAAACCAGTACTCCACCTCCACCTTGCTGGCGTCTGAGTCGGACTGGAGCTCTCTGCCCTTTACCAATCCAGCCACGGGCCCATCCATCTGGCCCATCAAGACTCACTCTCATTTCATCAGTCCATAAAACCTTAGAAAAATCAGTCTTGAGATATTTCTTGGCCCAGTCTTGACGTTTCAGCTTGTGTGTCTTGTTCAGTGGTGGTCGTCTTTCAGCCTTTCTTACCTTGGCCATGTCTCTGAGTATTGCACACCTTGTGCTTTTGGGCACTCCAGTGATGTTGCAGCTCTGAAATATGGCCAAACTGGTGGCAAGTGGCATCGTGGCAGCTGCACGCTTGACTTTTCTCAGTTCATGGGCAGTTATTTTGCGCCTTGGTTTTTCCACACGCTTCTTGCGACCCTGTTGACTATTTTGAATGAAACGCTTGATTGTTCGATGATCACGCTTCAGAAGCTTTGCAATTTTAAGAGTGCTGCATCCCTCTGCAAGATATCTCACTATTTTTGACTTTTCTGAGCCTGTCAAGTCCTTCTTTTGACCCATTTTGCCAAAGGAAAGGAAGTTGCCTAATAATTATGCACACCTGATATAGGGTGTTGATGTCATTAGACCACACCCCTTCTCATTACAGAGATGCACATCACCTAATATGCTTAATTGGTAGTAGGCTTTCGAGCCTATACAGCTTGGAGTAAGACAACATGCATAAAGAGGATGATGTGGTCAAAATACTCATTTGCCTAATAATTCTGCACTCCCTGTATAATTCCCAAGTCTGAAGGGGTTGGGGCCTGTCTTCTCCAATATCTACACAGATGGGAAGAATCCACAAGCGACAGCTGGGTACTGGATATTATTCGGAGAGGATACCTTCTAGAATTTTTCAAGCATCCTCCCAACAGGCCCTTTCATCTCACAAAGTGGCCAGGGACAAGGAGAAGTGTATGGCTCTACAAAACTTCATTCTATCCTTGCAAGCAGAGAATGTCATCACAGCGGTACCGGCAAACGACAGAAATCAGGGATTCTACTCTCACATCTTCCTAAGAAAGAAATCCTCAGGAGGATGGAGACCTATTTTGGATCTGCACAGATTGAACAAACATCTACACATTCGCAGATTCAAGATGGAATCCCTGCAGTCCATTATAAAAGTGATCTCACACAACCAATGGATGTTATCTATAGACCTGTTAGACGCCTACTTCCATATACCCATTGCCCTATCCCATCAAAGGTTTCTGAGATTTGCAGTAGAAGAGGGTCATTTCCAGTTCAGAGCACTCCCATTTGGACTAAGCACTGCTCCAAGGACGTTCACAAAAGTATTGGTAGTTCTGATTGCAGAACTAAGAAAGATGAATATCGCTATCTCTCATTATTTGGACGACATCCTAATTATAGGAGACAGCAAAGATTCATTGACCTCCCAAGCTATTACCTGCATCCAGTTTTTACAAGCTCATGGCTGGAAGATCAACACCAAGAAGAGCCACCTCCACCCAATTCAATCCATTATCTATTTAGGTGCTCACTTCGACACTCTGAGAGGTACGGTCCAACTTTCTATGACAAGAATATTGAAGCTCAGGATACAATTGGGAAAGATAATAAAGTCCAGTGTTGTTCCTGCAAAGACGGTAATGAGTCTCCTCGGATCCATGTCATCCACAATAGGTCTGACCAGATGGGCACAATGGAGGATGAGACCATTTCAAGCCAATTTCCTGATGCAATTTGCTTCCATGAATCTACTCCAACCCATCAAGTTATCCCGAGAAGTACGCCAATCTCTGATCTGGTGGCTGAACAAGGAACACCTTTCCAAGGGGGTTCCGCTAGGAGATATCACATGGATAGCAGTGACAACAGATGCCAGCCAGTGGGGATGGGGTGCACATTGTCTCCAACACTTTGCACAGGAAGAATGGAATTTCACGACAGACGATGTGCATTCCAATCTACTAGAACTTCTTGCTGTCCTCAAAGCACTGAAACATTTCTCAGTGTATCTCAAAAACCAATGGGTAAAGTATCCTATATCAATCACCAAGGAGTCACCAGGAGTGGCAAAATGATGGGAATTATGAAACAGCTGATGGGATGGGTTCAGAGGAACCTAGCATGGCTTACTGCCATCCATCTACCAGGGAAACAGAATCAATTAGCCGATTTCCTCAGCAGATCCAGGATAGACCCAGGAGAATGGTGCCTATCGGACAGAGCATTCCGCATGATTATGGACAAGTGGGGTCTCCCTCAAATCGACCTACTGGCTACCCGTGTCAACAGGAAGGTAAAGGTTTACTTCACGAAAGACAAAGACCATCTAGCACTGGGAAGAGACTCGTTATCCAGCCCCTGGAGATTCAAAATAGGGTATGCATTCCCTCCATTCCCTCTGATCTTCCCAATCCTGAGGAGGATGAGAACAGTGAAGGTATCTCTCATCCTGATAGCCCCCTATTGGCCTCGAAGGCCTTGGTTTCCCCTACTTCAGAACCTTTCAGTGGAACCTCCTCTCCCTCTTCCCAGAACTCCGGTTCTACTGTTCCAGGGCCCAGTGTTGCATCCAAACCCTGTCTCACTAAATCTCATGGCATGGAGACTGAAAGGAACAGGCTTGTGAACAAAGGATTCTCCCAGGCTGTAATAGAAACTATGCTGAAGGCTCGTAAGCATTCTACTTCAGCCACCTATTATAGAGTGTGGGAAGTTTTTTCCGCCTGGGAAACATTGATCTTCAGATTCCTTCTTCCACAGATATTTTGGAGTTCCTGCAGTCTGGACTTTCTAAAGGTCTGAGTTATAATACTCTAAAAGTACACGTCTCAGCTTTGTCCGCCTTAACCAATCATAGATGGGCATTAGATTCAGACATTATCAGATTCATTAAAGGAGTCCTTAAAATTAAACCTCCAATTAAACCATTTGTTCCCTCCTGGAATCTCCCTTTGGTTCTGAACGCCTTTAAATTAGAACCTTTTGAACCCCTTGAATCAGTTCCTCTGCAGGTTCTGTCTATCGAAACAGCTTTACTGATCGCCCTAGCTTCCGGCAGGAGAGTTTCGAAGCTTCACGCCCTATCCAGTAAGGAACCTTTTACGGTCTTTCATAAGGACATAGTTATCCTCTGTACTGTTCCTGAATTCAGACCTAAAGTCACCTCTGCCTTTCACATTAACGAAGATATTGTTTTACCATCTCTGACGCCTGAATACCAAGAAAGCGAGAGTTCAACTGACATGTCATCTCTGGACCTAGTGAGATGCCTTCGGATATATATTGAAAGGACGGCAGCTTGGCGCATTTCTCAAAACCTCTTGGTCCTTCATAGTGGTAGTAAAAAAGGCTTACAAGCCCCTAAAACTACCATTAGCAGATGGATAGTGGCAGCCATTATACGGGCCTATCAATCCTCTGGATATCCGGTTCCTGTGGGTCTTAAAGCCCATTCCACTAGGGCCCTCTCATCTTCCTGGGCAGCAGCGGCTAATGTCTCTCCTGAGCTCAATTGTAAGGCGGCCACATGGTCTTCCACCAATACTTTTATTAAAAGTTATCAAATTGATGTCAGAGCTGGTCTATCAGATCAATTTGCTAAATCTGTTCTTTCGGTATCCAATACATGATTCTTTGTTTTTTCACTGGTTAATGGTGTTAATACACTTTGCATTCAAAAATTTTGAGTCTGTGTTTTTTCTTCCCTCCCTGGTTTATTGCTTGGGTATTACCCAATGTTGTGCTGCCATGGATATGGCCAGGAAAATAGAAAATGTATCCATACTTACCGTAATTTTCTTTTCCTGGTCATAGGCCATGGCAGCACAAGGGTCCCTCCCGGGGCTATTGCTGTAAAACATGACTGGGGAAGGAGGGGTTGGAGGTGGTACTTATACGGCTTAATTATTATTCCTGTCCAATGAGGACAGGGAGGAGCTACCCAATGTTGTGCTGCCATGGCCTATGACCAGGAAAAGAAAATTACGGTAAGTATGGATACATTTTCTATTATATTTATATATATATAGTTAATACAATGTTAAACAGAAATCCCAAAACTGCAGCGATGTTACAACCGCAAAGCATTCTGGGTGGGCATATGCAAATTAGTTTAACAAAGAATCACATTTTTGCCTCATTCCATTTTAAACATGGATTCCTTTTAACCTCTTAACGCCGTTACGGCGTTCTATGCCGTCCCGCATTAAATGGGCTTTCAGCCCCAGGACCTCCAGTGGCCTTACCTCCGCCGTAATTTTATAACAGACTACTTCTATGATTTGAAGCTCTCCAGACCTCTAATACTATTCTGCTACACCTTAGTTGCCCTTACTAATGTCACCTCACAGAATAGTACTTTCTATTAACCCCTTAATGCTACTAGGGCATACTGTGCCGCGCCGCATTTAGTACGCCCTAATAATCGTTCGTTTCTCAGCTGCTATTTACTTACCTGGACCGGCGATCCTGGTCCCGAAGGGACTGCCTCACAAGCCAGGCAGTCCCCCTGTTTCCTTTCCGGCCCTCCAGGACCATGTGATCGCGACAGACTTCACAAATGACATGGCCGCAAAGTAGTCTATGAGACTGCCTGCAGGGGGACTGTTTGAGTGTTTTAGGCAGTCCGCCTAGTACCTAAAAAGTGAAAAAAACTGTTAAACACACATTCAAATAATATATTATACATGTATAATACATATATTATAAGTTAATTAAAGCATCTGATTAGCATATATACATATATAATTTAATTCTTACTGTATTTTGCTATTAATACCAAAATACACTTAAAATTAAAAAATATATGCATTATATATGTATAATATACTAATCAGATGTTTTAATTAGCTTATAAGATAGTATACGTGAAAATATACATGAAATAAAAATATATATGTAATGTTATAAGTGTATCTTGAGATATATATATATATATAAAGGTGTATATTTATCTACTATATTTACGTAATTAATTAATTAATTGTATTACTTATAATTCAAGGGACCTGTCTGACAACCCAGGCAGAAAGTCTATTGAATTTAATTTACAAGCCCTATATTTAACCCTGTAACTTTCCAAAACACCATAAAACCTGTACATGTGGTGTACTGTTGTACTCGTGAGACTTCCCTGAACACAAATATTAGTATTTTTTTTAAAAAAAACTTGTGATGATATCATCAGTGAAAGTGTAGTTTTTGTGAAAAATATATGAAAACTAACTTTGGCTAGCATTTGTGGCTACTACAAAAGACTGGACATACCCCATTTTGAATACCCTGGGTTGTCTACTTTTACAAATGGTATGCCATGCTGGGGTTAATTTTCATGCCTGGACAACCATACAGTTCCAACGGCAGCATAGGACAACAAACCAACCTTGCAAATTTCAATGTGTAAAAATGAAAAAGGGGAAAGCCCTATATTTGACTCTGTAACTCTCCAAAACACCATAAAACCTGTACATAGTGGATACTTTTGTACTTGTGAGACATTGCTGAATACAAATATGTGTAATCTATTGCAGTACAAACTAACAGTATTATAACATTAACAGTTAAAATGCCATGCAGAACTTGAAAAATAACAAGATTTATTAATTTCTCGAGGTTTTTTTAAATGTTATTCATAATAAATTATGTTTCACATATAAATATTTGCTATGAAATGAAAGCCATGTTTCTCCTGAACAAAATGATATATAATAAGTGTGGGTGTACTTAATATGAAAGAGGTGAATTATGGTTGAACAGACATATAGCGCAAATTCCAGGTTTTGTTTTGATCACAACTAGAGTTAAGCGAACCCGGACTGTTCGTAGCGAACATTAAATTTTTTGGACCCCGATCCCGAACACGGACATATCACTGTATGTTTCAGTGTTCGGCGATTTAATGGCGCGTTTTGAAAGGCTGCAGGGTAGCCAATCAACAAGCGTTTGACTCGTGTGCCCTTAGAAGCCATCACAGCCATGCCTACTAATGGCATGGCTGTGATTGGCCAGTGCAGCATGTGACCCAGCCTCTCTAGTACATTAGTGGGGTGCACTTCATATCTGAGAGTCAAATAGAAGCGTCAAATACTGCAGATACATCTGAGTTTTAAAAAGTCAATTAAATAGAAGCGTCAAATACTGTGGTTACATCTGAGTTTTAAAAAGTCAATTTTTTTGGGTGCTAAATAGTACTTTTGGGGTGTGCACTTCATATCTGAAAGTCAAATAGAATCGTCAAATACTGCTGTCACATTGCAGTTTTAAAACTCAATTTTTTGCATACATTAGTCGGGTGCACTTCATATCTGAGAGTCAAATAGAAGCGTCAAATACTGCAGTTACAGCGCAGGCCCTGAATGCCAGCATTTCAAAACTCGTTGCCTTTGAAATGCTGTCATTCCATCTGGTGGAGACGGACAGTTTTAAAAACCCGATGGCGTTATTGGACTGCAAAAAATGCACCGCAGGCCGCAAATGATTTTTTTTTTTTTTTTATATGTCCCAATTAAATAAAAAATAAAAATAAAAAACAGTGTTGGCTTCCTCCTCCTCCTCCACCTCTGCTTCCACCTACACCGCCAAGGTCACCGCCTCCTCAACCTATGGGGCACTTAGTATAAACTATGTACACAATAGCAGAGGCTTGTGAAGGCCTTTTCTCCATGCATCAGGAGTTGAGCTCAGTTTGAACAATGAAAGAGAATACCCTGCACTCCAACCCTCTCTCAGATGGATAATTCTGGTGATCCTCCTGACAGCCATGCTTTAGATTTTGATTTATGTTCTTCCAAAGCTAAAATCAAAGACTCCATCTAGTGCTATTTTATGGCTCCGCTGTATTTTTAATTTTTATGTATTTTATGTTATTTTAAGTGATTTCTGTATCCACATTTGTTTGCAGGGCACTTGTCCTACTCTTACCCCCATTTTACTTCCTTTTGCAGCCCTCTAGCCCTTTCCAGGACTTTTTTTAGAGGCATTTTTGTGCCCAAAAGCTTGGGTCTTTCAAAGTTCGGCCAAACCCGCCGGACCTGAACTTCCAGGTGTCCACTCAACTCTAATCACAACTTGCACAACTGACTCCGTCCTTAAGGGGTTAAGTGTTTATGTCTGATGTTAGATATAAACCAGTTGTTTCACTCTGTCATAATATTACTTGCGGAGTAATGCACAATTGGAAATCTAAGTGGAATTAATAATATTTAGCCCAGTGATGGCGAACCTATGGCACGAGTGCCACAGGTGGCACGCCATGCCACGCCCCCTCTGTGGGCACGCGGCCATAGGTCACCGGAGGGAGGGTGCGCTCCGCCGGCGCATCCATAAGGCGGCACAAGTGGCCGCCTTGGGGCGCACCGGCCCGGCGGGCGCAAAGCCGGAGTGACCGGCAGGAGGTGAGCGCATAGCGCACAGCGCTCCCTCCTGCCAGGCACTCTGTGTAGCGTGGCCGAGCGCGCCGCGGTACAGGAACTTATGTTTCCTGTACCCGGGCGGACGGAAATGAAGTGCTCACAGAGAGAGCACCTCCTGTCCGCCGGGTACAGGAAACTGAACTCTGCGGTGCGCTCGGCCACGCTACAAGGTAGGAACTCAAGGAGGGGGGGAAGGGGAACCTGAGGGAGAGAGGGGGAAGGGTAACCTTAGGGAGAGA